>OZ021681.1:10740079-11403489 GCA_963978505.1 Listrodromus nycthemerus | reverse complement strand
GGACATATTACTCGCCGGAAGGAATCAATCGGTATAAAACATGGGTATCGATACGGTAATTCGGGTATTGATTCAATGTCTGATGTTCGGTCAGTCGAACTGAACAACTCCGACCGATGTATTCTATTTGCGTAGTCGTCGGTATCGTCGTTTGTTTAACGTTCGATGAATTTTCGACTGACACGACGATTAATAAAAAAAAAGAACGAAAATCTCCATTTTTACCGAAGATAAATCGTTTAATTATTAAAGTCACCGTGTTTAGATTGCCATGAACTTTCTGACGGTATCGTCCCGGGACTCGATATAAAAGCGACATTAATCGGGAGCAGGAGGTGGGGGGGGGGGGGGGGGGGGGGGGTAGGTTGGAAGAAGGAGGGAGTGAGGCGGACTCGTTGGACAGAGTTGATTCAATAATTTCGGCACGTAGGAACGATCGCGAGAGCAACGGACACAATCGTTTCTTCCCGTATTGGTGTACCAGCGGGTGGAATATGTGTGACTGTATCGGAATGCGGATAGCGTACGATCTCGTGCCTAATGAAGTCATCAGGCCGGAGCGTGATCCTGCCTTCGAGTTCTGATTAGATTCTGCATGTGAGAGACCCCCTCTCAAGAAGACCATTTCATCTCTTACTCTCTCCTCCGACTCGCCTCGTTCTATCCTCCGACTGTGAGACATTAACCCAGCGCAAACTATTATTACTGGCGGGCAACTTCGTTCGATCATACGAGTTATTATACTTCGCGCGATGTTGCGCGTGCGTGTTGCAAGCATTAAGACTTCTTTTCTGCGTGATCGGAGTTCGTAATGAAACTCGACAAGGCGTACACGAGCGGGCTCGCAAAGCCAAGCGAATTTGTAACGATCGTTTATCCGTCGCTCGTTACAACATCTTTCTGAACTGCTCGTTCATTATTTCTGGAAAGAAATTTTATTTCCGCCGTTTCGTCGACGTAATTGATAGAGAGCGACGCAAGAAATGGAAGCGTCGTGAGGCCGCGGGGTTTATACAAAACGTTGGATGAATCCGAAATAGCATTATTCGAAGTATTCTTAATTATACGCTGAATTAATGAGGGAAGCAGAGAGAATGCCGGAATATGCTCGCGAGCCACCACATACGCTCGGGGTGACCGTAAAAGCAAAAAGATTCGAAGCTGACAATAACCGAACTCACTTGGCCATGTTGGCTGGGGATTGAAAAGAGACTCTCGTGAGACTCGAACGGAATACATATAAGATTCCACTGTTCCACTCATCGTCGTCCCGGCGTTGGTGGAAATTAATAGTGGAGCGTCATACATGATAAATGAATGACACCGCTCGCCGAGGGTACACAAAGCAAGCAGTCTGTAGAGACATATTTTACGTTGCCGTTACGGGGGCTACGTGGATGAGGCGCGCGGAGAAAGAGGCGCGTCGGGTCATCCTCTGGAAACTTAAAATATCATTCGGAAAAAAATAAATAGGAACCACGACGCAATTAGTATATAGAGTGAAAAAATCTTTAGATGAGGGACGGAATTGTTAATTGAATAGTGGATTTCGAATCAGAAATTGTGTCGTAGTAGGTTTCGAACTGTACGGGTGAAAAAAAATTATTTTAAGAAAAATATAAGAAAATATTTGCCCCAGATAAAAAAAAAAATTGTGCTTTAATCTTTTGTAAGAGACTTTGTATGAATAACAAGATTCCCGCCCGATCCCACAGTAATAATTCGACGGTATCTCGGGTTTCGTTGAAAGAAACGTACTATAACGTCTTTATTTAGTAGTCATAAGGCCCTTTCACAATACACCGTGAACATTGTCACACGGAGTCGAACGGAATCGCCTGCCAGGCTTGAAGCGTTTTTTTTACGATTTGTTTACAGGCACTCTTTCGCCTCCTCTCTCGGAGGGCCATTATGCCTTTCAACGACTCGCTCGTTTCTCGCCCGAACGCGTTTTAATTCCACTTTGAGCGGGGGTCACCCTTATTCTCGAGTGCCTCGACCAGAGCCTGAGCTTCTTTTCCTCACCTTTTTACCCCACACAGATTGTACATAAAAAAATAAATAAGTAGAAACATAAAATAAAAACAAACACTCCTCTCAAGCGAATTCCAAATGTTTCTTTACATTGGGAAAGCATTAAGAAAAAAAAAATTCTTTTCCAAAATAAAACAATGCTACTATTAATACCGTTGCACCGGTGGCTGTCCACTAGCGGATCGTAACGTCAGATTACAATGTGAGCCAGCTGGACTTGGTTATTCGTGAAATCGGTAGTTCCGTTACAAGAAACTGTCCCGTTTGGCGGAAGGGTCGGTCGGTATTGCAGTTAAGCAGCAGGCAGACCGTTGCCGCCGATGGTCGAGAGATAGAGGAACGAGGAGAGATACGGGGTTGAAGGGTCGCGCGTAACAGGGTCGGTCGGAGATAGGTAGAGGGTTTTTGAAAGCGCCGTCAGGTCGGATCCTCGACGTTTACCGCGCACACACACAGGGACAGGAGAGAGGAAGCTTGTACCGAGACGAATATGCTGCGACAAGAGCAGATTGCAGAATCCTTCATGGGCGAACATCGATACAGGCCGGGAGACTCGTTGCTGAGAAACAGACCGGGCGATTCTGGGACAGACACTGCACACTGTGTCGAATGACCCCCCGCTTGGAAAAGCTTTTAGTCTGTTCCGTTTCTCTCCCGACGAGAGGAACGAAGTCATTCGTCACACGCAGCGAGTGCCACTTCGAGTGTAATAGATACTTTCGAATTATACACACACACGCGCTAAACTGCAGCGAGATACTTATCGAGAATTTGTCGCAGGCATGACATTGGAAAATTAACCCGAGACTAAAGGAAGGACCAGGATTTTGGAATCACCAGAAATTAATTGTGTTTTGTAATTTTTCGCGATTTTCTTCAGAATTGATGCAGCTAAGGAACGAACTCCAAGTTCTCGTGCGATTTATTCTTATTCGACTCCGGAACTTCTTTTTCGTAGGTAGCACCTTTTTTCTGCAAACTCTGCAAATTTTCGAGACGGAAGATTTTTGATGGAGGAAGAATGAATGAAAAATTAGCTGAATAATTAGAATAAAAAGCGGGGAAAAAAGTCAATGAATTAGTCGATGAGTTCAGGCAAAGCATCGGAGAGCTACCGTTCAGAGTGAGATTGGTGTTGGGCGGCGGGCTTTGTGGGAATGAAGAATCGTTTGATCGTAGCGTCATAGGTTCTCGGTTTCATGGCGGATGGTTTCTCTCTCTTTCTTTCTCTTTGTCGCTGTGTATGGTATACTAGGTTGGATCTCTTCTCCTCCGAGATCTGTTTAGGTTGCGGCGCTAGCCCAGAGTTGAGGCCAAGCTCAGTTGAGGACGACGACGACGCCTTCGCGCGGCTCGTTAGCCTCGAAATAGATCGGGCGCTACTAATTCAGACTGACATAATTGGGGGTGTTTGTTACCTGCACACACCCTCGTACGAATACGTACAAGATCGTATAACGAAGGAAGAACACGGAAAACCTCTTGGAGCGATCCTAAGGGTCGATAGGCGATGCTATCGTCGACCGACAGCTTGTACTCCGGCCAGACTCTTCTCGTTTTTTTTCTTTCCCAGTCTTCTTCCTCTTCCTTCTTTCAACTACCATTCGATTCTCCTATGCTTCTCCTTCGCCTCAAAAACGTTCCCTCTCCTTCTATCGAGAAGATCGAGGTCCTCATGTTTCTCTCGTCGTCGCTTTGGCCGCTCTTCGGCGGGTTTCGTGGCGTCATAGTTGGCGTCCCTCGAGCGTCCGATCTCGCCGGGGAGCCCGACAGGGCTCTCCCGTGTACCAGGGTACAATCTGGTGCTTCGCCGACCCCTTGGCCACTTGCCTTTCTTTCTTTTCTTTAAAACCGTTCTGGCTTTCACCAAGCCTGTCGACTATTGCCTGTCGAGCGGGTCAGCGACGTGGCTCACTTACCGTCGAGTTACCCAGACCGACGGGACAATCATTGTTTATAATATATATTTATGTGTTCAGGATCGAGCGATGAAAAAAAATTCTAAAATTATTGTCGCATTATTTCTGGATATATCTCTGTCTTCGAGTGAATTTTATCTGGGATGTTGGCTCGATGAAAAACGAGAATATTCGGTGGGACAGTATTTATAAGCAACAAATGACAAAGGTGGGTAGGCGAGAAAACGGATTCGTGGATGGAATGGAGAAAGAGAGGCAGCTTGGCAAATTTATGTTTCACCGTCAAACGAATAGCTCCGGACATTTCTCCGCGCACGAGGGTTCCAAACGTTTCGCGACTGTCTCGAAATATCTACTCGGCTGTCTCTGCAACGCTGTCACCGATACGTAAGACAGTATATATGTACGCGATTTA
Source organism: Listrodromus nycthemerus (assembly GCA_963978505.1). Taxonomy (NCBI): domain Eukaryota; kingdom Metazoa; phylum Arthropoda; class Insecta; order Hymenoptera; family Ichneumonidae; genus Listrodromus; species Listrodromus nycthemerus. The sequence goes on along the minus strand of OZ021681.1, from coordinate 11,399,121 downwards.
ACGACGGTTCGCTACACTCATAATAGCGACAGAGTATGCTGTAGTACGAGAGAAACGTCTCATCTAGTGTCACGATCGGCTTTTATTTTTGATGCTGAACACTCCGAAAATTTATATCTCATACGAGGTCGAAACGAGGAGTCGACGAGAATTTTGCCCGTGCGGCTCTACAGAGCGACATCAAAAGAGCTCTATTAGGTATATATGCAAGAGAAACCGAGCTGAAACGGAATCTCGGGGTAAAATGAACCGTGTTCCCTACTCAGAATGATTTTTTTATAACCAGTAAAAAAAATAGTAATATTATTAAATTAAAATATTATAAAAAAAAAATTATTAAAATTCTCACTCCTGTCGCACTAATTAATTGGCCAGATCAATGCATGCCCGATAAAACCGTTCCATTTGTCAATTGTATTATATATTCCAGAAGAAATAAAACCGGGCCGTATTCACCGCTTTTACCTCATATGTACTGTTTACTAGCATCGCTTGGTTCTTAAAAAATTTACCCCAGAAATCAACAAACGATCAATCCATCATTTTAATTTTTACAGTTATTATTATTATTAGCTTTTAAAATTCCAAAAATAGGTTGTCGCTTCGTTAAAATATAAAATCCTCGCCGTTTCGTTCGTTAATCTCCAGAAAGAGAGTAAATCGGACGAGGCGAGATGTCCCCCGAAGCGTGTGTCGCGCCCACGAAAGCTGCGTATACCTCGTTTTATTTATCGCCCGGATAAACTTCTCGGCTGTTAAATGTGTCGGTTTAACATAAACATCGATAAGTCCCTCGTGAAAACGAGCGACACTAACCAGAACACCGTTCCCGCGGGCGCGCAGACGCTGTCCCGTTCTGCTTGGGCGCGAGCGAGACAAGCACTTGATGTCCGTGCTAGCAGGACAAGTATACTCTTATACACCTCCTTTATTCTAGTTTCGCCTGAGCTCACTTTAGTTCAACCTCTTAAAACTACCGCGCGAAGAGGCGCATGACAAACTCGTTTACGTTCGGGCGCTCGTGTAGCGAACACCCACACGCATTCGCGAACGGAGCTCCCACATAATGGAAAGAATAATGAAGTCCGGTAGTAAATCACATAATATCGGGAGTAAGCAATGAGCAGGGGTGGTTTTACAGCGGCAGTAGGGACCATGAAAGCCTGGCGATACCACATCCCGAAATGACCATGGTCCTTTATCGATACGTTCGCTTACATTATACCCGGAAATACATTGGGTCGGAGCGGGGCGCAGGCCATTACTTATGACGATGCCGAGGGGTGTCCGAGTGCGGTATAGCGAATGAGTAGCTCTCGTATGCATGCGCGTATGTATGTATACAGACGCATTTAGTGTGTACGTCTGTTGAGGCTGAAAGCAATGCGGTATACGAGGGACAGCGGGTGCCAGAGGATTGGGTAGAGTAAACGCAAGTTTGTGACTATGTGGGTGAATCCCATGTACGAGCTATTCGATTATCGGTACCACAATCGCCAAATGATTATCAGCAATTGGTCGACCCGCGCAATAAATTAGCGGCGAGGCGTCGAAAGCATTCGATTCTCCTATATATGCTCCGTTTAACATTCTATAACGATTCCATACCGGGTTTTGGTATTACTGTATCGGCTAATACTGATGATTGGCCGGTCGACCACGACCGCGACTCATCCCTCAATTTAACTGTGAATTGTCAGCGCTACATGTGTATGTGGATGTGTGTGTGTGAGAGATAACAAGCGTGTGTGTGAGAAACGAGGAAAATCGCGAATGCAAGGTAGATCGTACGAAATTCGACAAATCCAAGCGAACAAATAGTTTTATTCAAAATGTAGCGAGACAAATTGTCCTATAAATAAATATTTTACGATTCGAAGTTTTTCGAATTAACGCCATTCCTTCGCGGATTAATCGTTCGTTGCGCATACGGAGAATGAGTTTCCAATATGGAATGCGCGTTGGCCGAGAGCGCAGACAGCCGAGTTCTAATTGGGATTCAAAGGCGTGAGACACACGCGGGATTCCAATCAATTGGCCGCAGCTAAAGGATCTCTCGATGGCGCGTTCTATGCGAATCACGTAGGATACGATCGTTCGTGCACCTCTGGAATCTCATCCGAGAGGATATACCCCTCGCCGTTTCAGCCCTCTCGTCGCGCCCCGACCTCTTATTGCCACCCTTAACGTTTCGCTATTAACGCGCAGACGTATCGAGCCTCGATATATATACGTATACGTGTACAACCGTGGAAGGGCTTACACGTCTGCCATTGCTAGAGCTCTCATCCAATCTCCGACGTCTAAACGTGATACTGATTGAATATTATTAGAATAAGGGAGGCGGCAGCCTTAAGCCTCAGGACTCTCCCCTTTTACCGTCAGAACCCTCACAAGTTTTTTTCTCATTTGCTTTCCGTACGAAGTCGGAACTCTCGCTAGGCATTAAAAGCTTGCAAATGCATTCGTTCGCAATGTCCAAGTATGGAATGCGAAATCAAGTACCGCAAAAAGAACGAGAATTGGTGCGTGTCTCACGTCAAAAGGAAAGATACATTAAATACTCGGTATAATTAATGTTACCAAATGCTATCAACGGATCTCAAAGTGAACCAATCGTTGTTGAGCAGGGTGCCTGAAAATAAATATAGAACATAAAAACTGTTGGTCGCAGCTTCACCTTATTGCCCTGTTTATCAGCGCAGTGGGCTCGAATTTCCAGAAACGCGATTTCGAACGTGGAATTTTTATTACATTTCGGACATGTACTTTTTGATATCAATGGTATTTCTACTCGAACGAGCGTACCCGGTTGTCCAATACACAGTGAGCTGTAAGGCGCTCGGCTATGTGTGCACGACACCGGTGTCGTCGGGGTGTTGCGAACAGTATATGGCGAAGATAGCTGCGACGGGGTTGTGTATACGAGAGGGAAGGTTTCGTCGTCGTCCCTTGGCGTTTCGCTGGCGGCGCGACATCCACGCCCGACTCCTCGCTCGTAAGCACCCTAAACAAAGGGATATTGAGAGACTCCCAAGAGCGGTAAGGCACAGCGGCAGAAGCAGCACCGAGGAGAGCACAGCCTCGGCATCTTAGATGGGTGGAGAGGAGAGAAAGAGCGGGAGGGTGAGAGGGTTTTCCGCCGCCACAATGGTACGTCGCCGGGAATCCGAGGGGTTTATTAAAGCCGTGGTTGGCGATACAGCTCACGTTCTCCTTTCTCGCTTCCTCTCGAGTGCCCTGGCCACCCCGCCACCCTCGTGTAACCTCCGCCACCCATCGAGGGCGTCGAGGACGACGACTGAGAAGATGCCGGAGACCTCGCACTTGGTCGAGAGTAGTCACTACTCCGAGGCCACCGGACTTCCCTACCACCGTTCTCCCACGGAAAAGATCTGCAGGGGATAAAGCTGGCACGAAGCAGACGCTCCCGTGTGCGAATAAACATCGTAGCTGCTCCTACGTATCCGTGAAAAAGAAAAAAAAATGGCGTATGTTTGTTCGACTGTTTGTTTGTTCGATCCTAGCCAGGTTCAATCTCAAGTGAGCAGGTTGACTTCGTGCTCGATTCGTCGAGGGTCACCGGAAAACTCGTGCCACACAGTAAAAGAGTTAATTTGTAAAATCGGAGTGGTGTGTTTCATGAAAATCAGGTTGTTTCGTATAAGCGCCAAAACTGGTGGATTAAATTTCATGTTGCAGCTATCGTTGACACTAACTCTCAGTCAGTTGAATTTTTTCAGACATGTCTGCCGTATGAATATATTAATTTTTCGAGTTGCCACGCTAAATTTAATACACCACTCAACCCATAAAAGCTTTAGGATTTTTCGTATAAACACTGTATCGTTAGCATTTAACCGCGTCATCTTTATGCATTCAATTCTCAGTACGATAATGGAAGCAACGCCGACAATATTCCGGAGAGAGCCTTGGGCCTTAGACGTCGAATAGTCTGATATTATACGCCAAGTGTACGGTGTACCGGGGTGTGAGAGAGGAGAATACGCGTGTAAGCAGGCGTATGGCAGCGCTTCGGCGTCTGCGGGTAATCGGGTTCGTGGAAACACGTGTCGCCTATCCCCGTGCACGTCACACCGGGGCCCGGAGGCGGGCGTCCGGGGGGGGGGGGGGGGGGGAGGTTCCCCGAGAGCGTCCCGAGGCATCTCTGCTCGGTTGCTACTTTGACACGACTACCAACTACCACCCCTCGGCGTCACACCGGCAAACGTTGAGTCGTTGACGCGCCTGGCATATCCACTATCGTCAGCCGTACAGAGAGGAAGGAATTCTCTCTCGCCTCTGCGTTCCTCCTACTCGCTGCACCCACTGGAGAATCGCTTTCTCAACCGGGCCTATACGATTCCATCGGCTCCGCAGCGCTTCCCCATCGCCTGGCCTTTCCACATTTACCCACGGGGTGCACAGGGGAGACGAGGCCCCTCCGTCCTCCCGCTCGGGAAACCCTCCCAGCCCCGTTCGCGACGCGTTTACACGAAACGCGCATTAGGCGCGGCTGCATCCTCTCTCTCTCCTCTTCCTTCCTCGGCTGATGCCTCGGGCCATTCTCTCTACACCCCGAACCACCGTCCACCGGTTCTCCACCGGGGCTCCGGCACTCTCGTGTGCGGCTCACTCGCGCCAACCCTTCTTGCCCCCCAGGAACAGTGCAATCTCTCGGTCCGAGAGCCGAAGAATGAACAGACAAGAGTCCCGCTATCATTATGATTTCCGACGATGACGGGAAGCATTGCTCTGCTCAGCGTTGACGCGATATAATCTGGACGCGTGCCGAATACATTTGTCGTTGTCGGGGAGAGTCCCTGCGATCGGTCTGGGTGGCAAGGAATCGGTATGAAAAATGTGGACTAGCGAACCTGCTGTTGAAATAAATGGTATCATGGTTAAGTGGTACTCATCGATGAAACACGTCTCAGTAACCTGCAATCTTTTCACCGGAACGAATTCCTCACGGAGAGTTGCCAGTTTTTATGAGAAGGTAAAAATGTTTACATATAGCTGCCAAAATTACCAATGTCTTCGATCAATTGATATAGATTAAGCTAAAATGACCTGCCGAGGAGATCAAAGCATCAAGCATCTCATCTCGCACGGCGCTTAACTACAGCTCTATAGAATTCTGTTCCAGCGCAATCCGCGATGTATACTCGTATATAAGGATCGCAGCAGGATCGAAGCTATAGTGACGTCTCGATTGTTCGAGGCGTGGAAAGGTTCTCCTTGGATGTGACAATTCAAGTTCCCGAGACTGTGAAGCTGCAATCAATGCTTCTTGGATGTCGTTGGTAGGATGTTGGATGGGGGAGGGTGAAGGGTGGTGCGCTGAGATTCGGAAACGTCGACGAAGCTTGGCGGAAGGCTTTTGGGAGTGTGGAGCGGGGGTCTCGGCTTTGTCGTCTGTCTGCTTGCCCCGCTTGCAAAATCTCTCTCTCTCTCTCTCTGTCTCTCTCTCTGTCTCTCTCTCTGTCTCTCTCTCTCTCTCTCTATTCGTCGCCTCGATTCTGTGGAATGGATGTCTCCGCGAAAGCAAAAGGGCCTCTATATCCCTATCCCTGCTTCGAGTTTCAGCTACTTCTATCCAACGACCGGGGAGCCCTTATTGGAAGTGCGCGGATACGAGTGGATGATCGGTGTGTCGTACGATATTGGAGCTTCCGTCAACTATATGACGTCGGTTGATTATCAGGCCTGTGTATCGCGCCCTCAAAGTACACGAGCAACACCAACCGGATGCGCATATACGGCAGATCCATATTTTTATTATTAAATGAACGTATAAACTTGAGAGCGGAAAAGGGTGAACACTGAAGGGAAAAGTATTAATAGTGAGACGTATCGTGTGTGTTTCCGAAGAAAGTAACGATAGGAGATTTGAGCGCAGTGGGTACGAATGGCGGGTGTCGAGTTCAGCCCCGAGGCCGGTATTAATGACGCGTTGTGACGGTCCGCGGTCCTCGTTGCTCTCGTTACCGTCGCCCTGGGCAATAGCTCTCACGGCCGTACGCATGCGATAACTGCGATGGAGAGGACTCGAGTCCGTCGTCGTCTGTTGTTGGCCCGGAGCCCAAAGCACCGTTTCACTCTCTTCTCCTCCTGGTCTTCCTTCAACAACCATCTCATCATTCCCGCTACCACCCTCTTGCACATGCATCTCGGCCCTCCCTCTTCTCATCTACTCAACCTCACCGCGCAGTTGCCCTCTCCTCGCCTAATGCGACCCAGGATATTATTTGTTTCCACTTGTTTGCCCTCCCTACCGGCCGAGGGGGGGATTTAGCACGCGAACAAACAAACAACACAAACAATCTACCGTTGAGGCCCTTTTCTCGCGCGAGCTTGAATCACCGACGGCGTGACCAGCCCTCTGGGCCGAACCCAGGGGGCTTGTACCGAGATTGCGGCGTGTGCGAGACCTGCGCACAGATGATATAGGCGTCGCTTGGGAGAGAAACTGAGAATCGACATCCGATTCATTGTCCCGCGATTCTCGCGGGCGATAATTATTTCTCCTCCACCACCTCGGAGAGGTAATGGCTCATTCAGTCGGTCTGATTCTCGGTGCTCCTTTCGCCGAGCTTCTTTTTTTTTTTATCCACTCCGAGCCCACATCTTTTCATCGTTTGTCTCCGTGTGCAATTGCAATTTTTTTTTTACTTTACTTTTTCGTTTTCTCTTACCATCTCAATGGTAAATCGTAGCATTGAAGGGCTCTTAATGACGGTTTGCCCTCGAGGCTCGTTTAGTCGTTTCGTCTCGCCAATTTTCACACCGTCGTTCGTTTATTCTATACTTTGTTTTCGCGTCTTCGTTTCCCCCGTTCCTCCGTTCGTCGACACAATTGCTTACTTTGCGCGCTTTTGCAAAAATTGCAGTCTGGCCTCCTCCTTCTATTAATAATGTTTTATCATCGCGCCGATAACGGGGCAGACTTGCGCGTATTTTTTTCCGTTATATCTCTCTAATGGGTCTTAAGGCTTATCGCTCGCTTATGTGCATACTTATAACTAGACGTTTAAGTTTGAGCTGCAATTACAAAGTAGTGAAGCGGCTACAAGTTACACCTATGTTATTATGTAAATGATTACCGGGCCTATCGTGAAAGTGGCGGATATGTGCGGGGTGCGGTGAGTTACCGAACGCAACGGGAGCACAAAACGTCATAAAGACGGCGAGTTTTTACCGCGCCGACCACGCACGTACGATAATTCTCTGGTCGTTATTTTTACATTGTGCCACTTCAAATACTTGTTACACTTAAAATGCCTACCGTCATAAACGCTTACGCAGCTGGTTTCTGGGGAGCATAGGGTAATAGTGGGAAATATGGCCCAATCCGATTAGCATGTCAATCAATGACATATGGACCGGGTCAAATTCCAAAATCTACATTTTTATCATCTGTTATTTACTTACTATTCGAGCAGAAAACAGCACAATCAAACTCTTTCAAATTCTCACAACCCACCTCGATGGAGAGTTCCAACGCTGCCGTTGTAATTAGTCATTTTTTCGCGAATAGGAACAAGCTTTAGGATGACTACTAGCACACTGAAGAAACGATCTAGTAAAAACTACCGATGACGTAAGAAAAATTACGATAGCACATAGTAGCACTGCGATAGAGCGCCACCTATAGTAGGAAGTACCGGATTTATGAGAATGTTTTTTGTTATTATGGTAAAAATTCTTGTAAAAATTCTCGGTACAAAAAACCCAGTTATCGATTGTTGTTAACGATCAAAAAATCTATCTGATCTATATTCGCGCAGTCTCCCGTACAGTATCACGACGAAGACATATTCGGCGAGTTTCATTAAACACAATGAATGCAAGCGACATGACCGTCGAAGTGCCGTGGCAAGTTTTATGACAATCGCGAGCCGCGGAAGCTCGAAACGTCTTGGCTGCGTCGGATCGATAAGGTATACGAAATACCGATGTATTTTCAGGCCGGAGAGAAATAAGGATATTGTTGCCGACGGGACGAATTGACGATAGGAAGTAAGAGGACTGGCGAGTAAGTCGAATATCGCGGCACGGTCACGCTCTGTCGAACGAGGCGCGGACAGGCGGGTTGAGGACAACTTCCATATAATTCACTGCTCGCTCGAACGGAATTGCCAGTGGAGAACCAGTTTTTTTTTAGGGGGGAGGGGAGGGGGCAGAGGAGCTCGAAGGTTTGGGATGTGCCAGTTCAATCTCTTGCCGGTCCGATGAAACATAAATAACTTTAGCAGAGAGAGCGAAAGAGCACATGTATATATATATACATACATATATATATATACATACGCAGACATTCGCCGGTCATACAAGACCGTTGTCGTACATCACGCAGTAATACGGGAACGTCGCGTGTGCAGCTGCAGTTCGCGAATCCTGTACAGCTATCCTGGGCGATAGCTGTCCGGCTGTCCGTTTTTGTAAATCGCACCGATCGACAGGAATATGGGGAATGACGACGTTTCTCCGGGGCAGGTATGATGAACGCTGCAGCGGTACTCTTGACGGAAGAGGCTCTAATCCGAGCGGGCATCGATGCTTCTATGTCATCGGAATTGCATCAAATCGGACATACGTGTCCACCGAAATCGCACCTACGATAACCTGTAGGCAGTGCACACTTTATACAAATGCTTGTAACGCTTTGAGTCGTACGAAAAGGCGATCGTTCGATCCTCTTCGTTCCTTAATTAGGCCAATTAGAGTGACGTCGATTGGCCCTAATTAATTCAGGAGCTGATGACCGGCATACGCGTAACTTCGAGATACGATCGGATGCACGCCGGGCCCGGAGCTATTGACTCTCCGGCGTCTCTCTACCTGACCGGGCCGACTGCCTTCTCGAAAGCCTACCTGCATTTTCGGTATTTATTATAAGATCCAATTACCACACACATGAGATCTATCGTTTGTTATATCGAATCCGCCGAAGGCGAAGAAATACAAATGAGAACGTCGAAAAACTGTTCGATGAAATTTTCGACGAGGCTGCTGGAGTCACTCGAGACAGATGCGCGTAAATTGCCATCAGCTTCAACTGAATCGATGTTTTTCATATAATTTTTTTTATTTTCAATAAAAAAATTATAATTAACATTTTAAAGAAGTAATCGATATTCGCGAATAATATTTATGATAATTCACTCGATATTTGTAATCGGCGACACATTTGTTCGAATATTTCGAATCTTCACTTTACTCGGTCAAGTCGAGTTCGTCGCTTGTCGGAGTCAAAAACTTAAATTACACGATATCCCTAAAAACTAATCGATCCTTCTCTCGAAGTTATTTCGCTAAGTGGTTAAATAACTCCGAGCTTCGGCGAACCGCGTACACATTTTTCGACTCTCGATCATGTGTTTTCCTTTTTTCTTTGTCATCCGACTTTAATCGTCATTCATTCATCACGAGACGAGGTGTCGATTTTTCGAGTGTATCGGGATCAAATGCTGCACGTGAGGCCGGATCCATTTAGCTTCGCCTCGAAACTCAGGCTACGTGTGAGCAGCCGGTGTATTTAATTGCGCATCGAATTTTTATACATATATATATTTATTTTATATATATATAGGTCCTTGCATCAAGGATGTTTGCCTGGTGGGGTTCGCACGAGTCACCGGTGCGGTTTCGACTTTGGCTTGAGTTCGCTGCATCGAAAGCCGTCCACGCTGGTCATCGGCTCTCGGTCCCCAAATAAAGCCGACAGTAGGCCGTGCGCGAACCGTCAGTAGCCCTCTGCTCTCCATCTCTCTCCGTCTCTCCATCTGCCTCTCTCACTATCTATCTCTGTCCCGATACCTTTTCCCGTTCGCCGGGGCTTGTGTAGTACGTAATGGCCATAGCCTCGCAGTCCGGCGGTCCGGGAGATACCGAGATGGACCTCTCGGTTCAGCGCTTGCACGTACATACTCTCTCTCGCGGAGCCGCACGCATTACGCTTTAATGGACTTGGTAATGGGCTCAAGTGCCGATCCGCAGTCTCTCAGCGTTAAACTGCACGCCGGTGCAACGGCAGACACGGGCGCTCTCTTGCTCGAGGGGGCCTTCCACTGCTCCGTTGAGCGTTCTCGCGCGTGCAACTCATTTTGCACGAGCTATAATCGTTTACGATCGGTCAAATGACTCTCGGGAGCCGACTTCTCGCTCTCTCGCCGCACCCGTTCACAAAATCGTATCGTGTTTGTTGTTACCCACCTCGGCGTCTCGGCATTCCGCGGTCACTCCGCCAAATGCGTACGACATACATACACGTCAGGGATGGAAGAATTATACGGTGAATTATGAGACCCATTGGACACACACACGCTTGTTCGTTCCTTATCGAACGAAGCAACTATTTTTTCGTTCGCTCGGCTCAATTATCGTCTCTCGAATGGCTTGTAGGACGGATCGAATTTTTTCGTGATTGCAGGATGATTTTTCCATTATTGTAACGTGTACCACTGCGAGGATGAGAGCATTCTTTTTTTAACGGGATGATTTTTAGGGTCAAATTTTCGATATTTGTGTAAACGACTGAGGTTGAATAAGATTTGTAAAATTTTCAGCTCCGCGACTCGCCGACTGTCGAGGGGCTGCTTTCCATGCAGCTCGGGTTAACTCACCAGTGCGCAGAATCTCAACCCTCGGCTCTCGAGCGGAACGTTATACACCCCCGCAAACATACGGGAGCCATTGTGTTGGGCCAAAGGACCAACTCGCATTCAGCCCGTGACGATTTAACCCCGAGCCACATGCGCTCTACCTCTCTGTACACGACTACGGGCATGTATACACTTGCTAAGTGCGTACGGTAAAGTCGATCGACTGGCTAACACATCAGATGTGTACGAACTGTTCACATTTTCTATTTCCGCGTCCCGTGGCCGATATTCCACACACAGCAAAAAAAAATTTCACAGTGAAAAATTTCACAGTGAAAAATGTTTTTGTGCCTTGATTTTTTGTTCCGTAGGTTACTTCTTATTATTTAACACTACACTCATGGGTTAATTTTTTTACCTCCAAACACAAAAATGCGGTCCGAATGCACCCCACGGTTTCTTGAACGTAAAATCAGTCTTATCCTGATTATCAGATTTTTTAATATATAATTAAGTGCGTTTGGGCCGCAGTCATAAGTTGCAGTGTTGATAATGTTTACTTGAATCTAATAAGTAGATATTTATGTCAAGTTATTTATTTATTCCTTTCGTGACAGATCCGCTTCTGTCGATCGTATGGGAGCAATGTGACATGTGAATACGATATGACGATGTAACGATGTAACGATTGCCCTTAAGGAATTAATTTGTTTAAAAATCGAAATTTGTTCGATTTTAATCAATATTTATTCTAGGTTGATTGATCGAAAACGCTCCAAAATGCGGCACGAACTGAAGTACCATTCATCTATCTAAATAAAAAAAAGTCCAACTATTTTTGATAAACGTTGATTAACAGCCTTTTTATCTCAGTGAGCAAAATTGTAGGAAAAAAAACACCAGCAAGAAAAAAAGGCTCCAAACTGGAAGGATCGTTTGATCGGCCGAGGTCGCGAGAGTGAGAACTCGATGTATTGGAGAGACGGATCGGACGACTCCCCGGAGAGAGACCGGCGATACGCCGGCCGCTCGTTTTCTCTTATCACCAACCAAATAATCTCCGGCATAGGCATACAGCGTATACACAACACCTACGGGTTTCTTCTATCATCGCAACTGTACTGTTGAATAGATAGTCTTGCCGTTACTCCGAGTCCACCCCAAGTGAGATGCCAAGCCCGCAGTCTCCCGGGAATATTAGAAACACTCGACGGCCCTCCACAACCGGTCGATCACCCGTTATCAACCCCCTATTGAATCGGCACGCGGCTTCTGTCCCGCACGGAAAACAATTCGCAACGACGGTAATACACGCAACGCTGAGCCTTGATTAATTAATTAGAATAACCGTCGTCGTTTATGGGATACGCGACATCACGGCAAGTGGACGGTTACGATAAAAAAAAAAAGAGGCTTGTTCCCTCGCTCTCTCCGCACAGAGAGTTATAACGGTAGAGGTGCTCGTCGGGCTGCAACCGAAATATTATGTTTCGGCAAACAGACGAAAGTAGAATACAAATATGTGCCCGGGGGGTACTGCGGATGCTCTCGAGACGAGGCTCGAAAGCCCGGAGGGAGATGAGGAGAGAAAGAGGGAACGACCGTCCGTAGCGGCCCGCTTACGTGTACTCGCGCCTCCACCCCTTTGGCGACTCTCCTTCTCTCCTCTCGACGTGTTGACGCTCTCAATCGCATTCGCTTTCGAGCAAAGCCTCGCATTATAAATTCGCATTGCCCTCGTTTACATACTAAGCCACCGCGCGCCTTATACGACCGCTGCGGCCCGAGAAGAGACCACACATGGGCCCGCTGGTCCAGCGAAGCATTTAAGGGCTCGAAGTAAGGTATTCATGAATTTTTTTTTTCGCCTTTAACCTGCCACACATTTTTTATCGCGGTTTCACACATTGTCGGTATACGTCTTTAGGCCGATGGGAACATTTTCTTCAGAAGAGAAATATTAATAATCAACGGGGATGTTAGAAAAACGAAACTGAAAGGATTAAACGGGATTTTGTCGGCTATGGTAGAAGACATTTCACATTTCGCCCACCGATACAGGTATTCCAGTTTATCCGAATAATTACTCTCCACGGAAGTATTATTTACTTTTCTTCTTAATGAAAGACGGTTCTCAGCTCCGAACACATCCGAACGTACATAGAAATTTCGCTCCGATTTTTCCGCAGTCTGGATCGAAAAATTCAGTGCGGTTTTCTAGGGCTAAGTAATATTGCAACACGAAGTTTTGAATGGCAATATGAACGTATGGATAAGTCGTTCGGGGCGCGTATTAATTGTCGTAAGCTATATATACTAGTATACCACCGCGAACGTGATCTCTTTCCTTCCCGGCCCGATTTCGCATGCATCTCACGCGCTCCACCGCATTCCCCATTTCTTGCCCTCGCGTCCTCAACGGAGGTTCTCCTCTCATCCCCACGTAGTAACACACAGGGATCTACGATATATATATATATCTATGTCTATGTCGAACCCGAGACGAGAGTCGCGGGTTCATCCTCGGCGAACCATTGCATTATTAAGTTTGATCCGAGGCATTCCAATGAGCATCCGAGAAGATCGTCGAATAATGCTGCCAGATTTTATTATACACCCCCCCCCCCCCCCCCGGACCCCTTAGCGGGTGCAGGAGAGACACGAGAACGAGTACGGGGAACGAATCTCGTCTGCGATCTCCACCGCTTCGAGAGAACGATATACACGAGATATAGTCTGTACATATATAAGTACACGGGACTGTTATTACTCTGTACGTCATGTGAGGCAGACAATGGCTGGTGTAAAATCGCCCGGATATATAGATTTTTCATGTGGGTTATTATTAGAATACTGTACATGCACGGACGGCAAAATATCCAAGAAAATTAAATAGAGGTACGAAAAAAATTTCTCTGACGTACATAGAAATTTCATGTGGAAGTACATCTAAATAAAATACATTTTCCACAAAATATATATACACATGACATGTAGAGTGATAAACATAGATATTTTTCCCAACGGAATATAACAATGTTCTAAATATTGACGTGATGAATTTTCGTCGAAAATATTGTAAACGTGTATATGAATGATATCTAAATAATATTTTTCGCTTTACTGTTCGTATATTTTTTCGATAGGTTAACCGGAATTACGGTCATGTCTCACGGGCAATGCCGACGCGACATCAATTTTTCGCGGAGTATCGGCGACCAACCTGTCTAATCAACAATTTTCTGAATTAAAAGAAAATCCACTCCAAACTTGCTTCAAGATAAATTATTAAAAAATTCAATACTTTTTCACTGACGACGTCACTTCACGTTTGAACTGGGCGCAGGTGTATTAAACTCTCATATTCAATGTAAATATGCATATAGTATACATTCTATAATCCACTCGCACTCGTCACTCGAGCGTAAGATAACTTCCGCGTGGAGTCGCACAGCGGCTCCTTATCGATCCGGCGAAGAAACCGCTTCGACGGTCGAATTAATTGAATTTCGAATGAATAGAAAATTGCACGCAAATGCGTCGAGATTTATGCTCCGAAGCGGAGCGTTGCCGTCGCGCGGAACGAGTTGGCTTAGCCAGTGTTGCAGTTCTCCAACGTTGCGAAGATCCAGAGCTCTCGGTTCAGAGCTCCGAGCCAGTCCCGGTTGCCCGGGACCTTGATCCCTACTATACCTTCTTATTCTTATTTTATTTTCCTTCTTCATCTTCTTCTACCTATCGCCTCGCCACCCTCTCTTCCTCTTTCTCTCGTCGTCCTCCTCCGCATTCGTGCACTTTCACTCCTGCACCTTCTGCTCTCGCTATATTATAGACGCGGACACATGCGCCCTCGCGCGAACACGTACTCACACAATCTCTGCCCCGAAGCGTGTTGAACGTAAATGTTACATGGGGTACGACGAGCCTGCTATCAATAACAACGGCAGCTTGCACTTACTGTAGATATCGAAATCGTTGAGCAGCGCTTGGCACGAGACGCAATCGACGAGGCCCCGTGAGGAGGAAGAATAAGAATAAGAAGAATAAGCGGACGGAGATAGAGAGGAAGAAACAAAAACGCAACGGAAGCGACGAGGACATTGTCGCGTTTCGTGAGCCGTCAAGGATGTACACTTACGCATATACACGAGCTGAGCTTGCACCGAAGGGAATCGGAAGCTTATATTATGTACGTGTATATAGTACAGATTGGTTGCTTCTTGCAATTCTAAGGATGATGGACCGGGCGCGCGACGAGTCATCCGAATGGCCCGCCATGTCAGCGACGAGAGTTGCTCGAATTAATTACGCTTCGAAGCTATACGTCTGGCGCCGCGTAGCAAGATTATTCTGTCTCTCTTCGTCTCTCCTTCCCACTCTTCGTCCGTTTGTATATAACATATGAAGGATATACACGATTGGCAAGGGAACCCGAGTGGTTTTGTCGAGACTATATGTCCTCTCGTACATATAATATCCCGAGAACGCGTGTCCTCGCTTGTCGAACCCCGAGAATTTTATCGCGACATCGGATCGGCCTCGGTGTTTTCATTACCATTTCATCTGCACACCCACCCTCCTTCCTCCTCCAGGATGAAATGCGGGCGGATACGTACCGGTCACGGGGCCCTTCGAAAAACCAATTTGATTTATTGACCAACGGGTCTCTCTCGTCGCGCCGAATTAATCTCGGAGGATCAGCGACTAAGAATCTATGCCAATTTCTTACGTCGGATTGCATTGTTGACTAGGCTGAATATATCAAAGTTTGGGCGGAAGTTATGATTATCGATGGTTTCCTTTTTTTTTTACAATTAAATTTAAGGACGTACGATGTTTCTGATTGAACGTCAAAATCGAACGCTACATTTTTGAGGGAAAAAACATCTACATTTTACGGTTGTTCAGCCACTCCGTTCGAGCCAATTATCCTTCTCATTCTTATGCGACGCGTCTACCTACTTATTTATTGGTCAGCAGCAATGGCGATTCGAGTATTATACGTCGCTCGAAGCACAGAAATTGGCGGCTCCGCACGTTGATCTCGATAAAATTTGCCAGGTGCCGCTCTTGTGGAACAAGTACCGGCAGCCCTAGCAGTATTAACGCACTGAAGAATGATTAATGCTCAACGCCAAGAATTAGCCGTCTTTAAGCCACCGATCATTCGCGGTTTTGCTTCACTAGATTCTTCTAACCCGAAAAACCACGAATGGTACGTGACAATTAAAAAAAAAATGTATAATAGTATACAAAACTCGGTGTTGGAATATCGAGAACGCAAGAGCGTATACAAGTATATATACAAGAGCGTATACAAGAGTGGATAAGTAAAAAAAGGCGCAAGCTGCGCCGGCTGGTCTTCTTCACCAGTCCACTTATCCCTATCTTTACCGATCTTACATAAGAACCCGGTTTGTACATGTGTATATATTTTTATATTTATATACATATATATACATATACACACACGATACCATTAGGCGTGTTATTATATTAGTCTCGCTATCGATCACTTCTCTCACGAGAATTTGCCAGAGGTCAAACGTGTGCCTCACCATCATGTCTTCCCGATGTATACTTAACCGCTATTATCCTGCATACACCGAGTCCATCAACCCCGACAAAATGAGATCCGAACTTTTGCGAGAAAAAAAAGTAACAGGTTCTCCATATACAACTGCTCTTTGCACCGGTCCGAACCTTCGAGGAATTCTCTTACGGAAGCCCAAAGAGCGGGCGCGCGTGCGCTCCGGGTGCGCGTTCCGGCGTTCCGGCGTTCAGCTCCGAGCGAACTTATTACCTCAATCAAGATTTTTCATCGGGCAATTAACAATCCGGGTACGGTAACGCATGACTCGGGGTAACTTCGTTAACGAGTTTCTCGCACGTACGACCATTGACGAGGGCTAAGGATTCGGCCAAAAAGTGGTACACGTTAACCGGAGCGGGGAAGTCCCCTCCGGCCGATCGGGGGTTCCCCCTTGCGCGGTCCGTCGCGCTCGCTCTTACATTTGTCACTCCCTTAATCCCTATTAGATCAGGCCGGATTTGAAATGCCGCCCTACCAACCTTAGCCACGTTTTCAGGGACGCCTCTCCCCGGCTCCCCCGACGAGTGCCAAAGAGTAAGCTCGTTTGAAAAGTGAGCAGCAGCACCGAGGGATAATAGAGAAGTGACGCGGGACTTGACGAGGGAGACAAAGGTTCAACTATGCATGTCGACGGTTCGGAAACACAAGGGCCCATCTCGGCACTTCTTTGCGTCTTCGATTATCCGATGCTGGGCCCTTCTGCCATTCGACAGATACATACATTCACGCACTTTTCTATACACGAGTTAAAACTCGTACGAATAAGTTCGCCATTACGTTCTCGTAACGCTTCGATTCGGGAGACGAGGGTGTTTGGCATGTCCTTTCGCGAAATTGACAAGCCCTCCGTAGTCTCGCACGAGAGAATGAAAGGGAAGTTACAGGCAGAGAAACATCTCCACGAACAAGAGGGACACACGTCGTCTCGTCAAGGTGTCGACTAATCCTTTAAACGGATTACCAATTAAACGTGTCGTTCGAGGGCCCTCGGGATAATGCGGGATAGTGGGAGAGAGAGTTGATGCTGCGCGTCGACGCCGATTCGCCCATTGAGGCTTACACAGAAGGTGCTTCTTCCGTACCTGCCTCTCACCTGCTTGTTCGTATACTTTCTTTTAGTATTTCTTTTTCTTACTTTTATTTGATAAATCATGTAGATTAATGGCGTTGAGCTTATAAATACACGTCTGTGTATGTATATGGTGCACAGTTTGTCCGATCTCCTTTTTATCGTGTACGAAGAGTGCATGCACACTTCGAGTGTCACCCATCAGTGAAACGGCGAGTAGTAAGAAGGCTTTGGGAGTTTTCGAAGCCTCGCGAGTTCCATCGGCTGATCCGATACGGCCCGGGAGGCCTAATACCAGGGGATTTCAATGCCGGTATATATGTGGCCGGTGGCCTCGCGAAAAATATGTCAATCATACGGCTCGAGAGGGGGAAACATAACCGGCTACTCTCGCTCCCGATGGGCGAGTGAGTGTGTCTCTTGTCACGCTCGCCCTTCGTGTTCGAAACGCGTTCGCATCTGTTATATTGTCGCCTCGTCCGATGGCTCCGAGCTCGCACGCAACGGACACGAGTCGGTCGCTTACCTGACGCCCTGCGCAGACTATTCAACCGATTCGAAGATCACGGAGCCGTGGAAGTGTGCGTGCGTCCGTGGGAAGAGAGGGAATTTATTCTCGGGAGAAATATCCCTTAACGAAGTGACTACGACGCATTATTGTTGTTGCGGAGCGGAGCAAACAACAACGTGCTCCCTCGGCCGTGGGATGATTCGAGAGGAGAGGAGGTATCGGACCGTTCTCCTTTTATCGAATCGTACCAGCAAAAGGGAAGTTCGATATACCGTGCACGAACCACTCGACGGAGATCGCGCGTAGTTCTGGAATAGGGCATTCCGTCTAAGAATCAACGAACCGCGAGTTTCTCTCGCATCGGGCGAGAATTTTCAAGCACAGTGTACTCATTTTTACCTCTACCGGAAAATATATATGTTCATATAGAACACTACCTTAATAAAAATTAAAACACCTCGACTCTCGCGAGATTCAATAACGGTAATCGAAACGTTATTATTCGTCGTCTTACCGCGACAAATTTGAGTTTCCAAGTGGGGTTCATGGATATATTATTTTTCACGAAATATCCCATGTGCCCAGTGTGCTGTGTGTGAGTTATCAGAGCCTGACTCCGTTTCTCATGCCTCACCCTCGTATAACTCGTAGGGAAAAAGGGACTCGCTCTTGCGTGGCAAGAGAGCTCTAATGCCTCTCTGCTTCTGCCGCGAAGGTAGTGTAAGGGATTGTAGTCGGTACGGTGGTATGGTGCTTGGACTAGTGGCCAGATCGCCGTGCTCCCGCGGCCCCCGTGGGCCACGTCTCTCGATTTCACTCTAATGCCGAGGGGCTTTAATTAACCCGACGGAATCCTCGCTCGTTTGTGTTGGTATTTACGTGTGTCAGCGGGTTTCGACCGAGTGGTTCAAGTCCGCTCAACTCTCCGCAGCATCCACCGTCCTCCTCCTCATCCCCCTCTCGTCTTGCTCTCCGTCTCTTCGTCTCGCCTTTTGCCGCACGCCGCAGTCGACCAACGGCAGGAAAACTCGTGTCTCACCGGCCATCGATGTATATTCCGAACCGAGACTTTCGTCATTCCCGATCAATTAATATCTCATGCGAGAATAGCTCGAACCTTGTCGCATCTGTGTAGATCTTTATAGCAACGTGTCACAGGAGAGCCAATAATAATCGCGCGATCCTCGGATAACGAATAAGAAAGAGCGGGGCAAAACGGAGAACTTGGACCGATTTCTCGTGGGGTTTAGCGAAAAAAAACGTGAAGCCTCCCCTAGACGATTTCCATTTTACCCCGATCACCTTACCACCTGAAAGCCCGTATCAAAAAAGACCGAAACGCGAAAACGGTGACATTCCGTCGAGTGCGGCAAATCGAGTCAATTTTTTTCCGACTCTCTCGTCCGAATCCTCGCCACCCCCTCTCTTTCCCCGCCTCGTCGCGCCCGTCTTCCCCGGATTCATTAAGACTTTTATCGGGAAAACACAGCTGCCCGTCTATGTACCAATTCACTTAACGTAACCAATCTAAAAATGCTCATCAGCAATTTAAAGCGACGAGGAGAAAAAAAAGCCACGAGAGAGCGAGAGCCGCGCGAAGTGAGGGAAAGAGGTTGGTTAGCGGACTCACGCTCTCGCGAGCGAGCGGGTGGAGAACGGGGGGAGGGGTTAGCAGCGGTGAAACGCTCGACTCGAACGAGAATCGGGGGTGGTGGTAACAGCCAACTGTGCGCATAAACGAGAAAGAGTGAGAGATGACGAGGGTGTAGAAGAAGAGGCAGGCGTCGGGGGAGGAATGGTCGGTGCGGTGAGCAAGCTTTGCGAGAGAGAGAGCTCTCCCGCGGGTTAGGGGCGCGGTGAGCCACCGTGCTTGTCGCTGTGCTCCGCGAAGAACGAGCTATACATCGCGACGACTCGCATACAGAGCACCCCGCACACTCGTATGCACGCGCACAGTCGTCGGGGAGAAAGAGAACGAGAAAGATGCAGTAGGACAAGGCAAAGAGGGAGGGAGCGAAAAAGATAAAATTTGCGAGGGGTAAGTGTAGGTGGTTGAAAGGAAGGAAGGAAGGACGGAAGGAAGGTTAGAGGGATGGCAAGGGAAAAAGGTGAGAGCGAGAGAGAAAAGGAGGGAGACGGAGAATGGTAGCGCCGATGGTGGTGGAGTGGAATACGCTGGCGGGATCCATTTACGAAATCCTCATCGACCGGCGCGTCCGCGCGTCGCGTTGGGTATAGGGCGACGTAGCGACGTGGAGAGCACCAGCGCGACACCCGGGCATCGGCCGGGGACTCTTCTCTCTCATTCCCTCTCTCAGTCTCTCTTTCTCTCTCGCTCTTTCTCCTGGCTATACCCCCGACGCGTTCCTGGGGCTTTTCCAAACGCGCCGGAGAGTAGGATTACTCTGATTCGCTTTGGCTTGCAGATTTCCCTTTTCCAGACCACCCTCTCTTCAGGCTCGTATAATACTCCACCCTACCGGTCTCCCTACTGCGGACCCTGTGCGCGAACTCGTCGGTTATGCCATTTTCCCCCCTTTTCCGCGAGGTTGTCTCTGTTTCACTCTCTCTCTCTCCGGAGAGATTCTCGCGGTCGGTATAACGACGATTTCATTCGACGATGACATAAACTGGGCCAAATGCTCCGCGACAAACGTGTAACTGTATACGGAGATTCAGCGCTATCGCTGATACTCATCGAGCCGCAAGATCGCAACCGGTGATGACGAAGAGTCTCTAATGACGAAACTGCAGTCACCAAGACGAAGAAGTTGCAAAGCTTCAGCCATTTGCGACTTCGGAAAAAGTATGGGTAATTTTTTCATGAATTTTTTTTATTGTCCTTCTTGACCCACTGCTGGAAATAGATTGATCTTCACTTTCTCATCGCATAGGAAGTATGTAAGGAGCGAAAGCATTTTGATGCAATAAATAAAGGATTATCAGTCCAAAGATAGAAATCTGGCAATGATTCAATTTTGGGAGTTTCTATATCAGGACCTGAAAACTTTTTCGGATCATGGCAGCACCGTTAGGAGCATTAATCGCGATTAAATTTTTTATACGGTCTTTTTTTTGACCGATAAAAAATGAATGACGCTTTTTTGTCCAAATTCCTTGAAAAACCCATTCATCAATCGTGTCGTGCATCGAGCCATTATCGTGCCCCCAGACGTGTTCGTAAATCGCATTGTTTGCACATAAAATATTAATAAGCGGCACGAGTCAATCCGGGATTAAAGCGTTGAATGAGAGGGTGAGAGAATGCGGTGAGACGATTCGACTTACGTATGTGTATCCGGACGAGTTCGAGTAGAGAGCAACGACGGGGAAGCGCGAGGGTGACGATACGCGTCACTTTATCTATCTTGAGTTTATTTTGTTTGTACTATTGGCTTTTCCCACGAGTTCGAAGGGGCAAAGTGTGCCATATACCAGGAGTATACTCTCCGTCGCTCTCTTTCCGCAAATAGCAATAATGCGAATCGACACGTGAGAGTTGCCCGGGCTCGTTGTCGCAACAAAGGCAAACAGTCGCAGCCAGGGGAGACTCTCGGATTGTATCTACATAGTGTGTATACGACTGTACGAACAGACTCCCCACACTCGCGTCTTCGCCGTATATATCGGTGGTGTAACAAAAGTGTTTACCGTACGTTCGACCAAAAAATACACCCCGTATTTTCGATGCAGCCAGGAAGAAAAATAAGCAAAACACAAAAATCGAATTGATTTTATTATTATTCTTTACTACCGTGAACCCGCGAAACCATCAATTTTATAACCCGACCGTAACCTGGGCTTTGTAACTCCGCCATAAAACGTATCGTATATTACCGATGCACCGCAAAAAAAAACATCGCTATACCAACGAAATTATTTTTGGTCCATAAGAACTTCATCGCAAAATGTAATCCTAGACCTCGATCAATTATCGTGAAAGAAGTATGATTAATTAAAAGAAACTCCACCATGGTACTCAAAGACGATGACCATTTCTCGAGCCGCAAATTTGAAGTGCAACGTCGCTGTATATACATAGATTGAGCATGCCCCGCGGAGCGTCGAACGGCCGAGTGAACTGCCTTGCCCCGAGCCTCGAGTAACGGACGTACAGTAATTGAGAATGGCTGTATCAGTGTGCCGCAGACTCTGGGGACACGTGTCGTGGGTGCAGGGGGCGCGTGCGAGAGCTTCGGATCTCACCCCGCTTATCGTTGGCCCCCCTACGACCGATATACTCATGCTTCTGCACCTCATCCGCGAGCGCACGTATACTGACTGACTGACTGTACCGCGTTCGTTCGCTCTCTCGCTATGTTTCTATTATCCGCAATAATATATTCTTCTTATAAGCTCGAGGGCCGCGGGAGCACGCGTTTGTCAATGTTTGCCAGTGTCGACACCCACCTACTTATGCAAATCATTTAATTTAACCCCAGGATCCCGATCGTATCTCGAAACCTATTCGTATTCATTGCTCGGGATCCCCTAACCACCTCCCTCCGCCCCTTGGCTGCCTCCTGTTTTGCTCCCGTTTGCATCTCTCTTATCCCCCTCCCCCTCTCTGTACTATTTCCATTGGGATTCCCCCCACTGGGGTTCCAAACGCCTTCAATGTTCTCCATACGATCTCCAGCGTGCCTTTAGCCTTTCACCCTCGCGCCGCTCCTTGGCGATACCATATTATATGCCCGGTTGATAAAAACATGTTTAGGTTTATTGGGGGTAAATGCCTGGTTATATGACGACGATTGCTTTTAACAAAATGAGAGGCATGTCGATTGGAAAGTGAACGGATATCGATGATGGCGAGTTATGCGACAGTCGACAACTGCTCGATACTTGAAACAACAAATCCTCGATCTGACAACTACCGTGCAAACGAGTAATTTCATCTGTTCGATGGTTGTCTGTGGTTTTCTGAAAAATCCTTTGATAGGATATGAGGACGGTAAATGTTGTTCGACATCCGATCTTGTAGCATAAAGTTGCTCCTCAGGAGAATGGCTGCGATGATTTGAAAGAAGGCAAAATATTAGCCATGTCACCAGACCTCTTTTAAAAAAAGTCGCACGATACATACAAGATTATGTTTATACTTATACAAACTACGTGCAGTTATCGTAGGCAGTACAACCAGGGCGTTTGTCACTTTATCGCCCGTTTCCACCGGCCGCGGCCGGTAGAGGCGTCAGTTGCCGTTGCGTATTCATAGCGAAACTCCAATGTTTCGGGTAAAGCGCGTGCCGCTTCACTTTTATGACTGGCCGCTACTCGTGCATCATCGTCGACGCTTTTTTTCAGCTCTCGCGTACTGCGTTTCTGCGTACTCCGTTTGGACATATGCATGACCACTGGCCCCGTGAATTTCACGAATATTAACTGACCAAAGTGGCGGGCTAGGGATCGGCGCGGTTTACGGATAGCCCGAGTGCATGATGGATAGAGATAGTCGTAACGTATAGTACGGTTCCTTTTTTTTTCCTCGCAGGTAAAATTTAGTAGGCGGGGAGAGCTAGAGAGCGAGTCGAACTATATCGCGCTGTTTGACGTAGGTTACCACTCTTCTTCGCTCTTGCAGTTCCCGGCGTTGCCGAAAAATATGCTCCGCTCTCTCGTTGACACGCCGCACTATCCACGGCGAAGTAGTAACAGCAACCAACGGCAGTAACCACTCTGTCCACTCTGTTGCCGACGCTTGGACAGCTCTGAATAAAAGCTTGCCTCTTCTCTCACCACACCCTCGCACGATGCTGCTACAGTTAGCTTGGCGCCGAGTTTTCCGTGTTATCTCTCTCGCTCCGCGATGGCACGTCGATCAAACGTCCTTTTTTTCTCTCGTTTCTCACTCTACCAGACCTGCTCCATTGTACTACACAGTATTTTTCATGCGGGGCGTCAAGCGCAGCCTCACCGAGTCGTGAAGCACGGGGCGAACGAGCTAAAAAGTTAACTGCGGAACTTGTATATTTGACAATTGTTGTTGCGCGAACGATGCGGTTCATATGAGATATTTTATTTTTCATTTTTTTTTTACTTTAGACTTATTGTCCGCTCACTGGATGCCTCGTATATTCAAAATGAAATATCGCATTAAAAATAGATCGATCGAAATTTTAATACAAATATCTCAAATATTTTCATTACCTTGCAGGATTAACCATGTAAGCGCGTTATAACGATTCTTCCTGCACTGATGGGGAATCCCTAAATTATTCAATTTAGCTAAACAACAAAATTATTAACAATAAAGTTCAGTTAGTAACAAAAAATAACAAAAAATCTGACCTACCGGAAGATTCCCAGATCGAATGTCGTTTAACTACCGTTACACATAGAGCTGCTTACGATAGTGATTTATTTATCGTTGCGGAGTGTGTGCCAGTACCACGACGAATCGTGTTTGGTCTGTTCACCGTAGCCACTGTACACGCGAGGGGGTGGTGAGGGAGGGGGAAGCGCAGAGGGGTACGGGGTTGTGTGTATAACTTATATATACACCCGATGCCGAACAGAGCGAAACCCTGTCGGATTACCCGATTGCAACCCCTCCGTGCGTGCAACTGACTCCCGTTCGTGTGTATCTTTCACGCGGCCGAAAACTATATGCTGCACCGTAATAATAACAACCGACGGAATCACGACGATTGACGAGGCAAAGATCGCACTTAAGCCCCGTGCGTACGCCGCCGTGTCGAATAGTTTTTAGTCCAACGACCGATCTATGGGAAAGTATATACCGGTCGCCCACGCGCGCGCCCTCCACGCCGGATCAACGTTCCGCGGTGCATTAAACACATAACATGCATTATAGTGCATGCCGATCGTAATAAATGGCAGTAGAGAGTAGGAGAAACATATATATGTATATTTATATATCCGCGGTTGTGGAGAGATACGTTTTGGTACGCGATACCGAGCGTGAATAACCGATCCGCGAACCTACTGCTGGTACGGGTACAGAAATGTGTGCGCATTAGGTTTAGGTTTATACGGGCTTTATAGCAGGTCGGTAGGAGATTGGCGTAACTCGGGCGGAAGAGAGGAGAAGAGATCCGCGTTTGGTATCAACGTCGAAAGGAGAAGGCTGCTCGAGGAGAAGCGGCAGCGACGGCGGGAGGTGAGGACTCGTTCGCCGGAAGAAGCGGATAACCCGACTCTCAAGCTAGACTGATCCAGTGAGAGGGAAACTGCTAAGATGATGAATCTAGCGCGGAAGCACTTATGACGTAGGAGTTGGGAGACGACAGAGACTACGCTGCTCTCTCCGCGTTATACCGGATGCCTAGCTGGATCCGAACTCTTCCTCCCTTTGATCCGAGTTGCGAACCAGCCTCCCGAACCAGGCATCAGGAGAATCGCGCGGTAAGCCTCATCTTCTCACTCTTACCGTCTCGCTCTTTCCTCCCGTGGCAACCCTTCGTGCGCGAACCAACGAGAGAGCCACTCTCCGGTGCAGCTTTGTTTTCCGCATGAGCGGCTCTCTCGTACCCGAGGCCGAGCCGGGGATTACCCGGGGTGATCAGCTATGAAATTAACTCTCGCTCGGTCTCGCGCGATCCCTGCCCCGCTCTAACCGAAGGGAGAGGAACGGATGGAGAGGGAAAGATATTCACCGTCACCACTTGTGCGCGGGGTCACCGAAAAATGCCTCGGGCGGATAAACGTACGTTTTCGTTCACGCAAACTTCATTATCATTGGTTCGGATTTCAGGCGGAGTTTGTTTTCGGAAGATAAGTTGCGCGGATCGTTCATGAGGAGGCTGGGGAGAACTTGCTCGCGAAGGTACGAACAGAGCATATGTAACGGTCAAAAAGTTCGAAGTCTCTTTAGGCATTTTTTTCGGAACTATCTGCCGCACATTGTTTTGCTTCATCCAATCCGTTCATTTTATTTTTACTTCCGACTGCCCGCTGGGGCACAAAGACGGAAGTTATGCGTTTGTCTACGCTTCGGCGTTCGGGGACTTTTCGCAAGTGTCGATACATGTCGGGACGGTGAAAATTACTTTCGATTTTTGTATACTTATAGTTTAGTGATCTGTATTTGTGACGATACATTTGTCAGCGGAGATTGGAATTCAAGATAATGAACCCGATTGGAAAAATATCGTAAAATCACGTCAGCGTTCCTCACTTCTACGAACAATCGCAAATTATGCCGCATACTTAACGCGGCTACCGACGCAGTGCCGAAATCGTTATTTATTCACAATCGTAACGTTTTATAATCACGTTTTTTTCTACGTTATCGATGTTGAGTATGTGATCATTGTATAAAAAATTATGCTACAGCATGTCTATATTAATATCTGGTGCAATAATCACTGCACGCATTTATGAAAGAATTATCATACTCACTCAAACGAATTTGATCTCTTATGGAAATTAATTATATAGCTCTAATCAGTCACCTTATTGTAACATATTCGCAAAGTAATATAAGCCGACAATATATTTTTCTATGCCTCTTTCTCCTTCGATGATTTTTTTTTTTAGTTTAAGCATTCTGACTCTGAGAAACATTCGTTCTTCGTGAAAAAAAAAAATGAATCGTCGAATTAATGTACACCCGAGTAATAATTTCTCTTGTCTGATATAAAAGGGTGCACGGAATCTGTGCGTGCGACGAGCGAGTGACGCAAACAAGAGTGAACGTTGAGAGGGATTCGCTCGAGGCGAGCTAATAAATACGTATGTACATTGGAGAATCAGGCGGTTTATAGAAGCGTGACAGAATCAACTGTCGGGCGAGAGTGGGACCCTCGTCTCTCGGATATAGTTCGCACAGTGAGAAAGCGTCTCGTCATCCGCGGCAATGGAGCACGAGGCACGAAGAAGAAGCTCCTCGATCATCCGTTCCACGACGGCTGTATAAATATCTTCTTCCTGGCTATAAAAGATACGACGAGCGCGCACGGGACGTAATTACAAAGCTTCGGAGCGGAAACACGTACGCGTATATCTATACGGGAAACGATCGAGTAAGGTGGCTGGGAGAGCGAGGATTGCTCATTCGAATACGTTCGTCATCTACGAGCTTACATTTGAAACTACTATGTACACGATGTTTCAAATTCGCATTAAAAAAATTGTACAAAAATTGTTCCCTTTAAAAAAAATGTTCTACGAATTATACTTTTCCAGTTACAAGCGATCAAAGTTCGCGACCAATGGGATCGCGCGTCTCTCGCCGAGCGAGCGGATTAGTCAACAGCTTCAACAGTTCGTATCTCAAAATTTACGGGTCGTAGAAAAAATGTTCAAAGGAAAAGTCTTCTTAGTTTTTAACGCCGAATATTATGGGATATATTTTTTACTTCTATTTTTGGTACGGCCTGTAGATTCATGGTGTGGCGGGAATGAGAAGTACTTCGTATATAGTGTTACAAACGTGTTACGTCACGAGACAAATCCGCCCTTCTCTCCTATTCTCACGTAGGTAAAGTACCCGGTACGAATCGAGACGGCGAATCTCCCGGTCGCACGTTCCTTCGGCTCACGTACCACTACTCGTGAAACAGCTGGTGTACCCTAGTGTGGCCACTATCCTCGTGTATTATACTAAATATATGTATACACTTTATGCATATACATACACACAGCTATATACAATCTGCCAGCGTAGCCGTGGTACACGCGTTACCCTCTGCTCTCTATTATCCTAGAATACCCAGATACGATATAACTACTATAATGTAGTAACGTAGCAGCTAGTAGTTCTAGGTCTATTCACCATTATCCAAGCCCTGATCCCCTTTAGTATCCTTTACGTGATAATGCATCAACGGAACAAGATGTAAGGTCGTACGAGGGCCAGACAACCTCGAGCAAAAATGATTCTCACTTCCTTCAAACAAACGACGAACCGTCCTAAGCATAAGAGTCGTTCATTTAGGTCAGACCTTAATAAATTGAAAGTAAAAATTATTGTGATTCACCGAGGTAAAAAAAGATTTGGAATTTTTAATTTACAATTGATTTTCTTGTCAGTAACACTTTTTTAATAAAAAATGCGTACGGTGCATTATTATTTTTTTGACAATAATTTAAATGGAGACCGCACAATTGATAAATTATTTTTCAAGAATTTCCTCCGTCTCGCCGATCATGAACGACTACACACTTTCTACTCGGGACATTAGAGACTCTTGCTCGCAGTAGTTGTTTTCCACGTGTACATTTGGCCGGAAGGTACACACACACGAGCTGGAAACCGAGTGGATTAGGCAAAGGCTGCTTACTCCGTGGTACGAGACTCGCCGGTTACTTACGAGGCAGACAGGTAAGTAGCGATGTAAGTGGTTGTAGACAACGTTACCACGCAGACGGGGTGTGAGATGCCATAAGCAGCAGCAGCCGCGCGTTGCGCCTAATGAAACTACAAATCTCCTTGCCTTTAGGCACCACCTGTTTCTCCTCGCGCCCTCTCTCGTCTCTCCTACCAGCGCTTTCATATCCATATCGTAGCTCAAACAAACGTCCGACACCCCTATTATCCTTATTATCCTCACAAAATCAACCCCGATCGCCATCCCCGTCCAATACATCAGCGATAAATTTCTTTCTCGACGATCACGATACGTGTCCTTTTTTTCTCTTTATTTTTTTTTTTTTGTCACCGATGAATATTCTCATGGTGGAGGCGCGTAATGCGTATACTCATCCCCGGTGTCGATCGTTGGCGTTATACGAAACGCGGAGCGGTGTCGAACAATTATACGCCCGGCCAGTGGCGAGAGAGCGAGGGAAAAGAGGGGTGAGACGATATATCATAGAAATTCCCATTGTCATTGCCGGCGATCCGGCATGTCATGATTATTGTTTGCAGGCCGTGTGCGTACAATGAATTTGAACGGGTAAATTGGCGGAGGGCCGGAGTCCCGCACACGGCCCTCGCCGGCTCTCCTGATAAACTGCTGCTACCCAGGCATTATAAACCGCTAACCATTTCGTACTTTTCACCTACACTCCCGTCGGCCGCGCCACGCGAAACCTCCTGCATCCAACGCGGGATTTGCATCGATGTTCGTTCGCGTTTTCTGCATCCTCTATCATACTACCACTCCCCTCCCCCCCACCCCCTTCCCACCTCTCGCCCTACTGCCGGTCCCGTTCCATATAACTCCGCTTGTTCCGGCGAGAGCGCATCGTGTCTCCATACAGACCGTTTTATTTTATGCATGCAATATCCGGTTATAATAATTCGAATCATTTTTCGTTAATGAATGAACGCTTGGGCTCTTCGGACGTAAATTTTTGTTGATGAAAAAACACTTTAGTGGCGGGGCGAAATAACACTGCTTGATTTAATTACACTGTGATATTTTATATACAGAGCGTCAACTATTCGAAACCACCATTATTCGAAATGCTTTATCTGAATTTTAATTATCCGAAGCATAGAACTAAACATCGATGGAATTTCGGCGTCAAGAGCTACTTTATCGCATACGCGGTCAAGCTTTTATCAAGGTTCTGTACGTTGCACCGCTCGCACGTCGGTTTTTCACGTAGCATTCATTCGTGCTTGAGCGTCTCTCTACGCTCAGTTATATTCATATGCGTGCATGTAACAAATTATATTTCGTTGGTTAATAGTTTTGTAGTCAGAGCAACGACACATCGCACTGGGAAACTATTATTTAATGGCATAATTTTTTACCTAATGTTTAACATAAGAATATTATTTTCCTTCCTCAAGTATCCATCATCCGAATAATCTCCAACCTCAACTACACTCGACCCCAAACGATTTGGGTAATCGAGGTTTTACCGTTGTTCTTTCGATCTAAACTACCCTAAAAAGAAGAAAATTCAAATCTAAGTGCACAACCCATGTTAACTTTGACTCTTGATTCCGTTGATGCACGATCCGATTTTATTAGACTCATCGTAAACTTCTCGATTAGTCTGACCAAAACTCAACGACCCGGTGTCTGCGGCCCGTTGTCCGTTTGTTTGCCTCGGCATAAAAGAGAAATAAGTCGAGCAATACAAAATTATCGTCCCACGAGCCGACGCAGTCTCTCAGTCCCCCCACTTTATATGTACTCGTAGAGACCTCTCAATAATAATATAAAAGTGAGTTATATCGTAGCGGATAGGGTGAGATTATCGCAGATCGAGCGGTAGAGAAATATAATCGGATGAGCGTTCGTTGGTGCGATTCTAATGAAATAAGTCTCAGAGTTCTTGCTCCCTCCTCTCACCCTTCTTGCAACATCGGTACATCAGCATATATATTCGTATGCACCGTATCTGTACGGTGAGTTCGGTCGCGCGTACGCGTAGTACGTACAACTCGACCGGGTGAAAACGAGTTTTAAACGATGGGTAATTTAAGCTGACTGGCAGGGCGCCGAGCTCGCTCTCTCGCTCTCCTCTAGCGTGCAGCCCGCCGCCCGGTCAACCCCGAACCCTCTTGCTCTCTCTCCCGAGGGGTTGCACGCACCCACGCACGCACCCACATTCCCGTTTATCGCATAGCGTAGACTGTTGAACGCAGAATAGGGGATATTATATTATAGGCGGGAGCACGCGTATAATAAAATAAAGCTAAGGGCCGGCACGAGTAGTCGCCGAGGACGATACAACAAGGTCGAAGAAATCCATACAGTGGCAACTCTCACGCGTTAAACGAAATCTGGCAAATATTAAACGCGAAGTTTTAAAGGTTTCATTTTAAGAGAAATAAATACATTCATGATGAATACAAAATTTTTTTTTTTTTTTTTATTTATTGGATATATAATAGTTAAATAAATTGTTTGAATGACACGTAATAAAAAAGGTCTCGTACGGTTTCCACGATTGCGGCCGCAATTTTCATCTAAAACAAAAATTTCAAATAGATTATTAATCTGTAGGAAAGTCGCTATCACGCTATGGAGGATTTATTTTTATTTTACGAAATGGCGGTGGATTGAACAAAAAGTATCGAATTTGGCACTTTTTGGGACAGTTTTTCGTAAAAAAAAATAGAAAGATTTCCTAAAAAAAAAAGCTTCCATACCGCTATAAAGAATGACGTTGAAAATGTTCTCTTCGAATGGGAACTAGATATCTTCAGAACTTTTCCTTTGACAGTGGGAACCGTTTTGAAAAACACTATTCTGAGAAAAAAGCGTTTAAAGATTGAAGTTGGAAAATTTTGAGATAAATCGTTTACTCACGATTAATCGGCGATGCCAGTCCCATACAACATTCCCTCAGCTTCCTCGAACTGCTGATTTTCGTCTGAATAGAAGGTAAGCACCTTTCAAAGGTAAACACGTAGTAGAAAAATATAAAAAACGGTATAACGGTCAAGCGGAGCGCCAAGTGAGGCAGATGTCTCGCTCCGTTCCCTTTCTACAAGAAACGCTGTAGTGACCGTAATAGTTCGAATCTCGATTTGAAAATGTGAGAGAATGTTTATTACAGTGTATACTATCCGATAATGCAACAAAAAAAAATCGATTTTTCGAAAATTTCACACTGAGACGATCCCTTAAAAGACCTGTGAATGGTAGTCCATCAAGAACATATTCGATTATTAGCGATACCCAAATTTCCTGAAGCTTAACATGTAAAGTCGGCTAAACGTTGTCCCTTCAATTTTTCATAGAACCACTTTGTCCGAGAATTGGACTCCCGGATATCGTGTAGAGAAGTTCCACTGTATAAGTATACACGTTGGTGCCTAGCCTTCCGCACTTCGAAGTGCGCTCGCCTTTCGGCTCGGTTTCGGTGTTCGAGGGGGCTTTTCGGAGAGAATTGGAGGATCGTGGATTTTCGTGCTGCCTCAGTTAGCAGTTGAGTGACGGACTGTCAGTCGGCCCCCGCCTTTGGACAACCTAATATCCACCTGCTTACCGGCTAACCACCTTTCCTGCTGGTAGCTCCGCCAGGCCCAGACCGCTCTCGGCCCAGTCGCGCCTCCACGATCAACGCCCCGCTCGCCAACGAGCCTAGTCGCTGAGTAGCATGTATTTCAACGTTCGCCAACTATATACCATATGTCTATACGAAACTTGAAGATCCGCGTATACATAGTCTGGGTTTACATGCGGAGCGAGAGTTAGGTAGCGAGCGAGAGAGTTCGCCACGCCGGGCTCTCTCGCGCAGACGTGTTAATCAAAATGTTGGACAAGCCACTTACAAGGGGCTGTGACGTTTCCATTTAGGCCCCGTGATCCAAGAGCGTGCCCGTGAGACCCGCTCAGATATGCCGACACGAATCCGTCTTGGCCGAAGGCCCGTCTTTCCTTTTCGCTTCTACTACATCCTATATACGCTTTAATGCTTTTCGCCAACGCCTCTTGGCACAAACTACGCTTCTCGCACACCCTCGCACACGAAACTTTGGCCTCCGCTACTCGGTGCACCACTCGGTCTGTTTTCTCGTTCCTCGATCGAAAACAGCGCACGTTGCCAGGTAAATCCGCGCATACGATGTCTTGGTGTGAACGCACTGAAAAAATTGCTGGGCTCGTTCGAAGGACGACTTGGAATAGGGCATTGCAGAAGCGTGGCTAAGGTTCGTGGATTATCTTATACGCACTGAGAAACAAAAATTGTTGGATTAACCAAATTCGCGGTCACATACACTTAAAGCTGTTATGTCCTTGGGACAACTAAATAATTATTTTATCTAATGCTTCAGTCGATTATTTGCTTCAGTCAATTGAAAGTATTCCGATTCGATTAAATGATCTTGTTGTTGAATGAATGACGCTTTTGAACGCGAGTGAACGCACCTTGGTTGATCTAACAATCTTTTTTTTAGAGCGCTGAGATACCCGGAATACTAATTGAATTTCATGATCCTCCAAATCGAGACCGGAAAACCGTAAGCGACTTAAGGCTATTCCAAGTATCGTGGTTCGGGATGGAATTTCTAACACATTTCTTTTAAACGAACGGACCAATTAGCTTTAAAAGCAAACTCTTACATGTAATTGTATCAATAACCGATTCGTATAAGAATTTGCTTCTAACCGGCAGTGTTCAATACCCGTGGAAAAAGTTCGATACAGTTTTTACAAAAATTCTCGAGCCTTCTTCTCGAGCCCTAACCTCATGCGATTTCTTTAACCGAGTTATCCCTTCGTACGGTTCAATGAACACTGCGGCGACGAAATGAGGCGATTTCTTAAATGGTCCTAATTGTAAACTGTGATCAACTTGTGTCGAACCTTCCTCTCAATAGTTTTGACGAAAGGAGCAAAGTGCGTCGAAGAATTTAACGAAACGGACCGGGAAGACCTTTCCCCCTTAGCCTGTATAACCTGCTCTGCTTTTGATCCCTTTTGACCCGTTCGCCAGACTGAAGAGAGTAAACCCCCGTCCCTCCTTCCTCCCCAGCGCCCTCTGCAGAACGTAACTTTTCCCGACCGGGGAAACAGACGTAGCGCAGAGGAAAACGTATATACCGGGGGAAATTCAGTGACGAGTCGAGTACGAATGTTTGTCAAATGTTTGAACGCGATGTTTGTCGTTATATCTCGGAACGGACCGTAAATTAAATGGAAGGCAATGTTTGCGCCCCAAGTATTCGCCTCAACGAGGGAGAAACGCGAACTTCTGGAGCGTTTTGGACCATTCGACGCACAGTGCGATTTGATTAGTGACATAAAAAAAATGTATTAATAACGCAAAGTTCAAAGCGCGAAACGGGCAACAAGAAGCTTTCTTTTTTGGCGGAGACTCTTGCCGGAAAAATATTATTTCTCGTATGCAACTACAACGAAAAAATAGACACTAGTTTTCTATGTATATATTTTTCCTCTACAAAGCTGTTCGATCAATTTCAACAAACTTTCCACCGCTCAATGAAATTCGACACAATTCTCGGGATATCTTTCAGGCATCAATCGGTGAGAATTACACACGTGCGATATTCATCGATCTTTGGACGAATTTGGAAGCAGGAAATAAAAGTATTTTGACGGGTAAAGGATGAACGACGTATTAAGGATGTCGGGTGGAGAATTATTTGGAAGAAGGGGCGGGAAGGAGATCGCCGAGGGAGAAAAAAGGGGGTGGGGACGCGTCGTGCATGGGCCCACACCGCATCGTTATGCTCGTCTGCGCTGCTTGAACGCCACTTAACGAGCGATAAATTGCAATTTTACGCCGAGCGGCCTGCCGGCTACTCCCAACGCACACTTTTATTCGACGTAAAACGAGAGACAACCTCGCCGGTAGTAATCATTTAGTTCTTTTCTTTACCTTTGCTTCGCTTATTTTCTGTATAGTAAGCTACTCCACCCTCTTATACACTAATAATTCTACTGATAGCCTCTAGATATATATATATATATGTATATCCTAGCTTTTGTTTATTACCTCGTGCTGGACTCGGTAGAGTTCAAGTCGCCCGTCATCCCGCGTATCTCCGGGTCTTCCAAAGACACACTGTAGACTTGAGGAATGAAAAAAGTTAGTCCGAGTAGTTAGTACGACTTTGCGTATAAACTTCATTGAAAAAGTTTTTCGGTGAAACTTTGACCCGAGGCCTTTGATTGTGTATGCATTTTGTATGCGCGGGGTCTGAGAAAAAGAAATCGGGAAAACGTACCGATGAGAAGGGTTCGCTTCGTTACGAACACGAATAAGTATTGACGGACTGTGGATTGTAGACTTTTAGACTGAGAGAAGGATCTGATGAAAATTAACATAAACTGGTAAAAAATTGAAGATATTTCTGGGTTCGAAATATAAAATATCCAATCGCCGTTCCCCGAAAGTCTCGAATCTTGAACTCCGAAGAAAGACCCATAGAAAACTATTTGAACTCGGGAGTTTATTTGATTTTGTGGTCGGCCTTTAATAAAAATTAGCTTAAGACGCAAACTATTGTAGTAAAAATTAATTTCATCGACGGTCCTCGTACAAAAGTATCGGAACGTCGATTTGCATTTTACATACGTAGGTTAATACCTGTCTACGCGGGAGGCAGGTGCATCTGATCGTGCCTCGCGTCCGTGGCTGTAACCCCTTCAGCCGCGAGGCTAGCGCAGTTTCGAGGCTCCTAGCGATATCTGCAACCTGTTTCACAAACACACACGGGGGTGCGAGACATTCGGGAGAAAATAAATTGAAGGAAACCGGCGCGGGATCAGATAGGCGCGAGGGCACATCGAGCGAGTGCCGCGGGACTTGCGATATTTAATATTATACGCCACTAACATCTGTCGCCTTTTACTCTTCCACCCTATCTCCCGCCGCTGTTTATATCGTCGAGCAACCCTTTTCTCAAAAGCTCCTTTATTCGTATATATCGTACATATCAATGTAACGGAGTTCGAGGTTCGAGAATCAAGAAAATTTGCCCACACACCCTAAGCATACGACTTCTCGTGGATATTTATAGATATTTGCATGTATATATATGTGGGACGAGAATTCCACCACTTTTTAGCTATCTCATTCTCGCCCGGGAAATATTCAATTAATCATTTTGTATTAATAAAAGCGCCAACCTAATTGAATTCCCTCATTTCATACAGTTAATACGAGTTTGATGTAAATTTCATGAAGTGGCTCTGTGTGTGGGTCCTTGTGGGTGTGCCCTTGTGTCTGCGCCCAGAGAGTACGCTGTCGTTGTCGGGGTTGTTGACGGCTGGGCACCGCGTTTCTATATGGCACCCTCCTTATACTTTGTTCGCCTGTTTCCTGTCCCCCTGCTGCTCTCGCGCCCGCGCTCTGCCATCGCGTACGCACTTCGTATAAACTACCTAGCATACTCCTTCCCGCTTCTCGTCGAATCGCTGCCCTCCAAACGAGTTCTTTTTCGTTTTTTCTTATTCTTTTTTTTTCCTTTTCTCACCCCTCGCACCGGCGAGCAGAACGGCGCTACCACTCCGCCGCCCAAGCTCTTTTATCGATCTTGATACGCTCGGGCTACGCTCAGACCGAAAGGACTTTTGCCTCGATATATACCGAACTTAATATCTTTACCTAAGATACTTTCTTCGTCGCGACAATTTCCCGTTGGATGAACGGACGCAGCAGAGCGATCTCCTAAGTCGATCTTAATTGTTCGCGTACGAGGTAATCTTTCGGTCTTCGCCCAATCTTCGAGCAGTTCAAATATTGTCAAAACGAGCTAAGGAAAATACTCAAACAATCCACAATCTTCACCTGTAATTTCCACGATGGAAGAGAAAAAAAATGATCGCGAACAACTGTATCGGTTTTGTAGCTACGTGAAGTCAAGGCGCTTTCCTCGGAGTCGCAGCGTAAGTCCGTCTCGTTCTTCCGGCACTCTGATTGGCTGCGGCCCTCGGCTCGGTCTGCACCTAACCTCGAATCTAGCGCGCCCGCGCGTTCAAACACAGCGAACTAATCGCTTTAGGCCTTTCTACCGTTATTTTTGTCTCCGAACTATTGAACGCTTTGAAACATCATGTATCGCCTCGAGCAGTCTTGACAGTACTGATAAAACACGTTCCGCACAGCGGTCCTCTGGAAATTCAACCGCGAGATCACACGAAAGCGACGTACGTATCGGGTTCCCCTCGTCGTCGAGACCAAACAGTTCACCCAGCGAGACGGCGCGAGCCACCTTGCGGCCAAGCAGCTTTCAAAGCTCGCGGGAGGAGGAGCGAACGTGCTGGCCGCACCTCGGACTCCGCCCCCGGGATTCCCCTACGTTCCTGACAACTACGACGACGACGACGACGACGACGACGACGACGACGACGAGAGCTCGCGGTACATCCGCGCTCGCCCTCCGCTTCCGCCGCAGCTACAGCAAATCTTTCACTCTATTCCAGAGCTCCCCCTCCTCCGCCTAAGCCCCCATCGCCCTTTCTCCACGTACCACGATCTCGTATACGATTGCCACGAGTAAGCGAGTACTCACCCACCAGCACATGCTCTCCTATCTCGAATACACGTTAAAACATCGTGCCGCGTCGCGCGAGTTGCGCCTTCCACGAAATTTTGCTCGATGTGGCGAGAGACGACTGCGTTACGCCGGTGGCGCCGCCAAATTCCCGTTATTGGAACAATAACGGTTATCGTTAAGTGTCGGAGATCGAATCTCAGTTGTCCGCACCAATTTTTGGACGAAAATCCGCAGCGCGGCGCTGCGAACGCGGAAGGTCACTTTTCTCAACTCCCAGTGGCGGAACCGCGAACTAATTGGGTCTACCGGGAATCGCTGCCGGTAAGCATCGAGAATCGTCCATCGGGCCTCGCTTTTGGTTTCGGGGTAAGAAACCACTCGGCGCTGCGATTGCCGAAACGAAAGCGGGTCTTCGCGGATACACCAAAAATTGCATTACGCTGGCAGATGTCTGATAACGAGCACCGAAATGGAGAAGTCCCGAGAGAAACTGAGTAACCCACACAATAGGATACCAAAAAGATCCGTTGTCAGTGTCGCTACGCGAAAACTTCACGGTGAACGAGGCGACGAAAAAAAGAACCTGTCTTTCACGCAGCCAGGGTCGCGATATTTCTCTAATGACGGATGGGTCATGTGAACACGCGAGGGTGAGGGCCACGACAATCCGCACCGAATAACCGTGCCAACCGAACAAGCAAACTCCTCATTCGTTCGTCTTTTTCTTATTCTCCACGTTTTTTTTTCTCATTTTATTTTTGTATTTCGGAGCAGAAAAGTTGTAAGGTCTGCGGCGACCAAGTTTATTCAGTCCTGTACGAAACTTTGTAGTACAGCGTGTCCACAGGGCCGGAGGGCAAGAGGCCTTGACGCTCGCGTCAGGATTCGGGAGAAGGAGGAAGAGAGAGACTTGCCGAGGGTGAGCATGGGTCTGAGGGTAGATACCTTTATATATATATATATATTACTATGTGTATGTGTATATATATATATATATACATACATACATAAGCGAGGTAGAACGAGGCCGAGGACAGAGGTAGAGACCGGAACTGAATGCCGCCGGGGCCGGACATACCTACGTACGTCCCCGCGCTCCACACATACACGGGTCGCGCTTTGTCCGGTCTCTCGGACGCAATTAGGGTGGGTCTCGGAGCAGAAGCCCCTCGGGGGGTGGCAGGGCGCTAAGTAGAAAAGCGTGTAGCGCAGCCAGGCAGTCAGCTAGCCAACCCTCTTACCCTTACACCTCTCTCTTCTCGCTGCTCTTCTCTCTTTATCCACGTCTCCTCCCGTTCGTGTTTCTCGAACGAAAGGCGCTCTCGTCCGACGTACGCCCTGGCTCCTCGACGCTACCAGCAAACCACCTCGACGTTACATACATACAACCGGGGACTACTATCCCAACTACTACGAGCTGTTTCTCGACCGACCAACCAGCACTGACCGTCGGACGAAAACCGGCAGTCCTGCAAACCGTATCGGACTGCCACGCTTTCTATCCATCCTCCTTCGTCCCTCACCCCCCCCCCCCCTCTACCTTCTACCCCCGACCCGTGCCACTATTTTCGATCATCACTCTTAATACTCCCGCAGTGAAGAGTAAAGACTGCTCAGACTCGCGCCCTATACCCTCTTAGCTAATACAACACGCTTCCGAGACTGTGTATCGATCGAGCGTAACATTGCTATTAGATTCGGGAACATAATAGGCTTTTCAAGGCGAGACGAGGCAACCAGGCGCCCGACGGAACAGCGAATTAGGCACCGTCGATTTGGATCATTCGAGGGTTATTTTTTTTTAGATCGTGTCGTTGTAATTTATAAAAAAGAGGTGTTTCGAATGAAAAGTTATACGCTCGATCATTTGACTGATACTTTCGAAAAATTTAGGATTTCATGGATCTTTTATAGACTTCGCTCGTCAACCTTCAACGCTTTGGAGGCCTATTTATAGATTTGTCGACCTCCCGAGTTGGTACAAGATGCGACTCGAAGGTGACTTTAAATTCGGTTTATGAATAAAAATTTAACTGTGGGAACAGTTTAGAAATATCTTCTGATGATCATTGAAGGGTTCCTCGATATCGAAGCTGGAGGTAAAAAAAACAATTTTTGAATTTTTGGGCTAGTTCATTTATAGTTCTACGGTCACCGTCTCGACGATAACCGTATGAACAGCCGTCGTACACCCTCGTGTGAGACACATATTCCGCAGCCGATGATACTGGGGCTGATTATATGTAAAAAGAGTTTACGGCAGACGTTAATAGAGCCATTGCGATTACGATGTTATATACTCGGGCGGTCTCTCGAGTGAGGTGAGAGCCAGACTTCCTGTGTTATACACGGTCCCCACGATGCTCGTAACACCTCCGATTCTCCGCGTATTTTCTACGAAGCAACTCGTTTACTTTGTCACCTTCGCGTCCCGGCACGATCATCCTATACGAGGATACACGCAGCCTCTTATGATATTCATGATAAATGTTATGTTGCCCCTACATAATCGCCTTTAAAAATTATTCAACATGCTCGAGGAAGTTACCTCGAGAAAATGACAATATCAATTCAAGGTATCGGAATCCCAAACTTAGAGGGAAAAAAACGCTTTCAGTATTTTTGTCGTTGAACGGAAACCTTACAAAAACGCGCCCCCGCTTTTCATTCTTCGTACCGGTATCGCGACTATATAAAAAAAATCTCCAAGCCCGATTCCGAAAATTTTCAAAAGATAGGACCTTCAAAAAAATTAACGTAAAAAGAAAATCATTTTTAAAATACTTTTAATTAGGAGTTATTTGTTGAGCATCGAACCGCCGAATTTTTTTCTACGGTTTTTCCATTCACCAATTCGTTACGCCATATTCGGAAAACTGGCGAACGTACCTCACTTTGTCCTCGTATTCCGTCTCACCCCGTGCTCCCTCCTGTGATCCATGCACCGGGCCCCGGTACTCGAGAAATTAGTGAAAATATCAGCAATAACGGGAAAATATACTTGTCGCGATACATCGGAGTAGGGGACTCCCCACTTGAGTGTCTATATCTAACCGCGGGGCAAAATGGCACAGCAGGAAACGAATGACGGCGATGCTGGTACGTTGGGAAAAATGGGTTTAAAAATCCAAATGTATCTCTGGCACGAAACGGAGCATCCAACAACGAGAAATTCAGTTTTGCCCTCACCGTCCCGTTTTGTCCAGCTGTGTCATTTTGCCCCGGCCTCTCCTCATTCGGAGTGCGCAGACGTGGCGGTCCAAAACTGCGCGCATGATCTAGGTGTCTATTGTAAACGCGCTTATGCCACTCCGCGGGTAGATATAGTCGCGGTATAAATAGCGTACACAGCCGTGTGTACGTGGTTGGTGTAGCGATGCGCCACGGAGATAGATACATGCATATCGAGGAACGTCGAGTAGATTGCGGGGCGCGGTGGGGGTGGGGACGGGTGCCGAGAGGGTGGAGGGCACAGCCGGCGATACCCGGCTGCCCACTGCTGATACGGTCAGCCCGGGATAAAGTAGATATTAACACGAGATGATCCGTTAATGAAGCGTATGTTCTCCGCGCTAGGGCGAATCTACCACCTATTACCCGCAGCCTTTCCTGTTATCTTACCCGGACACCGTTTCTCTCGCAACCCGCGTACCGACCAACCGCGAATAATACTATCTGGAATGAGCCGACCCCGGCGTTGTACGCTCTGTGCACGCGCAACTCCGCCATCCCCCGCTTGACTTCCGCCACCCGTGAAACCCGCGGACTACCGAGACACTTTTGCATTTTCGGTGACCGCGGACGATCGCACTTAAAGTATTAATTGGACGAGGTTCGACACGGCTCCCGCTATCCTACGATCTGTTAGCGACAACAGCAAACAAAAGGGAAAACTATCGACAAAAACAACGAAATTCCGGAGGATACTTTTTATCGATAATACACCCACCAGTCTCATTCATACTGTTGGGAATCCCCTGAAATTTATAATACATGCGCAAACATTATTATAATTAATAATATCATTTTTATTTACACCCGAAATTCGGTGTCTGTTAATTAAACTTAAAAACAAGTTCCTGGCAATTCTAGTGTCCGCGAAAAAAAAAAAAAACTCTGAGAACTGTGGTATCCGTTTCAGTAAAAAAATTTCGCGAGTCACCGGTGATTCGGTAGAATTTCTTCCCACCCGGATAGCTCACAGTCGGAGCGCATAAGAAAAAAAAACTGTCCTTGGCGGCGATTAATCGCGACTCGGGGAGTTGCGTACAGGTGAATCGGTGAAAATAAAATTAAAAAAAAAATCTTCCAAGAGAAAAGATCCCAGACGAATAAAGGAAACGTTAAGAAAAAGGAGAAAAATAAACCTCTGAGAATAAGAGAGATGAAAGAGTGACTAGAGCGCGGTCCATTCACGGAACGGTAGAGAGTCTCAAGGAATACCTGCTGCGCCGTTGAGAATCCAACGGGCGTCGGGATGCGGCTTGGGGGGGGGGGGGGGCAAGAGGGGGAGAGGCGCTAATGATATGCCCGATCCTCTCTCAATGGGTTCCCCTTTCGGGAATTCTCCGACGGTTTCGAAGAATTAGGAATTCCGAGGCCGCGAGAACGAAACGCTTCTTCTCTCGCTCTCCTCGACGCTCGCGAGAACCGAACTCCAATAAAGAAGGTTGGGGGGAGGGGGGAGGAAGATAGAGAAAGAGCGCCCCCGAATGTGGCTGTTGGGCCGCGGTTCTGGGTGCGAGGACGCGCCGCGAGAGAACCGCGAGGCGGATGGCGCTTTGTGACGATCCTTTTCCGTTCGCTCTCTCGTTCGGAGTTTGCACACAAGCGCGGGCGCGCGCGCCCTCACACAGTTTCACGACTCTTTTTTCGGCGCCCAACACACCCTCCCATGCTCTGGCGCACGTAACCGTTCCATTCGGGTCCTGACGTATACCGCGCACCGCGAAAGAGCAAGAGAGCAGCCGGAGAGATTTATAAGCGCGAACGAGTCTTTTCAGGCGAAACCCCGCGCGCCACGGTTCATCTTCGAATGGGAACAATTTGGCGTGTAAGCGGTCGGTGCCGCGGGGACGAAAGAACCGAAACGAGAGAAAGAATGAGAGATAAATGAAAAGGGGAAGAAAAAAGGAAGAAAAAAAAGGAAAGTGATAAGTGAGCGTCGCATGGAGGAGAGCTCGGGAGTTCGGCTCGGTACGATGTGTGTGGCGTGTGTTCTCGCATTCAACGACGAGCTATACGATTTTTATTGTCTTAACGATTATCGCGTCATTGTTCGAACCGGGACCTTCATTATTTTTTATTCGAATTTACGGTGATTTATAATCAAGTTTTCTACGTAATATTTGGGTCGGTTTATTATGTATAGTACAACTGTATAAAATATTAAATTCCTGGTTAAATCGTGGAGATGATTGCGATGCAGTTTGAATTTATAACTTTTGAATGGTCGCGGTGGTGAGTGAGGTAATACGGGTTTGACAGTCCGGATATGCCATTGAGGCAAAATGGAGCATCCAAAAATTATTGGAAATTTTAGTTTTGCTGAGCTATCCCATCTTGACTCGTTCTCCTCCACGAAAAATTGTATTGCGAGTGTCGATAAGCTAGGTCGATACTACTTATCTCATCTACGCATGTCCGAGAAGATTGTAATCATAATATAGGAGAGTAGGTTTATGACTCCACGTCTTCCTCTACGGGGACATCGAATATCTGCGTTACACGTCCCGGCCGTGTCAAATGGGGAAATACAAACAGTGGGAAAAGCCTCGTATCGGACGCCTTTAATTGTACCTCTCCAGCCAATCCATTACGAAAAAATTGATTGTCTCCCTCACACATATTCTGCAAGCCCCGGAACTGAGGACGAGCTACCGAAAAAACATTCAATTGCGACGTTGAATACAAATTTGAACAATATTTTTAGTGCTATGAATGGACGATGTAAATTATGCAAAATATTCCGAGACAAATGATATTTATTGTATATTCTAGTAGCATTGAGCTTTTTTATTTTTTATATGAATAATTTGTCGAGTATTTAAGAATCATGAAGAAAATCTTCAACAAGAGAATCTAAAGAAATTTTAATAAGTATCTTAGTCCATTGATTTTTTATCGTCGTTTTTTGTACCATTCATAAACGGATTATTAATTGGATTTAATTAATTTTCTTGCGACAACTTCTCCTCGGTAATTTTTGCGTTAAATATTTGATTGAATATATGTACTGTCCAATAATTGTTGCTTTCATTGCGAATTCAATGTCTGTTATGTGTTGAGAAAAGAAAAATGTGATTCAGCGCTCGACGTAATCTTCGGACTAAGCGTTTGAAGTACAAGAAACTATACCGAGCGTTGTACGAAGTTTCCACAGCTCGAAGCCTCTCTCCATCGTCGAGTCCTTTCTCGTAGCGCAAAAGTCGCCACGGGCTTTATGGAAGATCTCCATTGCTAACAAAGAGGGATCGGCTAAACGAAGAATATGCGTTTAATGCTGCGCGGAATAGTGGTGCGAGCTCACCGTGGTAATTAATATCCATTATACACTGCACAAGGAGACTGGTATATAACCGTAACGGTACGTCTTTTGCTTTTCGCTCTTTTCTCTCCGCGCGTCTTCCCGTCCTCGCCATGCTACTCTAATTGTCAAGATCACGAAGAGACTTTGGCGTCCGAGAACGTCGCGTAAACGAAGACGCATTATTTCCATTCTCCTTCTAGCCTGGCGCGACAATCTTCAGACTAACCTTTACTTAGAAGAAAAAAATTTTGATTCCACACTTAGAGTCCACTTTTTCAATAAAAATCTTCTACCTACGATCATTTGTGACGAGAAACATTATTTCCAGTCGCTTTATTTTAACAGATTCTTTATACCCGACTAGCATTTTTTACAAACAGTGTCGACCGTGATATCTTATATACGATCATTCGTTATTAGTGTTTAAGAGACCGTCTCCGTGTGACCCTTCGAAAAATCGCTGATCTTCGCGATTTTTTTTTAAATGTTCAAGTAAACTAATCGGTCCGGTTTTTTAAAAATAATTAAATACATTCATGACGAAGACAAAATAATTTTTTTATGTTTATTTATTGCATGTATAATAGTTAAATTAATTGTTGAAATGACACATAATAAAAAAAGATCCTGTACAGTTTCCACGATTGCGGCCGTTTTAGTTTGACGAAATGGCGGCGGTTTGAACGAAAAGTATCGAATTTGGCCGTTTTTTCCGACAGTTTTCCGTAAAAAAAAAATAGGAAGATTAGAAAAAAGCTTCGTCAGGACTATAAAGAATGACGTTG
Source organism: Listrodromus nycthemerus (assembly GCA_963978505.1). Classification (NCBI taxonomy): domain Eukaryota; kingdom Metazoa; phylum Arthropoda; class Insecta; order Hymenoptera; family Ichneumonidae; genus Listrodromus; species Listrodromus nycthemerus. The sequence continues at coordinate 11,355,186 of OZ021681.1, read as the reverse complement.
AAAATGTTCTCTTCAAATAGGAACTAGATATCTCCAAAACTCTTCCTTTGAGAGTGGAAACCGTTTTGAAAAACACTATTCTGCGAAAGACGCGTTTAAAGATTGAAATAGGAAAATTTTTAAATAAACCGTTACTTACGAATAATCGACGATGCCAGGTCCATACAATATTCCTTCAGCTTCCTCGAACTGCTTATTTTCGGCTGAATAGAATGTAAGCACCTATCAAAGGTAAACACGTAGTAGAGGCAGATGTCTCGCTCCGTTCCCTTTCTACAAGAACCGCTGTAGCGACCGTAATAATTTGAATTTCGATTCAAAAATTTGAAAGAATGTTTATTACAGTGTATACTATCCGATTATGCAACAAAAAAAGTCGATTTTTCAAAAATTTCACACTGAGACGATCCCTTAATTCGATATGAAGAGTAACGTAAAAGTATTCTTGTGTCTGCTCACCGATGCAGATAACGTTGAAACTTCGCCTTGCTGGTTGATCTTTGCTGGTAAATCATTTACACGCAATATGATCGTATTATTTCGTCCCGCACAATTCTTATACACGTGCGGCATTTTCACACTTGTCAAGAACTCCTCTTCTATGCTTCAACTATAAAAATAATTATTTCGTCCTTACTCACCGTCGGAGAAAAATCCGAAACTTTGATATGGGCATCCAGGTCGTTCATATGGGTAGGTTGTTTCCCCTCGATACGACGCGATTGTTGCACCCAATATGACGTTGACGCTCGTTAGGGAATTCACTGAAAGTACAAAACATTTTTTCTCGAAAACTCATACACCGACGAATGTGCGCAACGAAATAACCTTGTACGGGATTGCAGAGGTTAATTCGCGGAGACTCACCGGCGTTCTACCACGCGCCGAACGATGATTAAAATAACTCCCTGCAATTTGCCGACACGGCATCCAGTCACAGAAAAAAAGAACAACCAACTAACGGAGAGAAAAGAATTATTGTGTTTTTTCTTGTACATGAATTCAGTTCTCAACGGTTTCAAGCAATATTTTCCACGTTATTGTTTCAGTGCAGGGTATTTTGATGAGACGTTTTCGATACACTTCAACAAACATTAAAAATACAAAAATTAATTTTCGTTGTCACAATTATTACCGGAAATTCCTCGAGCCCCATCTGTAATAAATCTTTGCAAAAAATGTAAATTTCTCCATGTCATTTCACAACCGAATATCTACGGTTGTGTTTTTAATTTTAATCCACGGCTTCCAAAGCCTTCTGCAAGATAATCGCAACGTACCAAAACTTTTCTCAACTATCGTCGAAGTAGCGGAAAATTCGTCGAGTTGCTGGCAATGTTCGTAAAACGTTGACGGAATTTAACGTCGGAACTGAGTGGTTGGTAAACGTAGTTATACCCGTTGATACAATATCGCGGTATATTGTCGCGAACGCATTGCTATTGTCGAAGCAGAACTGTTGAACTGTAGCGATAGTGCTGGATCTCTCTCGGTCAGCGCATATATCGAATACGTATATAGATTGCAGAGACGTGGTGTATCGGTATGTAACAGATGCAGTGTAGTAAGAGCGGGATCGGGTGTGAGAGTGAGGGATATACACAAGTTATATATGCCCATATACACAGAGGTAGGGTTTGAACTAACACGTTAACATGGCCATCTATCCGGCCGTGGTTCATACGCGTGTTTGCTGCCGCTGTAAACTGGCGCTCTCGCGCGCGTACCCGCCCGACGTAATCGTACGAGATCCCATTGCATGAATATAATTTGCATACAAGTTGGTTATATGGCGGCATCAGCTGGCATGCCCGTATAAACGATTATGGAGCCAACAGATGTAGGCGTACGGAGGGCTCGAGCGATACGATTGGCGTTGTACCTTTTATGCCTGTGCGTTATCACATCACAAAATGCTCTGCTAATGGCAGCGAATAATTTACGGGCTTTCGCACCGATCGTATCCCTCTCGTTTTACCCTCAACGGCCCACGTCAAAACTTCGTCTATTCGATATATAAATTATCACCTATCGCCGTTGCACCTTTTTTTGCCCCCATTTAACCTCGCATGCGGTACAGGTATGAAATTATATTCAAGGACATCTCAAGGACTCGGGGACTTACAAGAACGTAATAGTTAGTAGAGTGGAAAGTCGGCAGATGTGGAAGGTATTTAAAAAATATATATATTTCCATGCCTCATGAAGATTGACAGTGTTAACTCAAATAATTTAGAAATATCAAAGATTTTTATGTGGAATTGAAATCACCTTCGGTGGCACGGTGACCCTTCGAACGACACATGTCTTCTGTCGTAAGAATGTCCATTACAAAATTTTGAGCCTCCGTAATTCGTAGAAATAAATGTATTTGATATATTATTATCAACGCGATGTGTGTATAACGCGCGTGTGTAAGAGGATCGAGAATCGTCACGATACGATCCAACGATCCTCGCGCCAAACAGCCTCTCGGCACATCATTAAGCCGAGTGTTCGTGTCGCGCGGCTTCCACTTGTTTTTTCTTTCCTCGTTTTTTATTTTCTTTTTTTCGTGCTCTTTTATACTTCTCCCGTGACTCCTCACGAGTCCAGCATCCTCCCTCCCCTTCGACTTGGATCAACCCGTATGTCCCACGACGACGAGCTCTCACGCCGGTTGACTGGTTGCTCCTCGCTCGCAGGCTTACCTGACTCGTCTAATCTAATGGGAGCGACGACGTATAGTAGAGAGCCGGTGGACATTTTTAGGAAGATACCTGGAATTGTCATCCGAGATGAACGAACAACGGGGAGACGAAGCCGAGAGTGAAAGGCGAAGAGGTGTACAAGAGGAAGCAAAGAGATAGCGGAGAGTGAAGAATCTTTGATGAAACCGCCGGCACTTGTTCGTCGATCAGCGGGGCCCTCCTTTAAATCCGATCGCCGCACCGGTGAACTCTCACGGCTCACTTTCGTACACCAAAGTTCTGCTACCTTTTACGGAACGTTCTATCATTGTGTATTCGGACCATTAATATATTAAATGGCTACGAGTTTGAACATGGAGAGAAAAATCACAAAATTAAATAAAAATAAAGGCTATCGAAATTCGGGTACGATCGAACTGAGATTCGGCTAAGATTTTTCTTATCCTTTCTGATCACGAGACTACGGGCATTTTTAGCGTAAGTACCGAAGACGAAGATGCAAAGTCTGTGACTATTTGCACGAAACAGAGTATCCGAAAGCAGTGCAGATGTATTTGTGAAAATACATAGTAAGATTTTGGTTAAGGGAGGATCAGATTCTTTGATGCGAGACGTTCGAGCTGATACCACAAGTGGTAGCGGTGAATTGGAGGCCGCAAGGCCGCAGTCCCGTCGGACCCTGGGGGGGAGCGTATGCGTCGCGGCCATATTGGAAAGACGGATACATCGTCATTGTGTGTGTACACATACACACGCAAACTACATAAACACCAGAACAGCAAAAGTCAGGCGCCGCTTGGTCGCGTCACGATTCACGACTAACGTCTCACGACTCGTCACGTTGCTTCCATCGGATTCCCTTCTCTCCCCTATACCGACAGTATCACCGACGCGCGAGACCAGGTCCATCTTGTTAATAGCCAAGGTTTTTATTTTTTTTTTTTACACATCGAACTCTCTCGACTCCCATAGGCTTATACTAACGACGGTGGGCGTCTCTTCTCGTCTTTCTATTTCTGCGATTCATTACGCTCCGCCTATGGCTCGCTGACTTGCTCGTGGACTTTTCAACTTGAGAATGGCACGAGTCTATCTACTTCTCACGGGCGCGTGATTTATCGCGTAAACCTTGATTTACGGTTGCCGATCGGGCGTAATGGCACGATAGAAGATGGCTCGACGGAAACTGACTTTTGAGTTATTTAATTCGCCGGCTTGAAGAATCAACTGGAGGATTGAAGCCTGAGTTTACAAAACCGACAGATTTACCCCTACAGTGGAGACGCAAGCTTCGAGTCGCAACTTTCCGCCAAAATGCCGGTAAGGTAGAAAAGAATAAAAGGAATCTTCTTCGTTGACTTTTAGTCACGAAGGTGTTGCGACGAGAGATAATATTGGAACAGGAATGCTAAGAGGGTGATTCGTCGCCTTCACCGAATAGAAATGAGAGGGCGCAGGATGAATTAACAAAATATCTGGATTTAAGCTAAAATCATGCCGATAAAGTAGAAAGTAATGAGAAATCTTCTTCTACTGTGTAATGGAAAGAAAAGGTTAGAAAACGAATTGTCAGAATTGTATTCTAACCTCGAGTCTGAGCAATAATGCCGACAAAACAGGTGAACTGAGTTGCAGAAACCATTCTCTTCACCTTCCGGTATATTACTGGAAGTGCAACGTGTTCGGAATTGAGAGCAGAATTCCACATCATCTACGGTCGATAAAAGTGCATTAAGAACTACAGCAACTAAGCTCTACTGTGGCTGAAGCATCGGTAAGAGAGAAACCAGCCTTAGCTCGATTCACTCGACAAAGTTAGTATTCCAGCTCGACACCAGCGACGGTCGTTCCCGTGTCACGGAGTATTGTTTTGCCTTCGATAAGTTTAATCATCATTTCTCAACGATAAAACTGTGTCCATTGTTTCGTGAGTTGGCGTCGTCTACAGCTGTCAGGCAAACGTAAGTTTCACATTAAATTTCGACCATCAGTGGCCCAAAGTTTCCCATCCGACCTTCGATAAATACACGCATACACATATGTTTGAGAGGTTAATTCGCGGAGTCTCACCGGTGCTCCACCTCGCGCGAACAGAGCATTCCTCTTTCGGCAAGTTGACCACATTGGCCACTAGCTTGGACGCGCACTGCGCATATTCGCTGCACGAAACCTGTCGCGCAGCTTTCCTCCTCGCTGGAGAATCACAGAATTTGGCAGATAGGCGCCGGGCGCCGATTTACGTTTTTTTTGCCAAAGTCCATTTGCCCTACGTTTATCTCAAGCTTGAACATAATTCAAACCCACGTCATCCTATTACAAACCGTATGGTAGAATATTGTTACTGAAGCAATTTTTATTATTTTATTTAAATATCAATTTGCAGATTATAGATACATACATGCGATTATATAAATAAACTAAGTATACATTTTTCGGTGATATAAATAGAGATTATTCATGATGAACGTGGAGAACATCGGCCAGTCCATGCATCATTCATTCGTGTGTTAATCAGGAGTGCCCATATTCACCGCTTTCAAGATGTAAGAGATTGCACTCTGATAAATAAAGTTGCCTTTCCACGTCTCGATTTACCGCCAATGGAATCGTAAGTTCAGCGTGGAAAAGCATTGGCAAAGTAGTACATCCCGGGATTCTACTGATAAAGTTGAGACAATATTAGCTTCAAAGGCGATAAGATTTTACTGCGACCGCGTTTGAGTTTAGCTCGAGACATCTCGAGTATCGAACTGGAGGTAAAAGTAGCAATTGTCGGGCACTTAAAAGAGCAGTCGCAGTTCTAGGTCATGCATGTAGAAACCTATTTCCGTTTGTCTTGCGCGCACGCTTAGGTCGGCCATTGGGATGTTTACCTTGTATTCAGGAATTGGTTCGATACGAATGGATTTATTATCTATTCAACAATATAATACCCTCTGTGGGCGGGAGGTGCATTATTGTAGAAACTGACCGCGATATGGCGTAACATGTATGGCAAAGCCGTACGCTCGACTTAGCAGGGTTGACGCTACATTTACGTTACATAGCAAAGCCCAAGCTTTGCTTCCGATTAGGACAACTCCTGACTCTGGTCGAACCAAGAGCCGGAGAGGTGTATAATGCAACTACAAGCGTCTCCTTTACTCGGTTGATTAGAGGAAATTGCCCAAGTCTCTATAACTACTGGCTTCGCCACCACCGCAATGATATAACGGGGACGTGGCAACGCGTCAACACATGGACGAGAGAAACCATCGAGAGATCCTCTTAGCTCTCACGATGCTACAGGACTGAGAGGACCGCGCCAAATCCGCCCTAATTTCGTTCATTAGCACGACGGGGACAGGGGAAAAACGAAATTAGTTTTGCTTCGGTAAATTTGCTTTCGAATTCAAAGTATCGAGGGAAGGACGGAAAAAAATTAGGGATCCCATAGTCATTGACCGAACGTGAGGGTGAAGGATTGTGTTGCAATAAAATGTTCGTTAGAGCCAATGGGAAGAATTGAAATCATTCGGTATCAAATAGTTTCTTTGTTTACGCGGAGCAACAGCTAGGACAAATATCAGACCAGTAAAACATCGTTATCCGGGTCAAGCACGGTCAGACCAAACTACCCGTGACGCTTTTTCTAAGAAATGTACTATCACATCTTTGGAAATGTAATCACTTTTATTGTTTCTTTTTCTTTAATCCTTTTTTTTATTTATTCCTGGTTTACTTAATTTTTTATTCATTTACTGCCGTTGGTGTAATCTATCGGCGAAACATTATACCTTTTGTTCTTAAAAAAAGTTCAGTACAATTTTAATTAATTCTCCAGCTTTTTCACGTTTCGACGCTCTGATGGACATTCAATTTTCATCAGCATACCGTCCGTATACGCGCCGAGAACTGGAAGAAACCCAAGGTACGGTTAATCCACCGACCGGATTAAACCGCCCCCGGATAAACGAGGTTTTACTGTAAATATTACACTTTTTTTTATTTTGTCTCTCGACACTGGTTTCCAATTTACGGCGTACAGCGGCATCATTTTCATACGTCGATATTCTCTTGAAACTCGCAGTTCGAACGAGCCTCATAAATGAATTTATCTATTGCATAACTAATAACCTCGTCAACGAGAAAGAATATGATAAATTACGTCACAATCATGCCTACAGAGGTGAAAAACAAGTTTCTGAAATGTCGGAACTTCTGAGCCATGCCGCGACTGAAAAGGACCCGGTGGACTCCGTACCGGTAATGAGGTTCCAGGATTGCGAAGCTTCTTTGAAGGTCCGTCTAGAATGTCTTACCATCAACTTCCGGTCGCGCTTTCATAAAAGTCCTCACTTTATCGTTCGTGTGCCAGGCCGGTGAGTCCACTCATTAATAAATTTCATTTACTTAATTTATTCTATCAATGAGAACCATTTTCCTTAAAAATACACTTTGTTATAAATAGAAAAGTGTATACAAAAACGTTTCACCTCCGTCGGTAAAAAATTACTCAGTGTTTATATAAAATATTTTACCTCGTATATTTTATCATTCGGAATTCTTTATTGCTGCCCCACTCAAAAAAAATTCGAAAACTCCAAGCTGTGTGAAAAATTTTTCTCATTAACAAATACATAAAATGACTCCCGAAGTTACGCAATAATGAAAATGCGCCATGCGCTGTCGCTGGTTTGTCAATAGTAATTTAATTGCTCAATTTCAATCACCCTTCCTTCCGTGTAATCTATCGATTGGCTCTCCACTCACATTCGAACACTCCAGAGTTAATCTGATCGGCGAGCACATCGATTATTGCGGCTACGCAGTATGTCCAATGGCCATCGAACAGGACATATTGGTTGCGGTCTCTACTGAACAATCGAATGAATTTCGTATCAGCAATTTCGCAAATGATCTATATCCGGAATTTCGTTTCCACGACGTTATCAGTATCGGGTATGTATATCTTCCGGTATACACAAGATAGTGTATCGAGTTGCTCCACCTCCATTCCCCATTATAAAAACTCGCTACTCGTGCATTCGGCCCAATGTTGTCATGAGATTGGTTTTCGGGCGTGAAATCGTTGCGGAATTAAAGGGATCAAAATTACCATCGATATCGAGATATCTCGATATCTCATATGAGATAAAGTACTGCTGACAACAATGTCAACTGAAGTTTCCTTTTGAAATTCGTGACCGATGGTAGCGCTACTCATTAATGTAATTAAATAGCTCACTCCAAAATCCGAAATTTATATATGTATATTTTTCCTAGAATTATCGGTTTTTGACTCAAGAATGGCAGAGCCTGTTCCTATGTCGGACTTACCTCATTCAAGATATCGAGTACAAAAATCGTCTGCACTCTGAAATATCGTGGTTGTTTCGATACATTTTCACTATTTATAAAGGGGAGAAGGGGAAGGGAGGAAGTTTAACTTGATGCTGAGTATCTCTTACAGATCTTGGTTTTTTTTTTGCCTCGAAAAATTTTTGTCTCCATTTGATAAAGCTTTCAGGAGTCTATTGGCCCAGCGCACAGAAGAGAAGGGTCCCTCGTGGCACAAGTATTTTCTTTGTGGCATCAAGGGTGCAATGGAGTTGATGCACAACGAGGTCGTCGAGGTCGGTGAGGAGGGAAATTTTCCTATGGGAATGTTGGTAACGGTGTGGGGTAACATTCCGGCGAATTCAGGACTCTCGAGCTCCAGTGCTCTCGTATCATCCGCAGTGCTAGCTACTACATACGCCAGTCAGGTAACACCGTCATGAACGGGAGAAAACGTGATTTAGAAACTTTCACGACTCTTCCGCTGATACTCGGAACAAAAGCACGAACTCTGCGTTGCACAACGTCGGTAAAGTAAAACAAAAAAGGAATGAAAAAAAATGCAAGAAACCTTTGCGGTTACGCGGTTCGCTTTGCCTTTCTTTTCGTTCGACCCTATATTTACCCTCTAACATCCATCGGGCGTATGGAAATATAAAACCCCCGTTGAGCTATGTATCAAAAGAACGCTTTTTTCATACGCGGATATTCGCCAGTCGTCGAATCGCCACAATGAATAATATTTTTTCATGAATAATACCAGAAGGAATCTTATGTGTAAGCACGAACTCGACTCGAAACATTTGAGTTATACGAGTGCGCGTCCGAAAGTTCGATGTCTTGCAAGCCGATTGATCAATCGTGGCGAAGTTCCCAAACACTGCGCGGCCCCTTGTTCGATTCACCGTCCGCATTTTCCGATAAATTTTTCACTTTGAAAAGAAATTTGAGATATTGCGTGAAACGATGAAGAAGAAGAAAAAATTCATGACGATTCATTTCACGAGAAGATGGTCAAGATATTTTCGTCGATTTCAGTTTCGCGTGTCCAAGGAGAGGCATGCAACTGTCAGCGCGCAAGCTGAACGTTACATCGGCACGCAAGGCGGTGGTATGGATCAGGCAATTGCTTTTCTCGGGAAAGCCGGTAAGTTTTATTATCTTCCTACTTTTCTCCTAGTAACGGCTACCGTATTGCTTTAACTTGCGAGAACCCTCTACGCTTGTCGCAACTTTTTCCTCGTTGCATTATCCAAGAGAAAAGGGAAGAGAATTAAAAATAATAATAATTTTACCTCATCGCGCCCCGAACAGCACGTGCTTTAACTCAATTATTTATCAGCCTCACCCACTTTCCGGCGCGAAGTGGTAACCGTGTGTACCACCCGGACCACCCCATCAACGCAACTCCCTTGCTGCTTCTGTAACATTAAATGCCACCTCTATCTCATTCGACCCCAAAAGGTACTGCGAAACTCATCGAGTTCGATCCTTTGCGCGCCACGGACGTCACTTTGCCCGACAACGCGGTTTTTGTTATTGCTCACAGTATGGCGTGTCATAACAAAGCATCGAGCAGTGACTACAACTTGAGGGTCCTCGAGTGCCGATTCGCTGCACAGGTAACAATACGAATGACCCGTTCCTCAATTCACACTGAGAAAAAAAATGTTGTTTTGCTACGATAACGAATACTTCCCATAGTTCAGACGCCAAACGTGGTTCCGCGTGAAATCGCAGGTCGCCGAATTAACTCTGTTGGATTTAATAAATTTGAAGCGAGGAATATGGAAAAAATTATGCTATGTTGTGCGGAATTGGAAGTGATAACTTTCGATTCCGCATCAGTTGCCCAAAGATTTTTCATATAGGTTATTTCATATAGGTTATATAATAAAAACATTATTTTTGGTCGTGCATATATTGGATATTTTTTTTCATATTCTCGGTTCACTTGGTAAATCAAAGTCCTTCAAATTGTTCGACTACGGTCTATAGTTTTAGTACTGAAAATTTGTTAAATAGAGCAGTTTTTGTTCACTTGCAACATTCAACAACTTATAACACACAATTGCGGTTATAGTTTGGGAGCAATAAAATTGCATAAAACCTTTTCGACTCAAAACCAACCAAAGTGTGCGGAAAAATATCTGTAGCGAAAAAAAACCATAGGTTATTTTGTTAATAAACCATCGTAATTGGCGATTGGACGAGCGGCGTTTTCGATAAACACCTTATACAGATAGTTTCTGATAGTGTGTATTCAGTTGATTAACCCTGCACGTCACGAATGCTCATTCAACGAGAACTTAGAATTTGCACAGGACACAATCTTCGCGCAAACCGAATAACAAGTTACTGTCCTGAAAGAAATTCGTAAAAATTCACAGACATTCCTTAAGTTTTGCTTTTTGATAATGCAGAAGAAAATTTATTGCGATTTTAAATTTAAACATTATATATAATTAACGAAGTTAAAAATCGAAACGCATCGTGACGGTTCGAACAGAAAGAATAGATATTTTTAGTCCTAACTTTAAATAAATTTGGAAAAATTTAATTAAACATTTTCTGAGGTTCAAAATTCACACTAAGAAAGGGAGTAAGTCTCTCCACACAGAAAACTTCGAACTATGGGGAAACACGAGTCCATATATATATATATATATATATATATATATATATATATATATAACTCGTGCAAATTTAATTTTTGCTGTCGAGAGAAACTTAATGGAATTTCCTCCGTCGATCGTCGTAAACTCAACCTCATGATCTGCATTCTTTATCAGGTTATTTCAATGTTGCGGAGAAAAAAATGGCAAGATATCAGAAAATTAAGCGACCTGCAGGATAAACTCGGTAAAAGCCACGAGGGAATGGTTCAATTGGTATTGAGTGATTTGCACGAGGAGCCATATAATCTGTATGAGGTATGCCCCACAGTGATCTATCGTCGTATGCTACTAACCGAGCAAATATCGACGCTACAATGGAACCTCCTTTAAAAAAAAAAGCAATAATCGATAAAGCAATGCGACGAAAAAAAACCTTGATCGAGGTTCTACTGTATCGGCCCTCAATGTCGACCCACATGCATACATTCTTTAATTTTTTTATTTTATTTCTGCAGGTCTCTCAGATACTCGAGTCACCGGAGCAGAAACTTGAGAATAAGTCGCTCCCAAGTGATTTCGCGGACTCTCGACAAGTTTTCAAGCTTAGACAGCGGGCTCTTCATGTCTTTCAAGGTAAAACGGCCATTCTACTTTTTCATTTCCTCTGAGAAGTATACGACGTATTTTTGCGAAAGACAGAATTTTTTGCAAATAAAAAAAAAGACATTATAATTATCACTTTAATCGGTTCCGACCAACGAGCGAATGCAACGGAATATAACTTCAAAAAACAGATGGACGGTACGAGATAGACGATATCTCGTCCCAACCGACTGGATATTCTCTACAAATCGCCACTGTTTTCCATTCAACCATTCAAAAGATAAATTAATCAAGAACCTCGTCCGTAAATTTTGTATTTAGCAATCGTATTTCAGCGGCTTTGAAATATCTCCTCGAACGTATTCCTTTCCACGTAACATCGCCCACGTGTCGGAAGACGACCAAAGGTTCTTTCGCAAATTTTTTCCCCAGCTTGTAGTGCCAAATTTCTACGAGAATTTTCCTCGGATGATCAATGACCAGAATGATCTGAGTGATCGCTCATTAGTTTAACTCGGATACGTTGAAGTATCCCGCCGAAGTAATCACATATATCAATTGTTTCGTTATGGAATATCCCGCAGACACGCGAAGCGATCAGATCCCATCGCCGCATACTGAGAGATACATGGGAATAATTATTTTTGGGTGGTGCGGTTCTGTTTGACCCTACGCCACAATTGTAAGCGCACCCTCCATGGCCATTCAACGCCCTTGCGTAATAATAGCTTTGAGAGTATTTCCACGATAGTGGCGCAATCCACGTATGGGTTGAGCGGTGTCCGGATCCTGAACCACAGTTCTGGGTAGATATTCTCGTGCGATTATTTTCTGCTCTCTCGCCCGTAATCTCGCACTCGAGATCGAACAATCGCGACGTTTATCGCACGAGGATAGCGCTCAAGAAGGATATGACCCAAATTATCGGTAGAATTTTAATTAAGAAATCCAGAAGGGCAAAAAACATGTTGGAAACTTTTTCGATCACCGACCTTTCGAACGAACAGTGTTTCAATGTTGTTTAACAAAAATTTAGAATATATATTCTTACAGAAGCCGCAAGAGTATCGTCGTTTCGTCGTATATGCGAGAGCACCGACCAAACGAACGATGATCGCTGTCGCAAACTGGGAAGTCTGATGAGCGAGAGTCACGACAGTTTGGACAAACTTTACGAGTGCAGCCATCCTTACGTAAACGAGCTTGTGCAAATGGCTATGGATTGCGGTTCGTACGGTGCTCGACTAACCGGAGCCGGGTACGTTTCAGCTTTAATACTTAATCGATTGGATTGACAAGTCACTTCGGTCTGTTGGAGTAGACATAGCGAGATAAATTAAGAGGGAGTGGTAAGTTCATTTTGTCTTTCGTCCCGATTATCTTTCGCAGATGGGGCGGATGTATCGTTGCCATGACGACCAAGAGCAAAGTATCAAAATTCGTCGAAGATCTGAAGGGAAAGTTGCGAAACGCGAGGGAAATTTCATCCGAGGAGGACCTCGATAATCTCGTATTTCCGACGGCACCGAATCGCGGGGCGGAACTGTACACTCTTTCCTGAGTAAATGTCTTTTTTTTCCTCGTTAGCGATGAAAAAAACTATTTAAAAAAAACTTTTCGCTATCCACCAAATTTTTATTTCGTTGCTCAAATAAAGGAGCTTTTTAACAGGGGTAAAAAAAACGTTTCTTTTCTTGTCCTCTCATCATCCAAAAACCACTCCGGAAACTTGTCAATTACTCAGCCTTTAAACGAATAATATTTTTCTTTGGTACAATAAAGTGCCAAAATGCAATTGAATAAAAAGAAATTGCGAATAACGAATAACAAAACGATTCTCCACAACGACCAAGAGCGAAGAATCAAAATTCTTCGAAGCTCTGAACGAAAAGCTGCGAAGCGCGAGAGAAATTTCATCCTAGGACGACCTCAATAATCTCGTATTTCCAACGAAATCGAATCGCGGGGCGGATCTGTTCACTCCTTCCCGAATCGATGTGTTTTGTTCCCCATTACCGAAGAAAAAAAAAGTATCTAAAAAAATATCCGACAATGACCCAAATTTGATTCCATCGACGAAATAAGAGGATTAAAAAATAGTAAAACAAAAAAAGGGTAAATAAAATTTCTTCTCTTGTCCTTTCATCGTTGATGAACGATATCCAAAAATTTGAAAACTTATTCAGTCGCCAGCCGCATATTTTCTTTCACCGATACGATAGAGTGTGAAAGTGCAACAAAAAGGTTTACAAAAAAAAAACAAAGTAATTCTCCTGGCAGATAAATGTACAGCAAGTCGACGGGGGGACAGGGAGTATACCTGGGTGTATAAAAAGGGGGTTCGTCGTATGCGCATGCGTTGCTCCGTACACACTGACGCGTTTAGACTTTCGCGCGAGAACGGGAGGTGGCCGTTTCGCGTTCGTGTATACCGCGAGCATTCGCCGCACGCTACCGTCGTCCATCCGGTGTCTCGAGTGCATGTACGAACCTCCAGCATCCTCGTGGATGGCTCAGTACGCCACGAGCTATCCTGAGAGACAGAGCGAGATAGGGAGATAAAAAAACAACCCCCATACAGTATAGTACAGATAGGATCGTTTGACGACTATATACTACCTTCCCGACAAAACCGCAACCAACGTACCCAACCAACCACCACCCTTCCATACGTGTAGCGAGCTTTTCTTCGTGGCTTCTTCGAAATCGTTGCTCGTGCTTCGCGTCGACTCGTCACGTTGACGAATAGTATATAGTATTTATGTGCGTGCATATATACATATATACGATCCTCGCTCTCGTCAATAAAGTATGAGACGCCGGTCACGTCTCGCCTTGTCCAGGAGCATGATACAGAGGAAAACGGCTTCTATTTCACGAATCGGAGAAATAGTTACAAAGTGACAAAGTTTGAGTTGAGATTTTTTTTGTTGGAAATATATAAGATTTTTCTTTTTTTTTTGTTTTCAAGTTTTTTTTTCAATTGCGACAGTACCCATGTGCTCTCGGCATGGCACTGATGCAGTCCTGTTGCTGCTGGAGATCCGTGCGCAGGGGCAGCTTCGCGTGCGCTCTTTACACCGTTGTGAGTAAAATATAATAAAGAGCGAGACGTTATTTAAAATGAAAAAATTTTTTGTATGTCGTGACTCTGGGGAAAAAGCGATTTAACTCTACCGCATATCCTAGGCACGCAATGATATTTATACGTGTTAATGATTTCTTTGTTGTCTTTTTGTGTGCTGATCGTGCGTGTACTCGACCAAAAAGTATCTATGTGCGTTTATGTATTGCATGTCCACTAGAAGTATATTCTATATGTGTGTGTTTAATTGTATCGGTATATATGTTGTATGAAATGTTATCGTGCCAATTGCAATAAAGAGGCGACCGCTGGTGCAGCGATGTATGTTAATTATTTAGCCTGAACTGTACCTGTAGAGTTAATTAAAAGTGCGATATAACGCGAGGAATAAAGGAGATGTTTCACACGTAAGCTTTTAAGCTTCGGAATCTGTTAAAGCGCGTTCAATATACGTTCTACGTAGTGTGAAACTGTATAATTTTTTCCATCCCGGTATTGATGTAGTTAACGTTACTTTCAGATATTGTTGTAGCGCGTTGAATATAATTTTTTCATGTCGTTAACTTGTGTTATTTTTTTTTATAATGACGTTTTGTACATTTGTTTTAGACTGTTCCCCCGCGTTTGATATAATTTTTTCTTGTCGTTTATTCATAGTTCTTTATCTTATGAAATTCATACCTTTAACATTATTGTGTATAGAAATTGAAGGTTTTTTTTTATTTAAAAATGTCGCACCCTTGATCTTTTGTAAGGAACATCGTAGTCAAGTCGGACAATGGAAATACCATGATGTGCGAAGTATGAAAAGGATGTTTCACTCGCTTTTTACATAGGACAACCTTTTAGTCGCTTTATCTATTGTTCGGTGTCAGACAAAACTTTATGCTGTTTCGCTCGCAGAAATAAAGGGACGAACTGGAGATGGAAATAGTAGTTTTTTTTTTTTTTGGGTTTCCGAGTGTAACAATCGTTTATATATTCGATAAAGGTACAGAGATGCCATTCGGTATTCCGAATCTTCTGCGACAGTGTAAAGAATAAAGGGGATGTTCTCTCTCGGTATGTATCTCTCGACCTCAAACACAAGTGACTTTAAAAATAAAGGAAGCTTCAGAGACGACGTTATTTCTTTATTCACTTTTGTTCCTATGTGGCCGTCCTTAGTTAAAAATAATAATAATTTCGAAAATCGAGGTTCTAATGACAATGTGTTAATGTTCCAAAGAATGTTATGTTTCCTTTCAATTTTATCAGAATTCTGATAGGTAAAATTTTCTTTTGAAGATCAAAACATTTTTACGTGAAATTTATTGCCTCGATAGTTGAGAAAATAAATTTCTTCGGTGAATGTTTTTTTTTTTTTGTGAACTCGTGAATGAGGCATCGACTTTGATCGTATACAGTAATGCATCGATATCCGCGGTTTCCCGCAACGAAGCCTTAGGATTCGAACATGTGCGAATATATCGTAATATCCGGCTCTTTCGCTTCCGAGCTACACAATTCGACGTTTGAAGAGGAATAATGGATCACCGTAGAACGGATGTAACTTTGGCCAATAAATAGAGCTATTTTCGTTCGCACAATTTACCTCAGTGTGAACGAAACCCCTATATGTTACGCCCTTCTGGCATTTTTATTGTGTTTTTCTCGTTCACCCCCCGCTGGCGCGCTCCAAAGATAATTTCTCTTCGTCTACAAATAAATGATGACCGTTCCAGCGCCTGATCTTCGTTATTTTTTATTTTTATCGTTTTCTTTTACGCCCCTCTGTTTCTCCGCGCGAACTCGATCCCCTGCGTTCACAGCTTTTGCAAATTGGTAAAAAGTTACCGCAAAGCCCCCCTCGAGGATAACGAGGGATTAACTGCACTATTTCCGGGTCGCAACTAAAAGTTGCCGTTGTTTTATTTTTCCTTGTCACTGCGAATCAAGAACTACGAGGGGAATTGTTGTCGACCGGCTGGATGAAACTTTGAGAAAAGAACACGTAGAAACGACGAAAAAAAATAAACAAAAACGAAAAGAAAAAAGACAAGATAGTTTGTTCGATATTCGATGCTCGATTGAATTTCGTGTCCACTTTGTCTCTCAAACTGACATCCACGATCGACGTTTCGAGAGTACGTGAGGATAAAATGAGGGGAGAAAAGACAGAACACGAGTGAGAGAAGGGGGCGGAGGTGGAAGGGAGAGAGCGATAGAGACACGAGTAAGCGTGAATGAAGGGGAAAAGAAGGCGACGCGGAATTTATAGTCGCCATACGCTTCCTTTTTTTCACTCTCGACGAAGCTCCGATCGTCCCAACGAAGATGAAAAAAAAAGCAAAAAAAACTTCGACACGAATTCGATCGGACAGAGGTGGTCGCTAAGCAGATTTACTGGATGGACAGTTTGGACCGGCGTTTTGCTGATAGATTCCATTACGCAAATCGATGCGAATGACGAGGCATGAACTTTGGAATGGAGCAAAAAAAAGTGTGAAACTCTACCCAATCGTCGATGAAAAGAAATATATATATATATATATATATATACAGTATATACAGTATATACATATATATATCGAGATGAAACCTTTTTGTAGTATGATGTCCGTTTCAGGTATACTTCGCTCTGATAGCGGCATCGTCCGGAATGCTTCTCAGGGAGGAATACGAATACATGTGGGGAAACCGTTCACTTCCGATGTCGACAAGTTTGCTCGAGCCGGAGAGCATGTCAGACGGTAAATTTTATTCTGTAAAAAAAATTATGTATGACAACACATATATAGTGCAACGTATACGCCTAAGACATGTACGTCATTGTCCTCATCGAGTGTGTCCTTCAACAGCTACCATGAAATTCTACGCCAGCTTGTTCCTATGCTCCTGTTTCGGAGTCGTGTCTTGTGTCTTGTTACTGGTCGGATTATTCAAGGTACCTTTATGCACCGTCCAATTTCTAATTTACAATCTTTCATCTCTCGACTTGTTCTTGTTTTTGTATGTCAGCCGCGTTGGTGTGTCCTACCGAATGAAAGTTAGTTCGTGCATGATTGTATAATACTTAGTCGTAGTGTGTGAGAGCTGTAGCAATTACGCATTGGAGCGCCGGCGTTTTGGCGCTAGAATCGGTATAGATTCGTCGGGTTTGCTTCGCAGAGAGATAAATAGCATCTCTCGACGCTAACAGACAAATTGGCTTCTTATGTAATAACTTGAATAAACGAGTAGTCGGAATTTGTTAAAGACTTCCTCAAGCTGAATGGTGTTGTTTGCGGAAGTTCACAAACGTGAAGCCATCGTCCTTAAAGCGTTGGCAACCTTGCAGCGGCAGCTCTACGAGTAGAGGAACTTAATGAGAACACTATTGAATACTTTCAATTCGCACGGTATCGTCATTTTTTTGTTATTTACTTTAGCAACCCACTGTTTGGAAACCTCTTCATAAACCCAAATTCGTGTAATTTATGAAAATTGTTTTTATTTCAGTATTCAATTTTTTTTATGTTACGGCTAAAAAATTGCGTCGAACAAAAAATCAATCTCGTTGTCTAGACTTGGAAAAGCACAATTCTCCTGAATTCATTTTGGTATTCCGCCGGAGATACCTATGTGATTGTGCATTAAATTTCACAGCGCTCGTAAAGTGGCTAACGGAAGGATTTTATTTCTTTCCGCCACCCCCCTCATTCGCTGTCGCCCCCTGAAAACCACCGCAAATGGGGCTATTTTTCATGAAATTCAACATAATGTGCAAAAACTCTGTCTCCATGACTAAGTCTACGCGAATTGTTGCTCCCTTTTGCGTTTCACCGTGTACTTTTTTTTTTAACTTTCTTTTTCCTTTTGTTTTTTTTACGTATTACGCTCCCACCGGTTGGTTCGGGGTGTCCTACACGAAGCAAATAAATTGCGTCGGGTTCGCGTCCTCCCCACCTCACTGCTCTCGACCAGCGCGATTTTCCTTCATCCCCGGGGCACTCGGCCAAATCAGGTCAATCCCACAATTTCGCTATTCAACGAGTCGGAAATAAGTCTGAAATCGTTGGCTCTTAAACGTAACGCGTAGGTACACGTACCGATAATAGAACCACCGGTTGTGCACGAGCTGGATATGGTGATTTACATTCGAATTGGAAAAGCTCAAACTCGTATGGCAAATCGAATACTGTAGAAACGACCCGGGAGTTGACTCGGGGGAAGGTGAGGTTTGGAAAAGAACGCGAGTGAGCATCGAGCTTCATTCTCGCATTACGCGCGAAGAGGTCATCGTATCGGCGAGCATCAAACTCGATGACGTCTTTCCCTCTCTCTATACGTTAATACTTGGCAAAATCCTAACTATTGTTGCACAAATTTTATGCGAATCGAAACCAATCAAGCGCGACGCAGGTAGCAACACACACAAATCGAAACAACGCACTTCCGGCACGCTTGTTCGCTTACATAAATATTCACATAAATATTCACTTACATAAATATTTATTTATTTGCACTTTACGTTGAATCTAAACTTAGTATTTGGGTTGCCAAAAAATGTATCAAAGCGGCAAAGAATAATCATTAATCATTTTGTCAAACAAAGGGTCATCCGTAGTGTGTATAAATACAGAGACTCCAATCTATTGAATTTATTTGCAAAATTTATGTACACGGTTATGAAATTTTCATGCATAAATCCATGTATTAAATTTAACATACGAAAGTGAGATAAAATTAACCGATTAAGTATTAAGCTTATCCAAAATGCCCGATTTAATATAACATGCATTCATTTAGAATTATTGGCGGATATTAAATTTAATCGGTCAGTTTATGGATGACAATTTTATACCTCGTGTACAAATTTTCATGCGGACATTTTTTTGTAGGACAGATGAGCTTTGTAAAATAAGTAATATCTTTATGTCGGATGTAGCGATGCCTACAAGATAATGGCAACTTTAATTGCTGATCAAGATACAAGTTTTGCAGCGCATGAACGTCGACAAACATTCGAAACTTTGGAGAGTTGCGTTCAAGATTCAAAATCCCTGATGTAATCATTTGTTTGTTCTATGAAACTTTGATTAAAATAAATCCATAGATCGTAAATCTTTTGTCCACTCGGAAGATAAACGCGATGGATCAGCGCTATAATTAAGCAGACGCAATTTAACGAATTGTCGCCAGTAAATTAACCATTTATTTAACGTTAAATAAAGGGTTCGGTTTAATAAAACATTATTTCACCGATTTCGAGCTCGAAACCCATGCTGCATCTGAATGTTTATTATTTTGTAGATTAACTTATGTTTTGTTTTCTTTTTTCGAGTTGATGATGTTGTCCTATCCGAAACGAGAATTTGCACACGGTATTAATCGATATAAATTTTCAGGATCGACGACTCTATCTCCTGCCGTGGATTGTCAACCTCACAGCCTGTAGTTTACTAGATGTTATGCATTCTCTCTATCTCTTCATCTCGGTAAGTTACCGTGTTAATTTATTTTCGTCAAGCCCAAAGTGCCAGAAATTACTCGATCGCGATAATTATCGATCGTATAAAAAAGCAACGGAACCCGAAATGATAAAATGCAATTTTTTTTCAACATAAACCCTTCTGGTTTTTCGCAAATTCTCACAAAATCTCACATGAAACTTCCCGCAGAAGAGATATAAAATTGTATTGCACTGTATTGTGTATTTTTATTAATAAAATGTCGCCTTCCTTTGTGAATGTGCCGGCACATCACGGCCGTCGATTCTTTTGGCCGATATCAATCGAGTTTTCTCGGCGACCGAGCTCGTAAACGATTGTCAAAGCGAGACCGATAGACAATCGATTATCTGTTGAATTTTCCTGTTTCAGCAAGGCTTGAATCCGATAAAGGCACTTGTTTACACGCTCAACTTTTTTATTCTATGTGTGAACGTGAGTACAGTATGCCGGTGATTGCACCGACGATCACTCGTCTGCATCATTCTTCGTCTATCTCTAGCCCTAACCTGCCCAACTATCGATGCATATAGACGTACAATATACCCACCCTTTATCGCGAGATATTGCCTCCATCTCCGCGCGAACCTTTATATTATGACCTGATATCCCGAGTTTACAGGTGTATTCGTTGTTCTGCGTTATATCGCAGTACCAGGAATACGTCGCCGGCAGAGGCAGAGCTATCGACGATTGCGAACACCGGGTATGTATATCGCTTGAGCGCCCGTACAGAGACACACGCGCTCATACAAACCAGCGAATTTCAATAAATGTCAAACAAGCAATCGCCCACAGTCTATTGTATTTCGAGTATTTATTGAAATCGCTCAACTGCACCGGCGCTTGGGGCACGCTAAGCGATGCGGAATGATCAAATCGACAAAAGTAAATTGAAAAAAAAAACAAAGAAAAGAAATTTCATTCGCAAGTGTTAACGAAATAACGACCACATTCACACGGCTATATTGTTAACGATAATGATCTTGGGAAGGCGGAATTTAGAGAGAAAAAAAATTAATAAAGTTTGTGGCGTAAAATTGAAGGAAATAGTGTGGATTAGCAATATGAAACATTATTCTGTAGCTGTTGATAGACGTTTCTTTGTCTTGGTACGTTTATCGAGTATTTGAAAAAAAAATAAAAAAAATTTCGGTTATAAAAAAGCAAGAGCTTTTTTAACCCTCCTGACATACCTAAAGATCGAGTAGAAAACTGACGGAGACACGTCGTGTCGGAATTGCGCTACGATACCAGAAGCTACTTGCATAGTTCCAGCTCGCCGTGTAACTTCTCAATCCCGACTCGAAAATCCGTAGGGCGTTGAAAATGTGCAAGCAGTTTGCGATATCAAAAGCCGTGCGGTCTCAAATTTTATCATCCGCAGACATCTAAATTCTGCCCGAGACCGCACGTCGAATCTTAGAGCACGCGTTTCTTTCTAAGCGATTTCCGAAACGTTTACAATGTCCCTATCTAGCTGTACGTGTTTCTGAAAAAATAAAACTAGATGATTAATCAATCTGAAAAAATGGTAAACGGTTCATCGTATCTTTGCCTACAAAGTAGCGAAGTTATACAGCGATCAAACAGAAACGCTTCTTGGCCAAAATATTCTTGAGGTTAATTTCGTAACACTGGGCGTCGAAAGTCGGGGATTATTTACTGTCGAGTTAGGATGCAATTTCCTGTTTCGTGCAGTCTGCACCGGTCTAAACACCTCGACGGCTTCGCACGGACGTCCTTCGTAGTTGTTTCGCGGTTTACGCGTTTAGAAAGTTTGTACATTTGGTTTTGTGAATTCTCCCAGGTACCGGCTATACGTTACGCGGTACAACCGACGACAACTACCGCAACTTCATGCTTGAGTTCGAGGCGTACAAACACAGGAAGCAACGAAGTAAAGGGAACGAGTGTAACAGCGACTGCGACTGCGAGCCCTTCTCAAAGTCCGACCGTGCCACATCAGCACCACATTATTAACTCTTCGCCGTTGGAGAAAAACATCAGTCCGACGGGTGGTAATCGCACAGTCAGAAAACACGTACAGTTTCCGGATCTTTCGAAGGAGCGTGACTCGCCAACACGTACGTTCGTATTTTTCACCTCGCGTCAAAGTTCTAAACAATCCAGTATTCCTAATTATTGCGTTGGTAACACTGAATTTTCACGGGAGATAATCAAAAAGTAGAACAATATATACGTATAATCTGCAGAGACCAAAGTTCGTGTATCAACGCAATATGCATGCAGATAAATAGCAGTGGCGATGAAAAGTGTGACACAGACGTCCGCCAGGGGACGGGCCAATATTGGGCTAAAAAAAATCCCACCGGCGGAGAGAAAGTCAACGAGTCGTAAACAACATATATAGTTATTCGTTACAGTATATCGTCGGTAAATACGCGCGTGTATGCATGAAATCACACGCAGAGTCGCTAATCCGAAAGCGCTGCCATCTCACGGCGGTTAATGAAGATGGCGGCGTAATGAAAATATCACTGCATCCCGGCGGGGATTATTTGAATCTCAATAGTGGGCTGATTGGGATTCAGTAATATTTCCAAGCACAGCGATAAGATAAGGAAAGATGCTTGACACACAGTTTGTCATTTGTTTCAGAGAATATTGAGGTTGCAAGAGGGAAACCGACAATTGCGAAAGAAAACGCTTCGACGGATGGCGCTTCGACGTTCTTATTACCTTCGAAGGCCGCGGAATCTCAGCCGCAGCACAAAAACAATTGACTAGAAACGAAGGGGAATCTTGATGCTGAAGCGACGTTCTCTGCGAAACTTGAGAAAGCCGGGCTACCCACTGGACCTTTATCTCTACCTTTATTTATCATTCATTTCGTCTCCCTCTACGGATTCACCCTCGTTCACTCGACCTACGTCTTAAGCATATTATGTATAGATATAATGATGCTGGTCGTCAACGACCAATACGAGATACACCGATAATTTCACGGTAATCGATTGTCCAATATAGTTTACGATGTGACATTGTATATGGACATATTGTTGGAAGTTCTTTGTACCCAAAGCACCCACATCAACTGTCCCGTTAATGAACAACGTGAGAATCAAAACGTGACTTACGCTTCTCGATTTCCTGTTGTGACGCGCTGTTCCGTCTATGCTGACTGTACCAGATATATTCGAGAAAGCATTAGTGCCGATCTTACGAAACGGAAACTTCGCGGTCCGCAATGGTTCGTACACGTCGGGCCACAGTTTGAAGCGGTATTTGATTACTCCATCACCAGTCGACGAAGAACATTGCGTTGGTTAAATTATGCAACAGGTCAAAACACCACCGAAACTAGAAATGCTACTGTGTCCGTTAATCCTAACTGTAGCGGCAGTTTGAAGACGTTTCGGATTAGTTGTTATACGTTACTATAGCAACGGCTGCACGTGCGCACTGTCGCTTTCCGTTTGAATTTTTACCGAAGACCGATCATGCAGATGCGCAGTTAGTTATAACATCGAACGGAAGCACAATTCAAGACGCCTTTGAGGCAAGGGTTTGAGGTGCGCAGATTTGAAAATCCTTAATGATAACTGACAATCCTTGACAATTTTGAGACCACAGGCCGCATTTATTTAATTTATTTATATTTGTTCATATAAACTATTTTTAGCTACTTCGTTTCTTAATTTTTAATACGATAATCCTAGAAGACCACGCATAATTTTTTGTATTACATATTCCGGATCCACCGAATTACCATGTGCGGTCTTCTAGGGTCAAGTATTGGAAAATTAGCCTAAGATGTTTGACGTTCCATTTGTGACTCGAATGATAGAGAATTTTATAGTGAAAAAAGAAAACAAACTACAGCGTCCAACATCTTCAAGAGAGTTATAATACTCAATAATCTTGTCGATAATCGGCGTCGGGAAGCGACTGATACGAAAAGCTTTTAAACCAAATTATATTCTGAAACATTTGCATTGAATACTGTATTTATAAGATTCTCTATATTGTCAATGTGACAGTACAAATGTTACATGTATCACAGATTTTCAACCATTTATCAATTTATTGTTCTGTTTTTTCCTTTTTTTAAGTTAAGCATTGTTATTATTTTCTTCTTCATAGACGCACACGTTTAATCGTATTTACAAAATGAAGATGGGAATCAATTTAACGTCGTTAGTATCGAGCATAAGGATGCGTAGCTGAGACTAAGAAATACTAACCGAGAGGAAGAACGTAGAAGAGGGACGGTTGGGACAGTTGGTTTCGATATACGCATCACCTTTTAAATCGAGAGTGAGGAATTCAAAGGGCTGAGTTTAAAAAAGAAAACGATTAGCAGGAATATCTATTGGACCTCGACAGCTGCTAGGGGGAGGATTCTCGTCGTCCGAATTATCGTGACGCCGTAGAGAAGGGGCGACGATTCTACCACTCGGACTACTACGCTGAGACCTCTTTTTGTCCGCCTGTTGCTTCATCTCCTCTTCGTAATCACGCGTGTCTTTGTTAACTAAATCTTGAATGTGTTTACTGAACGACGACAATTCGATCTTCGTGTTTTCATCATCGTTGCTGTCGTCATGGCTGATATCATCGCTTGGATTAATTTTCTCGTAGAAAAGTATGTAAGGCGTGTCGGGAGGCTCGAGAGCGTTGAAATCCCCGAGGCTCGTTCGCGACACGTAACTATCATTGAACTTGTACCAATTTTTCTGCGAGTCTCTCGCGTACGTTATATAGTGCCCGTAATCCATACTATAACCTGAGTGAACGACCGCTGCGTAAAGCCGATAAGTCTCCGGTATCGGCGAAGCGGACGAGACGGGATTGCTCGATGAAACGGGCAATTGTATCGTCTCGTTGTACGTTACTTTGTGACGTAGTTTTGTTCGCAAACGGGTTTCCGAATCGTAGTGAAAATGTTTCAGGGTCAATATCAGATGTATCGGTGCTCGCAGAATCTTGATTATCCTTTGAGCGTCGCAAAGCTTCGTGCACTTGTCGCAACGATATTTGTTCTCGCCTGTTAATTTTTCTGGTGTCAAATAATAATTCATTAAATCTTGAACCGATACCTCTTGATTGTCGGCGATCTCCTGAGGAAAGCAAAGCTGTAAATCACGAAACCTGTCCGTGTTATGTGAACTCGTGTCGCACTGCGCGCACTGGTAAGTGATCTTCGATTCACCGCCAAACACTCGATGCACAAGAATCGATTGTGCGGCGGTGGACTCCTCGCTGCCGCCAGTGCCAACGCCCCCCCCGCCGTCGACCGATTGAATTCCACTGTCCGTAGAGTCGGAGTGACAATCGCTTAGTAATTCTCCAGGTTGCGTTTGGCCGAGCTGCTCGTCATCTTCGCCGGCTGGGAGTAAACAAATGTGCAAGAATAAGGTGACGTGATCAAATATCAACGGTAATTTTCAAAGAATTTTCTCAACTTACCTTGAGGAAAATCTACGAGAGACTGACTCGTTTTTCTCTCGAGCGATATGCCCTCACTTAAATCTTCCTCCGTCGTCCACCTTTTAATAATACCTATATCAGGCGATATTTCGTCGCTGCTACGTTTACCTTTACCGCTCGAACCCGCGGAGCTTTCGGCAACAACGGCACTTCGCCGAATCATACTCTTCTCTTGCTCGTAAAGCACGTCTAACAGATGACTAAAACAGAAATAGAAAAAGCAGATTTAAATGACAATCTTCGTATAACGTCGTATATGAAAAATGTATGAATCAATAAATTTTTGTCTATAGTTCATAACTAATAACCATAAGAACTCCGAGCTGTCCTGTTGCTGACCAGGGGTGAAGTACTCGGGTCTCGAGGCCGCAAGTATCTCAGTTGGTGAGAGACTCCGTCGTCGCGAGTATGAAAGAAGAGCAAAGAGATTTTGAAGTTTTGGCATTACCGAAGCAGCTTCCTCAGCCGAAGCGACCCAAGCGCCATCTCCTTTGTCCTCCCTGATTACCGACGATTTATGTCTCATGACCTCCTGACTGAATTGTCTCGTCATCGCCAATGCCTGTAGAACGCTGTTCATGTAGCACGTGTTCCCCAAATTCGTCAGACCGACTTTTCCGTTATCAGAAAGGGGTGCCACTTGTACCTCGCGGGTAAAAAATCTCTCACTATCCTCAGACCAAACATGCTCGTCCCTGTAGGCAATTACATGTGGCATATCAGGCTTGACTGGAAATGATTTTTCGAGACTGTCGTAAATTCCATAACCAGGAAAGCGTTCCATAAGCGCTTTGGTAACATCTACGAGACACTGGAGACATCCGGTTGAATCATCGGAATTTCCCACCGACAATACACTGAATACCATCTTAAATGTTCCATCTGTGATTAACTTGTGAAACAATTCATGACTCGCTTGTCTGTATAGTATCACTTTTGCAAGCAGGACAGCGTGTAAGCTGGCCATTGGGCACATCACGCAGATGAGAAATGGTTTCAAACAAGAGTGAGCCACTCTCATCAGTATGTCATATTTCTTTGACATTTCCAGACCTCTTATAAATTCTCTTATCCAAACGCTGAGATGCTCAACCTGTAACCACATTGGTACCCACGAGCAGAGAACCTTGAGAGCACTCTCAAGTTGCTCGTCGCTCCTTGACTCCGTCATTATCCATTTGACAGCCTGGCAGACAAAACGGGTCTCCACCAATTCCAAGACGCCTATCAGACCAGGACCAGGATCCCTGGCACGGTGTGTGTCTGATATCATGCTATACACTGCTTCCAGACAAATAGCTATGGAGTCTGAATTTCCGAAACCGTTGAAACTCTTACATATTGTTCCCAATGAATCTTTTATTTTGGCGACGTTCGAACGAAACTCCGATATATCGCTACTTTGTCTGGGCGTTGGGAATGAGCCTAGACTTGTTACAATGGCTTTACAAGCCTTGGCGTTTGCGGTCGAAGTGGATCTATACACAGGATGATCCTTCAGTACGTTGACTATAGACGTGAGTAGGGTTATGTCCTTGCCGCTCGTAATTTCCAAGAAGGTCACGTAGTCGTTCACAATAGAATCACAGTCTTCGGTCGCCGGGTTAATTTTTTTCTTTACGTATTTTGCGAAATAAGCCATCAGTTTTGGTACTTGATGAAGATTCGATATACTGCCTCGTAATATACCTCGCATTATAGTTTTCGCGTCCTCCAAGTTTACGAAACCTTGAAGCAATCCGCTCTCCTCGAGGTCGCGCAAATTTGTCCATCCTTTTACTATGTCATCATTCCCCGTGCCCGACACTATAAGTCTCAGCGAATTTAACAACTCTGGCATCAACTGTAACGACTCCTCGCAATCCATTCTCCACATTGCGTTTGAGAAAGTTTTTTTCTAACTCGGATTTTGTACCTTTCTTCTTGTGTTCTTTGTTTACTCTTTTACGAATTCTCTTGCAGCAGCCAATGTTGTGTCATCGATGAATTTTCGTCTGAAGTCCGGTTTTGAACGGTAGCGTATTTTTGGAATAAAGAAGTTTTTTTTGGTTTTATAACCTTCAAATCGCGAGTTTTTGTGTGCGTGATATACTAGATTGGCGACGGTCGCCAATAAGGTTGACCAGTATTGGGCGTCTTGTATGGATATGCAGGACGAATGACAGTGTAAACTACTACTTATTAGGTGAGAGATGACAAGCGTCAGTACTACGGTACCCAGTACTTGCTTATATCTGTTGTAAATTCATTTTTAGTTTTCTCACTCACTGCTGGGTATCTAATGATTCATGCCGGTAACACGGATGACTAACGTGCGTGATATACTGCAGCGTACTGCAGTAACGGCTGTTGTTCAGTTTCCTCTTCGTGGCATAAAGTGTCTCTCTGCGACACGAGGTTCAGCAAAGACCAAAATGAAAAAAAGATACCAGTACCGGTTCAATGTACAACACGATAAGACGCCTGTGCTGAAGCTCAGTCTATAGTTACTAAGTCACAGTAAGCACCGAACCATCGTTACGTGAAGGAGCTCAGCGTACCACGAAGCAAGATCCTCGTCGAACAATTACTCAAGCCACTCAGAGCTGCTAAACGATCCATAGTTGTCTGATTCTATTCGTAGACTATCCATCAAAATGCTTAAGGTAAATATCTTTACATTTAATGGGCATAATATAATTGGAGATAACCACATGGCTTTCGAGATTTCAAAATTATAACGAACGATGTCCAATTGTGCCTGCACTGCACCATGGACTTTAACTGGCTGGTCATATTGCCTACAGCCTTGTCGCAGTTTCTCATTATTAAATTGCAAATTTTTTAGGGTATCGTAACCATTGTTACTGGCGGCGCTTCCGGCTTGGGCCGTGGCACCGTTGAACGATTCGTTAGTCAAGGTGGCAAAGTTGTGATCGCTGACCTTCCTAGCACTCAAGGAAAATCTGTCGCAGAGGGATTAGGAGAGAATGCTGCTTTCGTCCCCATGGACGCAAGTATATCTACTGTGCCAAACTGTACATAAATGCTGAAAAACAGGAACTTCAGGGGGGGGGGGGGGGGAGATACTGCGTCTTCGCGATAACGTTTGAATAAATCAAGTCATGCATTTTTGTTCTTTTTCTTATTAAACATTCAATTTGTATGCATAATGAACTTCACATTTAACTTCTTTACATAACCGGAATGTTATCAGCTGTTACTTTATGTGAATCGTTACTTCTTAGAAAAATACGTAATTGTCGAGATAAAAAAATTACATAAATAAACTAGATGCAAAAAAGGGTTAACAAACGTTTCTGTCTTCGGAATTATGGGTTGTAATTTCCTTAAGTCATGATATACGTCGTTGTCTATCATTTTTTTAAAGAATGTAATGGGTTTGTTTCTAAGTTGTTTTTTTTTCTATTTATAATTGTGCATTTATTTTTTCTTACCAGGTAACTTCAGAGTCTGACGTCCTGAAGACACTAGAAGTGACCAAAGAGAAATTCGGCAAGCTGGACGTGGTTGTAAACGCTGCTGGTATCGCTGTAGCTCACAAGACCTATAACTTCAATAAGAAGTTCCCTCATAAACTCGAGGATTTCACTAAAGTCATTATGGTGAATACGGTCGGTTCGTTCAACGTTATCCGACTTGCTGTCGGTTTGATGGCCGAAAATACACCGAACGCCAACGGACAACGCGGGGTTATTGTCAACACCGCGAGCATCGCCGCTTACGATGGTCAAATGGGTCAAGCAGCTTATTCAGCCTCTAAAGGAGGAATCGTGAGCATGACTTTGCCTCTGGCTCGCGATTTGGCGTCTCACGGAATTCGCGTAGTTACGATTGCTCCAGGCTTGTTTGATACACCGTTGCTCCAATCTTTACCCGATAAAGTTCGAAATTACCTCGCGAAGTCTATACCGTTCCCTCAGAGGCTCGGAGCACCCGATGAGTACGCTCAGCTCGTACAGTCGATCGTTGAAAATCCACTGTTGAACGGTGAGACTATCAGACTCGACGGCGCTCTCCGCATGATGCCTTGAAGATCTCTTAGCGCTTCCGGAAATATTCCACGCCAATTATATATATATATTTTGTGAACAATTATATATATACACGTTCTGTTGATAAATTTCAAATAAAAACAAGTGATCTTTTTTTTCACACGCAAACACCACTGTAATTCCCTAATAATGTACATGAACAACGCGAAATGTGTGTGGTTGTGTTATCTTTTTTTTTTCATTTTTTTCTCTTATGTGTGTATGTGTGTTCCTCCTTTATCATCTTTTTTATCTCGTTTTCTATTACAGGTATCGACAATTTTCTTTATTACTTTACGACTGTACAGTTTATATGGTATATTTTCATTTAAATTTTTTCCGTGTTCTCAGTTTTTTTTTCTTTTGTAAATAAGGTTGCAAAAATCGCAACATACCTTCGATTAGATACTAGATTATCGCCGAGCAAAAAGTTCTTGTTATTTTGCTTTGTTTTGTTTTTGTTCTGTTGGTTTCGTTTCGTCTTCATATTTTGGTTTTCATTCTTCATCGTAATGTTTTTTTTGTGTACATAGTATTAACATAAAAATATTGAGTTACGCACGCGCGAAATCGGGGCAAGAGAAGAGGGTCGGGAGCGATGATGATAAATCCATTTAGTCTTTATTCCCGATTACTTCGGGAGATTTCCAGAAGTCCAACAGATGCCGAAACTTGTTCTGATGATTTTTCGGAAGAGCCAGTTTGTTCGTTAAGGCAGGATCAAGTTCGAATTCATCTCCGAGGTCTAGTCAATCCTAGGCATTCGACTCTTTCAGATTCTGAAGCTTCTCGAGCTGATCGGGCTGCAATTCATCCGGAATGCTCGCTCGTCCGCCGATCAGCATTTTTTCGGGTATAATGTCGGGCTGTTCGTCGGTTGTTTGGAGCTCTATAACCGTTCCGCGCGATGGCAGAGATTGCGAGTTATCAGCGGTACTCGGGCCGGACGTTGAATCCGCCTCGCTGCCGGAGCTGCTGCTTATCGGAAAGGGCGCCGAGTCTGCCGGTAAATCATCGACCGTTGATTTTTCTTCACCGTCCTCGGAAGCTCCTCGACGATCATCAATTGTCTTCTCCCCCGCCGCCGTATCTTCACTTTTCTCATTCTCGTTTATCTCGTTTGCAACGGCCTGAACTTTGTCTCCAATTTCTGGGGCCTCCTCGGGTTTTGCAGAGTCCTCGGCTTCCTCTTCACCAGGGAATGGACGTTCGATCTCTTCCATCGGTGTTGCGGCTGTTATAACAATTTGGGCGACACCCAGACCGAATTCGTCCTCCTCCGGTGGGTCTTTCTTGTTAGTAGCCTTCAACGGTTGTCCTTCATCCTGTTCACCTACCTGAGAAAAAGGAAAAAATTAATTATTGTTTGTTCGCCAATTAGGGAAAAAAAATTCGGACAATATAGTTCGATTTTCCAACCCAGTTCGAGACCAAGTTACCTGATCGCCAAATTCATCCGATACCTCGAAGACTATTGCAGCGTTATAGAGACAAGTCGATTAATGGACTACAGAGGAAAAAGAAAAATTTACCGTCGATCCGATTTATTACCTATTATCCCCGGCGCTCCGGGTTGTTCATCCTCGCCAAACTGTTGAACGTAATGATCCTTCTGTATCTTCGTTAGGTTAATTGCAAATCCTTCTGGCTGCTCGCCGTTTACCAGATTCGGTTGTTCCTGTCCCGACACTGTGCATCGACAATCGTTGAGTCATTAGTTGGCCTATTTGGAGTCAAAAATAAACTCATAGTCAAGAGTTTGGGGCTTTTTACCATTCATCATTGCCTGGGCTAGCTCCTCTTCTAGTGCGTATTCGGGAACATCGGGTGGTGTGAAAACCGGCGGTGCTGAACTAGGAGGTGTCATGATTTCCTGCCAAAAATAAATTGCATGGATATAGTTCGAATTAATTATACCGGGGACGCGGCTCCTTGGAGTACATCGTTGCGTCTATGTTCCGTTAAAGGTCTGCTTCTTTAAACTCAATCAATAAATCTGTACATGCATTTCAATTTTTTCCCCACCGTTTCCTTCCAAATAGATATATAATTTTATCGCCATCTACGAGTATAGATTTCACGGTTCTAAAATTTTTTAAACTTACGAAAATCTATTCTACAAAAGATTGAGTACCTGTGGAGTGAGTGGAGCACCATCGTGAGCGCAAGGTTCAACGATAAGCGATGGGAACAATCCCTTCCGGCCATTTAACTCTCCTTCCCACCATCCGTCATCAACGTCGTGAGGTTCCTGTTTAATGACTCTCAAAACATCACCCTCCAAGAAATTAAGTTCCTCGTCGCAAGTGGCATCATAATCGTACAGTGCGATGCAATACATATGTCCGACGTCGGTCAGGCCAGTATCGGCGACATCATTTTGCTTGAATGAAGAAAATTCAGCGTTATCGGGAGGTGGAGCAGCGTCAAGGACAGCGATCGACTCCTCAACTGGAGCGGCGTGCAAGTGGGCATCCGGATCAACGGCGTCGTGATCGTCGATCGTGTAATCTACCGAGGAGAAAGATATCTGTTGAACGAGACCGGGACCGTGGGATGCGAGACCACCCGTCGGCGCTGCTGGCTCTCTCTCGACGTCGAGATAATTCTGTGGCACGAAACCCTCCTCTCCTCGATAGTTTCTGGCTCGAAGCCAACCGTCACCATCACCCTCGCCCACTACCTCCAGCTGCTCACTTTCGACAATCGACAATTCGTCGGGGTTTTGTGCCTGGAGGAAGAAAAATCAATTCCATGATACGGAAACTAATTTATTTAATTTTTTGGAATTAACAATGTCATTTGTTTCACACCCGACTTCGTATTTCATGCTAAGATTCGCTTGGAAAGTGAATAACCCATTGTTTTCTACAGACAAAAAAAGAAGAAAAGCACGACATATTTTCTTGTCTACTCACTGTATATGAATAGAGTGCTGTGCATTTGTATATTTGCTGAATGGAAGGCACCTCCGAGGTCTCCAGTGCCTCGGCTGCGTCGTCCTTGTTCTCGTTTTCCCAATCTACGGAAGTGGGATCGTCCCATCCAGCGGTAAGTTCTTCTATCCGCCGTTGTTCTTGTTGCAGTAGCGCTATGTTACAAAGAAGGATGATATGAATTTTTCGATTTCCTCTTTTATCGTTTGACCGCCTTATCCAAGGGGATCAATGTTTTTATTATACTGCTCACCGTCGACTTCAGCGCTATCGTGCCTCTCCCTCTCTTCCGTAGCCGCATCCTCTTCTTGCTGAAGAGACATGGTACGTCCGCTGTCAGGTCGCTCCACTGTCGTCAAGTCGCTTCCGCCGTCGCCATCACTGTCGTAGAAGGAGTCGGAGGACGGATGTTCCTGGGACCGAGAGCGAAAATGTTTATTTTCTTTCTTACTTCTTTTTTTATTCGAATTTATTTCGACACGTCTCTGTCGCGACTTCGCTTAAAAAAAAATCTTTACCGCTGCACCAGACGCATCAGTCCGGACCGAGAGTGAACTGGCGGAGCGCGGCATGTCATGGACGCTCAGTGTCTCGGCCTCTTGTATGAATTCGTCCACATTTACTAAATGCGGAAAAAAAACACATAATTACAATATTCAAATGTCTGTAGTAATAGCAAGATATACGTATATGTGTGATGAATAACGAAGCACAAACCTCCGCCTAATCGGAGACATTCGATTCGCGCTTCAGCAACCATTTTCGCAGTCTCAGCTCGTCGTATAATTTGCTTCAATTCGTCGATCTTTGTCTCCAAGTCAGGACCGTTCGGATCATTCGGGTCGGTCTAAAAAATAAAGTAGTGATATTTTATTGCTTCAAATCGAAATCCGGTTGGAAAAATTATCAGATGAAGGTCAAAGTTTCGTTGATGAGACAGAAAAAAATGTGCTACAAACCAAATACGAACCTTATGTCCTGAGTCTCTGAGTTGCTGAAGAGCTTGACACTTTCGTGTGCTCTCTCTTATGCTATTGACCTCACGAGCGATTTTCGTTGACCATCGACGAGCTTCTTTTCCTAGTGTCGTTGCGGCAGAGTGATCGGCAGTTACTCTGAATATTGAAAAACAAAATATTTTACAAACATTTCCTTTACCATCAATAAAATTTAGCCCCCTGTCAGCAGTTTAGTTTTCCTTGGATGACCAGGCTTAAAAAAATGTCCTATTTCTTTATGATCAATTTTTCATTGAAATTGTGAAATGACTCACCTATCGACCGGATCACTATCGCACGGCTCAAAGTCGTACTGCAGGTGAAGCTTCAATACCGGATAGTAAAGACAGCAGCATTGTATATTGTATTCTCTTGTTAACTGTTGGGCCTGATCGCGTATTTTACCAAAGCTGTTTTGCGTCGCGATGCAAGTGAGTAGCTCTGTGCGGCCCATAAGCGTCAAATATTCTGTTACTTTTTCATATACACCGTGTTCTAAGTACTGAAAAATAATAAAAATGTTCGCCGACAATTACATCGAATTTTATTAAATAAATGAATTATTTTGTTTATTTACAACCATTTTTATGAACGTACCTGCATGGTATTTTGCAAATCTACTGCATAATATCTGTTTTGATGGGCATTGGCAGCGGCGAGGCTGAGCAAGTAGTCATTTCGCGCACCAGTTGATTTCTCTTCAAGAGCGTCCCGCTTCGAACTCACCTGTTCACGAGATATCATGCATTTATAGGGAATTGTGCGGGACATCACATAAAAAAAATTAGCTCAACGAAACATAATAATGTTGCGTTACCTTGGCGCTGTTCTTCTGTAGAGACGTTATCGATTGGAAGAACGAGCCTTTCTTCTTCTTCAATCTACGAATACAACGCATGTATTACAGCACTGTCTGTTAATGTTAAAAAACCGTGAAGGCGATAGCATCGCGATTCTATAAACTAATAATGCCACCTCACATACATACTTCTCTTCAATGTCTTTCGCCTTATCACGCACATCGTGCGCACTGTGCTCTTCGTCAAAGTACAACTTCTTTGTCTTGTCTACTTCTTGTACGCATGTTTGCAGCTCCTTTTGTACTATCATCAATTGGTCGATCGCCTGCGAGCAGTATATTTTATGTTGAAATTCAATAACAACAAAAGCAACGCGAACAATTGACATCGGAATTTTTACCTTTTTTGCTACTTGCACTTTGTGCATCTTCAATACTTTGGCCTCGTCCGCAATTTGTTGTTGAAATACCTCTACCGCTGCTAGCCGAGCCCTCGCCAGTTTCTCATTCTCCTCCAGAACAGTTCGCCACACGTTCCACACGTTCCTGTAACCAGAAGAGAGATATTTGAGGTCTTGATCTCTTCGGGACTTCGAATATTGTATAAAAAAAAGCGAAATATTGTTTACCATCTTTCATCCGAACCATCGACTTTTAGATCCGGTATATTCGGAATTTTCTTGTTTAGGTACGCCGACGATATTTTGAGCAATGCCTGCAACGAAGTTGACGATTGTTATCTCACATCTATATTTCTGGATATAATGTGAAGTTACAAAGTATCGAAGAATTACCTCAGAGTAGGACTTTTCGATGGCCGATTTTTTTAACGTAAAGTTACTGCAACAGGGGATTAAAAAAATCATTGGCTTAATCCAAAACTAATGTGACTTACGTGCGAATATACTTATCAGTAAAAATACTTGATATACATATATACGTATACAGCCGTAATTGGAACACGAAGATATTAGTTTTCTACAAATCACTTATAAATACGAACGGCCATTCTGAATAACATGATGTGAAACTTAACGTACGATAGATGAGTAAGAACAATTTACAATTAACTTAACAATGTAGAAGGAGTGCGGAACGCGGAAGTGCAACCCCGTTTCAGAGCTTTGAAAATGGCGTCGATGACATTGATTCCCTCGGACCCG
Organism: Listrodromus nycthemerus; assembly: GCA_963978505.1. Taxonomy (NCBI): domain Eukaryota; kingdom Metazoa; phylum Arthropoda; class Insecta; order Hymenoptera; family Ichneumonidae; genus Listrodromus; species Listrodromus nycthemerus. Next base: position 11,320,016 of record OZ021681.1, on the reverse strand, counting down.
TATTGCGCACTGCACGTTACACCGAGAGCCCAGTTCTTCGATTCACGAATTGCTCGGAACTTTTCTTAACCATATATACATTCATACGAGAAAAAACTGGACTTTGACTAACATCGAGATTTTTCGTTTCTATCGCGCACTTATAAAATGTCAAATGTTATATCGAAGAGATCTGAATATGCTGGCCACCCCCTCGGAGCTTGAGAGCCGTCCGGTTCTTCGACACTTCCGGTACAGCCAATTTTCGATAATACATTAAGTTGGAGACAGCTTGCTTTTTTACATTAACGGAAGGCGTGACCTCGGAGAATTTTAAAGATCTTTGTCAGCAGAGTTTGCTCGGCTTGTATCATATAACTCTTGTACTTCTACTACTACTACAACAACTACTATTAATATTACACTACACTACTATTACTACTACTACTACTACGACTTGTACTGCAATATCGTAAAAAGGCTTAAACTGTCTTAGCGGACTTGAATATTCGAAGAGCTTACCGGATGTCTTCGAGGAGGTCGCACTCGTGCTGGTTTTTTGCTTGTAATTTAGCCGCCTGTTCCGCGTGAACATTTTTCAGGAATTTCGCGAAAGTTCCCTACGAAATAGATTACATTTCAAAATAAATCTCAAGATTTTTATTGATCGATTATAGTGAATAAAAAAATTAAGGAAAACGTTTGCTCCATCGCCCTTTAAAGTTACTCGTAAAATCGATTATCTTGAACGATTTAATTACAACGCAACGAAGCGCATCGGCGCACCTCGGTGGGTGTCAATGATTCTCCGTCGAGGTCAAAATTCAACCAGAAGCTTTATTGAGCTTGACTCGACTAGAATGCAAAGTTTCTTATGTATTACAGTATTTCCCGTGAACCACATTCGATATATAGAATCCAGTGCGCCAGGGCCTTTGCCCCCTGACATGCATTTTCAGGTCAAGTTTTGTCACCGATTCGATCGTCGGCGGGCGCCGAACCAGGCATCGATTTCCTCGAGCCCGCTCAGGGATTCCTGGTGCAACCGTGTATACTATATAGCACGCAGATAAAAGTCGTCCAAGCTTTTCGAATGTTTTACATTCAAGCCGTAATTGAAATTCACAAAATAAAAAGTACCGATATTTCCAACAACCAACAGAACAAAAATTCTCACTAACAAGAACAGAATGATAATAACATTAGACAAACATACAACCCGAAAAGAACTTTGGTACAGCAGATTTAAAATTGTAACCAGCGGACTCATGGAGATTCCTTTTTGCATCGATTTATAAAAATGTTTTTTCCGAAAAAAAAAAAAATGAAAAATAAAAATTGCTTTGAATGAAGCTTACTTTTCTCGGGGGCGGCTGCATGCTGGACGAGCTGCTCGGCAGCCTCACCACTGTGTAGCCCGTGGGTACTTTGTCCGACAAAATACTCGCTCACTCCACGCGAATCCGTATGGTACTGGCCTCTCGCCCTCGTCTTCGGGTATTTATTGATCTATCCGGCGCCTGCGTTTTCGCCAAGGCGGGTATATCGCCCGAGTAGCCAGCCCGTTACGCATGTGCCACCTCGAACGATACACCCACCGCCCACGCATCCCGAGAATCCTCAACGTCTTCACCGGCGTTGAAGAAAAATTTCGTGCAGAAGGATGGAAGATTAGACGTTCCCTCGCGACTTATCGGCCGTTGAGGCTCCGTTACCAGCCGCAGTCGCAAAAGAGCCGCGAGAGCCAGAGTTTATCTACTGGAACTCTAGAAAAATTGATCGTCTCACGGTACAAGAGAAGGTTTAATTAAAAGTAGCGGAGACGAAAGCAGCGTAATTAGGTACTCGCTTGAAGTAGATAAAAGTTGTCACTCTGTTTCTGTAATGAAGCGACTGAGAGTGCAATTCCACAAGTAAGCGATACAGTGACTGTTTAAGTATGCGATCAAAATTGATTTTATCAAAATAAAAATTTATATATCTATTTCATTGCACTGTTTATGTAATGTATAGTAACGTAATTATCATCAAAACTAATTTAGGGACCGGGAATTGGCTTTCAAGGAAACTCTTTCAGGATAATGTCTACGAAATTACGATTGAAAATTCATTTAAAAGCGAAGTAGTACCCAACTTTATTAATTGTATAAAATGAAAAAGAAAAGCCGCCCCTCCACTATAAATTACACGACGGAGGACAAATCGCAGCGATATGTTGTCACATAAAACATCGAATTTATGTACAAAAGCGTATCGATGCACCGTGGTTCGCAACTATCAATCTTTCGCTCTCTTTGTCGAAGACGCTCGACGCTTGATACCGTATCACTTCGCATCTCGCATCCTCGTTCAATCGGTAGTTAATCGTAAGGTATAATCTAAGGCAATTTTACCCACTTACGCTGACTATCACATTGGGCTAGTGTTCGACAATTTAATATCGTGTCGGGCTTGACGTTTCCCATCGCCGTCGGATAAGGTCGCAGCGATGCGTCGGTGAAAGTCTTGCTGGGAACGTGATAGATGATTATAATCGACTGTCATACGATTTTGATGAATTTTCATAACGACAATAACGATAATTAGATAAGTAATCATCGCGATTAGCCAGAATTTCAAGCGAGCTCATATAATCTCGTCGGGTAGCAATCGCCGAAGATCTGGATCGGGAAAGAGAACAGCACCTTCAGCTTCGTGATCCGCCCCCACGGGGAGCATCGGTTCCGGTGTCGGTACTGGCTCGCTCCCTTGTAGAAGAGCTATCGCGTTTATTGGATTTCCACCAGCATCGAGGACAGGGTCAGCAGTTGCTTCGGCCAAATTCGTAACAGACTTTGATTTTACGCACTGAAAGTCGACGTGACGACTCTTTGCTTCCTCCTTCTCCCACGACATGTGTATGAACGGTCTTTGAACGTAGTTGTATATAACTTCGGCACGTCCACCGGCGCGTTTCTTGACCTTTTCTTTGTACGTTGGATAGCCCTCTATACCGAGTCGGATCTTTTTCAAACCTCGCTCCTTCATCACTTGTTTCGCTACATCGCGGTTCTCTATGTACTTGAAGAATCGATACATTGCCGTACTGTTGACCGCTGCACATGAAAAATAGGAAACAAAGAAAACGTCCACGAAATTAGTTATTTATATCAAGGATGTGGGAACGAAAGTCTCGAAGGGCAAACGAGCTAGATCGATCTTTAAAAGCGTATTTCAAGCTGCACAGCTTGGAAGCTATTTGAAGAGAATTTACTTATTTAAAGTGTGATCATCGTATAATTTCGAAATTACTGCTCATCAAAAATACAGTCCCACAATTCTCGGTATATTAGATTTTTTCACTCTATTAACAGTCAAATAAAAAATCTTTGATCCACTTACTCTGTGAATATTCCTCGCCCATTTGTGGCGGATACTCCTCGTCCCAATCTACCGCGTCGTCTTCGAGTAAAACGACTATGTGACATTCTCGATCTCCCCTTCTCGCGCTATTGACCATCAACGGAAGAATGAGATCTTCGAGAAAAACCTCGAATTGGCAGCGTGCTCCTTCGTTGGACAACTCGTGTAATAATCCTCCTGCAATAATATTTACTAGTTTCCAGAGCTCGCGCGATACAATAAAATGTTCGAATGAGCGACCAATACTCACTCAGATTTTGGCATTTGACGGTACTAGCGTCGAAAGGAACGAGGAGATAGTCGCAAGCTTCACGCAATTCTTGAACGGTTACTGTGGGAGGACAGCGGATCACACCGCCTTTGTAATACTCGAGAATAGCGCGAAATACCATCGCCGATATACCGTCGGCCACCTCGTATTCGCCACGCTCGTTTGGCTGTGCAAATTCGATCCCCGAACTGAACATTCGGCCGAGCATTGTGTTCGGGTGAGCGGTGAAGAGAGCAGGGTCCAAAATAAACCTAGAAAAAATACAACACGTTATAATTTCTGTTAATCATTTTTATTATAAGACTGGTATATGCAATAAAGTAAAAGATGACAACGTGGCTGATAAATGCTTACCTTGTGTTATCAACGATGAGCGTAATTCTGTCATCGCTGACCTGTGGATTGCTAGTTCCTACGGTCGAACTCGCGGACGCAAGACCGTCACGGCTCGGATTTTGTTGATTTTTTCCCATTGTTATACCCGAACGCAGTCTAAACATAAATGGCATTGCATTCTTTATCCGAAGCACTGTGCAGCTCGCGATTTGTATTGAAAGTGTCATGGCTAAAACAGCTGAAGAGTGTTTGATCATTTTTTAAACTGCAGTACAGGGATGATATGCGCAGCGGACATACAAAGCGCAGTATTAGGCGAAACGATCTTGTTTTCTGAGAAAAAACCTACCTTACGATCTCAATCTCGTTCGAGGCAACGCGAATGGAATGTAATTCCGATGTAGAAAAGACTGTTTTATACATAATTATTTGTAAAACGAGTGTCAGAGCAATTTGGTATGGATAAAAGTTACGAGAAAATAAGAATTCAAACTCTGGCTCCTGTCCCCAAAACTTTATTACACGGTGCATCACATCTTTCTTTTTCATTACCTGTTCCGATGCGCTAGATTTGTGCTTTGCCTTTTCGTATCGAATGTATGGTAATGTTGTTCGTTGCTTCCATCCTTCTGTACCAGACAAGATTTCGGTTTGGACGAGCCACCACAACTACATGCAAAACAACCACATGTCCTTACTAATCTGGCTACCTTCGTTCAAGCATTATGTAATTCAACTCCACTAATATTCTCAATAAAGTGTACTTAATTGCAGAATTTAAAAAATATATACATGTATTCTTGAATAATTTTGGCTGAGTCCAATGAAACTTTCACTGGGCATCTCGTGTTTACTTTGTAGCTTTTTTGAGATTGCAAACTGCAACGAGATCTGACAGTGAGCAGTATAAAAATAATAAGAAAATGCCTGCTCTACAGTCGTTCTCATTTTGGGTAAAATCACTCTGACGTATTTCACACGAAACTATTACTCCAAAGCAAATTCAGTTTGTTGTCGAATCGTTTGGTCTTCAAAAAATACCTGCTGATTGAAAGTTTGTCTTGGCGTCGATAAATCTTCCCAGTAAAAAAATAAAATAAAAAATGCATGCGCTATTGGACAATGTTTCAATATACAAGTCGCCGATGACTCGTACTGCGGATAACACATTGCACTGGTCTCAAGATACGAATAAAGGTCTAGCTTGATCGATCCCTGAGTAAAAAAAAAAAAATTTTATAAATGTACAAGCAGTGGAACTCATCAGTCTACGAGCTCAGGTTCATGCTGCAAATCTATATAAAATATAGTTATTGAAATGCATGTCTGTATGTCTGACGATGGAAGTGTAATATTTGTCAATTGAACAATAAATGTATAATATATCCTAAGACTCTTGGTGCTAGGATTTTGAAGTGAATAATTAGTATACATTTGTATAGTATAGACGGTAGCGCAATATAATAGAAAAGATAGTTATAGCAGATCTGGGCCACAGCTCAAAAATAATTTAGGGTATACGTACCAGAATTTGTATTTTTTTTGTTTCGTTTGTTTGTATGATTTTGTTTTTTTTTCTTTTTGTCTCTCTTTCTCTCCCAGTTACTCTCTGTCTCCCTCTTTTGAATCTGCAAACTTTTCCTCACCTAAATCTGTTCTTGTAAAATCTGGGTCGTCCTTGTCCATCCGTCTCTTTACCGTCAGTCTCTGTGTCGCTGCTGCTGTCTTGCAGATAATTTAGACGATCCGCCGGATTTGACATATCAGACCAGCTGAACAAAAGAAATATTTACCACTAACGTTAATGAGCGATATCATGACCATCTTGACAGATTTCATTGATACTATTAATCAAATGACCGTCTCACAATGCAGTTAGCTTTTTTATTTTTATTACTCCCGTCGTTAAACTATACAGCTAACTTGGCTATTAATAACTTCCAATTTGTGGATCAGACACAAAAAACGTTGAAACACAGTGTGGATAAATAAATAAAGCGATTAACTGTAACGTGTGGATTGAAGAAAAGAAAAAAAAAATTCGGCAACTCTCCGCTCGAAGTGAATTCGGTGCTTTTGCTAGTGACGGAATTATTGAGCTCAGCAGCAAAGTATATTAAATTTAATAATAAAGTGTGAAAACAAAATACATCATCCATTGTTCGCGACCGCTTCGGTCATACCTCCGTGCGTCATTTTGTTTGTAGTAGATAACGGCAAAAAACAATAGTTTCGAGTACACGACATGAGCTCCGTGGTACTTACTCGTCGTAAACGGGCAGATACCAGCCGAGCTTCTTTCTGAACCACTTCGGTGATGAACAAATTTCGATGCCGCAGAGTTCAAAATTAACGTTGGTCGACTTTTTGAAGGATAGTCGCATCCCAAACCGATCAAAAGTAATAAACGGACCTTACGTGCGAAACTATACACATGAGCGTGTGTGTGTGGTTTTCAGACCTTATCCCTAGACCGGAACTGACGCCTTACGTGCGTCAGTTGGCGACACTTTTTTTTGAGTGATGCTGCAATTTTGTAATTGTGTTCATCAATGGGTAGGTAAAATCGAGCTTTCTAATGGAATGTATGACTGTTTAAATATTTAAAAGGATGGTCATCCCAAATTGTAATCGTCTCTGGGTCGTGTAGCCTCAGTTCCTTAACTCCTAGATTTCTATTACCCACTCTTAAACAAGTAAATGTTATGTTGTGATATCACTTCCAATTTTGAAATCATACTGGAAATTTGGCACTTCTCGGTTCAAAATCTCATTTTTTGACCGGAAGTGATATTTCCATGCAGGAAGTGGGGTACGGTCCAAAGGAGGTTGGAACCGACAGCTTTTACAGTGGTGTCAGAAATATCTAGCTAACTATTTATTTGATCATTACGGTATATAAAGTTCAAATTTCGTACACGAAGTTATGCAGCTTGATGCAAGTTCAGAGGTCTAGGGAATCCATTTTTTTCTTGAAGATGGCCGCCCTGTTCCTCGAACTGAGGGATATGGTTTCTTTCGTCTGATCCCCCTTTTCCGGTTGTACTGTAGCGTGCGAAAGGTAAAGATTTTCAGCGTGTATCGGTATTCTAAGCGATCCGTATAAATAGTGAATTACAAAAGTGTCCGATTGTGATAAAAATATTCGTGAGGGATCGTTTATCAGTACCAAAACTATATTTTTCGTCTCAACTACATATTTGTCTGAACAAAGATAGCATAACCTAGCTCCGCCTCTGCTGTATCTGTCATATGAATTGAGCCTAAAGTTCGTTGAATACTTGTGATCGAATGCGTATTTTAAATCTTTTCAATGCTCTGCGATCGTCCAAATAATTCGTGCATACGTTTTCGCCGGAATATTTTGTTTAATGATTAACCAGTTGCTGTGGCATTGATATGGCGACGAATACACCTGTGTTGTGAAGCTCCGAATTCAAACCTGCGTATTCTCAATGTATCATTGTGTTTTTTTTTCTGATCTCGTACTGTGAAATATAAAGTGCGTTCTTTTTTTTCAGCTGCAGGATGAAGCAGATCGTTACAAACCAGACTGTAAAGATCCCAAAGGGATTGACTGTATCAGTTAAATCCCGCACTATAACAGTCAAGGGGCCCCGTGGAATCTTGAGACGATCTTTCAAGCATCTTGCTCTTGACATTCGTGTATGTATTGTGATTGTGGCTCTTGTATGACTCCAATATTCTTATATAGCAGCAAGAATACGGAAGGAAAAAGTTTTACGAGTTTGACGAATTTGAGTCTTATTTGGGTGACTCATATATACATGAATAGTACGGAGTGAAAGTAAAATTCTCTCTTATAAGGATGTTTAAGAATTTTTTTTTATGTTGCGAAAGCTATTAGTTAATTGTATGACGTAGCTGTGAAAGAAGTACTCCATACGTATATGGTTAATCATGATGATTTTGTGGATTCCCCTTCATTTACTTATAAATGATAAGTCCTATGCTGAAAATTCGTTTGCATTATGCAGCAGCTCACAATTATTTGAAACACAATGATTTATTACATATGTTTTTTTCTTGTATTCATTATAGATGGTCGATGCCAGAACGCTGAAAGTTGAAAAATGGTTTGGAACGAAAAAAGAGCTTGCGGCAGTTCGCACGGTTTGTTCGCACATTGAGAACATGCTAAAGGGAGTTACAAAGGGTTACCTGTACAAGATGCGTGCTGTTTACGCCCATTTCCCCATAAACTGTGTCACCACGGAGAACAACACGGTAATCGAGATTCGAAATTTCTTGGGCGAGAAGTTCATCCGCCGCGTTAAAATGGCGCCGGGCGTTACCGTTGCCAATTCGGTGAAGCAGAAGGACGAATTGATCCTGGAAGGAAACTCACTGGAAGACGTGTCCAGATCAGGTAAGATCAACTTATTCATTTTTTTATCATAGCTGGCATTATTTATGTAGATACTCATGATCGTTTGGAATATTCGATCTTAATTTGTTATATTATTTTTGTCAAAGCTGCCCTCATCCAGCAATCAACAACCGTCAAGAACAAGGATATCAGAAAGTTCTTGGATGGACTTTACGTATCTGAGAAGACTACTGTTGTACAGGACGATGAATAAATCTTTCTTTCAACTTATTTAACATACCTTCGCTTTACGTCTTATATTTCATTATTAATCCCTCAGCAGTCACTAAACCGTATTGTAGTAATGTGGTGAAAAATCCGAATGATTATAACAGAGCATACCCCATGTCTCCATTGATGTTAAAACTCCTGAAAATTAAAACTTAGACGGGGATTACATTTCTTCTGACCGTTAATTGCATGTGAATTGCTGCGATCGGCAATCAAAACTATAAGGCTTTTTTTCAATGGATTTCAATTATCCAATTTTCACCGTGAGTGAGATTGTGCTAAGATTGACTCTAACTTCGATTCGAGTAGAATTTTGTCAGTAGTTCAAAATCATTTCAATTCGTCCTGAGTTATGGTGCAAACTCAGTAAATATTGAGTAGTGAAAGGAAGTAGAATCCCAGTGTGGTAATGCGAGTCCCTGCAAACTCCTATTTCCGAATGGGTGCTGGAATTTTAGTACCTTCAAGAACAAAATAAACATTACAGTCTTTATTACTGACAGAGCTCGGTCGTTGGACATCATCGAATCAGTTCCAGTCATGGAAATTGTATGTAGGTTTTTCTCACACAAACAAATTTCGTTAAACTACTGCAGTCGTTTATCTTATTAATCTAAACGAGAAGCATTCATTATGTAAACATCTCGCACAGCCACTTTTTAAATTAATTCTACTTTACTGCGACCTCGACTTTCCATAATAGCCACCCAACTCCTATACTTCTGCCTAGAAAGTTGCGTTCTTTTCATTGACGATTGGCGATATTGTAAAACGGAATTATTTTGCGGACGGCTGAGTAGACTTTCTCCGCACGATAAGTGGTCATTCCGATTATTGAACGTTTAATCTTTGGTCATTGTGTTAGCATAAATATGTTCAGCAGAGATATCACGTTTTTACCGCGGTGAGTCAGATCTGAAACCGGTATTTACGCAGCCTCGTAGCACTTTTTTTGTATCACGCGAAATTGGAAAATATTCGGCCTTTGTTCGATTATCGAGGTCGCACTTTGTACCTATATAAGCTTTCCCGGATTAGTCGGATTGAATCGATCAATCGGTGGAGGTTAAATCCAATAAGCAGTAGCTTGTCAAGAACTTAAGAGGACGATTAAAAAGCCTTTCCTAATCCAAAACTAAATAGCAAAAAATATTTAAAGATTGATAACGAAGAGTTCAGGCGATCACCGAGTGTAACAAAGTACAAGTGGCGGTTGTCAGCAAACAGTACTAATTAACCGAGACCTTTTTCCTCGTTGTACAAAAACGGTTCAGCTGTTTTTATCATTTGCAGAAAATTGCTTTTGCCGATTGATATGCTACATACATTCTGTCATGTTGAAGAAATGACAATTACGAAGTAAATTGTCACTGATAACTTGATACTTCAACCATTTATTGACAAATTGTAGTGCCCTAGTTTCTAGATCTATTTTCCTTGTTAATTCAGCCACGTTTTTTCTCCTTTGACATTTTTGGAAGAGGCATTTTTTTTTCTAATGACATATCCTTAAAGTATTAATAAATTCGATCAAAAAGTCTAACGATGAAAAAAGTTATTTTTATTCATGAACTATTCAATGCGATGTGGCATCTTCAATTCCAATGCCAATTTAGTAGGGTATTAAGCGACCAGTGAAAACAATTTCAAGTAATACTAAAATATAGCTAATCATGGGATAGATCTGGGAGGTCCGAAAGAAAGGTGCTAAGCTGAAGGACAATGCCTTGTTCGTGAAAGTAATTGGAGTTACTAGTAATTGAAGGAAACAAAACATAAAACCGAACAAAGAAGAAACAACCGGAAATTGATAAAAACGATAAATTAACGGTACATTTCGATACTGTTTTTTCTGGCTTGACCCGTCACGACACGGGTGAAGGTCACGAGGAACGTGACCGTCAGTGGTGGGTCGCTTGGGCGAGTACCTTGTGCATAAAGATGTTACTTTGTATAAACTCCGATCCTACGAACTAGGCAACATCATCGCACGGTTAAGGAGGGGGGACTGTCGCGCACGACGGTGCTCACGAGGGAAGGAGAAAAGCGGACATGTCGATGGAAACCGTCAGCGACCCTCAGTAACAAACGCGCTTTCAAGAGTGTCCGAGATACTCGGCAATTTCACTGCTTGCGCTGGGAGAAAAATATTTTTAAGAAATTTCATACAGAAATTTAACGAATCCTCGACATAGTTTCTTCAAAGGGGCGCGAACGGGACGATACGATCGTCGAATTTCAACGCGCCTCGTCGCGATCGTTCTTATGCTTCATTTATTTATATATTTAATTTTCTTTTTTTTAATATCTTTCGGATTTGACAATTAACCAGGACTAAAAATGACGATCTGCGAGATGAATAACATCTGAATTCCTCGGGTGCCACGGTAAGTAAGAAAAAAGTGAATATACGTTGCTTCTGCTTTAGAGTTTTTACAGCGCGCACGTTTTTCACACGGTTTCGTTTTTTCTGTTTCCTTCAATTTCACGGTTTCATAGAGACAATATTTTAACCTGAGAGATCGCTTTCACTGAAACACCTTGATCTAGATAAAAGTCTCGAAGGCTAGTAGACTCGTTTCTACTCCATCGGTCTGCACGCTTTACTCTGCCCAGTGAACATTATTATTGTTTTACGATGATTTACTTTTTTTGTCCATATCGTGGTTGACGAGGACTCTTCATTGAATGTGGATTCGCCTTGTTCAAGCTTCGACTTTGACGCACTGCGTCGATCAAATGTTATTTTAACTGAAGAAAAATAAAAAAAATATATATAAGAAAATTATTACAAAACCGATCCATCATTTCACTGCAATCCATCGTAGTTTGCGAATTACGATTAAAATTATGATTACCAAAGACTTTGTTGTTTATCGCGTGGAAAGATGAAAAAACGAAATCGTTGGCATAAACGATACACAATTTCGTTGCCTCACTCAGCAATTTTCCGGCAGATTTCCGGCAACACTGTTAAAGGCTAACGAAATTGATATAACTTGTCAAAATAAGAATACACGAGTTCTCTTTTTAATGCCGCTCGGGTGCAGTGCTAGGTTGTGCATGCTGTAATAATTATTATATATTAAATATATACATACACTCGGGAGATAGGAGTCTTATCGTGGTTACAGCGTGTGATGACAGCGTGTGGTGAAACGTCAATGGGTAACCACGAGTTCATTCCACATTATTCACGCTCAAGATAGAAGCGAACCATCTCTCGTTGTAATCGCGATGAGATGGAGCAATTGTTTCCGTATTGAAAATCAAAATAATTGCAGCTTAGCTCTAATCGCAAAGTGCAATTTTCGATTACTTGCCGCGCGGGGAAGCGTTTAACCTGGGGTAATGGAAGAAATACAAATTCAACGAAAATAAAGGTAAATAAAAAAAAATGCGTAAGGACATTTTCGTTTACGAAAAATAGAACATAATGATTCACTGTCCCGTCCTTGGAAGGAACAACAAAATAGCAAAAGCAAAGTCAAACGGATCTATGTATCTATAGTCTTGGATAATCGATCGTAACGTTTTTTTATTCGATTGCATACGAGATGTAAAGTACACATTACGACCGAGTTACGTAGCGTGTATCACGGAAGAAGGTTCAGCACTATAATTGTTTGGAGACTAACGAATCGGTAACCGCGACCGCCAGGTACGCTAAAGGCACGCACATGAGTACCAGTCTGATACATAGTTAAATGCAATGACGAATCGACACTTACGGACCCTCATGAACACTTACAGAAACTCATGGACACTAACAGAAACTCATGGACACTAACAGAAACTCTTACACTCATGAACACTTACAGAAACTCATGGACGCTTACAGACACCCACGGACACTTACAGATACTCACGGACACTTGCAGACACTCACGGACACTTACAGATACTCATGGACAATTACAGACACTCATGGACAGTCACAGTCACTCATGGACACTTTCCAACACTCATGAGCACTTTGTCACGCTGATGGGTCTTACTGACACTCATGGATATTAACGGACACTTATGGATGCTTACATAGGTTCACTGACATATCCAGTAACTCGCGGAGACTTGTGGACACTTTCAAAAATTATATTGCGAATATACGTGGGTGTTTTCGCGTATCCCAGTCCATTTGGAATGTATGACATGACCTACATTCTTTTATGTCTGATCAACTTACTAAATGGATTTTTTTCCACTCTATTATTTTCGTTCTGGTAATTAATTATTAAACAATTACACTGATGACCAAACGGAGGTGGAAAAATAAGTTCTCGGACCACGGAGTATCCGAAGTACTGAAAGTATTGAATACTCTTACCACTGGGTACTTTCCGTATTTTTGCACTGAAGAGACATAGATCGGTCGTGGATCTATCGCGCATGAAAATAGAAAATACCACAGAATCGAGTCATCGAATATACGACAACAGTTGACATGAAGACAGTGACCGATGAACCCTGGACCGTTATCTACCTGAAGATTTATCGATTGAGATTTTAAGCATAAAAATAATAACGACGCTGGAGAAAAAATGATTGGACTTTAAACCGGTTAGGGATGCATTTAAAATGCGATGACTCATGGACACTCAAAGACACTCGTATCGTGGGATTCCGGGAGTGTCACTGAGAGTCTCAATGGCTGCTGATTCCATTTTATGAGGTAAAGTTTCTGAAGGCGGATTTTAGCTCATGGAATGCAATTTTTTTCCATTCCATTAACTCACTATCAAACAATTAATTTGATGACGGAAAGGACCTGGGAAAATACTCAAACGCTTGAAACACCAAGTATCCGAAGTACTAGGAGCCTTTCCCTACTTACAAATACTGTGTTCCCCAGGGTAAGAATTGGTACCAAATAACGTGACCACTGAGTACTCGCGTACTTCAGTACTCGGTACTCCAACGCAGATGAGACATTTATTTATCGTTCATAAAAATGGAAAATACGCTAAAATTCAGTCGACGGATAACGAGAGCAGTTGACATTGCGACTCGTGGACTCTGAACCGGAATCCAGTTAAAGATCTATAGATCGAGTTTTTAACAAATAATAATAACGACAACAGAAATTATGAATGATTGGACATTGAACTAGTTGCTCGTGCAATCGTCATCGCTGTCACCGAGGTTGAAGAATATAACCGAATATTACTTGTAATTGATTCAGCACATGCGATAGTTAATGTGACTGTTGGATGCTGGGAGTCTAAGTTTCCCCCAACAGTATTCATCACGCTAATATGCATTAAAATTTTAAGTATCATATCGGTGCGTGTCACCTTCGTGATTTCTCGTCTCGTAAATAATTATCCTCCTCTAGAGCCTAATGCACTGTCGATCACGCCAGACACCGGGGTCTCGGAGGCTGAGGTCGCAGTCATTTTTATGACGTATAAAAGCTTATTAATCGTTTCTTCTTTTATTCCCTTGTTTTGCCCGTGCCCTTGAGGCACGCCACATTAAAATTCTCGCCAGATGCTTTTAAACAAGTCTGGGAAAGGATCTTTCAGATTTTGTCATGGAAGATTCTGTCCCAGCGAACTTTGTATCCTAGTCGTGATCGCAGCTTCCAGATTCTGATCAATGTCTTGGAATCGTTTATGTTTTAACCCGTCCACAGGTAGACGGCGAAAAGCAGTAGGCAATTACGTTGAGATAAAAAAAATGCAACAAAAAAAAGTCGCAATGTTGACTCTTGATCATCTAATGCCGTCACAAGGATCGAATTGTTGATAGTGATACTTTACCCTTATCTCGTCGCAAAACAACCGAACGACGATGATGTTCCGATTTTTTTTTTTTTTTTTTTTTTTACAAATATTGTTGCCCGCACGTCGTTTCTCGAGAAATTATTTGAAGTTCTTCATCGGTTCGACTAAATGACTTTTATGTAGTCCTTCTTCACCAGAATCCTTGGCGAGTATTTAAAAATCGTGACGCCGGTGACTTCGACCAATTGTGAAGACTCAGAAAAAAAAACAAAACTAAGATAGCGTACGTAGATTTGGACGTGATTTGCATATTATTATCGAACTCATCAATATTTATAAATTGTTTTTGTGAATCTTTTCCGAACACACATTGCAACTGTATTGTATGCTCGAGGAAATTAAGTGAATAAAGTATATGTATCGTCACGGAAATATGCGTGACAAGCTGGTCTCACGTGCGTGCAATCCTCTCTCGCCGTAGGGGACTTTATATCGTTCCCCCAACGCTCGATGAGCGGCTCGTTTGCCTTTCTTAATAACAGCGATATATAAATCACGTATGGTTAACCCAACACGTATGCATGTATAGTATAAAGACCGTGAGCGGTGCACATACCCGATGCACCGTTGTGAGTGCCAGAGGATCGAATGCCCCGTATACTCAGAACGATAAGTCAGCGGAGACCTCGACGGAACGGTTGCTGTGAACTTTGATCGTTGGCGACCGCTTCTTATCGTTCCATTGTAGCCTTTTGTAAAGAGTATCGTGATCCATTTAAACATCCCCGATTTTTACATGTACGATTATTACGTGCGTTGTACCGAGAACTGCGGCGATTGGACACACACCCACGTGATCGGTGTAAATTAATTATGATGAGTTCTCAGGACAATCGAAGTAATTAAAACGATCGATACAGATACCATAAACATGCCGAGGAATAATCAATGTCCTTAACATTGAAAGTTACATATTTCGCAATAGATTTTATCCGTTGGAATTTTTTTTTTTTTGCGGACTTTGATATAATCACGACAGTGAAATTAATAAAATCGCTGATGACAGTGGAAACGTTATAATCGTTGATTATGCACAACGCATAATGCCTGTGATATGAGAATGATTGATTATCGGTTAAAGAATAGGAAGATAATTCGATTTCTGTAATAGGCGGGAAGTTTTGAAGTAGTAGTAAATTTATTTATCGACGGTTTATTTACATTTTATGAAGATGCTCCCGTTTCGACAGATCGTCAACCTAGGTCCTTCAGTTTAAGTTTCGATTTCTTGTGAAAAAAGGCAAGAAAACCGAGGACTAAGTGAAATTTATCGTTGCGGATAATCATCATCTTCTGTTCGTACCCGAATTAACTTTTCGCCGTTGATCAAAAATTTTTGTAATAGGCTGAATTTTTATTGGAAGCTTTTTTAGGTCATATGAAGTGTTGTCTCGTTGAATATCTGCAGAGGAAGGACACCGTCGACTTCCGTTTCGACAGATACGCGGTGTCCTGGCCGTTCGATTATTATTACGAACGTTCCCGCGTGCGTACAAAACGGAGCAGGCTCGAACAGATACCGATAAGACGACATCCTTTTCGTAGCTGTAATTTTAAAGACGTCTATTTTCACGTGCTCGTTACTGACCGCTATCCGCCACAATACTCATATCGCTAGCTTTGCTGAAACGCGATTTAACATCCAAATTTACAATTAAAATTACCCTGCCGGGAAGATTAATGTCAGGCTTGAAGAGCTGTTTCCCGAACAATGTCTTTCTATCGCGAGCGGTATTTTTTCATTGTTTACCCTTTTAACTCGTCGTATTATTATCATCTTAATTGTCACAACACACTCGACGATATCGCTGAGAGCCTGAAAAAGCGAGAAGATATTCCATCCAGCGAGTGTGGCGAGTACGCAACTGTTTTTCTTTTTCCCTCCTTAATTTTCATATCTGCGATTGGACTTTGAGGACAACGATACGATGATCAATCGTCGAAGCGGATCGACCGAGTTATTTGATAAATAGTTCATCCTACAATTGTCGAACGAAATATTTTACGAAACATCCAGCCCCGATATTTCATGGCATACGGTATCGTTCTCTTTCCGCTTTTTGTGATATCTTCGATTGGAATTTGAGGACAGCGATATACATGTGAATTTTATCGACGATTATAGATCGACAAAATTATTGTTACGCGTACAGATTGTATCGATCATAGATTATTTTACCTCATGGAGGCTCGAGGGAATCGCGAACTTGAGATATTTTATTCTTCAAAAGATATCGCCTCTGCTCGTGGAGTAAACGGCTAAAAATCAAAAGGAAGTTACTCGCTTCCATATCGCTCGTTAAGTATATCGGTTACGCCCTGTGGATTCTCAGCTATGTCGACATGTGTCGGCTTGTGTGTGGAGCAGTGTGTTTAACAATAAAATGGACTTTAGATTCGAGTCCAGCAACCTCTGCTGCTCCGAACGTTTCTTCCATGAGTCTTTAACACAATGAATCTGTGGGTTGAATTTATCGCGCACCCGGGTCCTCCGGTTAATCTAATCTAATCGTTAATCAATGTCTTCCTCTCTCTATCTCTCCGTCTTTCTCGACCTAAGCTCTAACCAATGGCAAATAATGGCATAATACACGGTAGCTACGATTGGTAAAGAGAAATAACAGAGTGAGAATAAAGAGAAAACGTAATCTTCAGCGAAACTGTTGGGAACCTGCTGCTTTGTTTCAGATCGTTGACCACGCGGCGAGTCGACCGACAGTCCCGGTCGAGTGCAGAGTCGAAGTAGGAGGCAAGGATAGAAACGTATCATCGAAAGGTCTGCATAACTCCGGGAGGATGGAGGTTCTTATGCACGAAGCCTCTGGCGTGCCGGGAACAAGAGACAACGAAAAATCTTCGAGAATCTCCGAAAGTCTCGAGATCCGGGTTGAAACAAACGGCGACGGACGAGTCAACAATGGCACGCATCTGAACGCATTTAACAACGGAAAATTGTCGAATATCATGTTTGAAGATATTCACTATCGTGTGTCGCTTGGATGGAGAAAGGGTATTACAAGTTTTTTTGCTTTTTCTGTTTTTTTTTTTTTTTTTTCAAATCTTGCTGCAACTCTTATGTGAGCAAAAAATGACCGAGTTTCTGAATTGCTGAGAAAAGAAAGTCTCATTGCGCGTACCGGATTGACGCGGAAATCAATATTGCATAAGTGTTGTGGTAGATTTTTTTTCTGAGGTTTAACAATCGGTGCTCGTACATTTTTTTTTATCCGGACTATAAAAGAACTGCGGTTTGGTTTGAACTGTTTTTACGACTTAATTCCGAGGCAAACTCCAAAATCCTGCAGTCCGATTCGCGGATGATTTTTATTGATAACAAAATAACAATGTACTACATTCGGGTAATCAGGATCGAAAGAAATTCTTCACGGGGTCAATGGAAGACTCCCGGCGAAGCAATTGATCGCTATCATGGGACCATCTGGTGCAGGAAAATCAACGCTTCTCGACATACTCTCAGGATACAGATTGACGGGAATCGATGGTACTGTTTACGTTAACGGACAACCTCGCGATTTAGAAGACTTTCGAAGGTTTGAAGGCTGCAGTTGATGTTGCATATATATATTTATCATATGCATATACTTATTTTTTAAAAGATTCAATTGATTTTGTTACGGACAGATCGAGCGCTTACATAACGCAGGATGATCGACTTCAACCGCTATTGACAGTTCACGAAAACATGAGGGTAGCTGCGGATTTAAAACTTCCAACTGATACGATCAAGAGCAAGAAGGAAGCTATAGTGAGTTGTCACATAAAGACCATTTTTTCTTTTCAAGGAAATAGAAATGGTTCGAAGTAAAACGAAAATTTATCTGCATTTCTGTTGTCCTTTAAATGGTAATTAATATTTTTCTTAACAGATAACAGAAATCATAACGACTCTTGGGTTGTTCAGTCACTCGAAGACGAGAGCTGAAAGACTAAGCGGTGGTCAGAGAAAGAGATTGTCTATAGCACTGGAATTGGTCAACAATCCTACTGTTATGTTCCTCGACGAGCCCACGACTGGACTCGATAGTTCCACTTGCATGCAAGTTGTAAATTTGCTGAAGGTATTAGCGCGTCAAGGGAGAACTATAGTCTGCACGATTCATCAACCTAGCGCGTCTCTCTTCCAAATTTTCGATCAGGTGAATTATTCTTTACGATCGTGCGAAATAATCGCAAATAAAAAATCGTCTCTTACAATGGACAACGGCTTTCAGGTTTACGTGCTGGCAGAGGGCAATTGTTTGTACCAAGGCGCGACGAATCGGCTAATATCTTATCTCGAGAGCGTCAAGCTTCCTTGTCCAATGTATCACAATCCCGCCGATTACGGTAATCTATATGTCAATACGCGTGATGCTCTGAATAATTGCATTGAAATAGCACAACGATTAATTTTATTTTATTTTCAATATCGCAGTTATCGAACTCGCATGCGGTGAATACGGACACGATAAGATCGATGCGCTGGTTTCCGCTATGCAAAATGGAAAGAACGTTCAGTGGTTCACAAATGCCATGGCTATAATGGATGTCAACGAATCGAAAGGTACTTATAATTTATTTCTTCTACATCTTCAACATGTCTCCTTCGTAGAAACTGAAACTTTCTCTAAAATATAAAATCTTATTTTAAACAACCAAACAAAAAAGACGAAAACTGCGATCTCCTTACACCTTTGGCTTTATCTTAATAATTATGTTACCACTGCTAACGTAATCCTCCGTTAACCCAATGTCCTGAAATTTCCTTACACGTTATTGCTTCGTTCTTAGATTTCTTGTACATACTTCTGATCATTTTATACATTTTATCTCTAAACCCCCTTCTCCGACAATTTGCGAAATAACACTTCCCTATTGGTCATATCCAACACCTTACACACTGATACTTACATTTAGACATAAAATCTTCTTTATATGGACCGGTACTTTTTTTTTCTTTCTATTGAACTCGAAAGATACGAAATTGATTTAATAACTGTTTGTGCCTTCATACATTTCAGGAAATCTTTCTCCAGTCACAACTCCTAAATGTCAACGTAAGGGTTCTCTGAAAGCGACATCGCCGTTCCATCAACTACGAGTTCTCATGTGGAGAGGATACATAAAGACTAAACGAGATGCCGTGAGTATCTGATTGTTGCAAGCGTTTGGCCATGGTCGATAAGTAAATCAGCAACGTTTCCTATTTCCAGACTCTTACGCATTTGCGTATAATGGTGAGCATATGCACGAGCCTCATGCTCGGTTCAATTTTTCTTTCATCCGGCAATCGTGGTTCGGCAGTCTTGGAGAATTACAATCTTCTATTCACGATTCTCATGCACCACATGATGACGACGATGATGCTAACCATCCTCACTTGTGAGTTATTGTCTCCGCTTGACTCGTCGTCGATCGGCGTTGTCGAAAAAACTTTGAATATTGTAATCGATAGATCTTTGTTTCCAGTCCCTACAGAGATGAATATACTGAAGAAAGAACATTTCAACCGGTGGTACAGCCTGAAGATGTTCTACACTTCGGTTACGATAATAGACATTCCCGTTTCCGTACTATGCTGCCTTCTATTCACCGTTATCATCTATTTCATGTCCTGTCAGCCACCCGAACTAACAAGATTCTCAATGTTCTTCACTATCAGTCTCCTCGTTGCTTTCGTAGCTCAAAGCTTTGGACTCATGATCGGTGCCGTTTGCGATGTCGTTGTAAGTAACGGTTGGAGTTTTCTTGTGTTGTAACATATAAATGTCAAAAAATAAACATAAACAATAAACGTTCGCAGAATGGCACATTCCTGGGACCGACACTTGCCGTACCGATGATGATGTTCGCGGGCTTTGGTGTTTCACTTCGAGATCTACCGATTTACCTCAAATGGGGTAGTTACGTCAGTTATCTTCGTTTCGGACTTGAAGGGTGAATATATCAACGGAATAATAATAATAATAATAATAATAATAATAGTCACAACAACAATAATTTTCAGGTTGGTAGACGCAATCTACGGACGTGAACGTAAAACTTTGCCGTGTGACGAGGGATATTGTCACTACAAGTATCCAATGAAATTTTTGGATGAGATCGGTATGAGGGGTGATCAATTCTGGTTCGACGTGATGTCGCTATGCGTTATACTCGTTATCACAAGATTTTTGGCGTACTTCTTTCTTCGATGGAAACTGATTGCATTGCGATAAGCGAAAAACAAAAATTGGTGCTCGTGCTCCGAGACGCTATTCGAACAAATTGTCACCGATCTCACGAACAAAGCCTCTGTACATAAATATGACATACCGCAATGGCGTGGAATATATATTTTCATACGATAAAGAAATGTTGAATTAGTTCGGCTGAAGAAGAAACAAACACTAGTCTGTAAATAACTCGACAGTAAATCGCTTAAAAAACGATTTCATGTTAGGTATGAGATAACAGTCGGCATTATGGCTGTGATCAAGGAGTTTTGAAAATTCGCTTCCGATTCAGTGGAACTGTAGATAAAGAGGAGAGTTTTGTTGCTCGGGTTTCAAAGATTAATGAAGTGTGGCTGTTTAATGTATTTATTAAAGTAATTAAAAATATGTTATAAAACATAATCGTTAAAAATAATTTTTCATATTGTCTATTGACAACACCTTTGAAGGGTAAAGGGTTATATTTTGAGAGGAGGTAAAATTTTCCCATGCGCAATGGGTAACAAACTGAAACCGCAATGAATGCCATTGACAGAGCGTTAATAGTTCGGGAACACGAATCTGTAATGGAGATGTAGTAACGAATAAAGGGATGAGGATTGACTGATATTAGGGTAACTCGGAGTCATATGGCCATAGTTTTTTAGACATTGGAAATTCAAGATTTAACGTTTGAGAATCTTGAAAACTGTTGTATTCAACTCTAAAAACATTGAACTAAATTTCTCCGTAATTCACCCAGCACTTTGAATAAATTTTTGTGATCGGCTGTCGGCATAGAAAAGCATCGAGATCGGAGAAAACATGTCTTACTATATCTGATGTTATTTACCCTACAAAGATGACTGTAATAACTCAATGTGACAAATAAAAAATGTACAGATTATCGGTGGACGAGGATATAGAGGGTCTTGACGTAACTTTCTGACTAGGAAGATGCGCAACAGTTCGTATTTGACATATTCACCAGTGATTACAATTCATAAAATCCGCCCCAAAACCAAATATGCCGGTTATTAATTTTCTCGTTTGTAACAATATCTATCACTTGCAGCGGAAGATCACAACACCACCCATTTTTCCTACGACCTCATGCGCTGTTAACAGCCCTCCTGTTACATTAGGATACAATCTTGACATAGGACACAGCTCACGTCCACTGGTCGACGACTTTCGCGGTCCCTTGGGACAGGGTAAAGCGAAGCGCGCCAACCTGCACATTATTCCCGGTAATAATTCGCACGATACACGGAAAATATTTGACAAAATAAAAAACGCAATGCTACAACTACACGCCCCGAACGAAAAAGGTCTTCGGCTCGAGAGAACGAAATTTCCGCTGCGACAGATAACAACTGAGAGACGCTCCCTTGCCAAAAACAGGGGCACAAAACTCAGGAAAAATGTTCCTAAGTACTGTGGGGCTTTACTAAAAAATCTCACAGTTGCCACACTTTACAAGGATGAGAAGCGGGACTTTTAGTGCATGTGTTACAAAAAGTAAATTATTAAAAAATATGGTATTTTCAACGTTGTTGATTTACCAAACATTAATTTTTCAAGAACTTTCTACATGAAATTTAATATATCAGTATTTGCATGAAGACTTCGAATGCGGTACATTAAATTTCATACAAAAATTTTTTTACGGAATATGTATACGCGCCTTAAATTTGCATCGTTAGAAAAGTATTTATTTTTTTAGAACATTGAGTTCTAGTAAAATGTCATTTCATTGCTCTGTACAATTTCCATCGAAGTACAAGGTAAATTGTGACATGAAGACACAGTATCCATGCCATCAGGGAGACAAGTATCATAGTGTAAGACATTGAGGGCATGTCCATTACGGTGAGCACTGTCTGCGCATTAATCGGTGAACAGCTATTTTCGGAGCACTTCGATATCATGCGACGATTGCCATAGAGAGCTTGCAACATTCCTTCGAAACCGTACCTAAAATATGACAGTGAGAATTGAGTATGAAATATTTCTGTCGGTAAAAATTGTGTATTCGATCTAGGCACCTGAAGTAACTAATCAAGCTGAAAGGCCGAAGATAGGTGGGAACTTCATCGAGTTTGAGAAAAAATCCAGCAAACAGAAGCATCGGTATATTGAGTGCAGGAACGAGAAAGCATCCAGCCTGAAGTAAAAAAAAGGAGAACACAAGGAATGAGAGTTAGGATAAGACATCAAGAGTGTACAAAACATCGACATAACTTTAACCTTTCAACGGTCAGGGAGAATATAAAAATTCAACATTCATGAAAATCAATTTGTTTTTTATATTGACTGACGTTGCTTCAATGAGCATGGACTTCGATTTGAATAGCTGAAATTGTTTACTTTTTTCCTAGTGACCGCCAAAGGTGAAAGGGCAAAACATGTATTACGTGAGTGTCGAACGCTGCACCGGTGACGATTCCGAGCGATTGTGCAAGGACTGTCATCAATATGCAGATAAGCCAAACCCGCATGAATCTGTCGCATTCCAGTGGCTGACCAGTCATGCAGTAAGCGATTATGAGGAAGAATGTCGGACAGAGAATCTGAAAAAAAATCTCTTCTGTAATATCTCTTCAACTATATCAACGAAACGACGTAAAATTATCTTCGTTACCTGCAGAGGAATGTCGGTGGCCACTTTCGCTATATAGTAAGTCCGAAGGCTGTACCAATTATTCATATGTTCTCGTAGAAACACCTTGGCTTCTATTGGAACTGGAAAACAAAATTTTGTTATAAAATAATACATAGTTCGGAGACAAACTATTTACGCTTACACATCTGTACAGCAGGCATAGAATTGGCGAAGAACAGGAACAAGAGAAAGAAAAATATGCACGCAATATTGCTCTGAATTTTAGACCAGTCTGCTCCGAATTTATAAAAGACGAGTCCGAGTAGAACACCAATAATGACGTGGGCCGCGAGTCTGAGCTTCGTCATGGTCTGAAAAAAAAGAAATATATTTACACTTTTCGACTCAGCATTATATTGCTTTTGTTTCTTTATCGATATTTATATACTATTTGTTTTATCTTCTTACGTTGTCTCGCTGATTGCAAATCATCGCACGTGAGAATAGAACTTTCTGCTGTTGCCACGTAGATACGGGTTTCGTCTGGCCGTTCATGAATTTATCTTCCCCCGAATATTTCTTCGTTGAGTTCAATGGCACAGAGTCCGTGTTGCCGGCGTCGATTGCGTCGATTTCGTTCTTGAGGCCTTTGGAAAAATCGTACTGGAGTTTGCTGTCGTTGCATTTGGCGTTGCTGATTTTGCACAGAAGATCCAAATCACCGCCTCGCTGATTGGTCACTACTTCGATCGCTGCAAAATGTCATCGAAAGCGATAAAAAAATCAGCGAAAAAATTAAATATCTTACAATAAAATATTTGATCTGCCTCGGGATTTTGGCGATCGGGGAATGTTAATATTCAACATTTAATCAACATTTTCATCCGGTATCAGAGAATTAAGTTCTCAAATATAGTCATCTTACCAAACTCTGCGATATTGTAAAAAGATGGACAATTGTATCCAGCCTCGTTGAAGGTATTGATTATATCATCTCTCGGTCCGCAGTAGAGAATTCTTCCATCGGCGAGAACGAGAATATCGTCGAATTGTTCGATAATCTGGCTATTTGGCTGATGAATAGCGCACACAACGGTACATCCAGTTTTCGCAATGTCTTTCAATAAGCCGACAACCTTTTTTCGAAAATTGTGTGAGCAGCATGAATAATGAATTTAAAAACTAACAAGTGACGTCACTTCTTGTCGAAAAATGAGATGTTTAAACTGGAAGTGAGCTATTCCATAATACAGTAGAACGTCGTTTTTGCGAACTCATTGTGACCAATTACCATTCGGATAAGCGAACAGGAATTTTTTGTCGAGAGATTGATATAAATGATAGAATCTTCTCTTTATTGTTTTTAATATTTTTTATTGTTGCTCTCCGAATGTTATAAACGAGAGCTGGCGATGCGCCTGTTTCACCATTCTCGATCTTAAAAATAATTCCTCGCTTTTATTCTAACTTCAGTACGTGTGATTTGCTTTTAGGCGATGAAGCACTGAGTGTTAAACGCTTTTTATTAACACAGATTTAAGTGGAACTCGGACGATAATTATAAAAACAGTGACCGTCTTTCTGGACTTGCGTAAAAACGGCTGAAGGAAGAGTCGTTTGGGAAAAAGAAAATTCCGATAAAGCGAATAGGTGTTCGGATTATTGAAATTCGGATAAACGACGTTCTCTTGTACCAGAAAAATTGATACCTGATTGGAGGCTGCACTGTCGAGTCCGCTCGTTGGCTCGTCCAATAAAAGAACAGCAGGATTTGTTATTATCTCGACACCGATCGAGAGTCTTTTTTTCTCACCGCCGCTCAACTTATCAGCCATCGTTTCCATGCAATTAATCAAGCCAAGCTTATTCGCAACCTCTTCGATCTGCATTGGAAAGTGCAAACAAAAACGTTATTCTTCGTGCAGTTATCGATGCCTATGCAAATTGGAGTGCTTAGCTATCGATTGCAATGTTTTTTTTAACTAGTCTTTTTTTTTTACTAGGAGCTCTCGTGACTGTGTTGTATGCGGTCGTCCTAGCTTGAGACGAGCCGCGATATGTAGAGTTTCCTTGGTTGTGAGCAGAGGTAACAGTGCAAATTCCTGCGGTATGTAGGAAGCTGATCTACGAAATTCATCATTGTTCCTCGGACTCCCGTTAACCGTTATCGAACCTTTGAGATTCGATGCTCGAAGTCCCGATATTATGCTGAGAAGCGATGTCTTTCCGGCTCCGGATGGGCCAATTATTCCTGTTAGCTTCCCCGGTCGAAAATGACCACATACACCTCTGAGCACTTTTTTTTCTGTCTCTGAATCATACAGATTTCCAATATCAAACATAATGAATAGAATTACATTTTTTAAGTAGTAGTAGCAGTGGATTCATTAACAATGCATGACACGTAACAGATTTTTGACTAATAAAAGCCTGGAACCCTTTATATATAGTTAATTGACGTCGACCAAAGTCCTTGAGTCATGAATTTTTTTTTTTATTTACAAAAGAAAAATCAATTCTTTTTTCTTTTCTCTCTGTAATAAAATTACTTTAAAAGTGCATCGAAAAATAAACGAACTCACTTTTGCATTGTGGAACGGTGTAGCACAGGTCCGAGAATTCAAGGTAAATTCGTGAATTATCGTCGATGCATCCGTTTGCACTGAGTAACTTTTGTTGATCTTCGAAACGCACGGCGCAGTAATCGAACGACCTGTTATCCGAATTGAGGTCGCTCCCCGGCCGCGTGCTACTCATTTCTTCAGTTCCCATGGAGAAAGTCTGAATAAAACGCAACTTCTTATCTTGCGAGTACTCTCTCCACTATGGTAACAATATTTCGAACTTCCCCAGTCAGCACGAGTCTCTCCTATAAACTGCGTCGTGCCCACTTCCTTTCACTGCATCCTGGCTGCACTGACCGCTATAGGAACGCTCGAGTCGCTTCACCGCCATCTAAGATAGGGGAATACTTTTTAATCTTTTTTTTAACCGTATTTCTTCACATCTCCGTTCTTTCATTGGGCGCGACTACGAGAAGCATTATAATGTGAGATTTCCAAAGTTCTGATTTTAGTGGCCGATGCTCAGTTGAGGACCAGTTATTGATGGCAAACAGCGATTTTTGTTTATTAATTATAAAACTTAAATACACATTCGATAGTCGTGGCGTAAATAATGGGCAGTTCTTTCATCGAGCTGTAACGGGAATAGTTTTTATTTTTTCCTGCTTGCGATAAAGGGACAAAAAATTGCACCCGATAAGTTAGATAAGTGGAAGAGTTCGCGAGTTGCTAAGTGTCGCGTGGTGTCAAGTGGAAAATTAATTAACATGTCTCCAGTAATCGTACTATTTTTAGTGCGTCTCGAGAACTGTATAACGATGGGGCATCTATTGTCGAGCCAACAAAAGAGAAGCGGAGATCTCGTGAAATGTAAAGTGCAAAAACAACATTGATGGGTTAAAAAATTTAGAGAAATATCAAGCAATCGATTGGTCATGAGAAGCTATTTGATATAGCAAAAATCTTGAGTACGTATATCCATACATAACAGAAGAAAAGTTTAATATTATGAATTTTTTAAATATAGAAATGGTGGTATTAAATAAAAACTTTGAAACATCATTTCACTTTTGCCGGACAATTCGCTTAGGATTTTCCAACGTTTCTCTCGAAGCCGGACAGCGTACTGAAAGCTCGAATGAAAGACGTCGGAGAGCAATCGTATACATTCCACATTACCAAACACCACTCGCGTGTTACCGATACGTTACGCGTCACCGAATCGCGACTAAGTAATGATAGCAATCTGCCGATTAAATCAATGGATAAGCAACATAATTTGTAACTTAACGAATGTCTGAGATGACGAGAGCCGAACGTAGCGGATCGACGACTGTTTCGTACGGCATATCTGTCGAGCGTTGCAGAAATTATCAACTGAAAGCAAAGCTCTTCAGTGCGATATCTCACTGTGGCTCGATTGTATCATTGGCATGAAACGAGAGGGCAATGGTGGGGAATGAGAGGCCCTCGGAGGCAGAGAGCTCTTCCCATGCTCTCTTGATCACTCGGGCGGCTACTTGAGCTGCAATGGTCAGCGACGATGTCGTCGCAATTTTAGCGGCCCCTCCTTTATCTTACAAAATTTGTATTTCCAGTGGTTCGCGTGAACGGACACAGGTTGAAATATTTTTACCGTAGCATTTTTCCCAAACTGGAATATTGGTTTTTGGAATTTTTTTTTTTTTTATTAATAATTTTAATTAATTAATAATCGGGCATTTTTTCGTGTAAATTCTTTGATATAACTTTATTCTATTTGTACATATTTGTGGCATTGAGAATATATTGCATCGTTGAATTGGTAACATTCAATTGTCGATTTTTTTCATACGTTTAACATTTTACCCATTTAACGTTCTTTCGATTACAAAATCTAATCTAACTGCGTTTAGTATTTTCCAGACGGCAGGCATTTGATAAATCAGACACGTTCTTGGCTGCGATAAATATTTATATTGCTCACGCACACCGTTGTCGTTTTATTGCGCAGTGGAAAGAAGCGTTGGTTCCTTGGCAATTGCGATGAGTATCGTTATTTGCGAGAACGGAAAACTATCTTAGATTTCTTGCCTTATATATAAATGTGTACAGTGATCACGTGTTCATGTGATCACGATTTCTCTCGTCTCATCATCGTGCGGTTAAAAAAATCGAATAAAAAATCCACGCATTTCGTAAATGCTAAGGCCGAGCGGAGAATTTTGAAGCGATAAAACTTGCTCGGTATGCTCTTCTAAGAATTTGCATAATCTTCGACACAACTTGAAAAAATTCTCTCTTATCGTCAGCACATAAAGACTGTGCACTCATCGGTCACAGTCCGGTCACAGTCCGGTCACAGTCCGCAATGTATAAAATGTATGACTGTCGTCGCTAGAACATTTTCTGAACATCCGTAATGGCACTATCGATTGCGATAATTTTTCATTTCTCAATCGCCAAAATATCCGATCACTTTGTCACACGCCTGGCGAATAAAAAACGACAATGCCGATCCATAGAAAAAATACATGTAGCCTGATAAAAAAAATTATGACTAGATTTCACAGTTAAAAAGAATATATCTCTTGAGTTCCTTGACTACTTGGTATGTCTCGTGCGTATTGCATTTCGATCTCGACTTAAAATCTAAAATTTCGGGCTTTATTATAATTATTATTCTTATTTTTTTAGAGTAAATAGGCACGACGAAGTTTTAGCCGCAGTCTTAGTGTCATGAACGCTGTTAGGTCGAGGAAGAGGTAAAGACCGATGAGAATCGACGTGGAGAACCAATAGTTGACGTTTTTCATATCTATCTCGGCCATAAATTTCTCCGGGGCTGTGTACTGGCAGTAGATCTCCGAGCAGGGCATTTTTGGACGGTCAAATCTGCAAAGATTCATTGTAATGCATTATCGATACTTGACTATCGATAAATCTATCTATTTAACTGCGCAATCGTTTGGAGTAATGAATGCAGTGATGCATTTTTTAATGATAAACTCACCCATAAATGGACACTATTATTCCCTCGAATCCGTATTTAAGAAACGACGTGTGAAATAACCACTGAAGATACGGATGAGCGTCGTTGAGATGGACGAAGAAACCGCTGAATATCAAAAACGGTAGGATAAACAATGGGCCGAATACCACAGCGTTCTAAAACAGATAAATTGTGCTTTCTATTTTCACACTTAATCGAGAAATTTATCTGTTTAAAAAAAAAGATTTATATATCGTACCTGAACTTTCATGCCGATTCCGACAATGACACCAACGATCTGCGCCACGAGACTGACCAGTATACACATTAACATAAACATTCCGAGTCTCTTTAATTCCAGAAACTGCCCAGTCATTAAAAAAACTATAATGGTGTACGTAGCGGCAGCAGCAATTTGTACAGGAAGATCAGCGATTTTATTTGCCAGATAAAATGACCGTAGTTTGTACCATCTGTTGAAGTGTTCTCTCGTGACTATCGGCAGTTCCGATGGAACTAAAATGAACACGAAATTGTCCTGTTATAATTAAAAATAGAAAATGTCCCTCCATGGGGAAACAAAACAATCGTCAAGCACAATTAAGCGATTTAGTAAGAGAGCTGTATTTACATGTGATTATTGTTGCGCTGAAAGCGCTGTACATGAGAAACATTAAGTTGAAGAAGAGTAGATTAAAGTTATCGAAAACGTGAGCGGCATCCTCGCCAATTCTGCAGTACAAAATTCCGACTAAGATGGCTATTATGAGGTGCATTCCCAGTCGAGTAAATGTGAGAACCTGCAAAAAGAAAAATAAAAAAATTTTAATGGCTGATTAATTGGCACACGGGCAAAAAGTTAGAATTAATTATAGTTAACAAAGTGAATGAATTGAGCAGCCGGTTTATAAGCGAAAGGCTATTTTGTTATCTGTGGTGAGAATCGATAAACGGATTTGTAATCTATAAAAATTCCATCCGGCGAGTACCCTGTCTCTCGAAAGCTTTATGGCATTCCGTTTGAGCAATGTATAGAGCTGTTTCCAAAATCCTGTAGCATAATAAGCTGGATCTTCTTCACTGCGATGTTCGCAGTGAAGCGGTGTTATAGGCAAGGGTTGTAAACTCGGTGAACTTTTGCACCACCGAGATCCAAGCATCTCCTTCATTTCTTGCCAGTTTCCAGAGGCGGAAGAACGCCAATCGTTGCATTTCCCATTGTCTATGGCAATTCCGAGTTTCTGTGCGTAGTTACCATAGTCGCCATTACAAACTTCCATGACTGTAAGATAGAGAAAATAAAAATTAATAAACTTAAAATAATCTATAATAATTTTTATGCGATTTTGATGTATTACGGCTTATTTTCTTCCTTGAGATATGCCTCACAAATTCACCTTCTAGATACTAATAGTAGTTTTCGTTTAAAAATTAAAGCCGTTTTTTTATGAAAATATTTCGTCTATGAATAAACCATAGTACATCGATAAAATCGTCTCCGAGCTTTATTATACCTGGATGCTATATCACAAAAAATCCTACGTTCATTGAGACATTGCATGGGCTCGATCAAACGCTCCCCTTAATATTGGCAGAGGTCGTGCCATAAATAAATTCAATTAGTTAAATAATGATGTGGAAGAGAATCCACGTGAAATTTAGATAACCGGTAGAACAGAAAAATTTGTATAACATTCGGAGCTTTATTTTTGTGGTCGAGACTCATACACGGTCTCTTGATAAGACTTACGAAAATCTGCTGGATTGTGGTAAGTTGGACATTGCAATCCATGCTTGTAAAGAAAAGGCACAAGTGCTTGCGTGCTGCCGGTGTAGACGCAGCTTCCATCGGCGATAACGTAAAGGTGATCTATCATGCTGAACAACGTCGCGCTTGGCTGATGTATCGTTAATACAACTGTTCGCCCTTGCCTCGCGAGGTTGTTTAAAAGCTGGAGGCATTGTTTCGACGTGACGCTGTCTAGGCCGCTAAAAAAAGTTACTGAGTTACTAATGCTCATTCAATAAAATAATAATATGTACCAGTGATTATTCTGGCGCGCGCACTTTGCGTGCTCACAGTATCTGTGTGAGTGCTGTATCTTGTGAGTATCTGTGAGATATAGATGAGATATCTGTAAGTATTGGAGTAATTTTTTCAATCGACGTGAACTATTATTATGTAGATTATGGAGCGGTACAATCGATCGATCTACGAACAGTTTAGGAAGAAAATTATTTTTAAGCGAATCGTTCTCGCGACTTTAGCTACCTGGTAGGCTCGTCGAAAAACATGATCGGAGGATCATTCACGAGTTCAAGAGCAATCGCAAGCCTTTTTTTCTGACCCCCGCTCAGCTGATCAGTTCGCGTGTATCGACATCGTGTCAAGCCCATTGCCGACAGAATTTCATCTACCTGAAAGAATCGTCGCAGAAAAATAGTGTTATTAATTGAAAGGCTGCAACTACGAGAGAAAACAATTTCTTAAATTACCCTCTGCACTTTTTCACGATGATTAGACCGTAGTTTGAGATCGGCCGCGACCCGCATTGCTTCGTCGATCGTCAGTAAAGGCTGGAGATTGTCATCTTGCATTATATAAGCCGAAGATCTTCTGAAAGATTTGAGATCTCGACTCTCACCGTTCAACGTAATCCTGCCTGTGATCGATGAAGTCCTGCAAATCGGTCATAAAAACTTTTCACATTTCATAAATGTATCCTTAAGGGTGAGTAAAAGGGCTCGTTCCCGACTTAACCGGGGTTCAGTCAGTGACGATACCTGTAATAACTTTTTTCAACTTGAATTTTCGGTCAAAAGTCAATTCTTACGTGAAGCGAATACGTGATTGCCTGAAGTGCAAGAATGAATTAGCATGTGAAATCGAATGATACGCAGAAAAAAATCTCTTTTTCTACCGGCTGTGGTAAATCTCGCACTATTAACGTTCCTGACCTCAAATAATATGGCATACATTTGCATTGAATGAAGAGAAACAACACATTGGATAGGTTTTTCATAAATTATGTGAACAAAAGAATTAACGAAAAAATGTGATTAGCATTGACAGAGATTAATTGACATTGAAAAAGTAATTCGATTTACTATCTTCAGCGTTTCTTCAATGGATGATATTACAATTCATTTTTTTTTTGCTAAAGCTTCCGAGTGAATCGTCGACAGACAAGTATGCACGTGTTACGTAAATATGAGAACTGTAACTGCACCGTGACCAGCCTCGAGCCTTCGTGAGAGCGCAGGGGAAATAAAATTTACTTTTGATCCACCTACATCGTACTAAAAATGCACCAAAGGTTTGCCACATGGCTTATTATTTATCATGCTCATACTGTTTGCTCAATTACGCTGGAGGGATAAAAACATAATTGTGCAGACTGGTTCCAACGTTTACTCCACTCACGTGTATCCCGTAAGAATGTCCATCAAAGTTGATTTTCCAGCTCCGGATGGTCCCATTATCGCCGTCAGTTCACCAGATCTGAAGTTGCCACTCATGTTGCTCAATAATGTTTTCCTTCCTACGAAAAGAATTTTTTTTAATGATTCCGTCAGGTCTATTCCTGGATTCATTTATTTTATTAAGATTAAAAAAGCCAATAAATGAAAAATCAATTAAGAAAAAAGCCAAATTTATTGTGTTAACCTTTCGACTTTGTTTCTGAAGATGTTCATACAAATTAACGCATTTTGGACATTGTCTCTTCAACTATCTGTTTGGAGAGCATCGACCGAGCACTGGCACATGTGTTTCATGCCTACGTGCGAAAAAAGAGCAACGACGCCGCGACACGTGCAAGAAATTACTCCAATCCGAAAGCTACGATGTCATAAGATAGTGGGATACTATGAGAGTTTTTCAACTAGTGTAATTCGACAAGTCCCACCTTACTCTACTGTAATACACGAATACCGCGCCTAAGCCTTGAAATGGATTTCGATAACAGACATTTTTCAAAAGATTGAAAAATAATGTTCCCAATATGTTTTAATCTTGGGAACGTTTATTAAAGACAATTTTCCGCGCTCAAGAAGAGACCTTTGAGATTGATTTCAAGTGCTTGATTAAGATGAGGGAGCTAACGAACAGTGGAATAATCAATTTTTTGAGAAAAAATCATAAGAGTATCAGGACACGATCTCGATTTCTTTTTAGCGTTAACTAGAAAAAAAGAAGATACGATGTGGCAGAAGACAATTATCAGTGATTATCTGGACGATTGCCACAGCTCTAATGCTCTAAACCGTCGAGATAAAATCTGTTGTAACAGAATTTGTTTGACAAACTTCATCGCGGATATTTTTCGGCAAGATTCTCATATCATTTGATTTTCATAGATATGTTTTAGAATTTTTTTTTCCACTCGATTATATTTTTTCACGTTACTTGAGAGCTTGGTAGACGTATAAAAAACACTATGAATAAATTATTGTAAAAACAAAGCGTGGACAGTCAGGTAATTCCGTCTATCTCAGGAAAAACAAATGTAAAAAATGCAATGAATAAAGTTTTTTGAATGTGACTAACGACTGAAAGAATTTTACACTACATAATGGTTAGAAACTGACTGTTGTTAACAATTAAAAAAAGGTTGAAATTGTCTGCATTAGAGCACATACAGATAATACAAACTAATAAATTTAATTTTTTTAATGATACATCAGTAGATATTGTAAGAGATTATCCGGATGATTGCGAGATCTGCGGCTTTTTCGAGCGCTGCCATAAAATCTATTGTAGCAGAATTTATTTCACACACTCCGGCTCTCTTATTTTAGGCACAATTATTACTTCATTTAATTACCATAGATAAAGTTTTCGAATAAAATTTTCTTAACTTAACTAAATTATTCAAAGCTGATTAATCGATGTCACCACAATCATAACTACGAAGTGTAAAGGAAAATAATTGAATTCCGTCAATCTAAGAAGAAACACGGAGGTGATAAATAAAATTCACTGCATACAAATTTTAGAAAGTCGACCAGAAGCTTCTGTAGTCTTTAACGCTGCAGAATGCTCGGCAAGTGACTATTGTTGACTATTAAAACGAAAAGGTGAAGCGGAATGGATTAACGACTGCACGGGTTAATACAACTCCCTCGATTCCATCGATCAATCAATCAATGCATTTTTATACGATAATGAAATTGGATTAAATGGTCTTGATTGTTGGGGTGTAACAATATAAGTTTAGCGTCATCTTTACTTCGCTGATGTATTTCCTAAACGGACATTCAGCGAATGTTATCTACTCGCACGTATTCGCCAACTCTCGATAAGCATGAATCGTCGAACGGCAACGAGGCAGCAGAGACAAAGTGTCTTCCTCCACATAGAATGATTCGTCCCATTGTGCATATGTATCAGAGTGCAAACAGTTTGCACGTTGATCCCAAAGGTCCACCGGGAGACAAAACTGCGACTCCAAAAGGACAGGAAGGAGCAAGCCTGGCTCATCTCATTCTCCTCCGGTCAGATAGATAAAAATGAACTGCTCCGTTTCGTATCGCTCGTCTATCTTGTAGTCCTCTGTACACTACAAACTCTACATTACCGAATTCATTATCGCGAATAAAAACCCTGTATCAACCACAGATAACGTTGCCCGTTCAAGCGTCTCCGATATGGCAGTGGGGAATAACGGAGATAATGAGATTGATAATTCGTAGAATTTTAAGTTTGCATAGGGCCACGATTTATGGACCTTCCTGTCCATCAATTTTATTCGATCCATTGATTTATTTAACGGAAATCTGTGCATCTTTCTACAAGCAAAATCAGTAACATCGATAATATGCAATGGTTCATCTACACATTGTGAGAATGAAAAATAAATCGAATCAAAATAATTGAACTGTGCAATGAAATTTCCAACACTGAGAATATAATAAAAGTTACCAGTCGTCTGAGGTAAGTTTCCATAGTTAGCGATACGTTGAGACCGCATTCGCTAATTTTTTTTTCACAAGTTTCCTACATCCTGCCATAGGTGGCGCAGTGGTTCCCCGCCATGTGCCATGTTAATTATTCTGAAGCGATAAAGTAATTTTCACCGGATCATTTTCTCGATCCACGTGTCAAGTGAAGCGTATAAAATAGTTTACGTATCAACAAAAACACATATTCACGTTGTGCGAAACGGAGAGAACGCTCGATGCCGATACAATGTAAAATCGGTGCCACCTTATCGCGAAAAAAAAGGAAGAAACCGTCACTGATGTTGATGAATGAGGTCAAGGATCGTTTTCTCGTAGCGAACAAAAAGAATGCGTTGGCATTTTTTGAATTGTTTCATTTTGTATTCTTGTAAGTACACGCGGGTCTCGACTTATCATTCGTCGCAGGTGTGAGAAGACACTTCAGTCTGACGCCGAGCAGCTGCTCAGCGATAAAAGAGCGGCAGTGAAACTCTCCTGCACGCCTACACCCCCCAGCAATAGTCTCGACAACCAGAGTTCTTAGGGGCCCAAACGCTACATCGGCTATTTTCTTATCTTCCCTATGCCAACACTATTATTCAAAAAAAGAAGAATAAAA
Organism: Listrodromus nycthemerus; assembly: GCA_963978505.1. Taxonomy (NCBI): domain Eukaryota; kingdom Metazoa; phylum Arthropoda; class Insecta; order Hymenoptera; family Ichneumonidae; genus Listrodromus; species Listrodromus nycthemerus. The sequence continues at coordinate 11,284,725 of OZ021681.1, read as the reverse complement.
ATTAGTCTCTATATTACCTCTGCCGAGAATGCCAGATCGCACGGTGTACGAGACATTGTCGAATTCAAGATTGAAACGTTTGTCGATTATGTGATGAAACTTCGTACCATCCACGTTGGAGAAGTCCACGGTGTTTTTGTGGTCGACGTCCAATTTTAAACTATTTGGCTTCCGGCTGCCCGGACTCGTGGAGCAAGTCGACATGATGTATTGTTGTTTTTTTTTTGTTTTAATTTATTTTTTATATTTTCAGATGAAATAAAAAATTCACTGGATAAATTTGAGTCGCCTTCTTTCTCGGATCCCTCTTTTATCAATTCAAATACCACATGTCCATCGTGTAGGCTCGACCAAAAACGTCGCGTATCTTCATATCTTCGACAAGTGCGTCCGACCGGTTTGTTCCGATTATTATTAGTTTCTTGACCAATGGAGGAAACAAATAAAAAATTACGCTATTATACGAAAGCCCGTTAGATTGTACTCTGCCCGAGTTCAACGCGGTTTATTTAAAGCTTCGCATGTGAGAGCGTGCCCGCTTACGTTCAAGCGATCAGATGCACGCGCACGTATTATCTCCCAGTTGAGTGAACCAGCTGCGACAGCGCACAACCAGTGAATTTATAATACTAGACTGACAAAGAGAACTCTTGGCTCGAACTGCTCGCCACTGTTCGTTCGATCGTACGCTGCCTCTGACGCGTCGAGAAGCGACTAAAACCGAGAACTCGTCGAGTGAGAGGCTTCAACCTGTGGCATACAGATATTATAAATATAGATTTCAAAGCCGTCTACTCCCGACCGCGGGCGGGGCCTTACTGTCCGCTGTTAAGTGCGTCGAACGAGCTAGTACCTCGTTCCCCCGAGGCTGCTGTGTTATAATCATCACTCTAAGCTAAAGCTACGTCCACACAAAATAACGAAACGCTATCTTCATTGTCTATGAATTCCGTTGAAGAATTCGTCACGGAACTCTTAGGCCATACGCGCGGGATTCTCTTTGCCAAGGGAAAAGACTTTTTTCGGCTTCGGCAACGATGTAATGAATTTTCAACGAGATCTTTGTCTGAACTTTGGAGTGAAAATTCGCCTTGAAAAATGTCACGGAAGTGATCTTAGAAGGCCTTAGGAAATTATCTTGAAATGCGTTCTGGAAGGGGCTTCAAAAAGCCATACGGTCCGGACAGAGGGACTTGGAACAATTCGGACCTGGAATAGTTACTTCATTTATCAGAAACAGACATACAATTATGAGGAAGTAAAACGCGTTTTTATACACCCCCGGATAAAAAAAACATGCTCTTAAACGGGTATCGTACAGTTGGTACCGTCACCGTTCCGTTATTTTTATAAATAATTTTTATATGTTCTACGTATAAAATGAAACTGTCATTTCAATGGTTTTGTTATAATTATCTTATCCTCCGAATTTCGGTACCGCTATGTAGATATTAGACTGTTATTGTACATTCTGCGTACACGCGGTCGCGAAGTAATTGCGGAGAGTCCCATCGAGCATGACATATTTGCGTGTTGTGAATTGTGACGTCATCAAAAGATTACCGTTCGACGACCTTCGAGTAATGATGGGGAGAGCGCGCTGGATTAATATGTATCCGTGCGTGCGCGAAGTTTGTCTGTTATAAAAAATTTTGGATTGTGTAATGCCTGACGAATTCTTAATGAGAAAGGCGTTTTCTATTTTTCGTAACGCAAATAATAACAATAGTAATAGTAGTAATAACAATAATAATAACAATAAATTGAAATGAAAATATGTTGGGCTTATTAAAAGGGTCAGTAGCATCATCGAAAGTTGAGAATAATGTCATTGGAGCCAGCAAGCTCGGGATCGACCTTGCCCACTCGTAACCGTTAAGCTGTAGCTTGGAGAACCGGATGAGAGTCGAATGAGGATTACTCGGGGTGGGGAGGAATGACTCACCTGACCGCCAGCTGTACGAACTACACACGGGAAGATCCTTCAACACGAGAAATGCCTTGGGATTATTTTCACCTTGCAATTCGATCGCTTCCTACCTCACCTTTGGCGCAGTCGATTCTATAAAAAAAATTGTCACTGATCCTTGGCTATTGTTGCTCGATGCCAAGAAAAAAAATCTACTCGGTCGTCCAGTTTTTGATTATTCCTCTAAGAATCTTAACTTCGTGAAAGACCTTGGATACAATTAGCGAAATAGGCAGTGTAGATATTATGATCCATATTTTTTTAAATACTGTAGTGAATATTATGGCATTTACCAAACCACACGATATTACTACGATGACTGAAATAACTAGAAGTCGATCGTCGCGACATGGATTTTTTAAGTGATTCTCCGAGAGTGAAGACTTTGACAGTTCTTGCTCGACCTATTTGGCTATTTTTATAATTAATGATATCCGCTCCAAAATCAAATAAGCATGTGACTCAGTCACTCAGTCGTTACAACACGGTAAAATATTACAGGACTAGAACTTCAAAAGCTCCATGACAGCAACTTACAGATGCCTAAAACGTCAAGGTGAACTTTGATTATTATGCAGTGCAAGCAGCGTGAAATTTCACAATTCTCAAGGCATTTTGTTCAGCAAACGAATCGACCTGACTGTAAGATGAGTGTGTGATTGTTTGAAAGCACATTTCTACTTTCTTTTTTACGACCGCAGTCTCTTTCTTTATTGTACGTATACAATGCAACATGATCGTCGTGTTCAGCGCGTTGCTATCATAATGAATAGTTATTACTAAACTGGGTAAGTTACGTTACATCTCCGCTTGACTCGTGCTACACTATCGTCTTAGAAAAAATATCGTAGAAGCTCTATGAATATTCCAAACACTATTTTTCTTTCTTTGTCGTACGTAAACTATAAATGTTGCTATTAAGTGTGATAGCACAAGGTATAACGCAAAATGTATAGTGATTCGCATTGGCCATTCAGGGTGCTGTCCTAGAAGTCCTGTGCGGATTTACAATAACATCATGCTATCATCAAATGATGGAGGTCTAGTGAGAAACAACTCTCATCGCTTCTGAACGAGTTTGCTTCGAGATTTTCACGTTCACAAAATATGATCAAATTATCGTTTGATCCTTTTGAAAAAATAAGTTTCTCTCCTTATATTTATGTACACACGTCTCTCATTGACATTTTTCGAGTATCTAAATGAACACTCGTGTACGAAAAACAAAAAATAATCGTTACCACAGCATATTTTGTACCGTGGGACTATGATTTTCGGTAACAACGAAATTTTAAAAAATAATTTGCTGAACAGCCGTGCTGCTAAACAAGATAGATTTTCGAATAATAATCAGTTAAGTATCCACGTTTTTATACCTCTTATGGTCTAATTAGATATTACAAACACAAATCTCGACTAGTTCCTTTATTAATTATGACGATCTGCGGAGTTACCGACAGACGACTTTTTTCTTGTCACGAAACTCGCACGGCTCTAATTTTCTCATTCGCCAGTTCGAAAAATAAATTTTGCGTTACAAAATCAAAACGTTTTCAATTTTCATGTATCGTGTGACAATTGGTAAGAATTTGGTACATCAGATGTTATAGTGCCATTGGCGATACGGGTCGCAAATGGCTCAGTTCGGACTGGCGTAAAAGTCCATTCGAAATACTGAGTGAATGCCCTGTACTTTTTTTTCGTTGCGCGTGCGGTAGCAAGCAAAAAAAATTATCTTCGATTAAGCTTGCACCACAGTGCGCTAGCTGTGAGAAGATGCATTAGCACCCCTACGCCTATAATTAAAACTAAATTATTAACGACGTTCGTGTCGTTGATTTCCATTTCTTTGAGAAATTGTGTGGGTTTCTTGTAGTGACAGTAAAAGTCGTCACAGTTCAAATCTTTCCTGTCGAGGCCGTACACCGTGATGAGCAGACTGTGGAAACCTGCGCGGAAGTATGAGATGTGAAACAGCCAGCGAAACACTGCTGGTGTATCCATGTAACGGATGCAGAAACCGAAGACCGAGAACAGCACAGCTATTATCGGACCCGCAAACACTGCGATCTGAAATTTTTAAAATATCTCTTTAGCCATTAAAACAAACTTTGCGGAGTCAAAAAGGACGAATGCTCACCAAGAAGAGGAGGAACAAGGCTAATTGAAGATGGGAAGACCAATGGAGAGAAGAAGGAATAAAGCGAATCAGGGACTTGTCAAATTGGATAAAAGAAGGGGTAGTCGATCGGCGGGAGAGAAGATTTGGTCGTATGAATCGTGCGTCTGCACTCCTTCGTGATGTAGAAGTGATGTTTGGAAGAAATGCAGACCAAACAATTCTTACATGTTACTTTTTCAGTGTTAATTCAATATACCATTCCTTTAGACATCATTTTTGTTAAGCTTGAAATGTCGGTAAAGAAGGTATTTTACGATGGTAAAACTCATCAAGTGTCAGAGACCAAACAAATATAATTCCTGACATGTTTTAATTAATTATTTGATTTCAATTTCGTACCTTCACTGGAGTAGTTGCACCGATGAAAAATCCCCAAGCTTGAGCAGTCAAGCTCGCGGCAACACTAACGATCAGGAAAGTTATAATTCGTTCGGATTCGATAGGCTGACCGGTAAGCCAGTAGCTAACCGCGATATATGTGCTCGCGCAGATAGCTTGAAAAGGTATTTCCACGAGTAACATACTGATGTAATAAGGTGCTAATCGATACCATCGATTAAAGTGTTCTCGTTTCAGTATTTGCATCTCCAGTGGGACTGAAAAGAAAATCAAGTGTCGATAAGTAATAGTTTTTTCAGACCAACAATTTCTATTTTATAATTGATTTGTTGCTTGCGATCGTAAACGTAACTTACAGGCAAGAGTTACGGCCATTTTTCCGGTATAGACGACAAGCAGTAGAGATCCATAGAGATACACATAATTGGCAAGAACGCCGTTAGCGCGGTAGCCGCTACCCATGTAGAGATAGCCGAATATAACGCCGATAAGTAAATGACACAGCACGCGAATGATCATAAGTGTGCAATCCCTCTTGAGGCACATCAGATGTCTCTTGTACAGTAGGTAACACTGCGCGAGGAATCCAGCAGGGGGCGGAGGTTCCATTTCTGAACCTGCGTCTAAAAAGGAATATTTCAAATTTATCTCATCTATTCCCGCTAATCGAACGCTGATTGACATCTAATGTCTCTTTCATCCATATCTTTCAAAATAAATTCGTATAAATCTTGTATCATTCGTTTGAAGGGGGAAAAAGGAATATTCGACAAAGGCTTACCCAAAATTCGGGGCTTAGTCGGTGCCTCAGGCTTCTCTACTTCCCAAATTTTTTCCGCTGCCGTAGCGAGCTTGTCTACTGTAACTCCGTACTCTCCGATCGCAACTTCGATCACTGAAAAATGAAGTGGGAAATGTTTCAATGATTATTCGGGCATAAAAATTCATGAGACACAAAAAAAAAGATACTAACAAAAGTCAGCGGGATTATGATAAGGTGGACAGTTAAGCCCGACCGTCGACAAGTGCGGTAGGAGAGCTTGTATGGTCCCTCTATATATGCAATGACCATCGGCAACTGCGTAGAGAGAATCGAACATCTCGAAGAGAAGAGCGCTGGGTTGATGAATAGTACAAACTACAGTTCGCTTTTCCACTCTCGCAAGTCGTTGTAGAAGCGCCAGACATTGACTGCACGACGCCGAGTCTAAACCTAAAACGATATTTTTAAACATTATTCATACTGTTCGACAGAGAATAGAAAGCAGGATAAAAACAATCACCGGTCGTTGGCTCGTCGAGAAATAATACTGAAGGGTTGCTAAGAAGCTCGAGGGCAACGTCTAGTCTCTTCCTCTGTCCACCGGACAATTGACCGCAGAGAGTATCATAAGAGCGACTCAAGCCGAGCAGCTCCAACAATTGGAGAACCTAGAAATGAATAATTATTCCTATTAATTTTCTGCCGGTGACGAAAGAGATTTATTTTGCGAGCGATACAATGCTTAGACAAAATTTTCTATGGGTTGGCGGTCGGAGGAATTTTTCCGTAAATTTCATTCGAGAATAAACGTCCGCCGTTCGGTCATTCGCATCTCGAAGCAATTACAGTGAAAATATTTTTGAAAATTGTTTTTATTGAACTATCAAACCTGAGTGTGTTTGTAAGAAGCGCTGATCGTGCAGCCGAGCTTGAGATGCGCTGCGAGGGTCATCGCTTCTCCTACGGTCAACTTTGGTCTGGACAATGAGTCTTGCTGTATGTAGGACGATGTTCTCTTCCATCTTTCACTGTATGGCATTCGCAACTTTCCGTTCACCATTACTTCACCGGATACACCTTGAACCCTGCAGAAAAAAATTATGAAATGCAATACAATTGCAGCAAACGTAAGTTACGCCATACCCGATCGAAACCATAAGTAATTTTAATGGCATAACAGAAAAATAAATTAAACGTTTGATCATAGGTCTGGTCAACTGCAGACAACGTATTGTCTATTCCACGAGAAAGCAATGCAGTTGATTACAGGAAAATTAACACATTCAATAAGTTCAATTACAAATCGTTTAATATTCTTTAAAAACTGGTCACGCAACAAGCGGATAAGTGCAGCACAAAATAAAATACAGTCGCTTAAGAAATAATCGTGGATGGAGTGCAAAAGAAACGGAAAAAACAAAACAAATCGTCAGTTATAATTATTCTTTTTTTCCATCTTCTTATAGCTAGATCGCATATTGTTCGGCCTTCGACTTGTTGAATACGATGCGTAGGCTCAGTGAAAAAAAAAATTGAATCGCGTAATTGCTCGATCAACGTTGTTGCCTAGATATTACCTTTGGTGCTGCATTTCCAATAGTGCAGTAACTTCTTCGCAGTTAGAACAAACCAAAAACTATTGCCATAAAAATTTGTAAAAGCTATTTTTTTTAATTTTACTATTTGTTTGTCTGGACAACTCGGACGAGGCCACCTTAATTGTGTCTCTGCAACATTTGGAGTAACTTGTCTTCTAGCACCGACTATACGTAAGCAACATTCATAATCTATTGAATCGTGAATCTTTTGAGGTCCGCAGGCGGTGTATTCTGCGGATTTTCCGACCTCCTACGCGATGCCAGGAAATTTTGTCGAGACAATAGTCAAACAATGCAATTAATAGTCATCAGTCGAAAGGTTTACAGCGTACAATTATATATCGAAATCCGATACGAATGACAAAAAATGCAAACAAATCTTGAGCTTGATAAAATGTCCCTTTTTATATGGTTTTAACTTTTTTTGGCCATTTTAATTTAATTAAAAATGCAAGTTTTATAAAAAAAGTAAACTTACGTATAGCCTGCGAGAACGTTGAGAAGGGTTGATTTTCCTGCACCGGATGGTCCCATGATAGCCGTGAGCTCACCCGCACGAAAAGTACCGGTCACCCCATGAAGAATTTCTTTGACCTCTGTAACGAATGGTTTGTGTAAGCGTTGTCGACAAGAGGTACATCGCTCTAGATAGCTCTAATACCTGGTAAAGGCACAGAATATTAACGGTTGTTTTTTTTTCTTAACGAGATATAGTTAGTTAAAAAAACTCAATTCGCCAATATTAAAAAAAAAGTCCATGAGAAATCCCTATCAAAAGATTTTTTAACGCGAAAATCGTTGATCCCAGCAAAAAATCTAAATATGTAAGCTTTAGCTTTTTAACCGTATATTCAATCATACGTTGTTATTGCCAATTTTCGTCACATGTTTTATCGATCAATACACAAAATGTAAGAAAATGGACAGAATAATTTTTGACATCCGATATGTATAGCCTTACTTGTAGCTCGGAGAGATAAATAAAGTCTCTCGCGATCAGTGGCACGTATGAAATATATTTTTTTTAAACGGTCATTGCGTATCAATGTATTTTCCGCGCGTGTTATTTTACCTGCCGACTTCTTTGCACTCGGATTGTCTCGCCGGGGCAATAAATCCTCTCGGCGCGTTCGCGGACTCGCAATGCTAGTCTTGCGCGATTTCGAAACGACTTTCCTAAGTGACATACGAGATCGAGATCCGATGTGTCGTCCTAATTTTTCTTCGGTACAGTGCGCTACGGTTGAATTTTAACCGCATGGATGTAGAAAAAAATGCGAATGCGGTTTCACGGTGAACGGAAAGCCTGTAGAGCCGGGTTTGGGCGTTAGCTCGGACTGCACGTGATGATGTGCCCTGAACTGCACAATTTCTTCCAGTTGATGTCAACCAAGGTCAACCTGAGTCATTATTATTCCTCTCCAGAAATAATAATGACTTTTATATTGAACAAGTTCACTGGCCTTATATATATATTTCCAATTTTATCGCTGACTTTTCCGTATGAATATTGTATTTCAAGTGTTTACGAAAAGAAAATAATTTCGGAGCCAACTTAACTCTAACGCACATTAATATTTTGTCGGGGACAAAGCGCAAAAAGGATTTGATTTTGCATTTCTGTGTCTTCTTTGAAAATTAGAACAAAAAGAAAATATGATTCAATCGTTCACAGCTGACGGACTCACTATCAGGGTTCGATGATCTTGATGGGAGAAAGTGATTAAACAAGGACAATATTTTGAATTTAATGTTTTCTAGATGAAGACAAGAAATTCCAATTTGATCTTGTATACAGGAACTAATTATTATTTTTGGTTATAGCATTGGAATCTTCGACAGGTTTTGCAAGCTTTTTGTACGCCATTGTACGCTTAAAATATCCAGTTTGGTATTCAAAGGTCTCGGGTTACGATAACAACGGCAGGTCCACATTTGCACACTCGTCGGATTTAACATAATCGTCGTTCTTCCTCGATCATCGATATATTCGGCATACATCGTACAGGCACGATTAATCCTCACAGTCACGCGAATATGTATAGTCTCATGTGATCGGTTGAATTTTATTGATTTACTGATCCCCTCTCGCACCGCAGTCAGACAAGAACATATTTTTCGTAATTTTTTCGTGGTTTAATTAATGCGACGTCTAGTCCGGTCGTCTCGACTCAATCCAGAAGGCTAACAATTTTCTGCCACCGTTCGTTTTATTTCACAGAATAGAGTTTATAGGCCTTAAATATTTTTTATTTTCAGCGTCTCTGTTCAACCCTCTTTTGCCGCTCTCAAAAGAAGAATAAAGAAAAATAATGGCCACAAATAAAAAGAGCACGTTACTTCGTTAGTTTCTTTTTATCGTCATTTCTCAAGCTCCCTCGCTAAAAGAGCCCGAGGGATTTAGTATTCCTCGTGAAAGATACGTTGCGGACGATGATGGATGAAAATGACTTTGCAATGTGCAATATTTATTGTCGATGAGAACTGCTGTATATCGAAAAAAAAATAATTAACGATCATATGTTCCTCGACAATTAAGGAAAAATACTGTTGTATTCTGCAGCGCGATACTTTCGATATAAAAAAAAAATTACTCATTGATTAGATGTCACACTGTCATCTGGGGTCAGACAGACGAAAAAAAATGCATAAACATCGGAAGATTGTCAATAATGCATTGCGTCACCTAATATAGAAACGGTTGCGACACGAATTGTTGCTTTACACAGGTATTGCATAAACGATCAACATCAAAAAAGAAAAAATCTTGATCGCATCGTGACACAGTACAATTCACAGATCCGATCTTTCACGTCCATCGCACTTCCGACCATAGTTTTGTCTGCGTACGTGTGCACACTTTTTTCGTCCAGATTTCTCGAGAAAAATGAGTTACGATTCGTCTCTAATATCCGTAAGATATTACCTCCATAATAATGGAACGGGAAAACGGACGTTTTTAGGTCACAACTGATTATTGACGGTTTCGAGAGAGTCGCGTAATCTACATCCGTATAAGTATGTGTGGTGACTGTCGATTGTTGGATGACGACACGAAACGACCTACCGATAATGTGCTAGGACCGAATGTCAAGTTCTGCATATGATACGATGCGATGTGCAACGTCGTCATCGAATCTACAATATGGCAAGACGAGACTTTCTAGCTTTGCGCAATGTTGATTGAAACATCGAATAGGGATAAAACGACCATGAAAATTTAGAACTCCAATAGACGACCGGGTAAGTTGCATGCTCGAAAAACAGCTAATTGGGCACAAGCCGATAAATTAGATTTTTCAATCCCAGCTGTAGTACTTTCGCAATCGCCCTTCTCGAAAAGAAAACATTCACGAGGAACGATTTGATAAGCAAGTAAAAAAAAAAATTGAAGGGGTGTTTCTTCACGCCCTGCAGGTAGATGGAGTCCCAGAAAGGCTATTTTCTCTATCTTATCCGGTCGGTACAACGTATCTGAATGCAACTCATGCGGTTGTGTACTTGGCATAGTTTAAAACTAGTGAATTTTATGCACGTGCCTTAGTTACTTAAATTTCAGTCATATTTTTAGTAATGCTTTTATTTAATTATTGTAACTAGTAATAATTTTAATACTTTTAATTATTTGAACACCTGTGAGCCGTCTCTAATTCGGATTGTAGGTAAGAAGTAGCGACGATAGATGGCATTAGAGAAGAGGGATTACCAAGCGAAAATAAAGGAGACACCTTTATTGTAAGATCAGAAGAGATCTGCATCGAACAGGCAAATCAGCCTGGACTGCAGAGGGCATCCGATCTGACTTAACAATCCACGGTGATTGCCCAAAAAATGACAAATGGATGATTTTTTTTTTCTTCGGTCTATCACGAGAATTTCGGAATTCAGGTAATTTTGTCATCATCCGAATGATTATGTCATTATCCACGGTGGTCGGTGAAGTCCTTGGCAATATAGATTATTCACGATCTGAGACGAATTGCAATAGCCGTCTGAGGTAACGTAACTCATATGAAAATAAAAAATTATAATGAACTTTGTTTGCGAGCTAATTCAAGAAAATTGCATGTGCTTTGGCGCGCATTGCCACACCTCGCGATTGCATAATGTTGCGAACGAATTAACGACGTCTCCGCGCGATATCGAAAATTATTTCTCTTTCTCTCTCCCGAGATTTCTCCACCAATCCCCCCACAATAAAATCTAACTCAACACCTGTGCACATGAAATTTTAAATCCTCTGAAGGTAAAGGAAAAATGAAAAAATGTTAACAAGAAATTTTTTTAACAATACATTTTCGTCGTTCAATGACTTTTACGAAATCCTGATCTGATTTATTGGCGACTAGGCTGTTGTGGCTCAGAAATTTTGCGCTCCCTCTATCATCGATGCACTGGGAAAAAATTTCGTAGTAAAAGTAACAATTTTTACCATAAAAAATAGTTACCAAGTCGACCGGAGTTGTCATCGCGGACAGGAAGGTTAACCGACAGGATTGCGGCTTTCTTTCACGTCCCGATCAGAAGCATTCCTCGCGAAATGTCGACATAAAATTCTCAACACCTATCAATTATTTGCAAAATGTACTCTCAATTTGCATGCATGTATTTCAGATTCACGAATCCTTTATCTCGTTCTGCAACGTAAATTCGCATAGGACTAAGGATATTCTTTCTGTTAATGGAAATTTCCAAGTCATTGATACGTTATCGAGACTGCTGAAATTCCATGCAGCATTGTCTCGTCCTCATAAAAAAACCACAGCTGTTGGGTTAGCAGAAACGTTTTTGCAGCGTGATCCACTCAATTAAAACCCATGACATTGAATCTTACCACGTGTTCGGATGGGAACAGTAATTCGATGCATCAAAGTGACATTCAACGTTTATACGTGCCGAAAAATAGCACGAGGATTTTATTGAGCTCCGTTTGGATTTAATGACCACGTTGGACGGCGCCAATGGCCCGGCGATATGCCCAGAGCGAGCCTTGGCCTACGTGCCAAGGGCCTCGTAAAAAATCTCAGGAATACCGAGTCAACGAGCCCGGTTCGCTGCCCTTGGAGGTTCGCGGAGGACGAACGACGTATGACGTTGCATACAAGGAGAAAACGAAATGAAGATCGAACGGAGCCGGTTTTTCCATTCGGATCCAGGGATCGTTGACACCGATGAGAGGAAAAATTTTACGAACCCCGAGCGGGTGGAGCGAGACTCGGAGTTCTCGTATACGCATTTACGGGGTGGTTCGAGAATCGTAAAAACAATTTTACGACCAACGAATTCTCCTTTCGGACTTAAACGGCCGGTTAGGAATTCCCGAAAGGGGCTTAAATTTTTTTTTTACTTTATAATACATTTATATTTTTATGTTTATTTCCATTTGGAGTCAAGCGGACATTTGGTTCTTTTGGCATTTTTTAAAATTATTTCTCGTCATTTTTCGATAATGGAACTTTCGAAGTTACTTGAAACTTAGAGATTCTTTGTTGCCAAACGGAGTACGATTGTGAACTTTAAGAAGCATTGTTTCTCGTGAATTTTTCTTTATTTTTTAAAAGTTAGTTGCCGACCCATTACAGTGCATTTAGTGCAGAGATCGGTGTGTCCGGTACGATATTACGTGCCTGGTCTTTATCGCGTGTTTGTCGCGATAGTGAGTAATGAATTGTTGTAGAACGTACGCCGTGTTAGTCAAACAGCGAAGTAGCCACTACAAAAAGAAATAACTGGTCTTTTTATCGAGTAATTTGAACGAAATAACCTTTACAAACTATTAATTAAACGCTTGAACAAAACCAGCGTCGCAGAAATAGAAAATTTTTTGAAGCATACGCAATCGAATCGATGCAAGTGCACGTAAAATTTTATCACGCGTCTCGGAAAGACACGTCCGTACGCACGCCATTGTTATGACGTATTACCCGTTTCCTCTACACAGGCATGAATAATGTACAATGGACGATCGTCGTGGAACGAACGGATGCACGCTTCGGAGCTTCCACCTAAGACACGATCGATTCAATCGTTATCGTCTTGAATATCTTCGTTTTGTTTTTATTCGTTGCATAAAAACAATCATGCATTTTTGAGGGGTAAAAAAATAGATCGCGTGAGGAAAAATAAATGAATTTAAAAAAACGGTCATTTGAATTATCCAAAGAATCTGTTGGATGGCCATTAATTTTTTTCTTTAAAGACGTTCGACCAAGAGTTTTCCGTAGCAATCATTGCCTGTTGATATCATCTGTCGTAGCTGAGTACATAAATCAATCCATAAATAATCTCGTGAGGCTCGCTAAGTTACAAGCCTCTCGCCAAACCTGCAACTTTTCGAACTTCGACTTGAGGCGATCAATTAATTTTTTTCCTTTTACCGGATAAACTATAATCGTCGCGATGACTCGATCACCACGGGGGATAACAACGTCTTTCCCAGAGTTCACAATACACTTGATGAGATGTATTTTCATTAATTTATGGAGCGTTTATTATGTTCGATAATAATCTTCAAACACATTCTTGCATGTAGCGCGCGGCATTCCCACCTATTCATCAATATTACAGAAAGAAGTTGTCGAACTCTAGCGCATAGAAAAACATTTTTAAAAAAGGTTAGAAAATGCGGATTTAAGGTCACATTCAGCTGAAAAGTCCGCATGTATATGTGTCTATGTGTATGTTAATGCTTCTTGAGAATTTTATTAGAAAATTTCGAGTTATATTTTTTTTTTGTAATTGATTTTTGATTTATTCCGGAGCATCTGTGCGCGACGTAGTTCTTGCAATTTTTTTCCGAAAAACAACAAATGAACGATTGAAGGAGGAGTGGGTCGAAATCACTATCGATTTTTTATGTATCGTCGATCAGAAAATCAAGACGAATCATTATTTAAGTATGTGAGAACATTACTGTATTGGCCTTTTTTTTTTTAATTTTTACTTGGACTCAGATCGGGTGAAATGGACGATATAAAAATAGACGAATAGTAAACGGTCTCACGTGGCCAAGGGTCAAATGATTGACTGAAAAGTGAACGGTATGTCGCACTAAACGTTGCAAATAATTGGCGGAAAAGTGAACGGACTTTGAAGTAAGGTATTTTGAAATGTGACTAAGACAAATTTCACCTCGATCGTCGGATCGGTCGAAATAATAAACGAGCATTATATGCTCTCCTACATATTATTTAGTGCTGTGGCGAAATAGAATTTTTTTCCCTATCTCTTAATTGACAAAATAGTGGTAATACTATTTTGATAATTAAGATTGGTCTGATTAAAAGGTATGAACCAATTTTGTTCGAACCGTTTAGGCACTTGAGCAATTATTGTGATGCATCGTAGCAACAGCCATTAATGTTAATAATTGTAGTGAAATAATAATACCTATAGTATTAAGATCAATTTTGCTCGAACAACGTGTTATGAACGATCATCTGCGATGAAGTTGGAATTCAGACATTAATGTCACTTCTAATGAAATAATTACACGGACTGTGGCGTGACGGTGACGAGAATCAGCGAGGATAATCGTCATGGAATCATTCAATAAGACTGAGTGGGTTTGTGAACAAAAAGTCGAAAAAAAAGTGAGACCATAAGAAAAAAATCTAGAACAAAAAGTCCGACGAAGTATAATCGCGATGCATGCGCAATGAGAGGCAATGGATATAATCGGGCGTGTTGTAGAAAGCTGCATAATTATTAGTTTCAGCTAGAAATCGTTGAAGATGAATTGCGTAATGGAAAATATAAATCAGCGCAATATAAAAACCACGAGAGGCGGACAAGCACGCTTGTAGGCGTCTATCGCAGTAAAATTACAACGTGCAACAAGGAAAGTTTGCTACAGTGTGAATATTTTTACAGAGTTCCTTTCGCGTTAGAAGTTTCCTCCGAGTCATAAATAACGAATTGGATTCAGGAAATAAAGCTAAGCTTTTGTCCTCAATCCGTTATACAAATTAGATTACATTCCTAAAAAATTGAATGGTACCAACAATAATTTCAGGAAAACAACTCTTTCACAGATCTTCTCTTAATGATAATAAAATAACTTACTTCTCAGTCAGTTAATAAATTCGCGCATTACCCCCATTGATTGTTTTTTCAAATAAATATTGATTTTCAACTTGCCTGGCACCATTTTCCGATAAGTCCACTCTCTGACATGATAGTGAATATTATTGAAAGCCAAATCGATTTCGGGCCTTTTTGGAAACGAATGTTTCTGCTTTGTCAGATAGTTATTGTTTCGCGGCATGGCCGAGGTGAGATCATTAACGTCATCTTGGCTGCCGTGATGATCGCCCTGGAAACAGCTGAGCGATGTTCTCGACGGCGAACACTGATTCGGTGATGTTGCTGCGCTCATCGTGTCGTTTTATAAAACTAAAGTTCTTCGAGAATAAAACTCGGATTCAATCGTCGAGCGGATCAAATATATTCGCGTCCGATCGCGCACGTACGATTCTTGCGACTAACCGCAGGCTCGTCGCTGACTAACGCTCGCTTTTCGCGAAATAAATAATCGTATTAAAAAAAAAAATGGCAATTCGTTGGTCACTTGTTGAGACGCATGACTGCAACTGTCCTTCCCCTTCCCGCGTCGTTTTTCGATGCGCCTTTTCGTAATAGTTCCCACTATTCCACGATACTTCAACGATAACCAGCTGCAACAAGCAAGTAAAAAAAAAACTCGTTAACAATATTCAAGTTTTAAATAACGATCTGATTAAAATACTTTGTCCTTCTTTCATGCAGGACCTCTTTTATTGAAAAAAAAAGAAAAATAGAAACCTGATTACACTAATAGGGATAAAAAAGTGGATCTATAAATGCATGAATAAATAGAATTTTCCATTTGCTTTAAATACACGTTAAAATTTATTAACGTCCAAGGTTTCTCGAGCAAGCTTGTAGTACTGGTGCGTTGGTGAATATGGCGTAGAGAAGCTACAATGCTGATAAGTCGCTTCGTATTCCAAAATATTCTTGATCGATTCAGGCAAATGGGTCAAGTCGTGCGGACTTATCTGCTTCGTGTGGTAAAACGCTCACATGTAGACGCGTACCCTAGATTTTTATTATTATCTCATCAACCATAAAAACTACTGTCAAAAAGTATGGAAATTCACTGTCAACAAATGTGTTAACCGTTCTCAATTATGTATTTACAAAATGAATACAGCAATAGTAATTTTTTTAAATGCATTTGAAATTAAACTAGACTGTCGATTATCCGAACGCTCCGGGAAGAGCCACGCCTGTGTTCGAGGCATTTTTTTTTTCATTGGTACTTTCGATTTTTTTTTTCAAGGAATCCAATACCTCTTTATTTAGCTATTCGAACCACGTCGTATCCGTTATTCAAAATTGCGTAAAGATTGAATCAGGTTTTAATCCTCTTGAAAATCGCACCGAACGAAGTGAAGTAACGACTCTACTGGTATAACTAATTTTGACTGGCCGTCTTAACCGATTTGTTGTCAGGTTCCTCTACAGGGGCCCAACGTAGAACGTGAAATACGATTCTCCGACGGTAAAGCGATTAATGTGAGCTGAAACACGTACTCTATCGCTCTCTCTTGCTCCACGCTAAGACTAACCTATGACACTGTCTCCAGAGTCCGTTATTTAACTTTAATTCCACCTCAAGCCATTTCCAAATTTTAGGTATTTTAGACGATTTAAGGCTGTCAACATC
Source organism: Listrodromus nycthemerus (assembly GCA_963978505.1). Lineage (NCBI taxonomy): Eukaryota > Metazoa > Arthropoda > Insecta > Hymenoptera > Ichneumonidae > Listrodromus > Listrodromus nycthemerus. Next base: position 11,268,165 of record OZ021681.1, on the reverse strand, counting down.
CGGAGGCAACAAAAATCCCTGTTCACGACGTTATAGACCACTTTTTAATACTCTGAGATTAAAACCTCGAATTCTTAATTAATGAAAACATGGCCTCATTATTCATGAGGGAGTCAAATGAAGGAGTTTATTTCACACAATCCTTGAAATAAGATTTCGAAGTTGAAAATATGTTAAATACTCTTTAATATATTCTCGTATTTAATTTACATTCCTTATTTGTGTACTCGCTGTGACAAGGTTGAAAAAAATATTTACCTTTCGATCATCAGATTTTTTTAATTATCCGAACTACACTCAATCGCGGCGGGTCCCGATAATCGAGATGCTACTGTAACGGTAAACGTATAATCGGTTCTCTTTTCCGGCTAAGTCGGCCATCGGTCATTTTCAAGGTCGCCCCGACTGCGGAACTCCTCTCCCACTGTGGCCTCTCTTAACATCGCTGTAGCGCTCTGAACGTATCGACTTTTATCTCACGCGGTCAGTGATGCATCGAAACCCGCTCTCCGACTCGATGCCTTGCACATCTCATAGTTATCATCGATTCAACAGCGTATGTTCCAATGAGTGACGAAGCTACCCCCATTATCATTATTCAAACAGCGTCACAGGCAACAGTCCACACTTAATGAATCATCGATTACAAAGAAAAAAAAATAAGATAAAAAATAATTCTGGTTTTTTTACATCTCATTTCTTAATATCCTCTAATGTACTTTCGAAGTGCAACAGAAATCGACAATCATGTCGCGCATGATCTTGACATGCTCGAGCCTCGCAATTTTACCACAGTTCGATCATTGCTATTTGATTACAGTATTTTTCTCGAGTGTCGCGCATGGTAATTCGTTATGATTTTTTTTTTTTTTTTATCACCTCGTTGTATATTGCATTCCCGTCAGACCAACACTAATAGAAGACACCGCTTGATTACTAATGTACTTTTATTCAGCGTATTCGAACTCGTTGCGAGAATCGCAATTTTTTTACGTGTCTGGAAACGATAGTCGCGCGCGACGGACGCTGGATATGTAATTGCGTGGAAGAATGGCGCGTGCTCGCTGCCTCAATTTTCAAGGAAATATGAGCCACAATCATTTCTCGACAGCCTCGGACCTAGCTTTCTACAGTTTTTATTTTCAGTCGTATTTTACTTCTTTTTTTTTTTTTACTTTTTCTCTTCTGCTGTAACAAACAACATCAAGAGTCGTTATTCCAATGAAGAAAGGATAGCGAGAGATTCGGAGATAGAGTCGAGTGAGATGCGGCGGAGAGTTCAGTTGAGCGCTAGCAGCCGTAAAAAGAAACGTTTCGTACTTTGCTATTTCTGGCCCGGGTCCCCCGTTCTGCACCGTACAACTTTCTCCGGATAATGGCTGCGTTCTCTTTAGCATTTTTTTTTTTTGGCAATCTACGAGAAACTCTCTTATCGAGCGACCTGAATCAAGAGATGTTTCCATAGCGATGGGAAACAATCTTCATGCATATTGTTCTATAGTACAGATACGTGTTTTTCATTTTTATTTTAAGGTGCAATTTCTGCATGACAATTTGTCTAGGGTATCGAAAGATTTTATTTGGTTTCTTGCAAAGAGGTCGAATTAATACAATTGATTGATAACATCAAGAAATGGATCAAACCAAAGTGACGGCACACTAGCCTCTGACATATTTTCAGCAGACACTTGTTTCGCATTATCATCGCTGGGGCAGAAGCTCGCGACTTGTGACCTCCATCATACGCCGTAATACAAAATGATACTGATACTAATAAATTCTTATAAAAAAAAGAAAGAAAAAAAGGAAAAAAATCGACAATTCCAATCGGTCATCTTCCAAGATCAGTGTCACTGTCAACTGCAGTTACTTGGTCGAAACAATGAAATTATCGATAAAAAATAAACTGCTAGGACGGAAAATAGATGCGTAGAGCAATCTTTCCAGCTCGTACAGCGAAGACTTTTACTATATTATAGGAGAACGTGAAAAATAGAGAAAAATTGATAAAAGTGAATTGCCGATAATGTAATTTTTATAATGACACCAAAGTCCAAGTTCGCGCAACGGCCACGGTTTATCACTTCCCTTTCTCAATCGGTTGCTCGCGATCGATCGACGTACAGTGCGTGAAGTATCGACCAGAACCTGAGTTTCTCTCGCCGCAGTACATAACACGGACAAGTTCATACATCTGCTGCACATGGACTGTCAAGAATTTATTATCACGATAAATTTTTTTCTCATCATTTATTATGTCTCCTTTTATTTTCTTATCTTTCACGTATCGGAAAATTTTAAATTTCATGTGCTTGTGAAATGTACTGTGACGCATGTATATAAAGATCCTTATTTTTATCCTTTCGATAATGAAATTACGTTCCGACGCTTCGTATTTGCCAGCAATAATCATATTGAATATCAAGTAAAAGTTTATACAAACAGATCTTTCCGCCTTTCCAATATCATTTCATTGATCGGCTCAAACTTAATTTTACTCGGACAATTTTATTAATATCGAGTGATTAACTTTGCCAGTCCCGTGAATCTGGGTATCCCGAAAAAAAAAAAAAAATTCTTAGTGTCTTAAGATAAGTCCTAAGTCTTTTTTTATTTTATACATGGGAATTTTTTCCTGTATGTATTATTCGCATACCGATCAAAAGGCAATAATCATAGCTATCTATCAATCTATATATCAATCAAAGCTGAAACGAAATCGAGTACGCGAAAAAATGTTCAAAACTGAAAGAAAAATATGTATCATATCTGGCGTGGCGGTAAATATTTCACAGCGCTTTACAGAGACAAGAACCAGGATAACCAGCTCGTTCACTGCAAACGGGAAACACGTCAGACTGCCTCTGTATCGCGGGATATTCCTAACTCTTGTGACATCAGAAATAAAATCAAGCATCCTAGAACCTCGATTATCGGAACCCGTTGGAAACGCGTCTAATTCGAATAAACAAAACGCATTTTTTTGTTCAACTAAGCTGAGTAAGGTATAAATAGATTTCATGAACCACAAACAAAATACAAGACGTATCTTTAAGAACATTCGAACACCGAAGTCTCATTGCAAGTCTTCTGTGATAGCGGTCACTGCTTAGTTGCCAAGCGCCTAGCTACGCTCTTATGAGCAACGAGATCTCAAAGTCACTCCAGTGTGACCTACGTCTTTACAGCGATCGAAACGATTGTGTATCGAGACTAGTCTCTCATGCGCGCTGTCTGACTCTGCTGGCGTTGTTGAAATTGCTCGGGGAAGTCGGTGTGCCAGCGTATTGACGTTGAAAGAGGAAAAATACCCGTCTCAAGTCGCTTGAACACGGGCGCGGCTCTCGCCGCGGCGAGAAATAATCTGCAATGTTTCGACTCAACATTCCCATAACCGAGCGTTCGCACAAAGTCTCGTTTCTGATAATTAAAGGTTCGGATGACCGACGTCCGTACACTCGAAGTTCTCGTTGTATATACTTTTAAAGCCATTTCCATCTGCAATTGTCATTCACCAACACCGATAATTGTTAACAATTAACTGCCCCGCGGACGTTTAGCCCCAGGATTCGTATTAAAATTGAGTCGAAGAATATTTTCAACGGTTACGGTATGGTCAAATTGCAGTCCAATCGTTTCGAAGAACTACTATGATACGCCCGACAAGAGCCGTCGAGTTACAGTGTTTCTTTTCGTTCGATTCTTGCCTCAATGTACATTATACAAGCAGCCACTTGTCCAATCGCTACATTCAAGTTCACTTCGAAAATACATTTGAGATATATACATATCATGTTATACATGTGCGTTCTACCGTGTTATGTATGTTTCGTGTCAACATGTTATACATGTTCGTCGAAACATATTTTACTACGTAAATTTCTTTATCCCCATTTAATTCCTACGTTCGTGTCACTGGCTGGCTTCGAGACAGTCCAGAGAACATTTTTTAAATTTTCTTTATAAACATCACTTCCGGTTTGGAACCACATAGTTTCGATTTTACACTGAAAATACGTCACTTCCGGTCGTAAGAATAGGTTTAACAAGAAGGAAGTGACATTGTTCCATAAGAGGCCACTTCCGGTCTAAGCCACGATTTTGAATCCAGTAGTGGGGTTTTTTTATATGACACAGTTGGATTTTTTTTATGATCTAAAGCGATCGATGCCGTAAGTTTGTTATACGTTACAATCTTCTTCGTGTAATTATAACGATCCCGGAGGGAAAAGAATAGTGCTGGTGACTCAGAAACTCCATGACTGTTCGAACAATGCCGCGTACGTGCTATTTTAATCTTGCGTAACACGCTGAAAATAAGTACGTCATTATAGTGGCTTGGACATTAGTTATAGAACTTCTCGAAGACAAGTACCAGGTGATCGTAATTTCACTGTCGAACCATTGCCCTTCATTAATGCAACCTTATCAAGGAATTGAAAAAACTAATTACATTCTACATTAATTTTCGACAAGAGTTCAATAATCGATATACAGCTGAGTCGTTATTAATTCCAATGTTTTCTGCGAGATATAACTGAGATACTGAGATAAGAAAAAAGCAAAAACAAACACCCGACTTTTATTACCTTCTAGGTCTTACGCGAATATTTGGGAATTTGAAAAAAAATAAGATTGTTAATGGGATAATGTCCTATTTCGACTCGTGATTCTAAACAAACACAAAATTGACAAATAATCAGTCAAGTCAAACGAGTTTCGACACAACCTCCGAAAAATCACAAACTACAACGTACGACGATTATTTTTTATTATTGTTATCATTAGCGGTGGAAGTTATTACAGGTTGGTACAGGTGAACCGGTAAGCTCTCGAGTGCGTGGTTGTTCGCTCATTAACCTTACCGATATTCAGCATTGAGCATGTTTTTATTTTGTTTTTTATCCCGACGCGGTAATGACTGAGACTACAGCGCAAACCGATTATCATGACAATTATGTCAATAATGAATTGTGTTAAAAACTAGTCGAGCTCAATCGTAGTTACGATTACGTCGTCATTCGAGCGCTCAATATGCAACATGAAGAAAAAAAGTTTCATCTCTTACGTCATTCGCGGCGATAAATCAATTTTCCAGAGGGCTGAGAGGGCAAGAGGTTGATGTACATATTTTCTCATGTCCACATCTTATTGAATTTCTACGTTTGCGTACGTTGCCGGCGTATAAAAAAAAGTTTGCCAGCTTACCAGGAATTTACCAGATAACAAATAAAAATTATCTTTCATAATAAAAAAAAAAATTATCACTCAATTTCTTAGAGCAATCCAAACGTACTCATAATTTTCTTTCACAAAATTGCTATCTATAACCCAGCATGGTGGGTCATCAGTTCTCGATATAAGTCGATCACGTTTTCCTCTCCACGAAACGATTTATGAACCAGAAGTTAAACGTGAAACGATTTACAAAATAGTACTATGTAGAGAAAGAGACTCGTTCACGAGGAGGAATTATGCCTCGACTACTAAAGCTCCGAACAATTGCATTCGATAATCTAGCAAGGTGACGATACAAGAAAAAAAAAAATAAAAAAAAACGAATTGGAAACACAAGTCGGCGTTATAAATGCCCCGGAACTAACGCAGTTTACCGGACGCTGAAGTTGCGTATATCGCACGGACAAAAATACGATCCCTCCTTCGTGCTTTGTTCCGCAAGAGATAAGCTTTCGCGAGTAATGAAGAGTATCGGGTTAAGATGTACGCAAACGTGCTCGAATCTTAAAACGAGATTACCCTGGCTCGTTTCCTGTTGCTGAATCGGAAAAAAAAATTATAACTGTTTGGTTTATCACGGTCTGGGGACCACGAGCAAGACCGATATCGACAATTTAAGAGACCAAAAATGACCAAAGCGATTGAGCCTCCTAACTTGAAGTCATCTACGTTATCGCTTGTCTTAACCCTAGTCGGATCTCCACTTACGTGAATTGTTAATAACCATATGAACGATAAAATGTTTTTTTAAGACATTGGATAATGCACCGTCGATGAATCGTTCGCCTCGGCGAACTGAAAATTTGTCGAAAATTCATTATTTTCTTAGGCAATTTTATTCACGAATAAAATTGATGATACTTATCAATCAAATCTGGGATCGACGTAATTCCCGAGACGCCGCGAAAGGCCGCATCGGTCGGAGAAATCAGCTCGCTCTAATTTTATCAGAAGTTTGGTTTTGTCAATCTCCCGATCTGAGAGTTACGTATAAAAATACCTGCCGTGCTCGATACGGCGTTCGCATTGCTGCGGGCTCGCGATTTTCCCAGCACGTGAGCGACGTGAATCACGGTCGAAGACGTTCGGACGTTTTGTTGTTGCATCAACGATATCAGATTGCAAGATCTCACTCTCCACCACACTGACAGCATACGAGATTGACCTTTGCACGAGTGCATGCCGCACTTTTTTCAAGAACGACAGACGAAGTTCGAATTGTGGACAAGTGTTTTGGACAATTTTAGGTCAAGCAAAGTCAAGTAAATTCAAGCGAATTCAAGAACACATTTAGCTAATGGACCGCAATGATTTTATTCGCGTTTCCAAAGTTCAAGCCGTGTAAAAAAAGTTCAATTGCCGAACGTCGATTGTTAGAAATTACAAGAGAGACGAGAGAGCCAAAGTCCATCACAACCCTCCTTCCCACCAACGTTTCGCGAACTTTGCAATGAAATTATTATTACTTTTTTCTTTCATCCGTTTCTTCGTTTTTTTTGTTCATCCAAGTTTCGACCGTACACGAAGTGAAATCGGCGCAAGTAGCCTCTCGACGACACGGACGGGAGTTTCAATTAGATTCGTTTTCTCTTCTTTTTCTTCATTTTTTTCAAATTACACGCTGCAATTGTACGCTAATGAACTTCCGGAAAGAGGCGCAACGGCAGACGATACGCACTCACCATACTCGTAAGCGATGTTATATCGTTGGACTACATAACAGTACGGAGACCTGCTACAATTTCACAAGTTCATACTTCGCGAAAGTTCCGGCTAACCGAGAAATCTTTATTTTGGGTTCCCTCGGTCAAACCCGTCCCTGTTAAAAGCGGCTTTAACGTTTGAGAACGTGATCGACACACATGTTTCTAGCTTGGTTCTTGATGTACGACAATTACGTCAGAGAAAAAAGATAAAGGAATTATCACAAAAATGATGATAAAGATATTATCTTCGTTATTTTCTATCTAGTTTTCAGCGCCACTTTTTTTAAAAAGGTTACGGAAACAATTGTTTTTTATCACAGACGAGCAGCGATAAAGCGCTTCACGCGCGTATCCTAATATCGCGTTATTTAGTGTTTTACTTTGTTTTACTTTTATAGATTAATTATTATTTTTTTTATGAAAACGACATATCCGTAGTTCTCGATAGTCGATGAATTACCGATACGATAACTTCAATAGCAACAACCGTGAAAAAAAACGGTCCGGTTAGTTTTAATAAAATTGGTGATCAACACTAACTCTTGAGCGATAATAACATCGAACGTCGAAAATCGAAAACATGAGTTATTTTCTTCAGGATTTTATCGTGAGAAGAAAAAAATATGTTTTTTTTTTTCATAGGTCATCAATGACTTTAAATAAAAAAATATTGTGTTTTTTAGCAGTAAAAACCGGACAGTTAATCGGATCGTAGATTTTTTTACTACTGTCCCAACGATAAATACGAGCGACGTAACAATAAATAATATGTATTTTACGGCCTCATTTGCCGGCGTGTGTTACGCCGAGTTCCGGCAGTCCGGTTCTCGTGTGGTTCGCACGATTTTCTGTTTACGATGGCCTTGAATAGTGCAGCTCTCAGTGTTCGGGTTCTAATTCACAAAATGTTGCGTTGTCGACGCAAACTTCGTTTACGAATTCTACGCACGGGCGATAATAGCCGGAAACGTCGGCGCACGTTTTATTCGTGAGAATTTGCGACATATTCCGTATATTATCAAGGATTAATAAAGAATCCGAAAACGCTGAAATTCCTGTCTGCTAAAAAATACCGACGTCACTCAAATGATGAAAACAAGTTGTCCGTTTAAATTTCCATATCGCTACCTCATAAAATCAAACACTAAAAGTTTCGTGTTGCTTCAAAATAAAAATAAAAATTATCTTATAATTTCGTCATAAAACTGGAAATTGAAATTTTCATACTGCCTCCTTATATAAATTGGCGCGAGTAGGGTTCATGTTTATAAAAATACTTGAGAAAAAAAATGGGCGCGAGAAAAAGAAAAATATTACTTTTTTTTCGACAAAATAGGGACCTGAAAAAAAACGGAATAAATTGACATTCATTTTATGAACCCATTGAGACTAATTATTTTTACCGATCGATGCGAATTGCTCGCGAACTTCAGATTGACCGGTCGTCGAATATCTGTCCGGAAACGCGGATCAACCGCAATCGGGTCGACGACCCACAACAGCTCGGCTCGTCTCGCTTCTGGCTTTCTATCGTGAAAGTCAAGCCTCGAATTTCCCTCCATCGCAGTTCGTATACGTATATACAAATTGCGTACCGCACCGTATTTCAGCGAACCGACAAAGTCGCGGGATTTCAACTTGTACCATGAATCGATATGTTATTATTGTCCTGATTATTATTGAACTAGAAAGTGTAACCGAGAAAGGGGATCGACAACGGTCATAATCGTCCATGAATTTCACCTTTGGCGACGAACGAAAATAATGAATGATTTATCGTAAATTATGCATTATTCCCATCAATTGTTCAATAAATAATAACACTTGCAATAGCGTGAAGAAATAAAATAAATGCGGTGTAGGAAAGCGACACGAGATCTCATCCTGGAGATAATTTTCTAGTCAGCTGTGTTCCTATCATTCAGCAATCTTGCGTAGTGTATATATATATATATATATGTATGTGTGTGTGTAAATGATTGATGGGGGAAAAAATACAATTGAACGAGTTGAACATTTGGGCAGGAGGTTCGATTAAATATTGTGGTGGCATAGCTAATAGATTGATAAGTTGAAAAATATTTTTAATCACTTCACCAAACTGTTTTTCTAGGGATTATGTTTTTTTACTAACCGACTATTCATCTAAGCGTTATGCGATAAGATCGGTCGAATTTTTTTCAGCAGTTTGCTGCTTTTTTTTCAACTGTACAGGATACAAATTGTGAAATGTTGATACGTAGTTACGGAGTTTACTGAACTGTTTATCGGAGAGCAGTGTGAAAAATAAATTCGGGGCTTTGATTAACGGAGGTAACGATTTGCTTTGACGAACGAAGTCAGGATAAGAGCACAACGTCATGAATATTCCGATTAAAAAAAAATTATTTGCGCAGCGAGTTTTCGTTGTTTTGTCCGAAAAAAATGTTCCGATAGCTCACAATCCGGAACCCGTAAAATCATTGAGAAAAAACGAGATTAAAATGAATCAGCAAACTTACGATAAAAAGAATAAAATAATATTAACGAACGTGTGAATAAAATCGTTCCTTACTTTCCGTTACGAGATCCCAGCCGTTATAGCTCGCCTATGTTTACGTCAGACGGAACATAGGGTGGTAGAACGAACGACGACCGCGACAAAAATAACCTCAGAGTAGACGGAGGTTAAAGAAAATAATTTTAAAAAATAAACGAAAATTTCGTTAAAAAAGTCGTGTGTTGCGGTTTGCACGACTTACGTATATAAGTAAACGAATAGTCCGTCGAAAATTGATGTTATTTTGTTACGACCGAACCAAGTGAAGCTTCGAAGTAGACTGAACTGTTAACGGCAGGAAACGCTAGACTAAAACGTCGATCAGCGGGTCGGCGAGGCGCGCATGTTCGGTATAGTCGCCGTCGCCGCTGCTGTTGGATTCGCTCGGAAGCGCAAACGCCGGGCGTGCTCGCCACTGCGTCGTACGAAGCTTGACGTGTTTTTCGATCCCCGGCACTGTCACGATCGTAATTTTTTTACGTGCACTTGATAAAACGAAAAAAAAAAAAAACAAGTTCGTTACACATGTACGGCTCAAAGAATACGTACGCGTACGTATAATTTTTTTCCGACCGTACGCATGGATATTTATTTTTCCACTGTTCGAGAGCGGATTGCGTGAAATAAGAGTCGTAGCGCGGCGAGGGTAAGGCAGAAACTTCGTTGAGGCGTACAATACAGCGGTATAGTGCAGAGAATATCCCTACAAAGAGCTGGGCTAAGAAGAGGGAAGGGAGAACTACCAACCAACGGAGCGTGGTCGGAGCAGCCGAGAGAGGATAAACCGTTAGCTTTGCCTGTGTGACGACCTGCATTCTCACTCTTCTTCTCTCGCAGTCGTCCAAGTGCAGTATATTAGTACTTGTCGTATGGTCAACGCTGGCTCTACCTGTTCACTCTGGAATCGCTATGTACCGCGGTTCGAACAGGTCGAAATGATGCAGCTGCGAGAAATTTGAATTATTATCGTTATTATTTTAACCGCTGTGAGTCGATTGTCAGATTTTTATTTATTATCGCCGGCTGCGAATCGCACGCATTGATATATTTTAAAGTCAATATCATTAAGAAAGCTTTCTCTGCAACTTAAAATTAGTCGACAAACTTTCTCGTACGTTTCGTGATGGATTGAAAAAATGTGGAAGCAACGTATGAATTACGCAAATTAGGCCTACGCCGTTCCCACATTTACATTCAATCTTGACAACGATACGCAACTGCTGCGATCCATACTATCGAAGTATCAACGAGTTTTGGGTATATTGGGAAAAAAAATCCCGTGGGAAAATTTCGTGTTATTTATTATTATCACCCTGATTATTGCGGTAGCTACTAGTTTTTCGTCTCTACGATTATCCATTCAATGACGGGGTCTCAGTATCGGAACCCGTCCGGCCGCCAGACGTCTGTAAACATTGAGTAGTTCGAGCCGCTCTCGCAACAATCGATCCACGTTAAGTTATGAAATTTTCAAACTACTCGATTCGACGGGATTGAAATGTTATTGTTAAATTTCGGCTCGCAGAAAATTTAGAAAATTACATTCTATATTAACATTACATTTTTTTTTTGAGCACGGAGAATAATCTGTGTTAAAAAAGAAAATTGATGTAGATGAGATTCTAGTTCGATCTATAACATATATCGAAGCGTCGATGTTTGACCTCGAGGCGAAGAAGGGAGCCCCACTCTTCAGTCTCGCTCGACCCCCGTCACACTGAACTATGTACACTAAAGTTCCCTCGCGATCTTGAGACACTCCAGTGATAAGGGTAATCATCGATCGATACATACTTTATAACCAAGGTCAGTACGATTATGCTTCACAATTACAGACGAATTACCTCCTTGAAATTTTTTATTTCCTTCGAAGACAATAACTCTTTGTTCGTTGCCCTTGCGATCGACAGCCATTAAATATTTTTTCAATTCCCTCAGTGTTTCTACGAACGAATTCGAACTTTACAGTCATGAGCACTGTCAGTCATTCGGTTAACCAGGAGTGATTACAAGATTGATCGACGGATCCGTTGGCATTCCTCTTGTTCTCATCTCAATCCTCGTTCGACTGTATCGAAAACCACATTCGAACATAACCTATAAATGTTTTTCTTCGCCGAAGCACCTGAGAATATTTTTATAAAAATATCGAACAGCGACGAATCGTAAATATTTCGTTGACCAATAATCCATACTTTTTCATCTCCGATGAATCTATTTCAGTCGAACTCATGTGTCGAAACATGTTTCACAATACCAAGACGAATGGAAATGCTAATTATAATTATTAAAGGCAGGCCTACTTGTGGCATAAGAAAATTTTGTCACATACTGCTAGTAGTACTTGTGTTGAAGGCTTTCACATGTGCATTCACTCAACTTACGATGGCAAGTGGTGCCGATGATATGAGTGTTCTGATTGGGTCTGACGAAAGGAAAAATTATTGCTTCGGGAACATGATTCGCTCCCTTTTACTGATAGCACCGCATACTTGCCTCTAATTGACCGTTTGTGAGTCACAGTAATATTCCCTCTCTCTAGAGCTACCGTAAGATTCCGTTACTCCCGCTCTGTTAAACTGTTCCAGTCCGAAACGAGCAAAGTAACTCGTGAGAATATTCCACGGTGTATTCTCCCTTTCCCAGCCTCTCTATTATAATTATTAATTGTCAGTCATATTATCTTATCCATTCATTCTCCGTCAGAAAAGCTTTTGAGGTGAAGTTGAAGTCGCGTGACAGAGTCACGATAGAGCCGGCGCACGTGCACATCGGACCAATTTTACTTTACGCACGCTCGCTCGATCAGCAGACATGGAGATACACTTCTCCTGTGTTTGTCACAAAAAATATTGTGCAACACTAGCACGGTGTAGCAAACATCATTCGCAGATCTCGCCGCACTTGTACCATTTGCCTTTTACTCGTGCTCCTGTGTACTCATGTAGCTCATGCCACTCACATGACAGCGCATGTGTAAACTTTGCTTCACCGCACCATCCGTAAAACATAGCAATTGCAATACAAGTATGGTAAGTTACTATTTTTTACGGACCGTGATATCTGAAGTCGAACCAAAATGTTATCGAAGACGGATTTCATGTCAGCCTTCGATAACCCATTTTTTTCATCGTAGACCAGCATCCGTATTATCCGTGAAAAAAATGTATTGCAATATCTGATACCATCTGGGCACGGTAAAGGTGGCAGGTTGGGAATTTCTCATTTCTTGAGGTGATATAAATTATCAATGGCGGTAACAAATACTGTACTGCATTCTGTTTGGGTATCGCAATCCACTGAGGAAAGAGAAAATTATCTCTCCATGCGTCTGTTGCTTACACAGGGAAAAACAAGTATTTTTTTTGTTCGACCGTCTGCGGTCAGAAAACAGCATTCGGTAGTTTTTTTTTGCCAACTAGATACGCGACACGTGGGAGGTAAATTATGACACATCACCCTCGCTCGCCTTCGATGTTCCCGTTCTATAGTATATTCTGGATCGAAAAGGCCATCCGTCACAGTACTTCAATACCGATGGTAACTTACCGATGGTAGCTTAACATTCGTCGGTATCGTCTTCCGCTTCAGTCGCATGGCGCTTTGACTACTGAACTTGCCATGTCCACGGAAAGAATTTAGCTGCATATCATTGGATCGTACTATCGTAGTATCTCGTCGAATGCCGAATACCGAATGACTTCACATTCTTGGTACTATTAAATAATTCGGAAAACTAGACAGGCGTTCAGAATTATAAGCGATTCTAAGAAGAGGAACCAAACAACGCCTGACTATCATAAATGTGAGTAGTTGACCGGCAAGACAATCGTAACTACATAACAAAGTCAATAATTTTTTAAAATACAAAAATCATCTATAGTATAGAAAAAAATAGTCAAATTTTACATATGCCAAATGACTTGACTAAAAGAAAAGTGTAAAATATTTTTCTTTACAGTTGGAACAGCAAAGTAATTTCTTTTTTTATTCAACTTTTTCAGCATGGCTCAACAAGATTTTCCGCCTCTACAGAACGATAGGTTCTTAAGAGCGTGCAGAGGCGAGGAGGTGGATAGAGCTCCAGTGTGGATAATGCGTCAAGCTGGCAGATATCTTCCAGAGTTTAGAGAATTTCGCACAAAGCATGATTTCTTTTCGATATGCCAGACGCCAGAGCTAGCTTGCGAAGTAACTCTGCAGCCACTGCGTCGTTTTGATCTTGACGCCAGCATTATATTCTCTGACATACTGGTTATTCCTCAAGTTATGGGACTGGTGGTAGAGATGCGGCCAGGAGTGGTAAGTGTGGGTTGATTCTAGATCGGTAGGAACTTTGTAATTTTTTTTTTTTATTTTTGTTTTCAATAGGGCCCTGTTTTACCAGATCCCATCAAAACACCGGCTGACATAGACAGACTGATAAGGCCTGATGGCGACAGGGATCTTAGATATGTTGGCGAGGCGATTAAACTGACTAGACAGAAGCTGGAAGGAAAAGTTCCCCTCATAGGATTCACTGGTGCTCCGGTATAAATTATTGCATAATTTTTTTCAAGTCTTGTACTTAGTTCTTCAATCTCATACTATAATGTTTATTGCTGCTAATTTTCAGTGGACTCTGATGGGATACATGATCCAAGGAGGCGGCAGTTCTACCATGGCTCAGGCTCGGTCTTGGCTCTACAAATATCCCAAAGAATCACACAAGCTTCTCACACTGTTGACCGATGTTATTTGCGAGTACTTAGTAATGCAAGTGCAACATGGCGCTCAAGCGCTTCAGGTCTTTGAGAGCAACGGGGATTATCTAAACGACGAGTTGTTTGAAGAATATTCACTGAAATATTTGAAAATAATAAGTAAGAGAGTGAAGGCGTCGCTGGGAGAGTTCAACGTACCGACAGTGCCCATGGTAGAAATTTATGTGCAATGTCAATAGGTAATGAATCGCGGTATTGAAATTTTTTTCTTCTCTCGTAGATTGCTTTTCCTAAAGGCGCCACAATGAATTCCCTAGAAAAGTTGGCCAAGGCAAGTTGCTACGACGTTATAGGAGTCGATTGGACGGTTGATGCCGTTGAGGCAAGGAAAAAACTCGGTCCTACTGTAACTCTTCAAGGAAACATGGATCCTTGTGCTCTATACGCAACGGAGGTTCGCAATTAAAAACTTATTCATGTAAAGCTCATAAACGTCCTCGATTCTACTTCTGGTTTTGTATTGCAGCAAGAGGTCGAGGAAAGGGGAAAAAGGATGGTTGAAACTTTCGGTAAAACACGGTACATAGCGAATCTTGGTCATGGTATTTTGCCAGATGCGCCAATACCATCGGTTGAAGCATTTATCAAAGGCGTACATTCCGTCTGATCAGAATTTTTTATTGGAATTTATATGTTAACTATCAAAAGCTTTATAATAAAAATATTCATTTATCTATAATACAGCTTTCATCTCTGCATGGCTCGAACCTGTTCTGTAACATCCTCGAGTTTCATCGAACTCCGATCTATGGCGTTCAATTGAATCTCTAAGTGCGACGTAATGAGAGCTAATTTTTTCAAGTTTGCTTCAGCATTCTCGAGACCGTGCTCTTGCTGGGTAAAGTTCTTCGCTGAGTGCACCAAAATCTGAAATTATGCAACTTTTTATTTACAGAAAACAAATTCTGACCAAGAAGTTTTACCTGCTTTCTCTATCTCCGTCACCGTTTATAGAGCTTGCTCTCGCAACTAAAATCTACTCTGTTCATCAACTTGCATATAAAATTTTACGAACGTGATGTTGAATAATTTATTTTGGTGTTTTAATGCAATTTTTCGTTATATGGAAAATTCAGTCTAGTTATTGAAAATTCTAAACTAATCATTGATGGATATTATTATATTTGTGTATAACTATTGCAAAACTATAGCTCAAAGAATGTCAGAGTTGCCGTGTTACCAGATATTTTTTATGAAATCAATGAAAAATATTATGAGACCATCACGTTTCTTTATTGAAATAAAAAAAAAAAACGTTTCCGTGAAAACGAAACTTTCGTTACGAGGAAGTAATGAATCAAAATCGATACGAGAACAAGTCGAAATAATTCTTACTTCGCTGCTCTTCGAGCCTCGTTGAATCTGCCGAGCAAGAGACGCGATGTTGTTAACATTTACTTGCACTCTATCGGCGAGACGCATCTTCGACTCTACGAAAAGGCTCCTTGCACTAGTACTTGAAGCAGAAGCCATATTGAAACACTTACGAACTATTCTATCGGAGTAAGACTATTGTTTCAGTTATTAGAGAAAAAAATAGGTTCACAGGCCTGAGGAAAACCTAGACGATTAATGACATTTCTATCGAACCCAGCTATAGTCCGAAGTAGACATTCTCAGGATACGCTGGGATGAAATGCTCGAATTCATGCCGTCAACGTCGTCCTAGCGACATCTCAAAGTCTCTAGGCGAAACGAATTACACACAGGCAAAGAAACAATTCCAAGATGATCAATGTGTGTTCGTTCAAGAAGTTTAAAAAAATCGGAAACCTAATCGAATAAAGTGTATCGATGACCCAACAGTAGAGGGGCTGAAGTTCTGTGAATTTAAAAAAGGAAAATTGCGATACGAGTTACAACAGGCGAATATTTTTTTAGCGTGTACACTGGGGCTTGAACGTAGCCAACGACAAAGCTCGAAATACCTGTTATCGAATGACTCTAAGCCGGCCAATTTTTGTTTCCCGACTGGTGGATTTGACAGTGGCCTAGAAATTTATGAATATTAACTGAAATATGGGAGACGCGAGCAACACGAAAAAACAACAGGAAAATACAGGTTTCTGAGATTCGTACGACAGACTTTAGTAAACCGTAGGATATAATAGAATTGTATTATTTTATTCTTCTCGTTTGCAGAAGTGAATCAGGATGAGCTCATTCTTCAGCAACAGAGGCGTATCGAGAAAGAGGTTAATACACTTTTGATACCCTCGAGTACACTTCAACGATTGCCAAAAAAAAAAAAAAAAACAAGAACAGATATCAATTATTTTTATTTCATCAATTGAGTGTTAATTGTATTATTTTTCTGTGCAAGATATCTGAATCGATAGCCTTGGTTGGTGACAAAGAGTCTCTGAAGAGTCTTGAGCGCGAGTATGAGGAGGATGAAGTTTATATGTCCAAGGCAAAAGCCTTGGGACAAAAATACTCGTACTTCAGAAGAACCAGACCGGATGGCAATTGTTTTTTCCGTGCATTCAGTTACGCTTATCTTGAAAGACTGATAAACAACAAAGATGAGTATGACAAATTCAGAGAACTAGCCCTTCAGAGCAAAGACAATCTAGTTGCTCTAGGATTTCCACAATTCACGGTTGAAGACTTCCACGATACGGTTAGTCGACAAATCATAGCGAATGTGGTAATTCTTATTTTAATTGTCACCCTTCTGTATGGACTATGTATATTGCAGTTCATGGAAGTGATTGATAAAGTGGGTGGAGGCACCGAGGCAAGTCACGCAGAATTGCACAAATTTTTCAACGAACAGGGCTACTCGGATTACATCGTTGTTTATCTTAGATTAATAACATCTGGTCAGTTGCAACGTGAAGCCGATTTCTATCAACACTTTATCGAAGGTGGTCGGACAGTCAACGAATTCTGTCACCAAGTATGCTGCAGGATATTTCCTTTTCTCCCAATTTCTTATGCTGCATACAGCATAGAGCACACTAGAGATTTATTGCATGAAAATTATAACAAACTGTATGTCATAGTTCACGTTAAGATCTTATTGGTTATTTATTTAATATTATTGTGATTGTATTTACGGTTATCCATTGATACCGTTTATTTTTCTAGGAGGTGGAACCGATGTACAAAGAGTCTGATCATATTCATATCATAGCAATGAGCACGGCTCTGGGAACTGGCGTCAGAGTGCGTTATATGGATCGAGGTGCAGGGACAGAAGTTACAGCTCACGACTTTCCCGAGGGTTCAACCCCGGCCGTTCATTTACTCTATCGTCCCGGTCATTATGACATTCTCTATCCCTGATGTCCGTTTTTGCTGAACAACAATGCCACTTGTCGCCCCGTTGTATTACGTAAGAAAGAAGAAACAAATGAACTTACAAAAAATCCCATTCGCTCCGCAATATTAAACTATCATACGTAAAAGTGAACCAAATCGCAAAATATAGCTGGCTTTGAAACGAAACGCCAATCAAGATCTTTATAAATTTTCTGCCCGTCATTTCATACTTCCATTAATTTTTTATTTGTGCTTCCTGTACTACCATCTGGACGAGCGTTCATAGAATTAAGGTACCTATATTTTAACCGTGTCATGATCACCGGCGTACGATTGTTCATTTTGCAAAGAATCAAAGCTCGTGCTGTATTACGTAAGAAGTACTGTCAATAAATTACCGAGAGACTGTTCTTTCGAGTCGTTTCGTCCAATACGAATCAATATGTATGTTGTGTTCCCAGATTCTTCAATTTTTGGCGCCCTAATAATTATTGGTATGTAACGTCGTCTATGAACAATATAATAGACCAAAATAATATTTCGTGATTGTGAAGTCGTGAATAAACATTCCGTGTTCTAGTCCTTCGGTAGATTACAATATTGGGTAAATGTTACATCGAATGAATGAATTTCGGGTGTTTGGAACGTTTGAAATTATAACATTTAGGACAAATGACAGCATTTTTTTTACATTTTACAAGCAGAAAAATGGAAAGGATGCACCTTTCCCTTTTTGATAATGGAAAGGATGCACCTTTCCCTTTTTGATAATGGAAAGGATGCACCTTTCCCTTTTTGATAATGGAAAGGGGGAACCCTTACTTTTTTTTCGACAAAAGTGGATTTTTTGGGAAGAATTTATGTAACATTTTTCGTCCATTAATTCGGTTGGTGGATACGCGACTTGGATCGAATGGTGAAGGTTTCAAGTCGATATCTCGAAATTTTTCAAAAAAATGTGTCGTTTCGCAAAATTTAACCCAGGATTCCCTACCCCAGAAGTGGTCGAAATTAAAAATTCTCCAAAAACCTTTTGTTTGTACTGTTTTAGATTGCAAATTCATCACTGAAGCGAATGGCGAAGGTCCCAGGTCGATATCTTGAAAAAAAAAATTTCCGATTTTTTCGAGCCGGAAAACGGTAAGGGTACCCCCTTTGCATCGAAAAAATCCGAAAATTTTTTTTTCAAGATATCGACCTGGAACCTTCGCCATTCGATTCAGTGACTTATTCTCGTTCTAAAACTGTATAATAAGAGCCTTTTCCGATAATTTTTAAAATTCGACCTTTTTGGGGTAGGGAATCCTATGTTAAATTTTGCGAAACGACACTTTTTTTTTTAAATTTCGAGATATCGACCTGAAACCTTCGCCATTCGATCCAAGTCATATACTTCCCAACCGATTTCAGCCACGAGAAAATTCTAAAAAAATTTTTTCCTCGGAAAAATCGATTTTTTCGAAATCGGCATTTTCGGCGAAAAACGGAAAAACGTTTTTCGGCATAAAACATGGGAAAAAATTTTTTTAGAATTTTTTAACCCACAAAATCGGTTGGGAAGTATGCGACTTGGATCTAATGGTGAAGGTTTCAGGTCGATATCTCGAAATTTTTCAAAAAAATGTGTCGTTTCGCAAAATTTAACCCAGGATTCCCTACCCCAAAAGTGGGCAAAATTAAAAATTCTCCAAAAACCTTTTGTTTGTACTGTTTTAGATTGCAAATTCATCACTGAAGCGAATGGCGAAGGTCCCAGGTCGATATCTTGAAAAAAAAAATTTCCGATTTTTTCGAGCCGGAAAACGGTAAGGGTACCCCCTTTGCATCGAAAAAATCCGAAAATTTTTTTTTCAAGATATCGACCTGGAACCTTCGCCATTCGATTCAGTGACTTATTCTCGTTCTAAAACTGTATAATAAGAGCCTTTTCCGATAATTTTTAAAATTCGACCTTTTTGGGGTAGGGAATCCTATGTTAAATTTTGCGAAACGACACTTTTTTTTTTTAAATTTCGAGATATCGACCTGAAACCTTCGCCATTCGATCCAAGTCATATACTTCCCAACCGATTTCAGCCACGAGAAAATTCTAAAAAAATTTTTTCCTCGGAAAAATCGATTTTTTCGAAATCGGCATTTTCGGCGAAAAACGGAAAAACGTTTTTCGGCATAAAACATGGCAAAAAATTTTTTTAGAATTTTTTAACCCACAAAATCGGTTGGGAAGTATGCGACTTGGATCTAATGGTGAAGGTTTCAGGTCGATATCTCGAAATTTTTCAAAAAAATGTGTCGTTTCGCAAAATTTAACCCAGGATTCCCTACCCCAAAAGTGGACAAAATTAAAAATTCTCCAAAAACCTTTTGTTTGTACTGTTTTAGATTGCAAATTCATCACTGAAGCGAATGGCGAAGGTCCCAGGTCGATATCTTGAAAAAAAAAATTTCCGATTTTTTCGAGCCGGAAAACGGTAAGGGTACCCCCTTTGCATCGAAAAAATCCGAAAATTTTTTTTTCAAGATATCGACCTGGAACCTTCGCCATTCGATTCAGTGACTTATTCTCGTTCTAAAACTGTATAATAAGAGCCTTTTCCGATAATTTTTAAAATTCGACCTTTTTGGGGTAGGGAATCCTATGTTAAATTTTGCGAAACGACACTTTTTTTTTTAAAATTTCGAGATATCGACCTGAAACCTTCGCCATTCGATCCAAGTCATATACTTCCCAACCGATTTCAGCCACGAGAAAATTCTAAAAAAATTTTTTCCTCGGAAAAATCGATTTTTTCGAAATCGGCATTTTCGGCGAAAAACGGAAAAACGTGTTTCGGCATAAAACATGGCAAAAAATTTTTTTAGAATTTTTTAACCCACAAAATCGGTTGGGAAGTATGCGACTTGGATCTAATGGTGAAGGTTTCAGGTCGATATCTCGAAATTTTTCAAAAAAATGTGTCGTTTCGCAAAATTTAACCCAGGATTCCCTACCCCAAAAGTGGACAAAATTAAAAATTCTCCAAAAACCTTTTGTTTGTACTGTTTTAGATTGCAAATTCATCACTGAAGCGAATGGCGAAGGTCCCAGGTCGATATCTTGAAAAAAAAAATTTCCGATTTTTTCGAGCCGGAAAACGGTAAGGGTACCCCCTTTGCATCGAAAAAATCCGAAAATTTTTTTTTCAAGATATCGACCTGGAACCTTCGCCATTCGATTCAGTGACTTATTCTCGTTCTAAAACTGTATAATAAGAGCCTTTTCCGATAATTTTTAAAATTCGACCTTTTTGGGGTAGGGAATCCTATGTTAAATTTTGCGAAACGACACTTTTTTTTTTTTAATTTCGAGATATCGACCTGAAACCTTCGCCATTCGATCCAAGTCATATACTTCCCAACCGATTTCAGCCACGAGAAAATTCTAAAAAAAATTTTTCCTCGGAAAAATCGATTTTTTCGAAATCGGCATTTTCGGCGAAAAACGGAAAAATGTTTTTCGGCATAAAACATGGCAAAAAATTTTTTTAGAATTTTTTAACCCACAAAATCGGTTGGGAAGTATGCGACTTGGATCTAATGGTGAAGGTTTCAGGTCGATATCTCGAAATTTTTCAAAAAAATGTGTCGTTTCGCAAAATTTAACCCAGGATTCCCTACCCCAAAAGTGGACAAAATTAAAAATTCTCCAAAAACCTTTTGTTTGTACTGTTTTAGATTGCAAATTCATCACTGAAGCGAATGGCGAAGGTCCCAGGTCGATATCTTGAAAAAAAAAATTTCCGATTTTTTCGAGCCGGAAAACGGTAAGGGTACCCCCTTTGCATCGAAAAAATCCGAAAATTTTTTTTTCAAGATATCGACCTGGAACCTTCGCCATTCGATTCAGTGACTTATTCTCGTTCTAAAACTGTATAATAAGAGCCTTTTCCGATAATTTTTAAAATTCGACCTTTTTGGGGTAGGGAATCCTATGTTAAATTTTGCGAAACGACACTTTTTTTTTAAAAATTTCGAGATATCGACCTGAAACCTTCGTCATTCGATCCAAGTCATATACTTCCCAACCGATTTCAGCCACGAGAAAATTCTAAAAAAAATTTTTCCTCGGAAAAATCGATTTTTTCGAAATCGGCATTTTCGGCGAAAAACGGAAAAACGTTTTTCGGCATAAAACATGGCAAAAAATTTTTTTAGAATTTTTTAACCCACAAAATCGGTTGGGAAGTATGCGACTTGGATCTAATGGTGAAGGTTTCAGGTCGATATCTCGAAATTTTTCAAAAAAATGTGTCGTTTCGCAAAATTTAACCCAGGATTCCCTACCCCAAAAGTGGACAAAATTAAAAATTCTCCAAAAACCTTTTGTTTGTACTGTTTTAGATTGCAAATTCATCACTGAAGCGAATGGCGAAGGTCCCAGGTCGATATCTTGAAAAAAAAAATTTCCGATTTTTTCGAGCCGGAAAACGGTAAGGGTACCCCCTTTGCATCGAAAAAATCCGAAATTTTTTTTTTCAAGATATCGACCTGGAACCTTCGCCATTCGATTCAGTGACTTATTCTCGTTCTAAAACTGTATAATAAGAGCCTTTTCCGATAATTTTTAAAATTCGACCTTTTTGGGGTAGGGAATCCTATGTTAAATTTTGCGAAACGACACTTTTTTTTTAAAAATTTCGAGATATCGACCTGAAACCTTCGTCATTCGATCCAAGTCATATACTTCCCAACCGATTTCAGCCACGAGAAAATTCTAAAAAAATTTTTTCCTCGGAAAAATCGATTTTTTCGAAATCGGCATTTTCGGCGAAAAACGGAAAAACGTTTTTCGGCATAAAACATGGCAAAAAATTTTTTTAGAATTTTTTAACCCACAAAATCGGTTGGGAAGTATGCGACTTGGATCTAATGGTGAAGGTTTCAGGTCGATATCTCGAAATTTTTCAAAAAAATGTGTCGTTTCGCAAAATTTAACCCAGGATTCCCTACCCCAAAAGTGGACAAAATTAAAAATTCTCCAAAAACCTTTTGTTTGTACTGTTTTAGATTGCAAATTCATCACTGAAGCGAATGGCGAAGGTCCCAGGTCGATATCTTGAAAAAAAAAATTTCCGATTTTTTCGAGCCGGAAAACGGTAAGGGTACCCCCTTTGCATCGAAAAAATCCGAAAATTTTTTTTTCAAGATATCGGCCTGGAACCTTCGCCATTCGATTCAGTGACTTATTCTCGTTCTAAAACTGTATAATAAGAGCCTTTTCCGATAATTTTTAAAATTCGACCTTTTTGGGGTAGGGAATCCTATGTTAAATTTTGCGAAACGACACTTTTTTTTTAAAAATTTCGAGATATCGACCTGAAACCTTCGTCATTCGATCCAAGTCATATACTTCCCAACCGATTTCAGCCACGAGAAAATTCTAAAAAAATTTTTTCCTCGGAAAAATCGATTTTTTCGAAATCGGCATTTTCGGCGAAAAACGGAAAAACGTTTTTCGGCATAAAACATGGCAAAAAATTTTTTTAGAATTTTTTAACCCACAAAATCGGTTGGGAAGTATGCGACTTGGATCTAATGGTGAAGGTTTCAGGTCGATATCTCGAAATTTTTCAAAAAAATGTGTCGTTTCGCAAAATTTAACCCAGGATTCCCTACCCCAAAAGTGGACAAAATTAAAAATTCTCCAAAAACCTTTTGTTTGTACTGTTTTAGATTGCAAATTCATCACTGAAGCGAATGGCGAAGGTCCCAGGTCGATAACTTGAAAAAAAAAATTTCCGATTTTTTCGAGCCGGAAAACGGTAAGGGTACCCCCTTTGCATCGAAAAAATCCGAAAATTTTTTTTTCAAGATATCGACCTGGAACCTTCGCCATTCGATTCAGTGACTTATTCTCGTTCTAAAACTGTATAATAAGAGCCTTTTCCGATAATTTTTAAAATTCGACCTTTTTGGGGTAGGGAATCCTATGTTAAATTTTGCGAAACGACACTTTTTTTTTTTTAATTTCGAGATATCGACCTGAAACCTTCGCCATTCGATCCAAGTCATATACTTCCCAACCGATTTCAGCCACGAGAAAATTCTAAAAAAAATTTTTCCTCGGAAAAATCGATTTTTTCGAAATCGGCATTTTCGGCGAAAAGCGGAAAAACGTTTTTCGGCATAAAACATGGCAAAAAATTTTTTTAGAATTTTTTAACCCACAAAATCGGTTGGGAAGTATGCGACTTGGATCTAATGGTGAAGGTTTCAGGTCGATATCTCGAAATTTTTCAAAAAAATGTGTCGTTTCGCAAAATTTAACCCAGGATTCCCTACCCCAAAAGTGGGCAAAATTAAAAATTCTCCAAAAACCTTTTGTTTGTACTGTTTTAGATTGCAAATTCATCACTGAAGCGAATGGCGAAGGTCCCAGGTCGATATCTTGAAAAAAAAAATTTCCGATTTTTTCGAGCCGGAAAACGGTAAGGGTACCCCCTTTGCATCGAAAAAATCCGAAAATTTTTTTTTCAAGATATCGACCTGGAACCTTCGCCATTCGATTCAGTGACTTATTCTCGTTCTAAAACTGTATAATAAGAGCCTTTTCCGATAATTTTTAAAATTCGACCTTTTTGGGGTAGGGAATCCTATGTTAAATTTTGCGAAACGACACTTTTTTTTTTTTAATTTCGAGATATCGACCTGAAACCTTCGCCATTCGATCCAAGTCATATACTTCCCAACCGATTTCAGCCACGAGAAAATTCTAAAAAAAATTTTTCCTCGGAAAAATCGATTTTTTCGAAATCGGCATTTTCGGCGAAAAACGGAAAAATGTTTTTCGGCATAAAACATGGCAAAAAATTTTTTTAGAATTTTTTAACCCACAAAATCGGTTGGGAAGTATGCGACTTGGATCTAATGGTGTAGGTTTCAGGTCGATATCTCGAAATTTTTCAAAAAAATGTGTCGTTTCGCAAAATTTAACCCAGGATTCCCTACCCCAAAAGTGGACAAAATTGAAAATTCTCCAAAAACCTTTTGTTTGTACTGTTTTAGATTGCAAATTCATCACTGAAGCGAATGGCGAAGGTCCCAGGTCGATATCTTGAAAAAAAAAATTTCCGATTTTTTCGAGCCGGAAAACGGTAAGGGTACCCCCTTTGCATCGAAAAAATCCGAAAATTTTTTTTTCAAGATATCGACCTGGAACCTTCGCCATTCGATTCAGTGACTTATTCTCGTTCTAAAACTGTATAATAAGAGCCTTTTCCGATAATTTTTAAAATTCGACCTTTTTGGGGTAGGGAATCCTATGTTAAATTTTGCGAAACGACACTTTTTTTTTAAAAATTTCGAGATATCGACCTGAAACCTTCGTCATTCGATCCAAGTCATATACTTCCCAACCGATTTCAGCCACGAGAAAATTCTAAAAAAATTTTTTCCTCGGAAAAATCGATTTTTTCGAAATCGGCATTTTCGGCGAAAAACGGAAAAACGTTTTTCGGCATAAAACATGGCAAAAAATTTTTTTAGAATTTTTTAACCCACAAAATCGGTTGGGAAGTATGCGACTTGGATCTAATGGTGAAGGTTTCAGGTCGATATCTCGAAATTTTTCAAAAAAATGTGTCGTTTCGCAAAATTTAACCCAGGATTCCCTACCCCAAAAGTGGACAAAATTAAAAATTCTCCAAAAACCTTTTGTTTGTACTGTTTTAGATTGCAAATTCATCACTGAAGCGAATGGCGAAGGTCCCAGGTCGATATCTTGAAAAAAAAAATTTCCGATTTTTTCGAGCCGGAAAACGGTAAGGGTACCCCCTTTGCATCGAAAAAATCCGAAAATTTTTTTTTCAAGATATCGACCTGGAACCTTCGCCATTCGATTCAGTGACTTATTCTCGTTCTAAAACTGTATAATAAGAGCCTTTTCCGATAATTTTTAAAATTCGACCTTTTTGGGGTAGGGAATCCTATGTTAAATTTTGCGAAACGACACTTTTTTTTTTTAAATTTCGAGATATCGACCTGAAACCTTCGCCATTCGATCCAAGTCATATACTTCCCAACCGATTTCAGCCACGAGAAAATTCTAAAAAAATTTTTTCCTCGGAAAAATCGATTTTTTCGAAATCGGCATTTTCGGCGAAAAACGGAAAAACGTGTTTCGGCATAAAACATGGCAAAAAATTTTTTTAGAATTTTTTAACCCACAAAATCGGTTGGGAAGTATGCGACTTGGATCTAATGGTGAAGGTTTCAGGTCGATATCTCGAAATTTTTCAAAAAAATGTGTCGTTTCGCAAAATTTAACCCAGGATTCCCTACCCCAAAAGTGGACAAAATTAAAAATTCTCCAAAAACCTTTTGTTTGTACTGTTTTAGATTGCAAATTCATCACTGAAGCGAATGGCGAAGGTCCCAGGTCGATATCTTGAAAAAAAAAATTTCCGATTTTTTCGAGCCGGAAAACGGTAAGGGTACCCCCTTTGCATCGAAAAAATCCGAAAATTTTTTTTTCAAGATATCGACCTGGAACCTTCGCCATTCGATTCAGTGACTTATTCTCGTTCTAAAACTGTATAATAAGAGCCTTTTCCGATAATTTTTAAAATTCGACCTTTTTGGGGTAGGGAATCCTATGTTAAATTTTGCGAAACGACACTTTTTTTTTTTAAATTTCGAGATATCGACCTGAAACCTTCGCCATTCGATCCAAGTCATATACTTCCCAACCGATTTCAGCCACGAGAAAATTCTAAAAAAATTTTTTCCTCGGAAAAATCGATTTTTTCGAAATCGGCATTTTCGGCGAAAAACGGAAAAACGTGTTTCGGCATAAAACATGGCAAAAAATTTTTTTAGAATTTTTTAACCCACAAAATCGGTTGGGAAGTATGCGACTTGGATCTAATGGTGAAGGTTTCAGGTCGATATCTCGAAATTTTTCAAAAAAATGTGTCGTTTCGCAAAATTTAACCCAGGATTCCCTACCCCAAAAGTGGACAAAATTAAAAATTCTCCAAAAACCTTTTGTTTGTACTGTTTTAGATTGCAAATTCATCACTGAAGCGAATGGCGAAGGTCCCAGGTCGATATCTTGAAAAAAAAAATTTCCGATTTTTTCGAGCCGGAAAACGGTAAGGGTACCCCCTTTGCATCGAAAAAATCCGAAAATTTTTTTTTCAAGATATCGACCTGGAACCTTCGCCATTCGATTCAGTGACTTATTCTCGTTCTAAAACTGTATAATAAGAGCCTTTTCCGATAATTTTTAAAATTCGACCTTTTTGGGGTAGGGAATCCTATGTTAAATTTTGCGAAACGACACTTTTTTTTTTTTAATTTCGAGATATCGACCTGAAACCTTCGCCATTCGATCCAAGTCATATACTTCCCAACCGATTTCAGCCACGAGAAAATTCTAAAAAAAATTTTTCCTCGGAAAAATCGATTTTTTCGAAATCGGCATTTTCGGCGAAAAACGGAAAAATGTTTTTCGGCATAAAACATGGCAAAAAATTTTTTTAGAATTTTTTAACCCACAAAATCGGTTGGGAAGTATGCGACTTGGATCTAATGGTGAAGGTTTCAGGTCGATATCTCGAAATTTTTCAAAAAAATGTGTCGTTTCGCAAAATTTAACCCAGGATTCCCTACCCCAAAAGTGGACAAAATTAAAAATTCTCCAAAAACCTTTTGTTTGTACTGTTTTAGATTGCAAATTCATCACTGAAGCGAATGGCGAAGGTCCCAGGTCGATATCTTGAAAAAAAAAATTTCCGATTTTTTCGAGCCGGAAAACGGTAAGGGTACCCCCTTTGCATCGAAAAAATCCGAAAATTTTTTTTTCAAGATATCGGCCTGGAACCTTCGCCATTCGATTCAGTGACTTATTCTCGTTCTAAAACTGTATAATAAGAGCCTTTTCCGATAATTTTTAAAATTCGACCTTTTTGGGGTAGGGAATCCTATGTTAAATTTTGCGAAACGACACTTTTTTTTTAAAAATTTCGAGATATCGACCTGAAACCTTCGTCATTCGATCCAAGTCATATACTTCCCAACCGATTTCAGCCACGAGAAAATTCTAAAAAAATTTTTTCCTCGGAAAAATCGATTTTTTCGAAATCGGCATTTTCGGCGAAAAACGGAAAAACGTTTTTCGGCATAAAACATGGCAAAAAATTTTTTTAGAATTTTTTAACCCACAAAATCGGTTGGGAAGTATGCGACTTGGATCTAATGGTGTAGGTTTCAGGTCGATATCTCGAAATTTTTCAAAAAAATGTGTCGTTTCGCAAAATTTAACCCAGGATTCCCTACCCCAAAAGTGGACAAAATTGAAAATTCTCCAAAAACCTTTTGTTTGTACTGTTTTAGATTGCAAATTCATCACTGAAGCGAATGGCGAAGGTCCCAGGTCGATATCTTGAAAAAAAAAATTTCCGATTTTTTCGAGCCGGAAAACGGTAAGGGTACCCCCTTTGCATCGAAAAAATCCGAAAATTTTTTTTTCAAGATATCGACCTGGAACCTTCGCCATTCGATTCAGTGACTTATTCTCGTTCTAAAACTGTATAATAAGAGCCTTTTCCGATAATTTTTAAAATTCGACCTTTTTGGGGTAGGGAATCCTATGTTAAATTTTGCGAAACGACACTTTTTTTTTTAAAATTTCGAGATATCGACCTGAAACCTTCGTCATTCGATCCAAGTCATATACTTCCCAACCGATTTCAGCCACGAGAAAATTCTAAAAAAATTTTTTCCTCGGAAAAATCGATTTTTTCGAAATCGGCATTTTCGGCGAAAAACGGAAAAACGTTTTTCGGCATAAAACATGGCAAAAAATTTTTTTAGAATTTTTTAACCCACAAAATCGGTTGGGAAGTATGCGACTTGGATCTAATGGTGAAGGTTTCAGGTCGATATCTCGAAATTTTTCAAAAAAATGTGTCGTTTCGCAAAATTTAACCCAGGATTCCCTACCCCAAAAGTGGGCAAAATTAAAAATTCTCCAAAAACCTTTTGTTTGTACTGTTTTAGATTGCAAATTCATCACTGAAGCGAATGGCGAAGGTCCCAGGTCGATATCTTGAAAAAAAAAATTTCCGATTTTTTCGAGCCGGAAAACGGTAAGGGTACCCCCTTTGCATCGAAAAAATCCGAAAATTTTTTTTTCAAGATATCGACCTGGAACCTTCGCCATTCGATTCAGTGACTTATTCTCGTTCTAAAACTGTATAATAAGAGCCTTTTCCGATAATTTTTAAAATTCGACCTTTTTGGGGTAGGGAATCCTATGTTAAATTTTGCGAAACGACACTTTTTTTTTTTAAATTTCGAGATATCGACCTGAAACCTTCGCCATTCGATCCAAGTCATATACTTCCCAACCGATTTCAGCCACGAGAAAATTCTAAAAAAATTTTTTCCTCGGAAAAATCGATTTTTTCGAAATCGGCATTTTCGGCGAAAAACGGAAAAACGTGTTTCGGCATAAAACATGGCAAAAAATTTTTTTAGAATTTTTTAACCCACAAAATCGGTTGGGAAGTATGCGACTTGGATCTAATGGTGAAGGTTTCAGGTCGATATCTCGAAATTTTTCAAAAAAATGTGTCGTTTCGCAAAATTTAACCCAGGATTCCCTACCCCAAAAGTGGACAAAATTAAAAATTCTCCAAAAACCTTTTGTTTGTACTGTTTTAGATTGCAAATTCATCACTGAAGCGAATGGCGAAGGTCCCAGGTCGATATCTTGAAAAAAAAAATTTCCGATTTTTTCGAGCCGGAAAACGGTAAGGGTACCCCCTTTGCATCGAAAAAATCCGAAAATTTTTTTTTCAAGATATCGACCTGGAACCTTCGCCATTCGATTCAGTGACTTATTCTCGTTCTAAAACTGTATAATAAGAGCCTTTTCCGATAATTTTTAAAATTCGACCTTTTTGGGGTAGGGAATCCTATGTTAAATTTTGCGAAACGACACTTTTTTTTTTTTAATTTCGAGATATCGACCTGAAACCTTCGCCATTCGATCCAAGTCATATACTTCCCAACCGATTTCAGCCACGAGAAAATTCTAAAAAAAATTTTTCCTCGGAAAAATCGATTTTTTCGAAATCGGCATTTTCGGCGAAAAACGGAAAAATGTTTTTCGGCATAAAACATGGCAAAAAATTTTTTTAGAATTTTTTAACCCACAAAATCGGTTGGGAAGTATGCGACTTGGATCTAATGGTGAAGGTTTCAGGTCGATATCTCGAAATTTTTCAAAAAAATGTGTCGTTTCGCAAAATTTAACCCAGGATTCCCTACCCCAAAAGTGGACAAAATTAAAAATTCTCCAAAAACCTTTTGTTTGTACTGTTTTAGATTGCAAATTCATCACTGAAGCGAATGGCGAAGGTCCCAGGTCGATATCTTGAAAAAAAAAATTTCCGATTTTTTCGAGCCGGAAAACGGTAAGGGTACCCCCTTTGCATCGAAAAAATCCGAAAATTTTTTTTTCAAGATATCGACCTGGAACCTTCGCCATTCGATTCAGTGACTTATTCTCGTTCTAAAACTGTATAATAAGAGCCTTTTCCGATAATTTTTAAAATTCGACCTTTTTGGGGTAGGGAATCCTATGTTAAATTTTGCGAAACGACACTTTTTTTTTAAAAATTTCGAGATATCGACCTGAAACCTTCGTCATTCGATCCAAGTCATATACTTCCCAACCGATTTCAGCCACGAGAAAATTCTAAAAAAATTTTTTCCTCGGAAAAATCGATTTTTTCGAAATCGGCATTTTCGGCGAAAAACGGAAAAACGTTTTTCGGCATAAAACATGGCAAAAAATTTTTTTAGAATTTTTTAACCCACAAAATCGGTTGGGAAGTATGCGACTTGGATCTAATGGTGAAGGTTTCAGGTCGATATCTCGAAATTTTTCAAAAAAATGTGTCGTTTCGCAAAATTTAACCCAGGATTCCCTACCCCAAAAGTGGACAAAATTAAAAATTCTCCAAAAACCTTTTGTGTGTACTGTTTTAGATTGCAAATTCATCACTGAAGCGAATGGCGAAGGTCCCAGGTCGATATCTTGAAAAAAAAAATTTCCGATTTTTTCGAGCCGGAAAACGGTAAGGGTACCCCCTTTGCATCGAAAAAATCCGAAAATTTTTTTTTCAAGATATCGACCTGGAACCTTCGCCATTCGATTCAGTGACTTATTCTCGTTCTAAAACTGTATAATAAGAGCCTTTTCCGATAATTTTTAAAATTCGACCTTTTTGGGGTAGGGAATCCTATGTTAAATTTTGCGAAACGACACTTTTTTTTTTAAAATTTCGAGATATCGACCTGAAACCTTCGCCATTCGATCCAAGTCATATACTTCCCAACCGATTTCAGCCACGAGAAAATTCTAAAAAAATTTTTTCCTCGGAAAAATCGATTTTTTCGAAATCGGCATTTTCGGCGAAAAACGGAAAAACGTGTTTCGGCATAAAACATGGCAAAAAATTTTTTTAGAATTTTTTAACCCACAAAATCGGTTGGGAAGTATGCGACTTGGATCTAATGGTGAAGGTTTCAGGTCGATATCTCGAAATTTTTCAAAAAAATGTGTCGTTTCGCAAAATTTAACCCAGGATTCCCTACCCCAAAAGTGGACAAAATTAAAAATTCTCCAAAAACCTTTTGTTTGTACTGTTTTAGATTGCAAATTCATCACTGAAGCGAATGGCGAAGGTCCCAGGTCGATATCTTGAAAAAAAAAATTTCCGATTTTTTCGAGCCGGAAAACGGTAAGGGTACCCCCTTTGCATCGAAAAAATCCGAAAATTTTTTTTTCAAGATATCGACCTGGAACCTTCGCCATTCGATTCAGTGACTTATTCTCGTTCTAAAACTGTATAATAAGAGCCTTTTCCGATAATTTTTAAAATTCGACCTTTTTGGGGTAGGGAATCCTATGTTAAATTTTGCGAAACGACACTTTTTTTTTTTTAATTTCGAGATATCGACCTGAAACCTTCGCCATTCGATCCAAGTCATATACTTCCCAACCGATTTCAGCCTCGAGAAAATTCTAAAAAAAATTTTTCCTCGGAAAAATCGATTTTTTCGAAATCGGCATTTTCGGCGAAAAACGGAAAAATGTTTTTCGGCATAAAACATGGCAAAAAATTTTTTTAGAATTTTTTAACCCACAAAATCGGTTGGGAAGTATGCGACTTGGATCTAATGGTGAAGGTTTCAGGTCGATATCTCGAAATTTTTCAAAAAAATGTGTCGTTTCGCAAAATTTAACCCAGGATTCCCTACCCCAAAAGTGGACAAAATTAAAAATTCTCCAAAAACCTTTTGTTTGTACTGTTTTAGATTGCAAATTCATCACTGAAGCGAATGGCGAAGGTCCCAGGTCGATATCTTGAAAAAAAAAATTTCCGATTTTTTCGAGCCGGAAAACGGTAAGGGTACCCCCTTTGCATCGAAAAAATCCGAAAATTTTTTTTTCAAGATATCGGCCTGGAACCTTCGCCATTCGATTCAGTGACTTATTCTCGTTCTAAAACTGTATAATAAGAGCCTTTTCCGATAATTTTTAAAATTCGACCTTTTTGGGGTAGGGAATCCTATGTTAAATTTTGCGAAACGACACTTTTTTTTTTAAAATTTCGAGATATCGACCTGAAACCTTCGTCATTCGATCCAAGTCATATACTTCCCAACCGATTTCAGCCACGAGAAAATTCTAAAAAAATTTTTTCCTCGGAAAAATCGATTTTTTCGAAATCGGCATTTTCGGCGAAAAACGGAAAAACGTTTTTCGGCATAAAACATGGCAAAAAATTTTTTTAGAATTTTTTAACCCACAAAATCGGTTGGGAAGTATGCGACTTGGATCTAATGGTGTAGGTTTCAGGTCGATATCTCGAAATTTTTCAAAAAAATGTGTCGTTTCGCAAAATTTAACCCAGGATTCCCTACCCCAAAAGTGGACAAAATTGAAAATTCTCCAAAAACCTTTTGTTTGTACTGTTTTAGATTGCAAATTCATCACTGAAGCGAATGGCGAAGGTCCCAGGTCGATATCTTGAAAAAAAAAATTTCCGATTTTTTCGAGCCGGAAAACGGTAAGGGTACCCCCTTTGCATCGAAAAAATCCGAAAAATTTTTTTTCAAGATATCGACCTGGAACCTTCGCCATTCGATTCAGTGACTTATTCTCGTTCTAAAACTGTATAATAAG
Organism: Listrodromus nycthemerus; assembly: GCA_963978505.1. NCBI lineage: Eukaryota > Metazoa > Arthropoda > Insecta > Hymenoptera > Ichneumonidae > Listrodromus > Listrodromus nycthemerus. The sequence goes on along the minus strand of OZ021681.1, from coordinate 11,235,411 downwards.
AGCCTTTTCCGATAATTTTTAAAATTCGACCTTTTTGGGGTAGGGAATCCTATGTTAAATTTTGCGAAACGACACTTTTTTTTTAAAAATTTCGAGATATCGACCTGAAACCTTCGTCATTCGATCCAAGTCATATACTTCCCAACCGATTTCAGCCACGAGAAAATTCTAAAAAAATTTTTTCCTCGGAAAAATCGATTTTTTCGAAATCGGCATTTTCGGCGAAAAACGGAAAAACGTTTTTCGGCATAAAACATGGCAAAAAATTTTTTTAGAATTTTTTAACCCACAAAATCGGTTGGGAAGTATGCGACTTGGATCTAATGGTGAAGGTTTCAGGTCGATATCTCGAAATTTTTCAAAAAAATGTGTCGTTTCGCAAAATTTAACCCAGGATTCCCTACCCCAAAAGTGGACAAAATTAAAAATTCTCCAAAAACCTTTTGTTTGTACTGTTTTAGATTGCAAATTCATCACTGAAGCGAATGGCGAAGGTCCCAGGTCGATATCTTGAAAAAAAAAATTTCCGATTTTTTCGAGCCGGAAAACGGTAAGGGTACCCCCTTTGCATCGAAAAAATCCGAAAATTTTTTTTTCAAGATATCGACCTGGAACCTTCGCCATTCGATTCAGTGACTTATTCTCGTTCTAAAACTGTATAATAAGAGCCTTTTCCGATAATTTTTAAAATTCGACCTTTTTGGGGTAGGGAATCCTATGTTAAATTTTGCGGAACGACACTTTTTTTTTTTAAATTTCGAGATATCGACCTGAAACCTTCGCCATTCGATCCAAGTCATATACTTCCCAACCGATTTCAGCCACGAGAAAATTCTAAAAAAAATTTTTCCTCGGAAAAATCGATTTTTTCGAAATCGGCATTTTCGGCGAAAAACGGAAAAACGTTTTTCGGCATAAAACATGGCAAAAAATTTTTTTAGAATTTTTTAACCCACAAAATCGGTTGGGAAGTATGCGACTTGGATCTAATGGTGAAGGTTTCAGGTCGATATCTCGAAATTTTTCAAAAAAATGTGTCGTTTCGCAAAATTTAACCCAGGATTCCCTACCCCAAAAGTGGACAAAATTAAAAATTCTCCAAAAACCTTTTGTTTGTACTGTTTTAGATTGCAAATTCATCACTGAAGCGAATGGCGAAGGTCCCAGGTCGATATCTTGAAAAAAAAAATTTCCGATTTTTTCGAGCCGGAAAACGGTAAGGGTACCCCCTTTGCATCGAAAAAATCCGAAAATTTTTTTTTCAAGATATCGACCTGGAACCTTCGCCATTCGATTCAGTGACTTATTCTCGTTCTAAAACTGTATAATAAGAGCCTTTTCCGATAATTTTTAAAATTCGACCTTTTTGGGGTAGGGAATCCTATGTTAAATTTTGCGAAACGACACTTTTTTTTTTTTAATTTCGAGATATCGACCTGAAACCTTCGCCATTCGATCCAAGTCATATACTTCCCAACCGATTTCAGCCACGAGAAAATTCTAAAAAAATTTTTTCCTCGGAAAAATCGATTTTTTCGAAATCGGCATTTTCGGCGAAAAACGGAAAAACGTTTTTCGGCATAAAACATGGCAAAAAATTTTTTTAGAATTTTTTAACCCACAAAATCGGTTGGGAAGTATGCGACTTGGATCTAATGGTGAAGGTTTCAGGTCGATATCTCGAAATTTTAAAAAAAAATGTGTCGTTTCGCAAAATTTAACCCAGGATTCCCTACCCCAAAAGTGGACAAAATTAAGAATTCTCCAAAAACCTTTTGTTTGTACTGTTTTAGATTGCAAATTCATCACTGAAGCGAATGGCGAAGGTCCCAGGTCGATATCTTGAAAAAAAAAATTTCCGATTTTTTCGAGCCGGAAAACGGTAAGGGTACCCCCTTTGCATCGAAAAAATCCGAAATTTTTTTTTTCAAGATATCGACCTGGAACCTTCGCCATTCGATTCAGTGACTTATTCTCGTTCTAAAACTGTATAATAAGAGCCTTTTCCGATAATTTTTAAAATTCGACCTTTTTGGGGTAGGGAATCCTATGTTAAATTTTGCGAAACGACACTTTTTTTAAAAAAATTTCGAGATATCGACCTGAAACCTTCGCCATTCGATCCAAGTCATATACTTCCCAACCGATTTCAGCCACGAGAAAATTCTAAAAAAAAATTTTCCTCGGAAAAATCGATTTTTTCGAAATCGGCATTTTCGGCGAAAAACGGAAAAACGTTTTTCGGCATAAAACATGGCAAAAAATTTTTTTAGAATTTTTTAACCCACAAAATCGGTTGGGAAGTATGCGACTTGGATCTAATGGTGAAGGTTTCAGGTCGATATCTCGAAATTTTTCAAAAAAATGTGTCGTTTCGCAAAATTTAACCCAGGATTCCCTACCCCAAAAGTGGGCAAAATTGAAAATTCTCCAAAAACCTTTTGTTTGTACTGTTTTAGATTGCAAATTCATCACTGAAGCGAATGGCGAAGGTCCCAGGTCGATATCTTGAAAAAAAAAATTTCCGATTTTTTCGAGCCGGAAAACGGTAAGGGTACCCCCTTTGCATCGAAAAAATCCGAAAATTTTTTTTTCAAGATATCGACCTGGAACCTTCGCCATTCGATTCAGTGACTTATTCTCGTTCTAAAACTGTATAATAAGAGCCTTTTCCGATAATTTTTAAAATTCGACCTTTTTGGGGTAGGGAATCCTATGTTAAATTTTGCGAAACGACACTTTTTTTTTTTAAATTTCGAGATATCGACCTGAAACCTTCGCCTATCGATCCAAGTCATATACTTCCCAACCGATTTCAGCCACGAGAAAATTCTAAAAAAAAATTTTCCTCGGAAAAATCGATTTTTTCGAAATCGGCATTTTCGGCGAAAAACGGAAAAACGTTTTTCGGCATAAAACATGGCAAAAAATTTTTTTAGAATTTTTTAACCCACAAAATCGGTTGGGAAGTATGCGACTTGGATCTAATGGTGAAGGTTTCAGGTCGATATCTCGAAATTTTTTAAAAAAATGTGTCGTTTCGCAAAATTTAACCCAGGATTCCCTACCCCAAAAGTGGACAAAATTAAGAATTCTCCAAAAACCTTTTGTTTGTACTGTTTTAGATTGCAAATTCATCACTGAAGCGAATGGCGAAGGTCCCAGGTCGATATCTTGAAAAAAAAAATTTCCGATTTTTTCGAGCCGGAAAACGGTAAGGGTACCCCCTTTGCATCGAAAAAATCCGAAAATTTTTTTTTCAAGATATCGACCTGGAACCTTCGCCATTCGATTCAGTGACTTATTCTCGTTCTAAAACTGTATAATAAGAGCCTTTTCCGATAATTTTTAAAATTCGACCTTTTTGGGGTAGGGAATCCTATGTTAAATTTTGCGAAACGACACTTTTTTTTTTTAAATTTCGAGATATCGACCTGAAACCTTCGCCATTCGATCCAAGTCATATACTTCCCAACCGATTTCAGCCACGAGAAAATTCTAAAAAAAATTTTTCCTCGGAAAAATCGATTTTTTCGAAATCGGCATTTTCGGCGAAAAACGGAAAAACGTTTTTCGGCATAAAACATGGCAAAAATTTTTTTTAGAATTTTTTAACCCCCAAAATAGGTTGGGAAGTATGCGACTTGGATCTAATGGTGAAGGTTTCAGGTCGATATCTCGAAATTTTTCAAAAAAATGTGTCGTTTCGCAAAATTTAACCCAGGATTCCCTACCCCAAAAGTGGGCAAAATTGAAAATTCTCCAAAAACCTTTTGTTTGTACTGTTTTAGATTGCAAATTCATCACTGAAGCGAATGGCGAAGGTCCCAGGTCGATATCTTGAAAAAAAAAATTTCCGATTTTTTGAGCCGGAAAACGGTAAGGGTACCCCCTTTGCATCGAAAAAATCCGAAAATTTTTTTTTCAAGATATCGGCCTGGAACCTTCGCCATTCGATTCAGTGACTTATTCTCGTTCTAAAACTGTATAATAAGAGCCTTTTCCGATAATTTTTAAAATTCGACCTTTTTGGGGTAGGGAATCCTATGTTAAATTTTGCGAAACGACACTTTTTTTTTTAAAATTTCGAGATATCGACCTGAAACCTTCGTCATTCGATCCAAGTCATATACTTCCCAACCGATTTCAGCCACGAGAAAATTCTAAAAAAATTTTTTCCTCGGAAAAATCGATTTTTTCGAAATCGGCATTTTCGGCGAAAAACGGAAAAACGTTTTTCGGCATAAAACATGGCAAAAAATTTTTTTAGAATTTTTTAACCCACAAAATCGGTTGGGAAGTATGCGACTTGGATCTAATGGTGTAGGTTTCAGGTCGATATCTCGAAATTTTTCAAAAAAATGTGTCGTTTCGCAAAATTTAACCCAGGATTCCCTACCCCAAAAGTGGGCAAAATTGAAAATTCTCCAAAAACCTTTTGTTTGTACTGTTTTAGATTGCAAATTCATCACTGAAGCGAATGGCGAAGGTCCCAGGTCGATATCTTGAAAAAAAAAATTTCCGATTTTTTCGAGCCGGAAAACGGTAAGGGTACCCCCTTTGCATCGAAAAAATCCGAAAATTTTTTTTTCAAGATATCGACCTGGAACCTTCGCCATTCGATTCAGTGACTTATTCTCGTTCTAAAACTGTATAATAAGAGCCTTTTCCGATAATTTTTAAAATTCGACCTTTTTGGGGTAGGGAATCCTATGTTAAATTTTGCGAAACGACACTTTTTTTTTTTAAATTTCGAGATATCGACCTGAAACCTTCGCCATTCGATCCAAGTCATATACTTCCCAACCGATTTCAGCCACGAGAAAATTCTAAAAAAAATTTTTCCTCGGAAAAATCGATTTTTTCGAAATCGGCATTTTCGGCGAAAAACGGAAAAACGTTTTTCGGCATAAAACATGGCAAAAAATTTTTTTAGAATTTTTTAACCCACAAAATAGGTTGGGAAGTATGCGACTTGGATCTAATGGTGAAGGTTTCAGGTCGATATCTCGAAATTTTTCAAAAAAATGTGTCGTTTCGCAAAATTTAACCCAGGATTCCCTACCCCAAAAGTGGGCAAAATTGAAAATTCTCCAAAAACCTTTTGTTTGTACTGTTTTAGATTGCAAATTCATCACTGAAGCGAATGGCGAAGGTCCCAGGTCGATATCTTGAAAAAAAAAATTTCCGATTTTTTCGAGCCGGAAAACGGTAAGGGTACCCCCTTTGCATCGAAAAAATCCGAAAATTTTTTTTTCAAGATATCGACCTGGAACCTTCGCCATTCGATTCAGTGACTTATTCTCGTTCTAAAACTGTATAATAAGAGCCTTTTCCGATAATTTTTAAAATTCGACCTTTTTGGGGTAGGGAATCCTATGTTAAATTTTGCGAAACGACACTTTTTTTTTTTAAATTTCGAGATATCGACCTGAAACCTTCGCCTCTCGATCCAAGTCATACACTTCCCAACCGATTTCAGCCACGAGAAAATTCTAAAAAAAAATTTTCCTCGGAAAAATCGATTTTTTCGAAATCGGCATTTTCGGCGAAAAACGGAAAAACGTTTTTCGGCATAAAACATGGCAAAAAATTTTTTTAGAATTTTTTAACCCACAAAATCGGTTGGGAAGTATGCGACTTGGATCTAATGGTGAAGGTTTCAGGTCGATATCTCGAAATTTTAAAAAAAAATGTGTCGTTTCGCAAAATTTAACCCAGGATTCCCTACCCCAAAAGTGGACAAAATTAAGAATTCTCCAAAAACCTTTTGTTTGTACTGTTTTAGATTGCAAATTCATCACTGAAGCGAATGGCGAAGGTCCCAGGTCGATATCTTGAAAAAAAAAATTTCCGATTTTTTCGAGCCGGAAAACGGTAAGGGTACCCCCTTTGCATCGAAAAAATCCGAAAATTTTTTTTTCAAGATATCGACCTGGAACCTTCGCCATTCGATTCAGTGACTTATTCTCGTTCTAAAACTGTATAATAAGAGCCTTTTCCGATAATTTTTAAAATTCGACCTTTTTGGGGTAGGGAATCCTATGTTAAATTTTGCGAAACGACACTTTTTTTTTTTAAATTTCGAGATATCGACCTGAAACCTTCGCCTCTCGATCCAAGTCATATACTTCCCAACCGATTTCAGCCACGAGAAAATTCTAAAAAAAAATTTTCCTCGGAAAAATCGATTTTTTCGAAATCGGCATTTTCGGCGAAAAACGGAAAAACGTTTTTCGGCATAAAACATGGCAAAAAATTTTTTTAGAATTTTTTAACCCACAAAATCGGTTGGGAAGTATGCGACTTGGATCTAATGGTGAAGGTTTCAGGTCGATATCTCGAAATTTTAAAAAAAAATGTGTCGTTTCGCAAAATTTAACCCAGGATTCCCTACCCCAAAAGTGGACAAAATTAAGAATTCTCCAAAAACCTTTTGTTTGTACTGTTTTAGATTGCAAATTCATCACTGAAGCGAATGGCGAAGGTCCCAGGTCGATATCTTGAAAAAAAAAATTTCCGATTTTTTCGAGCCGGAAAACGGTAAGGGTACCCCCTTTGCATCGAAAAAATCCGAAATTTTTTTTTTCAAGATATCGACCTGGAACCTTCGCCATTCGATTCAGTGACTTATTCTCGTTCTAAAACTGTATAATAAGAGCCTTTTCCGATAATTTTTAAAATTCGACCTTTTTGGGGTAGGGAATCCTATGTTAAATTTTGCGAAACGACACTTTTTTTAAAAAAATTTCGAGATATCGACCTGAAACCTTCGCCATTCGATCCAAGTCATATACTTCCCAACCGATTTCAGCCACGAGAAAATTCTAAAAAAAAATTTTCCTCGGAAAAATCGATTTTTTCGAAATCGGCATTTTCGGCGAAAAACGGAAAAACGTTTTTCGGCATAAAACATGGCAAAAAATTTTTTTAGAATTTTTTAACCCACAAAATAGGTTGGGAAGTATGCGACTTGGATCTAATGGTGAAGGTTTCAGGTCGATATCTCGAAATTTTTCAAAAAAATGTGTCGTTTCGCAAAATTTAACCCAGGATTCCCTACCCCAAAAGTGGACAAAATTAAAAATTCTCCAAAAACCTTTTGTTTGTACTGTTTTAGATTGCAAATTCATCACTGAAGCGAATGGCGAAGGTCCCAGGTCGATATCTTGAAAAAAAAAATTTCCGATTTTTTCGAGCCGGAAAACGGTAAGGGTACCCCCTTTGCATCGAAAAAATCCGAAAATTTTTTTTTCAAGATATCGACCTGGAACCTTCGCCATTCGATTCAGTGACTTATTCTCGTTCTAAAACTGTATAATAAGAGCCTTTTCCGATAATTTTTAAAATTCGACCTTTTTGGGGTAGGGAATCCTATGTTAAATTTTGCGAAACGACACTTTTTTTTTTTAAATTTCGAGATATCGACCTGAAACCTTCGCCTCTCGATCCAAGTCATATACTTCTCAACCGATTTCAGCCACGAGAAAATTCTAAAAAAAAATTTTCCTCGGAAAAATCGATTTTTTCGAAATCGGCATTTTCGGCGAAAAACGGAAAAACGTTTTTCGGCATAAAACATGGCAAAAAATTTTTTTAGAATTTTTTAACCCACAAAATCGGTTGGGAAGTATGCGACTTGGATCTAATGGTGAAGGTTTCAGGTCGATATCTCGAAATTTTAAAAAAAAATGTGTCGTTTCGCAAAATTTAACCCAGGATTCCCTACCCCAAAAGTGGACAAAATTAAGAATTCTCCAAAAACCTTTTGTTTGTACTGTTTTAGATTGCAAATTCATCACTGAAGCGAATGGCGAAGGTCCCAGGTCGATATCTTGAAAAAAAAAATTTCCGATTTTTTCGAGCCGGAAAACGGTAAGGGTACCCCCTTTGCATCGAAAAAATCCGAAATTTTTTTTTTCAAGATATCGACCTGGAACCTTCGCCATTCGATTCAGTGACTTATTCTCGTTCTAAAACTGTATAATAAGAGCCTTTTCCGATAATTTTTAAAATTCGACCTTTTTGGGGTAGGGAATCCTATGTTAAATTTTGCGAAACGACACTTTTTTTAAAAAAATTTCGAGATATCGACCTGAAACCTTCGCCATTCGATCCAAGTCATATACTTCCCAACCGATTTCAGCCACGAGAAAATTCTAAAAAAAAATTTTCCTCGGAAAAATCGATTTTTTCGAAATCGGCATTTTCGGCGAAAAACGGAAAAACGTTTTTCGGCATAAAACATGGCAAAAAATTTTTTTAGAATTTTTTAACCCACAAAATAGGTTGGGAAGTATGCGACTTGGATCTAATGGTGAAGGTTTCAGGTCGATATCTCGAAATTTTTCAAAAAAATGTGTCGTTTCGCAAAATTTAACCCAGGATTCCCTACCCCAAAAGTGGACAAAATTAAAAATTCTCCAAAAACCTTTTGTTTGTACTGTTTTAGATTGCAAATTCATCACTGAAGCGAATGGCGAAGGTCCCAGGTCGATATCTTGAAAAAAAAAATTTCCGATTTTTTCGAGCCGGAAAACGGTAAGGGTACCCCCTTTGCATCGAAAAAATCCGAAAATTTTTTTTTCAAGATATCGACCTGGAACCTTCGCCATTCGATTCAGTGACTTATTCTCGTTCTAAAACTGTATAATAAGAGCCTTTTCCGATAATTTTTAAAATTCGACCTTTTTGGGGTAGGGAATCCTATGTTAAATTTTGCGAAACGACACTTTTTTTTAAAAAATTTCGAGATATCGACCTGAAACCTTCGCCATTCGATCCAAGTCATATACTTCCCAACCGATTTCAGCCACGAGAAAATTCTAAAAAAAATTTTTCCTCGGAAAAATCGATTTTTTCGAAATCGGCATTTTCGGCGAAAAACGGAAAAACGTTTTTCGGCATAAAACATGGCAAAAAATTTTTTTAGAATTTTTTAACCCACAAATTAGGTTGGGAAGTATGCGACTTGGATCTAATGGTGAAGGTTTCAGGTCGATATCTCGAAATTTTTCAAAAAAATGTGTCGTTTCGCAAAATTTAACCCAGGATTCCCTACCCCAAAAGTGGGCAAAATTGAAAATTCTCCAAAAACCTTTTGTTTGTACTGTTTTAGATTGCAAATTCATCACTGAAGCGAATGGCGAAGGTCCCAGGTCGATATCTTGCAAAAAAAAATTTCCGATTTTTTCGAGCCGGAAAACGGTAAGGGTACCCCCTTTGCATCGAAAAAATCCGAAAATTTTTTTTTCAAGATATCGGCCTGGAACCTTCGCCATTCGATTCAGTGACTTATTCTCGTTCTAAAACTGTATAATAAGAGCCTTTTCCGATAATTTTTAAAATTCGACCTTTTTGGGGTAGGGAATCCTATGTTAAATTTTGCGAAACGACACTTTTTTTTAAAAAATTTCGAGATATCGACCTGAAACCTTCGCCATTCGATCCAAGTCATATACTTCCCAACCGATTTCAGCCACGAGAAAATTCTAAAAAAAATTTTTCCTCGGAAAAATCGATTTTTTCGAAATCGGCATTTTCGGCGAAAAACGGAAAAACGTTTTTCGGCATAAAACATGGCAAAAAATTTTTTTAGAATTTTTTAACCCACAAATTAGGTTGGGAAGTATGCGACTTGGATCTAATGGTGAAGGTTTCAGGTCGATATCTCGAAATTTTTCAAAAAAATGTGTCGTTTCGCAAAATTTAACCCAGGATTCCCTACCCCAAAAGTGGGCAAAATTGAAAATTCTCCAAAAACCTTTTGTTTGTACTGTTTTAGATTGCAAATTCATCACTGAAGCGAATGGCGAAGGTCCCAGGTCGATATCTTGAAAAAAAAAATTTCCTTTTTTTTCGAGCCGGAAAACGGTAAGGGTACCCCCTTTGCATCGAAAAAATCCGAAATTTTTTTTTTCAAGATATCGACCTGGAACCTTCGCCATTCGATTCAGTGACTTATTCTCGTTCTAAAACTGTATAATAAGAGCCTTTTCCGATAATTTTTAAAATTCGACCTTTTTGGGGTAGGGAATCCTATGTTAAATTTTGCGAAACGACACTTTTTTTTTTTAAATTTCGAGATATCGACCTGAAACCTTCGCCTATCGATCCAAGTCATATACTTCCCAACCGATTTCAGCCACGAGAAAATTCTAAAAAAAAATTTTCCTCGGAAAAATCGATTTTTTCGAAATCGGCATTTTCGGCGAAAAACGGAAAAACGTTTTTCGGCATAAAACATGGCAAAAAATTTTTTTAGAATTTTTTAACCCACAAAATCGGTTGGGAAGTATGCGACTTGGATCTAATGGTGAAGGTTTCAGGTCGATATCTCGAAATTTTTTAAAAAAATGTGTCGTTTCGCAAAATTTAACCCAGGATTCCCTACCCCAAAAGTGGACAAAATTAAGAATTCTCCAAAAACCTTTTGTTTGTACTGTTTTAGATTGCAAATTCATCACTGAAGCGAATGGCGAAGGTCCCAGGTCGATATCTTGAAAAAAAAAATTTCCGATTTTTTCGAGCCGGAAAACGGTAAGGGTACCCCCTTTGCATCGAAAAAATCCGAAAATTTTTTTTTCAAGATATCGACCTGGAACCTTCGCCATTCGATTCAGTGACTTATTCTCGTTCTAAAACTGTATAATAAGAGCCTTTTCCGATAATTTTTAAAATTCGACCTTTTTGGGGTAGGGAATCCTATGTTAAATTTTGCGAAACGACACTTTTTTTAAAAAAATTTCGAGATATCGACCTGAAACCTTCGCCATTCGATCCAAGTCATATACTTCCCAACCGATTTCAGCCACGAGAAAATTCTAAAAAAAAATTTTCCTCGGAAAAATCGATTTTTTCGAAATCGGCATTTTCGGCGAAAAACGGAAAAACGTTCTTCGGCATAAAACATGGCAAAAAATTTTTTTAGAATTTTTTAACCCACAAAATCGGTTGGGAAGTATGCGACTTGGATCTAATGGTGAAGGTTTCAGGTCGATATCTCGAAATTTTTCAAAAAAATGTGTCGTTTCGCAAAATTTAACCCAGGATTCCCTACCCCAAAAGTGGGCAAAATTAAAAATTCTCCAAAAACCTTTTGTTTGTACTGTTTTAGATTGCAAATTCATCACTGAAGCGAATGGCGAAGGTCCCAGGTCGATATCTTGAAAAAAAAAATTTCCGATTTTTTCGAGCCGGAAAACGGTAAGGGTACCCCCTTTGCATCGAAAAAATCCGAAAATTTTTTTTTCAAGATATCGACCTGGAACCTTCGCCATTCGATTCAGTGACTTATTCTCGTTCTAAAACTGTATAATAAGAGCCTTTTCCGATAATTTTTAAAATTCGACCTTTTTGGGGTAGGGAATCCTATGTTAAATTTTGCGAAACGACACTTTTTTTTTGTTTAATTTCGAGATATCGACCTGAAACCTTCGTCATTCGATCCAAGTCATATACTTCCCAACCGATTTCAGCCACGAGAAAATTCTAAAAAAATTTTTTCCTCGGAAAAATCGATTTTTTCGAAATCGGCATTTTCGGCGAAAAACGGAAAAACGTTTTTCGGCATAAAACATGGCAAAAAATTTTTTTAGAATTTTTTAACCCACAAAATCGGTTGGGAAGTATGCGACTTGGATCTAATGGTGTAGGTTTCAGGTCGATATCTCGAAATTTTTCAAAAAAATGTGTCGTTTCGCAAAATTTAACCCAGGATTCCCTACCCCAAAAGTGGGCAAAATTGAAAATTCTCCAAAAACCTTTTGTTTGTACTGTTTTAGATTGCAAATTCATCACTGAAGCGAATGGCGAAGGTCCCAGGTCGATATCTTGAAAAAAAAAATTTCCGATTTTTTCGAGCCGGAAAACGGTAAGGGTACCCCCTTTGCATCGAAAAAATCCGAAAATTTTTTTTTCAAGATATCGACCTGGAACCTTCGCCATTCGATTCAGTGACTTATTCTCGTTCTAAAACTGTATAATAAGAGCCTTTTCCGATAATTTTTAAAATTCGACCTTTTTGGGGTAGGGAATCCTATGTTAAATTTTGCGAAACGACACTTTTTTTTTGTTTAATTTCGAGATATCGACCTGAAACCTTCGCCATTCGATCCAAGTCATATACTTCCCAACCGATTTCAGCCACGAGAAAATTCTAAAAAAAATTTTTCCTCGGAAAAATCGATTTTTTCGAAATCGGCATTTTCGGCGAAAAACGGAAAAATGTTTTTCGGCATAAAACATGGCAAAAAATTTTTTTAGAATTTTTTAACCCACAAAATCGGTTGGGAAGTATGCGACTTGGATCTAATGGTGAAGGTTTCAGGTCGATATCTCGAAATTTTTCAAAAAAATGTGTCGTTTCGCAAAATTTAACCCAGGATTCCCTACCCCAAAAGTGGACAAAATTAAAAATTCTCCAAAAACCTTTTGTTTGTACTGTTTTAGATTGCAAATTCATCACTGAAGCGAATGGCGAAGGTCCCAGGTCGATATCTTGAAAAAAAAAATTTCCGATTTTTTCGAGCCGGAAAACGGTAAGGGTACCCCCTTTGCATCGAAAAAATCCGAAAATTTTTTTTTCAAGATATCGACCTGGAACCTTCGCCATTCGATTCAGTGACTTATTCTCGTTCTAAAACTGTATAATAAGAGCCTTTTCCGATAATTTTTAAAATTCGACCTTTTTGGGGTAGGGAATCCTATGTTAAATTTTAAGAAACGACACTTTTTTTTTTTAAATTTCGAGATATCGACCTGAAACCTTCGCCATTCGATCCAAGTCATATACTTCCCAACCGATTTCAGCCACGAGAAAATTCTAAAAAAAATTTTTCCTCGGAAAAATCGATTTTTTCGAAATCGGCATTTTCGGCGAAAAACGGAAAAACGTTTTTCGGCATAAAACATGGCAAAAAATTTTTTTAGAATTTTTTAACCCACAAAATCGGTTGGGAAGTATGCGACTTGGATCTAATGGTGAAGGTTTCAGATCGATATCTCGAAATTTTTCAAAAAAATGTGTCGTTTCGCAAAATTTAACCCAGGATTCCCTACCCCAAAAGTGGACAAAATTAAAAATTCTCCAAAAACCTTTTGTTTGTACTGTTTTAGATTGCAAATTCATCACTGAAGCGAATGGCGAAGGTCCCAGGTCGATATCTTGAAAAAAAAAATTTCCGATTTTTTCGAGCCGGAAAACGGTAAGGGTACCCCCTTTGCATCGAAAAAATCCGAAAATTTTTTTTTCAAGATATCGACCTGGAACCTTCGCCATTCGATTCAGTGACTTATTCTCGTTCTAAAACTGTATAATAAGAGCCTTTTCCGATAATTTTTAAAATTCGACCTTTTTGGGGTAGGGAATCCTATGTTAAATTTTGCGAAACGACACTTTTTTTTTTTTAATTTCGAGATATCGACCTGAAACCTTCGTCATTCGATCCAAGTCATATACTTCCCAACCGATTTCAGCCACGGGAAAATTCTAAAAAAATTTTTTCCTCGGAAAAATCGATTTTTTCGAAATCGGCATTTTCGGCGAAAAACGGAAAACCGTTTTTCGGCATAAAACATGGCAAAAAATTTTTTTAGAATTTTTTAACCCACAAAATCGGTTGGGAAGTATGCGACTTGGATCTAATGGTGAAGGTTTCAGGTCGATATCTCGAAATTTTTCAAAAAAATGTGTCGTTTCGCAAAATTTAACCCAGGATTCCCTACCCCAAAAGTGGACAAAATTAAAAATTCTCCAAAAACCTTTTGTTTGTACTGTTTTAGATTGCAAATTCATCACTGAAGCGAATGGCGAAGGTCCCAGGTCGATATCTTGAAAAAAAAAATTTCCGATTTTTTCGAGCCGGAAAACGGTAAGGGTACCCCCTTTGCATCGAAAAAATCCGAAAATTTTTTTTTCAAGATATCGACCTGGAACCTTCGCCATTCGATTCAGTGACTTATTCTCGTTCTAAAACTGTATAATAAGAGCCTTTTCCGATAATTTTTAAAATTCGACCTTTTTGGGGTAGGGAATCCTATGTTAAATTTTGCGAAACGACACTTTTTTTTTTTTAATTTCGAGATATCGACCTGAAACCTTCGCCATTCGATCCAAGTCATATACTTCCCAACCGATTTCAGCCACGAGAAAATTCTAAAAAAATTTTTTCCTCGGAAAAATCGATTTTTTCGAAATCGGCATTTTCGGCGAAAAACGGAAAAACGTTTTTCGGCATAAAACATGGCAAAATTTTTTTTTAGAATTTTGTAACCCACAAAATCGGTTGGGAAGTATGCGACTTGGATCTAATGGTGAAGGTTTCAGGTCGATATCTCGAAATTTTTCAAAAAAATGTGTCGTTTCGCAAAATTTAACCCAGGATTCCCTACCCCAAAAGTGGACAAAATTAAAAATTCTCCAAAAACCTTTTGTTTGTACTGTTTTAGATTGCAAATTCATCACTGAAGCGAATGGCGAAGGTCCCAGGTCGATATCTTGAAAAAAAAAATTTCCGATTTTTTCGAGCCGGAAAACGGTAAGGGTACCCCCTTTGCATCGAAAAAATCCGAAAATTTTTTTTTCAAGATATCGACCTGGAACCTTCGCCATTCGATTCAGTGACTTATTCTCGTTCTAAAACTGTATAATAAGAGCCTTTTCCGATAATTTTTAAAATTCGACCTTTTTGGGGTAGGGAATCCTATGTTAAATTTTGCGAAACGACACTTTTTTTTTTTAAATTTCGAGATATCGACCTGAAACCTTCGCCATTCGATCCAAGTCATATACTTCCCAACCGATTTCAGCCACGAGAAAATTCTAAAAAAATTTTTTCCTCGGAAAAATCGATTTTTTCGAAATCGGCATTTTCGGCGAAAAACGGAAAAACGTTTTTCGGCATAAAACATGGCAAAAAATTTTTTTAGAATTTTTTAACCCACAAAATCGGTTGGGAAGTATGCGACTTGGATCTAATGGTGAAGGTTTCAGGTCGATATCTCGAAATTTTTCAAAAAAATGTGTCGTTTCGCAAAATTTAACCCAGGATTCCCTACCCCAAAAGTGGACAAAATTAAAAATTCTCCAAAAACCTTTTGTTTGTACTGTTTTAGATTGCAAATTCATCACTGAAGCGAATGGCGAAGGTCCCAGGTCGATATCTTGAAAAAAAAAATTTCCGATTTTTTCGAGCCGGAAAACGGTAAGGGTACCCCCTTTGCATCGAAAAAATCCGAAAATTTTTTTTTCAAGATATCGGCCTGGAACCTTCGCCATTCGATTCAGTGACTTATTCTCGTTCTAAAACTGTATAATAAGAGCCTTTTCCGATAATTTTTAAAATTCGACCTTTTTGGGGTAGGGAATCCTATGTTAAATTTTGCGAAACGACACTTTTTTTTAAAAAATTTCGAGATATCGACCTGAAACCTTCGCCATTCGATCCAAGTCATATACTTCCCAACCGATTTCAGCCACGAGAAAATTCTAAAAAAAATTTTTCCTCGGAAAAATCGATTTTTTCGAAATCGGCATTTTCGGCGAAAAACGGAAAAACGTTTTTCGGCATAAAACATGGCAAAAAATTTTTTTAGAATTTTTTAACCCACAAAATCGGTTGGGAAGTATGCGACTTGGATCTAATGGTGAAGGTTTCAGGTCGATATCTCGAAATTTTTCAAAAAAATGTGTCGTTTCGCAAAATTTAACCCAGGATTCCCTACCCCAAAAGTGGACAAAATTAAAAATTCTCCAAAAACCTTTTGTTTGTACTGTTTTAGATTGCAAATTCATCACTGAAGCGAATGGCGAAGGTCCCAGGTCGATATCTTGAAAAAAAAAATTTCCGATTTTTTCGAGCCGGAAAACGGTAAGGGTACCCCCTTTGCATCGAAAAAATCCGAAAATTTTTTTTTCAAGATATCGACCTGGAACCTTCGCCATTCGATTCAGTGACTTATTCTCGTTCTAAAACTGTATAATAAGAGCCTTTTCCGATAATTTTTAAAATTCGACCTTTTTGGGGTAGGGAATCCTATGTTAAATTTTGCGAAACGACACTTTTTTAAAAAAAATTTCGAGATATCGATCTGAAACCTTCGCCATTCGATCCAAGTCATATACTTCCCAACCGATTTCAGCCACGAGAAAATTCTAAAAAAATTTTTTCCTCGGAAAAATCGATTTTTTCGAAATCGGCATTTTCGGCGAAAAACGGAAAAACGTTCTTCGGCATAAAACATGGCAAAAAATTTTTTTAGAATTTTTTAACCCACAAAATCGGTTGGGAAGTATGCGACTTGGATCTAATGGTGAAGGTTTCAGGTCGATATCTCGAAATTTTTCAAAAAAATGTGTCGTTTCGCAAAATTTAACCCAGGATTCCCTACCCCAAAAGTGGGCAAAATTAAAAATTCTCCAAAAACCTTTTGTTTGTACTGTTTTAGATTGCAAATTCATCACTGAAGCGAATGGCGAAGGTCCCAGGTCGATATCTTGAAAAAAAAAATTTCCGATTTTTTCGAGCCGGAAAACGGTAAGGGTACCCCCTTTGCATCGAAAAAATCCGAAAAATTTTTTTTCAAGATATCGGCCTGGAACCTTCGCCATTCGATTCAGTGACTTATTCTCGTTCTAAAACTGTATAATAAGAGCCTTTTCCGATAATTTTTAAAATTCGACCTTTTTGGGGTAGGGAATCCTATGTTAAATTTTGCGAAACGACACTTTTTTTTTTTAAATTTCGAGATATCGACCTGAAACCTTCGCCATTCGATCCAAGTCATATACTTCCCAACCGATTTCAGCCACGAGAAAATTCTAAAAAAAATTTTTCCTCGGAAAAATCGATTTTTTCGAAATCGGCATTTTCGGCGAAAAACGGAAAAACGTTTTTCGGCATAAAACATGGCAAAAAATTTTTTTAGAATTTTTTAACCCACAAAATCGGTTGGGAAGTATGCGACTTGGATCTAATGGTGAAGGTTTCAGGTCGATATCTCGAAATTTTTCAAAAAAATGAGTCGTTTCGCAAAATTTAACCCAGGATTCCCTACCCCAAAAGTGGGCAAAATTGAAAATTCTCCAAAAACCTTTTGTTTGTACTGTTTTAGATTGCAAATTCATCACTGAAGCGAATGGCGAAGGTCCCAGGTCGATATCTTGAAAAAAAAAATTTCCGATTTTTTCGAGCCGGAAAACGGTAAGGGTACCCCCTTTGCATCGAAAAAATCCGAAAAATTTTTTTTCAAGATATCGGCCTGGAACCTTCGCCATTCGATTCAGTGACTTATTCTCGTTCTAAAACTGTAAAATAAGAGCCTTTTCCGATAATTTTTAAAATTCGACCTTTTTGGGGTAGGGAATCCTATGTTAAATTTTGCGAAACGACACTTTTTTTTTTAAAATTTCGAGATATCGACCTGAAACCTTCGCCATTCGATCCAAGTCATATACTTCCCAACCGATTTCAGCCACGAGAAAATTCTAAAAAAAATTTTTCCTCGGAAAAATCGATTTTTTCGAAATCGGCATTTTCGGCGAAAAGCGGAAAAACGTTTTTCGGCATAAAACATGGCAAAAAATTTTTTTAGAATTTTTTAACCCACAAAATCGGTTGGGAAGTATGCGACTTGGATCTAATGGTGAAGGTTTCAGGTCGATATCTCGAAATTTTTCAAAAAAATGTGTCGTTTCGCAAAATTTAACCCAGGATTCCCTACCCCAAAAGTGGACAAAATTAAAAATTCTCCAAAAACCTTTTGTTTGTACTGTTTTAGATTGCAAATTCATCACTGAAGCGAATGGCGAAGGTCCCAGGTCGATATCTTGAAAAAAAAAATTTCCGATTTTTTCGAGCCGGAAAACGGTAAGGGTACCCCCTTTGCATCGAAAAAATCCGAAAATTTTTTTTTCAAGATATCGGCCTGGAACCTTCGCCATTCGATTCAGTGACTTATTCTCGTTCTAAAACTGTATAATAAGAGCCTTTTCCGATAATTTTTAAAATTCGACCTTTTTGGGGTAGGGAATCCTATGTTAAATTTTGCGAAACGACACTTTTTTTTTAAAAATTTCGAGATATCGACCTGAAACCTTCGCCATTCGATCCAAGTCATATACTTCCCAACCGATTTCAGCCACGAGAAAATTCTAAAAAAAATTTTTCCTCGGAAAAATCGATTTTTTCGAAATCGGCATTTTCGGCGAAAAACGGAAAAACGTTTTTCGGCATAAAACATGGCAAAAAATTTTTTTAGAATTTTTTAACCCACAAAATCGGTTGGGAAGTATGCGACTTGGATCTAATGGTGAAGGTTTCAGGTCGATATCTCGAAATTTTTCAAAAAAATGTGTCGTTTCGCAAAATTTAACCCAGGATTCCCTACCCCAAAAGTGGGCAAAATTAAAAATTCTCCAAAAACCTTTTGTTTGTACTGTTTTAGATTGCAAATTCATCACTGAAGCGAATGGCGAAGGTCCCAGGTCGATATCTTGAAAAAAAAAATTTCCGATTTTTTCGAGCCGGAAAACGGTAAGGGTACCCCCTTTGCATCGAAAAAATCCGAAATTTTTTTTTTCAAGATATCGACCTGGAACCTTCGCCATTCGATTCAGTGACTTATTCTCGTTCTAAAACTGTATAATAAGAGCCTTTTCCGATAATTTTTAAAATTCGACCTTTTTGGGGTAGGGAATCCTATGTTAAATTTTGCGAAACGACACTTTTTTTTTTTAAATTTCGAGATATCGACCTGAAACCTTCGCCATTCGATCCAAGTCATATACTTCCCAACCGATTTCAGCCACGAGAAAATTCTAAAAAAAATTTTTCCTCGGAAAAATCGATTTTTTCGAAATCGGCATTTTCGGCGAAAAACGGAAAAACGTTTTTCGGCATAAAACATGGCAAAAAATTTTTTTAGAATTTTTTAACCCACAAAATCGGTTGGGAAGTATGCGACTTGGATCTAATGGTGAAGGTTTCAGGTCGATATCTCGAAATTTTTCAAAAAAATGTGTCGTTTCGCAAAATTTAACCCAGGATTCCCTACCCCAAAAGTGGGCAAAATTAAAAATTCTCCAAAAACCTTTTGTTTGTACTGTTTTAGATTGCAAATTCATCACTGAAGCGAATGGCGAAGGTCCCAGGTCGATATCTTGAAAAAAAAAATTTCCGATTTTTTCGAGCCGGAAAACGGTAAGGGTACCCCCTTTGCATCGAAAAAATCCGAAAATTTTTTTTTCAAGATATCGGCCTGGAACCTTCGCCATTCGATTCAGTGACTTATTCTCGTTCTAAAACTGTATAATAAGAGCCTTTTCCGATAATTTTTAAAATTCGACCTTTTTGGGGTAGGGAATCCTATGTTAAATTTTGCGAAACGACACTTTTTTTTAAAAAATTTCGAGATATCGACCTGAAACCTTCGCCATTCGATCCAAGTCATATACTTCCCAACCGATTTCAGCCACGAGAAAATTCTAAAAAAAATTTTTCCTCGGAAAAATCGATTTTTTCGAAATCGGCATTTTCGGCGAAAAACGGAAAAACGTTTTTCGGCATAAAACATGGCAAAAAATTTTTTTAGAATTTTTTAACCCACAAAATCGGTTGGGAAGTATGCGACTTGGATCTAATGGTGAAGGTTTCAGGTCGATATCTCGAAATTTTTCAAAAAAATGTGCCGTTTCGCAAAATTTAACCCAGGATTCCCTACCCCAAAAGTGGGCAAAATTAAAAATTCTCCAAAAACCTTTTGTTTGTACTGTTTTAGATTGCAAATTCATCACTGAAGCGAATGGCGAAGGTCCCAGGTCGATATCTTGAAAAAAAAAATTTCCGATTTTTTCGAGCCGGAAAACGGTAAGGGTACCCCCTTTGCATCGAAAAAATCCGAAAAATTTTTTTTCAAGATATCGGCCTGGAACCTTCGCCATTCGATTCAGTGACTTATTCTCGTTCTAAAACTGTATAATAAGAGCCTTTTCCGATAATTTTTAAAATTCGACCTTTTTGGGGTAGGGAATCCTATGTTAAATTTTGCGAAACGACACTTTTTTTTAAAAAATTTCGAGATATCGACCTGAAACCTTCGCCATTCGATCCAAGTCATATACTTCCCAACCGATTTCAGCCACGAGAAAATTCTAAAAAAAATTTTTCCTCGGAAAAATCGATTTTTTCGAAATCGGCATTTTCGGCGAAAAACGGAAAAACGTTTTTCGGCATAAAACATGGCAAAAAATTTTTTTAGAATTTTTTAACCCACAAAATCGGTTGGGAAGTATGCGACTTGGATCTAATGGTGAAGGTTTCAGGTCGATATCTCGAAATTTTTCAAAAAAATGTGTCGTTTCGCAAAATTTAACCCAGGATTCCCTACCCCAAAAGTGGACAAAATTAAAAATTCTCCAAAAACCTTTTGTTTGTACTGTTTTAGATTGCAAATTCATCACTGAAGCGAATGGCGAAGGTCCCAGGTCGATATCTTGAAAAAAAAAATTTCCGATTTTTTCGAGCCGGAAAACGGTAAGGGTACCCCCTTTGCATCGAAAAAATCCGAAAATTTTTTTTTCAAGATATCGGCCTGGAACCTTCGCCATTCGATTCAGTGACTTATTCTCGTTCTAAAACTGTATAATAAGAGCCTTTTCCGATAATTTTTAAAATTCGACCTTTTTGGGGTAGGGAATCCTATGTTAAATTTTGCGAAACGACACTTTTTTTTTTAAAATTTCGAGATATCGACCTGAAACCTTCGCCATTCGATCCAAGTCATATACTTCCCAACCGATTTCAGCCACGAGAAAATTCTAAAAAAAATTTTTCCTCGGAAAAATCGATTTTTTCGAAATCGGCATTTTCGGCGAAAAACGGAAAAACGTTTTTCGGCATAAAACATGGCAAAAAATTTTTTTAGAATTTTTTAACCCACAAAATCGGTTGGGAAGTATGCGACTTGGATCTAATGGTGAAGGTTTCAGGTCGATATCTCGAAATTTTTCAAAAAAATGTGTCGTTTCGCAAAATTTAACCCAGGATTCCCTACCCCAAAAGTGGGCAAAATTAAAAATTCTCCAAAAACCTTTTGTTTGTACTGTTTTAGATTGCAAATTCATCACTGAAGCGAATGGCGAAGGTCCCAGGTCGATATCTTGAAAAAAAAAATTTCCGATTTTTTCGAGCCGGAAAACGGTAAGGGTACCCCCTTTGCATCGAAAAAATCCGAAAAATTTTTTTTCAAGATATCGGCCTGGAACCTTCGCCATTCGATTCAGTGACTTATTCTCGTTCTAAAACTGTATAATAAGAGCCTTTTCCGATAATTTTTAAAATTCGACCTTTTTGGGGTAGGGAATCCTATGTTAAATTTTGCGAAACGACACTTTTTTTTTTTAAATTTCGAGATATCGACCTGAAACCTTCGCCATTCGATCCAAGTCATATACTTCCCAACCGATTTCAGCCACGAGAAAATTCTAAAAAAAATTTTTCCTCGGAAAAATCGATTTTTTCGAAATCGGCATTTTCGGCGAAAAGCGGAAAAACGTTTTTCGGCATAAAACATGGCAAAAAATTTTTTTAGAATTTTTTAACCCACAAAATCGGTTGGGAAGTATGCGACTTGGATCTAATGGTGAAGGTTTCAGGTCGATATCTCGAAATTTTTCAAAAAAATGTGTCGTTTCGCAAAATTTAACCCAGGATTCCCTACCCCAAAAGTGGACAAAATTAAAAATTCTCCAAAAACCTTTTGTTTGTACTGTTTTAGATTGCAAATTCATCACTGAAGCGAATGGCGAAGGTCCCAGGTCGATATCTTGAAAAAAAAAATTTCCGATTTTTTCGAGCCGGAAAACGGTAAGGGTACCCCCTTTGCATCGAAAAAATCCGAAAATTTTTTTTTCAAGATATCGGCCTGGAACCTTCGCCATTCGATTCAGTGACTTATTCTCGTTCTAAAACTGTATAATAAGAGCCTTTTCCGATAATTTTTAAAATTCGACCTTTTTGGGGTAGGGAATCCTATGTTAAATTTTGCGAAACGACACTTTTTTTTAAAAAATTTCGAGATATCGACCTGAAACCTTCGCCATTCGATCCAAGTCATATACTTCCCAACCGATTTCAGCCACGAGAAAATTCTAAAAAAAATTTTTCCTCGGAAAAATCGATTTTTTCGAAATCGGCATTTTCGGCGAAAAACGGAAAAACGTTTTTCGGCATAAAACATGGCAAAAAATTTTTTTAGAATTTTTTAACCCACAAAATCGGTTGGGAAGTATGCGACTTGGATCTAATGGTGAAGGTTTCAGGTCGATATCTCGAAATTTTTCAAAAAAATGTGTCGTTTCGCAAAATTTAACCCAGGATTCCCTACCCCAAAAGTGGGCAAAATTAAAAATTCTCCAAAAACCTTTTGTTTGTACTGTTTTAGATTGCAAATTCATCACTGAAGCGAATGGCGAAGGTCCCAGGTCGATATCTTGAAAAAAAAAATTTCCGATTTTTTCGAGCCGGAAAACGGTAAGGGTACCCCCTTTGCATCGAAAAAATCCGAAAAATTTTTTTTCAAGATATCGGCCTGGAACCTTCGCCATTCGATTCAGTGACTTATTCTCGTTCTAAAACTGTATAATAAGAGCCTTTTCCGATAATTTTTAAAATTCGACCTTTTTGGGGTAGGGAATCCTATGTTAAATTTTGCGAAACGACACTTTTTTTTTTTAAATTTCGAGATATCGACCTGAAACCTTCGCCATTCGATCCAAGTCATATACTTCCCAACCGATTTCAGCCACGAGAAAATTCTAAAAAAAATTTTTCCTCGGAAAAATCGATTTTTTCGAAATCGGCATTTTCGGCGAAAAGCGGAAAAACGTTTTTCGGCATAAAACATGGCAAAAAATTTTTTTAGAATTTTTTAACCCACAAAATCGGTTGGGAAGTATGCGACTTGGATCTAATGGTGAAGGTTTCAGGTCGATATCTCGAAATTTTTCAAAAAAATGTGTCGTTTCGCAAAATTTAACCCAGGATTCCCTACCCCAAAAGTGGACAAAATTAAAAATTCTCCAAAAACCTTTTGTTTGTACTGTTTTAGATTGCAAATTCATCACTGAAGCGAATGGCGAAGGTCCCAGGTCGATATCTTGAAAAAAAAAATTTCCGATTTTTTCGAGCCGGAAAACGGTAAGGGTACCCCCTTTGCATCGAAAAAATCCGAAAATTTTTTTTTCAAGATATCGGCCTGGAACCTTCGCCATTCGATTCAGTGACTTATTCTCGTTCTAAAACTGTATAATAAGAGCCTTTTCCGATAATTTTTAAAATTCGACCTTTTTGGGGTAGGGAATCCTATGTTAAATTTTGCGAAACGACACTTTTTTTTAAAAAATTTCGAGATATCGACCTGAACCCTTCGCCATTCGATCCAAGTCATATACTTCCCAACCGATTTCAGCCACGAGAAAATTCTAAAAAAAATTTTTCCTCGGAAAAATCGATTTTTTCGAAATCGGCATTTTCGGCGAAAAACGGAAAAACGTTTTTCGGCATAAAACATGGCAAAAAATTTTTTTAGAATTTTTTAACCCACAAAATCGGTTGGGAAGTATGCGACTTGGATCTAATGGTGAAGGTTTCAGGTCGATATCTCGAAATTTTTCAAAAAAATGTGTCGTTTCGCAAAATTTAACCCAGGATTCCCTACCCCAAAAGTGGGCAAAATTAAAAATTCTCCAAAAACCTTTTGTTTGTACTGTTTTAGATTGCAAATTCATCACTGAAGCGAATGGCGAAGGTCCCAGGTCGATATCTTGAAAAAAAAAATTTCCGATTTTTTCGAGCCGGAAAACGGTAAGGGTACCCCCTTTGCATCGAAAAAATCCGAAATTTTTTTTTTCAAGATATCGACCTGGAACCTTCGCCATTCGATTCAGTGACTTATTCTCGTTCTAAAACTGTATAATAAGAGCCTTTTCCGATAATTTTTAAAATTCGACCTTTTTGGGGTAGGGAATCCTATGTTAAATTTTGCGAAACGACACTTTTTTTTAAAAAATTTCGAGATATCGACCTGAAACCTTCGCCATTCGATCCAAGTCATATACTTCCCAACCGATTTCAGCCACGAGAAAATTCTAAAAAAATTTTTTCCTCGGAAAAATCGATTTTTTCGAAATCGGCATTTTCGGCGAAAAACGGAAAAACGTTTTTCGGCATAAAACATGGCAAAAAATTTTTTTAGAATTTTTTAACCCACAAAATCGGTTGGGAAGTATGCGACTTGGATCTAATGGTGAAGGTTTCAGGTCGATATCACGAAATTTTTCAAAAAAATGTGTCGTTTCGCAAAATTTAACCCAGGATTCCCTACCCCAAAAGTGGACAAAATTAAAAATTCTCCAAAAACCTTTTGTTTGTACTGTTTTAGATTGCAAATTCATCACTGAAGCGAATGGCGAAGGTCCCAGGTCGATATCTTGAAAAAAAAAATTTCCGATTTTTTCGAGCCGGAAAACGGTAAGGGTACCCCCTTTGCATCGAAAAAATCCGAAAATTTTTTTTTCAAGATATCGACCTGGAACCTTCGCCATTCGATTCAGTGACTTATTCTCGTTCTAAAACTGTATAATAAGAGCCTTTTCCGATAATTTTTAAAATTCGACCTTTTTGGGGTAGGGAATCCTATGTTAAATTTTGCGAAACGACACTTTTTTTTTAAAAATTTCGAGATATCGACCTGAAACCTTCGCCATTCGATCCAAGTCATATACTTCCCAACCGATTTCAGCCACGAGAAAATTCTAAAAAAATTTTTTCCTCGGAAAAATCGATTTTTTCGAAATCGGCATTTTCGGCGAAAAACGGAAAAACGTTTTTCGGCATAAAACATGGCAAAAAATTTTTTTAGAATTTTTTAACCCACAAAATCGGTTGGGAAGTATGCGACTTGGATCTAATGGTGAAGGTTTCAGGTCGATATCTCGAAATTTTTCAAAAAAATGTGTCGTTTCGCAAAATTTAACCCAGGATTCCCTACCCCAAAAGTGGACAAAATTAAAAATTCTCCAAAAACCTTTTGTTTGTACTGTTTTAGATTGCAAATTCATCACTGAAGCGAATGGCGAAGGTCCCAGGTCGATATCTTGAAAAAAAAAATTTCCGATTTTTTCGAGCCGGAAAACGGTAAGGGTACCCCCTTTGCATCGAAAAAATCCGAAAATTTTTTTTTCAAGATATCGGCCTGGAACCTTCGCCATTCGATTCAGTGACTTATTCTCGTTCTAAAACTGTATAATAAGAGCCTTTTCCGATAATTTTTAAAATTCGACCTTTTTGGGGTAGGGAATCCTATGTTAAATTTTGCGAAACGACACTTTTTTTTAAAAAATTTCGAGATATCGACCTGAAACCTTCGCCATTCGATCCAAGTCATATACTTCCCAACCGATTTCAGCCACGAGAAAATTCTAAAAAAAATTTTTCCTCGGAAAAATCGATTTTTTCGAAATCGGCATTTTCGGCGAAAAACGGAAAAACGTTTTTCGGCATAAAACATGGCAAAAAATTTTTTTAGAATTTTTTAACCCACAAAATCGGTTGGGAAGTATGCGACTTGGATCTAATGGTGAAGGTTTCAGGTCGATATCTCGAAATTTTTCAAAAAAATGTGTCGTTTCGCAAAATTTAACCCAGGATTCCCTACCCCAAAAGTGGGCAAAATTAAAAATTCTCCAAAAACCTTTTGTTTGTACTGTTTTAGATTGCAAATTCATCACTGAAGCGAATGGCG
The DNA here is from genome assembly GCA_963978505.1 of Listrodromus nycthemerus. Classification (NCBI taxonomy): domain Eukaryota; kingdom Metazoa; phylum Arthropoda; class Insecta; order Hymenoptera; family Ichneumonidae; genus Listrodromus; species Listrodromus nycthemerus. The sequence goes on along the minus strand of OZ021681.1, from coordinate 11,209,611 downwards.
AAGGTCCCAGGTCGATATCTTGAAAAAAAAAATTTCCGATTTTTTCGAGCCGGAAAACGGTAAGGGTACCCCCTTTGCATCGAAAAAATCCGAAATTTTTTTTTTCAAGATATCGACCTGGAACCTTCGCCATTCGATTCAGTGACTTATTCTCGTTCTAAAACTGTATAATAAGAGCCTTTTCCGATAATTTTTAAAATTCGACCTTTTTGGGGTAGGGAATCCTATGTTAAATTTTGCGAAACGACACTTTTTTTTAAAAAATTTCGAGATATCGACCTGAAACCTTCGCCATTCGATCCAAGTCATATACTTCCCAACCGATTTCAGCCACGAGAAAATTCTAAAAAAAATTTTTCCTCGGAAAAATCGATTTTTTCGAAATCGGCATTTTCGGCGAAAAACGGAAAAACGTTTTTCGGCATAAAACATGGCAAAAAATTTTTTTAGAATTTTTTAACCCACAAAATCGGTTGGGAAGTATGCGACTTGGATCTAATGGTGAAGGTTTCAGGTCGATATCTCGAAATTTTTCAAAAAAATGAGTCGTTTCGCAAAATTTAACCCAGGATTCCCTACCCCAAAAGTGGGCAAAATTGAAAATTCTCCAAAAACCTTTTGTTTGTACTGTTTTAGATTGCAAATTCATCACTGAAGCGAATGGCGAAGGTCCCAGGTCGATATCTTGAAAAAAAAAATTTCCGATTTTTTCGAGCCGGAAAACGGTAAGGGTACCCCCTTTGCATCGAAAAAATCCGAAAAATTTTTTTTCAAGATATCGGCCTGGAACCTTCGCCATTCGATTCAGTGACTTATTCTCGTTCTAAAACTGTAAAATAAGAGCCTTTTCCGATAATTTTTAAAATTCGACCTTTTTGGGGTAGGGAATCCTATGTTAAATTTTGCGAAACGACACTTTTTTTTTTTTAATTTCGAGATATCGACCTTAAACCTTCGCCATTCGATCCAAGTCATATACTTCCCAACCGATTTCAGCCACGAGAAAATTCTAAAAAAAATTTTTCCTCGGAAAAATCGATTTTTTCGAAATCGGCATTTTCGGCGAAAAGCGGAAAAACGTTTTTCGGCATAAAACATGGCAAAAAATTTTTTTAGAATTTTTTAACCCACAAAATCGGTTGGGAAGTATGCGACTTGGATCTAATGGTGAAGGTTTCAGGTCGATATCTCGAAATTTTTCAAAAAAATGTGTCGTTTCGCAAAATTTAACCCAGGATTCCCTACCCCAAAAGTGGGCAAAATTAAAAATTCTCCAAAAACCTTTTGTTTGTACTGTTTTAGATTGCAAATTCATCACTGAAGCGAATGGCGAAGGTCCCAGGTCGATATCTTGAAAAAAAAAATTTCCGATTTTTTCGACCCGGAAAACGGTAAGGGTACCCCCTTTGCATCGAAAAAATCCGAAAATTTTTTTTTCAAGATATCGACCTGGAACCTTCGCCATTCGATTCAGTGACTTATTCTCGTTCTAAAACTGTATAATAAGAGCCTTTTCCGATAATTTTTAAAATTCGACCTTTTTGGGGTAGGGAATCCTATGTTAAATTTTGCGAAACGACTTTTTTTTTTTTTAAATTTCGAGATATCGACCTGAAACCTTCGCCATTCGATCCAAGTCATATACTTCCCAACCGATTTCAGCCACGAGAAAATTCTAAAAAAAATTTTTCCTCGGAAAAATCGATTTTTTCGAAATCGGCATTTTCGGCGAAAAACGGAAAAACGTTTTTCGGCATAAAACATGGCAAAAAATTTTTTTAGAATTTTTTAACCCACAAAATCGGTTGGGAAGTATGCGACTTGGATCTAATGGTGAAGGTTTCAGGTCGATATCTCGAAATTTTTCAAAAAAATGTGTCGTTTCGCAAAATTTAACCCAGGATTCCCTACCCCAAAAGTGGGCAAAATTGAAAATTCTCCAAAAACCTTTTGTTTGTACTGTTTTAGATTGCAAATTCATCACTGAAGCGAATGGCGAAGGTCCCAGGTCGATATCTTGAAAAAAAAAATTTCCGATTTTTTCGAGCCGGAAAACGGTAAGGGTACCCCCTTTGCATCGAAAAAATCCGAAAATTTTTTTTTCAAGATATCGGCCTGGAACCTTCGCCATTCGATTCAGTGACTTATTCTCGTTCTAAAACTGTATAATAAGAGCCTTTTCCGATAATTTTTAAAATTCGACCTTTTTGGGGTAGGGAATCCTATGTTAAATTTTGCGAAACGACACTTTTTTTAAAAAAATTTCGAGATATCGACCTGAAACCTTCGCCATTCGATCCAAGTCATATACTTCCCAACCGATTTCAGCCACGAGAAAATTCTAAAAAAAATTTTTCCTCGGAAAAATCGATTTTTTCGAAATCGGCATTTTCGGCGAAAAACGGAAAAACGTTTTTCGGCATAAAACATGGCAAAAAATTTTTTTAGAATTTTTTAACCCACAAAATCGGTTGGGAAGTATGCGACTTGGATCTAATGGTGAAGGTTTCAGGTCGATATCTCGAAATTTTTCAAAAAAATGTGTCGTTTCGCAAAATTTAACCCAGGATTCCCTACCCCAAAAGTGGGCAAAATTAAAAATTCTCCAAAAACCTTTTGTTTGTACTGTTTTAGATTGCAAATTCATCACTGAAGCGAATGGCGAAGGTCCCAGGTCGATATCTTGAAAAAAAAAATTTCCGATTTTTTCGAGCCGGAAAACGGTAAGGGTACCCCCTTTGCATCGAAAAAATCCGAAAATTTTTTTTTCAAGATATCGACCTGGAACCTTCGCCATTCGATTCAGTGACTTATTCTCGTTCTAAAACTGTATAATAAGAGCCTTTTCCGATAATTTTTAAAATTCGACCTTTTTGGGGTAGGGAATCCTATGTTAAATTTTGCGAAACGACACTTTTTTTTAAAAAATTTCGAGATATCGACCTGAAACCTTCGCCATTCGATCCAAGTCATATACTTCCCAACCGATTTCAGCCACGAGAAAATTCTAAAAAAAATTTTTCCTCGGAAAAATCGATTTTTTCGAAATCGGCATTTTCGGCGAAAAACGGAAAAACGTTTTTCGGCATAAAACATGGCAAAAAATTTTTTTAGAATTTTTTAACCCACAAAATCGGTTGGGAAGTATGCGACTTGGATCTAATGGTGAAGGTTTCAGGTCGATATCTCGAAATTTTTCAAAAAAATGTGTCGTTTCGCAAAATTTAACCCAGGATTCCCTACCCCAAAAGTGGGCAAAATTAAAAATTCTCCAAAAACCTTTTGTTTGTACTGTTTTAGATTGCAAATTCATCACTGAAGCGAATGGCGAAGGTCCCAGGTCGATATCTTGAAAAAAAAAATTTCCGATTTTTTCGAGCCGGAAAACGGTAAGGGTACCCCCTTTGCATCGAAAAAATCCGAAATTTTTTTTTTCAAGATATCGACCTGGAACCTTCGCCATTCGATTCAGTGACTTATTCTCGTTCTAAAACTGTATAATAAGAGCCTTTTCCGATAATTTTTAAAATTCGACCTTTTTGGGGTAGGGAATCCTATGTTAAATTTTGCGAAACGACACTTTTTTTTTTTAAATTTCGAGATATCGACCTGAAACCTTCGCCATTCGATCCAAGTCATATACTTCCCAACCGATTTCAGCCACGAGAAAATTCTAAAAAAAATTTTTCCTCGGAAAAATCGATTTTTTCGAAATCGGCATTTTCGGCGAAAAACGGAAAAACGTTTTTCGGCATAAAACATGGCAAAAAATTTTTTTAGAATTTTTTAACCCACAAAATCGGTTGGGAAGTATGCGACTTGGATCTAATGGTGAAGGTTTCAGGTCGATATCTCGAAATTTTTCAAAAAAATGAGTCGTTTCGCAAAATTTAACCCAGGATTCCCTACCCCAAAAGTGGGCAAAATTGAAAATTCTCCAAAAACCTTTTGTTTGTACTGTTTTAGATTGCAAATTCATCACTGAAGCGAATGGCGAAGGTCCCAGGTCGATATCTTGAAAAAAAAAATTTCCGATTTTTTCGAGCCGGAAAACGGTAAGGGTACCCCCTTTGCATCGAAAAAATCCGAAAATTTTTTTTTCAAGATATCGGCCTGGAACCTTCGCCATTCGATTCAGTGACTTATTCTCGTTCTAAAACTGTAAAATAAGAGCCTTTTCCGATAATTTTTAAAATTCGACCTTTTTGGGGTAGGGAATCCTATGTTAAATTTTGCGAAACGACACTTTTTTTTTTTAAATTTCGAGATATCGACCTGAAACCTTCGCCATTCGATCCAAGTCATATACTTCCCAACCGATTTCAGCCACGAGAAAATTCTAAAAAAAATTTTTCCTCGGAAAAATCGATTTTTTCGAAATCGGCATTTTCGGCGAAAAGCGGAAAAACGTTTTTCGGCATAAAACATGGCAAAAAATTTTTTTAGAATTTTTTAACCCACAAAATCGGTTGGGAAGTATGCGACTTGGATCTAATGGTGAAGGTTTCAGGTCGATATCTCGAAATTTTTCAAAAAAATGTGTCGTTTCGCAAAATTTAACCCAGGATTCCCTACCCCAAAAGTGGGCAAAATTGAAAATTCTCCAAAAACCTTTTGTTTGTACTGTTTTAGATTGCAAATTCATCACTGAAGCGAATGGCGAAGGTCCCAGGTCGATATCTTGAAAAAAAAAATTTCCGATTTTTTCGAGCCGGAAAACGGTAAGGGTACCCCCTTTGCATCGAAAAAATCCGAAAATTTTTTTTTCAAGATATCGGCCTGGAACCTTCGCCATTCGATTCAGTGACTTATTCTCGTTCTAAAACTGTATAATAAGAGCCTTTTCCGATAATTTTTAAAATTCGACCTTTTTGGGGTAGGGAATCCTATGTTAAATTTTGCGAAACGACACTTTTTTTTAAAAAATTTCGAGATATCGACCTGAAACCTTCGCCATTCGATCCAAGTCATATACTTCCCAACCGATTTCAGCCACGAGAAAATTCTAAAAAAAATTTTTCCTCGGAAAAATCGATTTTTTCGAAATCGGCATTTTCGGCGAAAAACGGAAAAACGTTTTTCGGCATAAAACATGGCAAAAAATTTTTTTAGAATTTTTTAACCCACAAAATCGGTTGGGAAGTATGCGACTTGGATCTAATGGTGAAGGTTTCAGGTCGATATCTCGAAATTTTTCAAAAAAATGTGTCGTTTCGCAAAATTTAACCCAGGATTCCCTACCCCAAAAGTGGGCAAAATTAAAAATTCTCCAAAAACCTTTTGTTTGTACTGTTTTAGATTGCAAATTCATCACTGAAGCGAATGGCGAAGGTCCCAGGTCGATATCTTGAAAAAAAAAATTTCCGATTTTTTCGAGCCGGAAAACGGTAAGGGTACCCCCTTTGCATCGAAAAAATCCGAAAATTTTTTTTTCAAGATATCGACCTGGAACCTTCGCCATTCGATTCAGTGACTTATTCTCGTTCTAAAACTGTATAATAAGAGCCTTTTCCGATAATTTTTAAAATTCGACCTTTTTGGGGTAGGGAATCCTATGTTAAATTTTGCGAAACGACACTTTTTTTTTTTAAATTTCGAGATATCGACCTGAAACCTTCGCCATTCGATCCAAGTCATATACTTCCCAACCGATTTCAGCCACGAGAAAATTCTAAAAAAAAATTTTCTTCGGAAAAATCGATTTTTTCGAAATCGGCATTTTCGGCGAAAAACGGAAAAACGTTTTTCGGCATAAAACATGGCAAAAAATTTTTTTAGAATTTTTTAACCCACAAAATCGGTTGGGAAGTATGCGACTTGGATCTAATGGTGAAGGTTTCAGGTCGATATCTCGAAATTTTTCAAAAAAATGTGTCGTTTCGCAAAATTTAACCCAGGATTCCCTACCCCAAAAGTGGGCAAAATTAAAAATTCTCCAAAAACCTTTTGTTTGTACTGTTTTAGATTGCAAATTCATCACTGAAGCGAATGGCGAAGGTCCCAGGTCGATATCTTGAAAAAAAAAATTTCCGATTTTTTCGAGCCGGAAAACGGTAAGGGTACCCCCTTTGCATCGAAAAAATCCGAAAATTTTTTTTTCAAGATATCGACCTGGAACCTTCGCCATTCGATTCAGTGACTTATTCTCGTTCTAAAACTGTATAATAAGAGCCTTTTCCGATAATTTTTAAAATTCGACCTTTTTGGGGTAGGGAATCCTATGTTAAATTTTGCGAAACGACACTTTTTTTAAAAAAATTTCGAGATATCGACCTGAAACCTTCGCCATTCGATCCAAGTCATATACTTCCCAACCGATTTCAGCCACGAGAAAATTCTAAAAAAATTTTTTCCTCGGAAAAATCGATTTTTTCGAAATCGGCATTTTCGGCGAAAAACGGAAAAACGTTTTTCGGCATAAAACATGGCAAAAAATTTTTTTAGAATTTTTTAACCCACAAAATCGGTTGGGAAGTATGCGACTTGGATCTAATGGTGAAGGTTTCAGGTCGATATCTCGAAATTTTTCAAAAAAATGTGTCGTTTCGCAAAATTTAACCCAGGATTCCCTACCCCAAAAGTGGGCAAAATTGAAAATTCTCCAAAAACCTTTTGTTTGTACTGTTTTAGATTGCAAATTCATCACTGAAGCGAATGGCGAAGGTCCCAGGTCGATATCTTGAAAAAAAAAATTTCCGATTTTTCGAGCCGGAAAACGGTAAGGGTACCCCCTTTGCATCGAAAAAATCCGAAAAATTTTTTTTCAAGATATCGACCTGGAACCTTCGCCATTCGATTCAGTGACTTATTCTCGTTCTAAAACTGTATAATAAGAGCCTTTTCCGATAATTTTTAAAATTCGACCTTTTTGGGGTAGGGAATCCTATGTTAAATTTTGCGAAACGACACTTTTTTTTTTTAAATTTCGAGATATCGACCTGAAACCTTCGCCATTCGATCCAAGTCATATACTTCCCAACCGATTTCAGCCACGAGAAAATTCTAAAAAAAAATTTTCTTCGGAAAAATCGATTTTTTCGAAATCGGCATTTTCGGCGAAAAACGGAAAAACGTTTTTCGGCATAAAACATGGCAAAAAATTTTTTTAGAATTTTTTAACCCACAAAATCGGTTGGGAAGTATGCGACTTGGATCTAATGGTGAAGGTTTCAGGTCGATATCTCGAAATTTTTCAAAAAAATGTGTCGTTTCGCAAAATTTAACCCAGGATTCCCTACCCCAAAAGTGGGCAAAATTAAAAATTCTCCAAAAACCTTTTGTTTGTACTGTTTTAGATTGCAAATTCATCACTGAAGCGAATGGCGAAGGTCCCAGGTCGATATCTTGAAAAAAAAAATTTCCGATTTTTTCGAGCCGGAAAACGGTAAGGGTACCCCCTTTGCATCGAAAAAATCCGAAATTTTTTTTTTCAAGATATCGGCCTGGAACCTTCGCCATTCGATTCAGTGACTTATTCTCGTTCTAAAACTGTATAATAAGAGCCTTTTCCGATAATTTTTAAAATTCGACCTTTTTGGGGTAGGGAATCCTATGTTAAATTTTGCGAAACGACACTTTTTTTTAAAAAATTTCGAGATATCGACCTGAAACCTTCGCCATTCGATCCAAGTCATATACTTCCCAACCGATTTCAGCCACGAGAAAATTCTAAAAAAATTTTTTCCTCGGAAAAATCGATTTTTTCGAAATCGGCATTTTCGGCGAAAAACGGAAAAACGTTTTTCGGCATAAAACATGGCAAAAAATTTTTTTAGAATTTTTTAACCCACAAAATCGGTTGGGAAGTATGCGACTTGGATCTAATGGTGAAGGTTTCAGGTCGATATCTCGAAATTTTTCAAAAAAATGTGTCGTTTCGCAAAATTTAACCCAGGATTCCCTACCCCAAAAGTGGGCAAAATTGAAAATTCTCCAAAAACCTTTTGTTTGTACTGTTTTAGATTGCAAATTCATCACTGAAGCGAATGGCGAAGGTCCCAGGTCGATATCTTGAAAAAAAAAATTTCCGATTTTTTCGAGCCGGAAAACGGTAAGGGTACCCCCTTTGCATCGAAAAAATCCGAAAATTTTTTTTTCAAGATATCGGCCTGGAACCTTCGCCATTCGATTCAGTGACTTATTCTCGTTCTAAAACTGTATAATAAGAGCCTTTTCCGATAATTTTTAAAATTCGACCTTTTTGGGGTAGGGAATCCTATGTTAAATTTTGCGAAACGACACTTTTTTTTAAAAAATTTCGAGATATCGACCTGAAACCTTCGCCATTCGATCCAAGTCATATACTTCCCAACCGATTTCAGCCACGAGAAAATTCTAAAAAAATTTTTTCCTCGGAAAAATCGATTTTTTCGAAATCGGCATTTTCGGCGAAAAACGGAAAAACGTTTTTCGGCATAAAACATGGCAAAAAATTTTTTTAGAATTTTTTAACCCACAAAATCGGTTGGGAAGTATGCGACTTGGATCTAATGGTGAAGGTTTCAGGTCGATATCTCGAAATTTTTCAAAAAAATGAGTCGTTTCGCAAAATTTAACCCAGGATTCCCTACCCCAAAAGTGGGCAAAATTGAAAATTCTCCAAAAACCTTTTGTTTGTACTGTTTTAGATTGCAAATTCATCACTGAAGCGAATGGCGAAGGTCCCAGGTCGATATCTTGAAAAAAAAAATTTCCGATTTTTTCGAGCCGGAAAACGGTAAGGGTACCCCCTTTGCATCGAAAAAATCCGAAAAATTTTTTTTCAAGATATCGGCCTGGAACCTTCGCCATTCGATTCAGTGACTTATTCTCGTTCTAAAACTGTAAAATAAGAGCCTTTTCCGATAATTTTTAAAATTCGACCTTTTTGGGGTAGGGAATCCTATGTTAAATTTTGCGAAACGACACTTTTTTTAAAAAAATTTCGAGATATCGACCTGAAACCTTCGCCATTCGATCCAAGTCATATACTTCCCAACCGATTTCAGCCACGAGAAAATTCTAAAAAAATTTTTTCCTCGGAAAAATCGATTTTTTCGAAATCGGCATTTTCGGCGAAAAACGGAAAAACGTTTTTCGGCATAAAACATGGCAAAAAATTTTTTTAGAATTTTTTAACCCACAAAATCGGTTGGGAAGTATGCGACTTGGATCTAATGGTGAAGGTTTCAGGTCGATATCTCGAAATTTTTCAAAAAAATGTGTCGTTTCGCAAAATTTAACCCAGGATTCCCTACCCCAAAAGTGGGCAAAATTGAAAATTCTCCAAAAACCTTTTGTTTGTACTGTTTTAGATTGCAAATTCATCACTGAAGCGAATGGCGAAGGTCCCAGGTCGATATCTTGAAAAAAAAAATTTCCGATTTTTCGAGCCGGAAAACGGTAAGGGTACCCCCTTTGCATCGAAAAAATCCGAAAATTTTTTTTTCAAGATATCGACCTGGAACCTTCGCCATTCGATTCAGTGACTTATTCTCGTTCTAAAACTGTATAATAAGAGCCTTTTCCGATAATTTTTAAAATTCGACCTTTTTGGGGTAGGGAATCCTATGTTAAATTTTGCGAAACGACACTTTTTTTTTTTAAATTTCGAGATATCGACCTGAAACCTTCGCCATTCGATCCAAGTCATATACTTCCCAACCGATTTCAGCCACGAGAAAATTCTAAAAAAAAATTTTCTTCGGAAAAATCGATTTTTTCGAAATCGGCATTTTCGGCGAAAAACGGAAAAACGTTTTTCGGCATAAAACATGGCAAAAAATTTTTTTAGAATTTTTTAACCCACAAAATCGGTTGGGAAGTATGCGACTTGGATCTAATGGTGAAGGTTTCAGGTCGATATCTCGAAATTTTTCAAAAAAATGTGTCGTTTCGCAAAATTTAACCCAGGATTCCCTACCCCAAAAGTGGGCAAAATTAAAAATTCTCCAAAAACCTTTTGTTTGTACTGTTTTAGATTGCAAATTCATCACTGAAGCGAATGGCGAAGGTCCCAGGTCGATATCTTGAAAAAAAAAATTTCCGATTTTTTCGAGCCGGAAAACGGTAAGGGTACCCCCTTTGCATCGAAAAAATCCGAAAATTTTTTTTTCAAGATATCGACCTGGAACCTTCGCCATTCGATTCAGTGACTTATTCTCGTTCTAAAACTGTATAATAAGAGCCTTTTCCGATAATTTTTAAAATTCGACCTTTTTGGGGTAGGGAATCCTATGTTAAATTTTGCGAAACGACACTTTTTTTAAAAAAATTTCGAGATATCGACCTGAAACCTTCGCCATTCGATCCAAGTCATATACTTCCCAACCGATTTCAGCCACGAGAAAATTCTAAAAAAATTTTTTCCTCGGAAAAATCGATTTTTTCGAAATCGGCATTTTCGGCGAAAAACGGAAAAACGTTTTTCGGCATAAAACATGGCAAAAAATTTTTTTAGAATTTTTTAACCCACAAAATCGGTTGGGAAGTATGCGACTTGGATCTAATGGTGAAGGTTTCAGGTCGATATCTCGAAATTTTTCAAAAAAATGTGTCGTTTCGCAAAATTTAACCCAGGATTCCCTACCCCAAAAGTGGGCAAAATTGAAAATTCTCCAAAAACCTTTTGTTTGTACTGTTTTAGATTGCAAATTCATCACTGAAGCGAATGGCGAAGGTCCCAGGTCGATATCTTGAAAAAAAAAATTTCCGATTTTTCGAGCCGGAAAACGGTCAGGGTACCCCCTTTGCATCGAAAAAATCCGAAAAATTTTTTTTCAAGATATCGACCTGGAACCTTCGCCATTCGATTCAGTGACTTATTCTCGTTCTAAAACTGTATAATAAGAGCCTTTTCCGATAATTTTTAAAATTCGACCTTTTTGGGGTAGGGAATCCTATGTTAAATTTTGCGAAACGACACTTTTTTTTTTTAAATTTCGAGATATCGACCTGAAACCTTCGCCATTCGATCCAAGTCATATACTTCCCAACCGATTTCAGCCACGAGAAAATTCTAAAAAAAAATTTTCTTCGGAAAAATCGATTTTTTCGAAATCGGCATTTTCGGCGAAAAACGGAAAAACGTTTTTCGGCATAAAACATGGCAAAAAATTTTTTTAGAATTTTTTAACCCACAAAATCGGTTGGGAAGTATGCGACTTGGATCTAATGGTGAAGGTTTCAGGTCGATATCTCGAAATTTTTCAAAAAAATGTGTCGTTTCGCAAAATTTAACCCAGGATTCCCTACCCCAAAAGTGGGCAAAATTAAAAATTCTCCAAAAACCTTTTGTTTGTACTGTTTTAGATTGCAAATTCATCACTGAAGCGAATGGCGAAGGTCCCAGGTCGATATCTTGAAAAAAAAAATTTCCGATTTTTTCGAGCCGGAAAACGGTAAGGGTACCCCCTTTGCATCGAAAAAATCCGAAATTTTTTTTTTCAAGATATCGGCCTGGAACCTTCGCCATTCGATTCAGTGACTTATTCTCGTTCTAAAACTGTATAATAAGAGCCTTTTCCGATAATTTTTAAAATTCGACCTTTTTGGGGTAGGGAATCCTATGTTAAATTTTGCGAAACGACACTTTTTTTTAAAAAATTTCGAGATATCGACCTGAAACCTTCGCCATTCGATCCAAGTCATATACTTCCCAACCGATTTCAGCCACGAGAAAATTCTAAAAAAATTTTTTCCTCGGAAAAATCGATTTTTTCGAAATCGGCATTTTCGGCGAAAAACGGAAAAACGTTTTTCGGCATAAAACATGGCAAAAAATTTTTTTAGAATTTTTTAACCCACAAAATCGGTTGGGAAGTATGCGACTTGGATCTAATGGTGAAGGTTTCAGGTCGATATCTCGAAATTTTTCAAAAAAATGTGTCGTTTCGCAAAATTTAACCCAGGATTCCCTACCCCAAAAGTGGGCAAAATTGAAAATTCTCCAAAAACCTTTTGTTTGTACTGTTTTAGATTGCAAATTCATCACTGAAGCGAATGGCGAAGGTCCCAGGTCGATATCTTGAAAAAAAAAATTTCCGATTTTTTCGAGCCGGAAAACGGTAAGGGTACCCCCTTTGCATCGAAAAAATCCGAAAAATTTTTTTTCAAGATATCGGCCTGGAACCTTCGCCATTCGATTCAGTGACTTATTCTCGTTCTAAAACTGTAAAATAAGAGCCTTTTCCGATAATTTTTAAAATTCGACCTTTTTGGGGTAGGGAATCCTATGTTAAATTTTGCGAAACGACACTTTTTTTTTTAAAATTTCGAGATATCGACCTGAAACCTTCGCCATTCGATCCAAGTCATATACTTCCCAACCGATTTCAGCCACGAGAAAATTCTAAAAAAAATTTTTCCTCGGAAAAATCGATTTTTTCAAAATCGGCATTTTCGGCGAAAAGCGGAAAAACGTTTTTCGGCATAAAACATGGCAAAAAATTTTTTTAGAATTTTTTAACCCACAAAATCGGTTGGGAAGTATGCGACTTGGATCTAATGGTGAAGGTTTCAGGTCGATATCTCGAAATTTTTCAAAAAAATGTGTCGTTTCGCAAAATTTAACCCAGGATTCCCTACCCCAAAAGTGGGCAAAATTAAAAATTCTCCAAAAACCTTTTGTTTGTACTGTTTTAGATTGCAAATTCATCACTGAAGCGAATGGCGAAGGTCCCAGGTCGATATCTTGAAAAAAAAAATTTCCGATTTTTTCGACCCGGAAAACGGTAAGGGTACCCCCTTTGCATCGAAAAAATCCGAAAATTTTTTTTTCAAGATATCGACCTGGAACCTTCGCCATTCGATTCAGTGACTTATTCTCGTTCTAAAACTGTATAATAAGAGCCTTTTCCGATAATTTTTAAAATTCGACCTTTTTGGGGTAGGGAATCCTATGTTAAATTTTGCGAAACGACTTTTTTTTTTTTTAAATTTCGAGATATCGACCTGAAACCTTCGCCATTCGATCCAAGTCATATACTTCCCAACCGATTTCAGCCACGAGAAAATTCTAAAAAAAATTTTTCCTCGGAAAAATCGATTTTTTCGAAATCGGCATTTTCGGCGAAAAACGGAAAAACGTTTTTCGGCATAAAACATGGCAAAAAATTTTTTTAGAATTTTTTAACCCACAAAATCGGTTGGGAAGTATGCGACTTGGATCTAATGGTGAAGGTTTCAGGTCGATATCTCGAAATTTTTCAAAAAAATGTGTCGTTTCGCAAAATTTAACCCAGGATTCCCTACCCCAAAAGTGGGCAAAATTAAAAATTCTCCAAAAACCTTTTGTTTGTACTGTTTTAGATTGCAAATTCATCACTGAAGCGAATGGCGAAGGTCCCAGGTCGATATCTTGAAAAAAAAAATTTCCGATTTTTTCGAGCCGGAAAACGGTAAGGGTACCCCCTTTGCATCGAAAAAATCCGAAAATTTTTTTTTCAAGATATCGGCCTGGAACCTTCGCCATTCGATTCAGTGACTTATTCTCGTTCTAAAACTGTATAATAAGAGCCTTTTCCGATAATTTTTAAAATTCGACCTTTTTGGGGTAGGGAATCCTATGTTAAATTTTGCGAAACGACACTTTTTTTTAAAAAATTTCGAGATATCGACCTGAAACCTTCGCCATTCGATCCAAGTCATATACTTCCCAACCGATTTCAGCCACGAGAAAATTCTAAAAAAAATTTTTCCTCGGAAAAATCGATTTTTTCGAAATCGGCATTTTCGGCGAAAAACGGAAAAACGTTTTTCGGCATAAAACATGGCAAAAAATTTTTTTAGAATTTTTTAACCCACAAAATCGGTTGGGAAGTATGCGACTTGGATCTAATGGTGAAGGTTTCAGGTCGATATCTCGAAATTTTTCAAAAAAATGTGTCGTTTCGCAAAATTTAACCCAGGATTCCCTACCCCAAAAGTGGGCAAAATTAAAAATTCTCCAAAAACCTTTTGTTTGTACTGTTTTAGATTGCAAATTCATCACTGAAGCGAATGGCGAAGGTCCCAGGTCGATATCTTGAAAAAAAAAATTTCCGATTTTTTCGAGCCGGAAAACGGTAAGGGTACCCCCTTTGCATCGAAAAAATCCGAAATTTTTTTTTTCAAGATATCGACCTGGAACCTTCGCCATTCGATTCAGTGACTTATTCTCGTTCTAAAACTGTATAATAAGAGCCTTTTCCGATAATTTTTAAAATTCGACCTTTTTGGGGTAGGGAATCCTATGTTAAATTTTGCGAAACGACACTTTTTTTTTTTAAATTTCGAGATATCGACCTGAAACCTTCGCCATTCGATCCAAGTCATATACTTCCCAACCGATTTCAGCCACGAGAAAATTCTAAAAAAAATTTTTCCTCGGAAAAATCGATTTTTTCGAAATCGGCATTTTCGGCGAAAAACGGAAAAACGTTTTTCGGCATAAAACATGGCAAAAAATTTTTTTAGAATTTTTTAACCCACAAAATCGGTTGGGAAGTATGCGACTTGGATCTAATGGTGAAGGTTTCAGGTCGATATCTCGAAATTTTTCAAAAAAATGTGTCGTTTCGCAAAATTTAACCCAGGATTCCCTACCCCAAAAGTGGGCAAAATTGAAAATTCTCCAAAAACCTTTTGTTTGTACTGTTTTAGATTGCAAATTCATCACTGAAGCGAATGGCGAAGGTCCCAGGTCGATATCTTGAAAAAAAAAATTTCCGATTTTTTCGAGCCGGAAAACGGTAAGGGTACCCCCTTTGCATCGAAAAAATCCGAAAATTTTTTTTTCAAGATATCGGCCTGGAACCTTCGCCATTCGATTCAGTGACTTATTCTCGTTCTAAAACTGTATAATAAGAGCCTTTTCCGATAATTTTTAAAATTCGACCTTTTTGGGGTAGGGAATCCTATGTTAAATTTTGCGAAACGACACTTTTTTTTAAAAAATTTCGAGATATCGACCTGAAACCTTCGCCATTCGATCCAAGTCATATACTTCCCAACCGATTTCAGCCACGAGAAAATTCTAAAAAAATTTTTTCCTCGGAAAAATCGATTTTTTCGAAATCGGCATTTTCGGCGAAAAACGGAAAAACGTTTTTCGGCATAAAACATGGCAAAAAATTTTTTTAGAATTTTTTAACCCACAAAATCGGTTGGGAAGTATGCGACTTGGATCTAATGGTGAAGGTTTCAGGTCGATATCTCGAAATTTTTCAAAAAAATGTGTCGTTTCGCAAAATTTAACCCAGGATTCCCTACCCCAAAAGTGGGCAAAATTGAAAATTCTCCAAAAACCTTTTGTTTGTACTGTTTTAGATTGCAAATTCATCACTGAAGCGAATGGCGAAGGTCCCAGGTCGATATCTTGAAAAAAAAAATTTCCGATTTTTCGAGCCGGAAAACGGTAAGGGTACCCCCTTTGCATCGAAAAAATCCGAAAATTTTTTTTTCAAGATATCGACCTGGAACCTTCGCCATTCGATTCAGTGACTTATTCTCGTTCTAAAACTGTATAATAAGAGCCTTTTCCGATAATTTTTAAAATTCGACCTTTTTGGGGTAGGGAATCCTATGTTAAATTTTGCGAAACGACACTTTTTTTTTTTAAATTTCGAGATATCGACCTGAAACCTTCGCCATTCGATCCAAGTCATATACTTCCCAACCGATTTCAGCCACGAGAAAATTCTAAAAAAAAATTTTCTTCGGAAAAATCGATTTTTTCGAAATCGGCATTTTCGGCGAAAAACGGAAAAACGTTTTTCGGCATAAAACATGGCAAAAAATTTTTTTAGAATTTTTTAACCCACAAAATCGGTTGGGAAGTATGCGACTTGGATCTAATGGTGAAGGTTTCAGGTCGATATCTCGAAATTTTTCAAAAAAATGTGTCGTTTCGCAAAATTTAACCCAGGATTCCCTACCCCAAAAGTGGGCAAAATTGAAAATTCTCCAAAAACCTTTTGTTTGTACTGTTTTAGATTGCAAATTCATCACTGAAGCGAATGGCGAAGGTCCCAGGTCGATATCTTGAAAAAAAAAATTTCCGATTTTTTCGAGCCGGAAAACGGTAAGGGTACCCCCTTTGCATCGAAAAAATCCGAAAATTTTTTTTTCAAGATATCGGCCTGGAACCTTCGCCATTCGATTCAGTGACTTATTCTCGTTCTAAAACTGTATAATAAGAGCCTTTTCCGATAATTTTTAAAATTCGACCTTTTTGGGGTAGGGAATCCTATGTTAAATTTTGCGAAACGACACTTTTTTTTAAAAAATTTCGAGATATCGACCTGAAACCTTCGCCATTCGATCCAAGTCATATACTTCCCAACCGATTTCAGCCACGAGAAAATTCTAAAAAAAATTTTTCCTCGGAAAAATCGATTTTTTCGAAATCGGCATTTTCGGCGAAAAACGGAAAAACGTTTTTCGGCATAAAACATGGCAAAAAATTTTTTTAGAATTTTTTAACCCACAAAATCGGTTGGGAAGTATGCGACTTGGATCTAATGGTGAAGGTTTCAGGTCGATATCTCGAAATTTTTCAAAAAAATGTGTCGTTTCGCAAAATTTAACCCAGGATTCCCTACCCCAAAAGTGGGCAAAATTAAAAATTCTCCAAAAACCTTTTGTTTGTACTGTTTTAGATTGCAAATTCATCACTGAAGCGAATGGCGAAGGTCCCAGGTCGATATCTTGAAAAAAAAAATTTCCGATTTTTTCGAGCCGGAAAACGGTAAGGGTACCCCCTTTGCATCGAAAAAATCCGAAATTTTTTTTTTCAAGATATCGACCTGGAACCTTCGCCATTCGATTCAGTGACTTATTCTCGTTCTAAAACTGTATAATAAGAGCCTTTTCCGATAATTTTTAAAATTCGACCTTTTTGGGGTAGGGAATCCTATGTTAAATTTTGCGAAACGACACTTTTTTTTAAAAAATTTCGAGATATCGACCTGAAACCTTCGCCATTCGATCCAAGTCATATACTTCCCAACCGATTTCAGCCACGAGAAAATTCTAAAAAAATTTTTTCCTCGGAAAAATCGATTTTTTCGAAATCGGCATTTTCGGCGAAAAACGGAAAAACGTTTTTCGGCATAAAACATGGCAAAAAATTTTTTTAGAATTTTTTAACCCACAAAATCGGTTGGGAAGTATGCGACTTGGATCTAATGGTGAAGGTTTCAGGTCGATATCTCGAAATTTTTCAAAAAAATGTGTCGTTTCGCAAAATTTAACCCAGGATTCCCTACCCCAAAAGTGGGCAAAATTGAAAATTCTCCAAAAACCTTTTGTTTGTACTGTTTTAGATTGCAAATTCATCACTGAAGCGAATGGCGAAGGTCCCAGGTCGATATCTTGAAAAAAAAAATTTCCGATTTTTCGAGCCGGAAAACGGTAAGGGTACCCCCTTTGCATCGAAAAAATCCGAAAATTTTTTTTTCAAGATATCGACCTGGAACCTTCGCCATTCGATTCAGTGACTTATTCTCGTTCTAAAACTGTATAATAAGAGCCTTTTCCGATAATTTTTAAAATTCGACCTTTTTGGGGTAGGGAATCCTATGTTAAATTTTGCGAAACGACACTTTTTTTTTTTAAATTTCGAGATATCGACCTGAAACCTTCGCCATTCGATCCAAGTCATATACTTCCCAACCGATTTCAGCCACGAGAAAATTCTAAAAAAAAATTTTCTTCGGAAAAATCGATTTTTTCGAAATCGGCATTTTCGGCGAAAAACGGAAAAACGTTTTTCGGCATAAAACATGGCAAAAAATTTTTTTAGAATTTTTTAACCCACAAAATCGGTTGGGAAGTATGCGACTTGGATCTAATGGTGAAGGTTTCAGGTCGATATCTCGAAATTTTTCAAAAAAATGTGTCGTTTCGCAAAATTTAACCCAGGATTCCCTACCCCAAAAGTGGGCAAAATTAAAAATTCTCCAAAAACCTTTTGTTTGTACTGTTTTAGATTGCAAATTCATCACTGAAGCGAATGGCGAAGGTCCCAGGTCGATATCTTGAAAAAAAAAATTTCCGATTTTTTCGAGCCGGAAAACGGTAAGGGTACCCCCTTTGCATCGAAAAAATCCGAAAATTTTTTTTTCAAGATATCGACCTGGAACCTTCGCCATTCGATTCAGTGACTTATTCTCGTTCTAAAACTGTATAATAAGAGCCTTTTCCGATAATTTTTAAAATTCGACCTTTTTGGGGTAGGGAATCCTATGTTAAATTTTGCGAAACGACACTTTTTTTAAAAAAATTTCGAGATATCGACCTGAAACCTTCGCCATTCGATCCAAGTCATATACTTCCCAACCGATTTCAGCCACGAGAAAATTCTAAAAAAATTTTTTCCTCGGAAAAATCGATTTTTTCGAAATCGGCATTTTCGGCGAAAAACGGAAAAACGTTTTTCGGCATAAAACATGGCAAAAAATTTTTTTAGAATTTTTTAACCCACAAAATCGGTTGGGAAGTATGCGACTTGGATCTAATGGTGAAGGTTTCAGGTCGATATCTCGAAATTTTTCAAAAAAATGTGTCGTTTCGCAAAATTTAACCCAGGATTCCCTACCCCAAAAGTGGGCAAAATTGAAAATTCTCCAAAAACCTTTTGTTTGTACTGTTTTAGATTGCAAATTCATCACTGAAGCGAATGGCGAAGGTCCCAGGTCGATATCTTGAAAAAAAAAATTTCCGATTTTTCGAGCCGGAAAACGGTAAGGGTACCCCCTTTGCATCGAAAAAATCCGAAAAATTTTTTTTCAAGATATCGGCCTGGAACCTTCGCCATTCGATTCAGTGACTTATTCTCGTTCTAAAACTGTATAATAAGAGCCTTTTCCGATAATTTTTAAAATTCGACCTTTTTGGGGTAGGGAATCCTATGTTAAATTTTGCGAAACGACACTTTTTTTAAAAAAATTTCGAGATATCGACCTGAAACCTTCGCCATTCGATCCAAGTCATATACTTCCCAACCGATTTCAGCCACGAGAAAATTCTAAAAAAATTTTTTCCTCGGAAAAATCGATTTTTTCGAAATCGGCATTTTCGGCGAAAAACGGAAAAACGTTTTTCGGCATAAAACATGGCAAAAAATTTTTTTAGAATTTTTTAACCCACAAAATCGGTTGGGAAGTATGCGACTTGGATCTAATGGTGAAGGTTTCAGGTCGATATCTCGAAATTTTTCAAAAAAATGTGTCGTTTCGCAAAATTTAACCCAGGATTCCCTACCCCAAAAGTGGGCAAAATTAAAAATTCTCCAAAAACCTTTTGTTTGTACTGTTTTAGATTGCAAATTCATCACTGAAGCGAATGGCGAAGGTCCCAGGTCGATATCTTGAAAAAAAAAATTTCCGATTTTTTCGAGCCGGAAAACGGTAAGGGTACCCCCTTTGCATCGAAAAAATCCGAAATTTTTTTTTTCAAGATATCGACCTGGAACCTTCGCCATTCGATTCAGTGACTTATTCTCGTTCTAAAACTGTATAATAAGAGCCTTTTCCGATAATTTTTAAAATTCGACCTTTTTGGGGTAGGGAATCCTATGTTAAATTTTGCGAAACGACACTTTTTTTTAAAAAATTTCGAGATATCGACCTGAAACCTTCGCCATTCGATCCAAGTCATATACTTCCCAACCGATTTCAGCCACGAGAAAATTCTAAAAAAAATTTTTCCTCGGAAAAATCGATTTTTTCGAAATCGGCATTTTCGGCGAAAAACGGAAAAACGTTTTTCGGCATAAAACATGGCAAAAAATTTTTTTAGAATTTTTTAACCCACAAAATCGGTTGGGAAGTATGCGACTTGGATCTAATGGTGAAGGTTTCAGGTCGATATCTCGAAATTTTTCAAAAAAATGTGTCGTTTCGCAAAATTTAACCCAGGATTCCCTACCCCAAAAGTGGGCAAAATTAAAAATTCTCCAAAAACCTTTTGTTTGTACTGTTTTAGATTGCAAATTCATCACTGAAGCGAATGGCGAAGGTCCCAGGTCGATATCTTGAAAAAAAAAATTTCCGATTTTTTCGAGCCGGAAAACGGTAAGGGTACCCCCTTTGCATCGAAAAAATCCGAAAATTTTTTTTTCAAGATATCGACCTGGAACCTTCGCCATTCGATTCAGTGACTTATTCTCGTTCTAAAACTGTATAATAAGAGCCTTTTCCGATAATTTTTAAAATTCGACCTTTTTGGGGTAGGGAATCCTATGTTAAATTTTGCGAAACGACACTTTTTTTAAAAAAATTTCGAGATATCGACCTGAAACCTTCGCCATTCGATCCAAGTCATATACTTCCCAACCGATTTCAGCCACGAGAAAATTCTAAAAAAATTTTTTCCTCGGAAAAATCGATTTTTTCGAAATCGGCATTTTCGGCGAAAAACGGAAAAACGTTTTTCGGCATAAAACATGGCAAAAAATTTTTTTAGAATTTTTTAACCCACAAAATCGGTTGGGAAGTATGCGACTTGGATCTAATGGTGAAGGTTTCAGGTCGATATCTCGAAATTTTTCAAAAAAATGTGTCGTTTCGCAAAATTTAACCCAGGATTCCCTACCCCAAAAGTGGGCAAAATTAAAAATTCTCCAAAAACCTTTTGTTTGTACTGTTTTAGATTGCAAATTCATCACTGAAGCGAATGGCGAAGGTCCCAGGTCGATATCTTGAAAAAAAAAATTTCCGATTTTTTCGAGCCGGAAAACGGTAAGGGTACCCCCTTTGCATCGAAAAAATCCGAAATTTTTTTTTTCAAGATATCGACCTGGAACCTTCGCCATTCGATTCAGTGACTTATTCTCGTTCTAAAACTGTATAATAAGAGCCTTTTCCGATAATTTTTAAAATTCGACCTTTTTGGGGTAGGGAATCCTATGTTAAATTTTGCGAAACGACACTTTTTTTTAAAAAATTTCGAGATATCGACCTGAAACCTTCGCCATTCGATCCAAGTCATATACTTCCCAACCGATTTCAGCCACGAGAAAATTCTAAAAAAAATTTTTCCTCGGAAAAATCGATTTTTTCGAAATCGGCATTTTCGGCGAAAAACGGAAAAACGTTTTTCGGCATAAAACATGGCAAAAAATTTTTTTAGAATTTTTTAACCCACAAAATCGGTTGGGAAGTATGCGACTTGGATCTAATGGTGAAGGTTTCAGGTCGATATCTCGAAATTTTTCAAAAAAATGTGTCGTTTCGCAAAATTTAACCCAGGATTCCCTACCCCAAAAGTGGGCAAAATTGAAAATTCTCCAAAAACCTTTTGTTTGTACTGTTTTAGATTGCAAATTCATCACTGAAGCGAATGGCGAAGGTCCCAGGTCGATATCTTGAAAAAAAAAATTTCCGATTTTTCGAGCCGGAAAACGGTAAGGGTACCCCCTTTGCATCGAAAAAATCCGAAAATTTTTTTTTCAAGATATCGACCTGGAACCTTCGCCATTCGATTCAGTGACTTATTCTCGTTCTAAAACTGTATAATAAGAGCCTTTTCCGATAATTTTTAAAATTCGACCTTTTTGGGGTAGGGAATCCTATGTTAAATTTTGCGAAACGACACTTTTTTTTTTTAAATTTCGAGATATCGACCTGAAACCTTCGCCATTCGATCCAAGTCATATACTTCCCAACCGATTTCAGCCACGAGAAAATTCTAAAAAAAAATTTTCTTCGGAAAAATCGATTTTTTCGAAATCGGCATTTTCGGCGAAAAACGGAAAAACGTTTTTCGGCATAAAACATGGCAAAAAATTTTTTTAGAATTTTTTAACCCACAAAATCGGTTGGGAAGTATGCGACTTGGATCTAATGGTGAAGGTTTCAGGTCGATATCTCGAAATTTTTCAAAAAAATGTGTCGTTTCGCAAAATTTAACCCAGGATTCCCTACCCCAAAAGTGGGCAAAATTAAAAATTCTCCAAAAACCTTTTGTTTGTACTGTTTTAGATTGCAAATTCATCACTGAAGCGAATGGCGAAGGTCCCAGGTCGATATCTTGAAAAAAAAAATTTCCGATTTTTTCGAGCCGGAAAACGGTAAGGGTACCCCCTTTGCATCGAAAAAATCCGAAAATTTTTTTTTCAAGATATCGACCTGGAACCTTCGCCATTCGATTCAGTGACTTATTCTCGTTCTAAAACTGTACAATAAGAGCCTTTTCCGATAATTTTTAAAATTCGACCTTTTTGGGGTAGGGAATCCTATGTTAAATTTTGCGAAACGACACTTTTTTTAAAAAAATTTCGAGATATCGACCTGAAACCTTCGCCATTCGATCCAAGTCATATACTTCCCAACCGATTTCAGCCACGAGAAAATTCTAAAAAAATTTTTTCCTCGGAAAAATCGATTTTTTCGAAATCGGCATTTTCGGCGAAAAACGGAAAAACGTTTTTCGGCATAAAACATGGCAAAAAATTTTTTTAGAATTTTTTAACCCACAAAATCGGTTGGGAAGTATGCGACTTGGATCTAATGGTGAAGGTTTCAGGTCGATATCTCGAAATTTTTCAAAAAAATGTGTCGTTTCGCAAAATTTAACCCAGGATTCCCTACCCCAAAAGTGGGCAAAATTGAAAATTCTCCAAAAACCTTTTGTTTGTACTGTTTTAGATTGCAAATTCATCACTGAAGCGAATGGCGAAGGTCCCAGGTCGATATCTTGAAAAAAAAAATTTCCGATTTTTCGAGCCGGAAAACGGTAAGGGTACCCCCTTTGCATCGAAAAAATCCGAAAAATTTTTTTTCAAGATATCGGCCTGGAACCTTCGCCATTCGATTCAGTGACTTATTCTCGTTCTAAAACTGTATAATAAGAGCCTTTTCCGATAATTTTTAAAATTCGACCTTTTTGGGGTAGGGAATCCTATGTTAAATTTTGCGAAACGACACTTTTTTTTAAAAAATTTCGAGATATCGACCTGAAACCTTCGCCATTCGATCCAAGTCATATACTTCCCAACCGATTTCAGCCACGAGAAAATTCTAAAAAAATTTTTTCCTCGGAAAAATCGATTTTTTCGAAATCGGCATTTTCGGCGAAAAACGGAAAAACGTTTTTCGGCATAAAACATGGCAAAAAATTTTTTTAGAATTTTTTAACCCACAAAATCGGTTGGGAAGTATGCGACTTGGATCTAATGGTGAAGGTTTCAGGTCGATATCTCGAAATTTTTCAAAAAAATGTGTCGTTTCGCAAAATTTAACCCAGGATTCCCTACCCCAAAAGTGGGCAAAATTAAAAATTCTCCAAAAACCTTTTGTTTGTACTGTTTTAGATTGCAAATTCATCACTGAAGCGAATGGCGAAGGTCCCAGGTCGATATCTTGAAAAAAAAAATTTCCGATTTTTTCGAGCCGGAAAACGGTAAGGGTACCCCCTTTGCATCGAAAAAATCCGAAAATTTTTTTTTCAAGATATCGGCCTGGAACCTTCGCCATTCGATTCAGTGACTTATTCTCGTTCTAAAACTGTATAATAAGAGCCTTTTCCGATAATTTTTAAAATTCGACCTTTTTGGGGTAGGGAATCCTATGTTAAATTTTGCGAAACGACACTTTTTTTTAAAAAATTTCGAGATATCGACCTGAAACCTTCGCCATTCGATCCAAGTCATATACTTCCCAACCGATTTCAGCCACGAGAAAATTCTAAAAAAAATTTTTCCTCGGAAAAATCGATTTTTTCGAAATCGGCATTTTCGGCGAAAAACGGAAAAACGTTTTTCGGCATAAAACATGGCAAAAAATTTTTTTAGAATTTTTTAACCCACAAAATCGGTTGGGAAGTATGCGACTTGGATCTAATGGTGAAGGTTTCAGGTCGATATCTCGAAATTTTTCAAAAAAATGTGTCGTTTCGCAAAATTTAACCCAGGATTCCCTACCCCAAAAGTGGGCAAAATTAAAAATTCTCCAAAAACCTTTTGTTTGTACTGTTTTAGATTGCAAATTCATCACTGAAGCGAATGGCGAAGGTCCCAGGTCGATATCTTGAAAAAAAAAATTTCCGATTTTTTCGAGCCGGAAAACGGTAAGGGTACCCCCTTTGCATCGAAAAAATCCGAAATTTTTTTTTTCAAGATATCGACCTGGAACCTTCGCCATTCGATTCAGTGACTTATTCTCGTTCTAAAACTGTATAATAAGAGCCTTTTCCGATAATTTTTAAAATTCGACCTTTTTGGGGTAGGGAATCCTATGTTAAATTTTGCGAAACGACACTTTTTTTTTTTAAATTTCGAGATATCGACCTGAAACCTTCGCCATTCGATCCAAGTCATATACTTCCCAACCGATTTCAGCCACGAGAAAATTCTAAAAAAATTTTTTCCTCGGAAAAATCGATTTTTTCGAAATCGGCATTTTCGGCGAAAAACGGAAAAACGTTTTTCGGCATAAAACATGGCAAAAAATTTTTTTAGAATTTTTTAACCCACAAAATCGGTTGGGAAGTATGCGACTTGGATCTAATGGTGAAGGTTTCAGGTCGATATCTCGAAATTTTTCAAAAAAATGTGTCGTTTCGCAAAATTTAACCCAGGATTCCCTACCCCAAAAGTGGGCAAAATTAAAAATTCTCCAAAAACCTTTTGTTTGTACTGTTTTAGATTGCAAATTCATCACTGAAGCGAATGGCGAAGGTCCCAGGTCGATATCTTGAAAAAAAAAATTTCCGATTTTTTCGAGCCGGAAAACGGTAAGGGTACCCCCTTTGCATCGAAAAAATCCGAAAATTTTTTTTTCAAGATATCGGCCTGGAACCTTCGCCATTCGATTCAGTGACTTATTCTCGTTCTAAAACTGTATAATAAGAGCCTTTTCCGATAATTTTTAAAATTCGACCTTTTTGGGGTAGGGAATCCTATGTTAAATTTTGCGAAACGACACTTTTTTTTAAAAAATTTCGAGATATCGACCTGAAACCTTCGCCATTCGATCCAAGTCATATACTTCCCAACCGATTTCAGCCACGAGAAAATTCTAAAAAAAATTTTTCCTCGGAAAAATCGATTTTTTCGAAATCGGCATTTTCGGCGAAAAACGGAAAAACGTTTTTCGGCATAAAACATGGCAAAAAATTTTTTTAGAATTTTTTAACCCACAAAATCGGTTGGGAAGTATGCGACTTGGATCTAATGGTGAAGGTTTCAGGTCGATATCTCGAAATTTTTCAAAAAAATGTGTCGTTTCGCAAAATTTAACCCAGGATTCCCTACCCCAAAAGTGGGCAAAATTAAAAATTCTCCAAAAACCTTTTGTTTGTACTGTTTTAGATTGCAAATTCATCACTGAAGCGAATGGCGAAGGTCCCAGGTCGATATCTTGAAAAAAAAAATTTCCGATTTTTTCGAGCCGGAAAACGGTAAGGGTACCCCCTTTGCATCGAAAAAATCCGAAATTTTTTTTTTCAAGATATCGACCTGGAACCTTCGCCATTCGATTCAGTGACTTATTCTCGTTCTAAAACTGTATAATAAGAGCCTTTTCCGATAATTTTTAAAATTCGACCTTTTTGGGGTAGGGAATCCTATGTTAAATTTTGCGAAACGACACTTTTTTTTTTTAAATTTCGAGATATCGACCTGAAACCTTCGCCATTCGATCCAAGTCATATACTTCCCAACCGATTTCAGCCACGAGAAAATTCTAAAAAAAATTTTTCCTCGGAAAAATCGATTTTTTCGAAATCGGCATTTTCGGCGAAAAACGGAAAAACGTTTTTCGGCATAAAACATGGCAAAAAATTTTTTTAGAATTTTTTAACCCACAAAATCGGTTGGGAAGTATGCGACTTGGATCTAATGGTGAAGGTTTCAGGTCGATATCTCGAAATTTTTCAAAAAAATGTGTCGTTTCGCAAAATTTAACCCAGGATTCCCTACCCCAAAAGTGGGCAAAATTGAAAATTCTCCAAAAACCTTTTGTTTGTACTGTTTTAGATTGCAAATTCATCACTGAAGCGAATGGCGAAGGTCCCAGGTCGATATCTTGAAAAAAAAAATTTCCGATTTTTTCGAGCCGGAAAACGGTAAGGGTACCCCCTTTGCATCGAAAAAATCCGAAAATTTTTTTTTCAAGATATCGGCCTGGAACCTTCGCCATTCGATTCAGTGACTTATTCTCGTTCTAAAACTGTATAATAAGAGCCTTTTCCGATAATTTTTAAAATTCGACCTTTTTGGGGTAGGGAATCCTATGTTAAATTTTGCGAAACGACACTTTTTTTTAAAAAATTTCGAGATATCGACCTGAAACCTTCGCCATTCGATCCAAGTCATATACTTCCCAACCGATTTCAGCCACGAGAAAATTCTAAAAAAATTTTTTCCTCGGAAAAATCGATTTTTTCGAAATCGGCATTTTCGGCGAAAAACGGAAAAACGTTTTTCGGCATAAAACATGGCAAAAAATTTTTTTAGAATTTTTTAACCCACAAAATCGGTTGGGAAGTATGCGACTTGGATCTAATGGTGAAGGTTTCAGGTCGATATCTCGAAATTTTTCAAAAAAATGTGTCGTTTCGCAAAATTTAACCCAGGATTCCCTACCCCAAAAGTGGGCAAAATTAAAAATTCTCCAAAAACCTTTTGTTTGTACTGTTTTAGATTGCAAATTCATCACTGAAGCGAATGGCGAAGGTCCCAGGTCGATATCTTGAAAAAAAAAATTTCCGATTTTTTCGAGCCGGAAAACGGTAAGGGTACCCCCTTTGCATCGAAAAAATCCGAAAATTTTTTTTTCAAGATATCGGCCTGGAACCTTCGCCATTCGATTCAGTGACTTATTCTCGTTCTAAAACTGTATAATAAGAGCCTTTTCCGATAATTTTTAAAATTCGACCTTTTTGGGGTAGGGAATCCTATGTTAAATTTTGCGAAACGACACTTTTTTTAAAAAAATTTCGAGATATCGACCTGAAACCTTCGCCATTCGATCCAAGTCATATACTTCCCAACCGATTTCAGCCACGAGAAAATTCTAAAAAAAATTTTTCCTCGGAAAAATCGATTTTTTCGAAATCGGCATTTTCGGCGAAAAACGGAAAAACGTTTTTCGGCATAAAACATGGCAAAAAATTTTTTTAGAATTTTTTAACCCACAAAATCGGTTGGGAAGTATGCGACTTGGATCTAATGGTGAAGGTTTCAGGTCGATATCTCGAAATTTTTCAAAAAAATGTGTCGTTTCGCAAAATTTAACCCAGGATTCCCTACCCCAAAAGTGGGCAAAATTAAAAATTCTCCAAAAACCTTTTGTTTGTACTGTTTTAGATTGCAAATTCATCACTGAAGCGAATGGCGAAGGTCCCAGGTCGATATCTTGAAAAAAAAAATTTCCGATTTTTTCGAGCCGGAAAACGGTAAGGGTACCCCCTTTGCATCGAAAAAATCCGAAATTTTTTTTTTCAAGATATCGACCTGGAACCTTCGCCATTCGATTCAGTGACTTATTCTCGTTCTAAAACTGTATAATAAGAGCCTTTTCCGATAATTTTTAAAATTCGACCTTTTTGGGGTAGGGAATCCTATGTTAAATTTTGCGAAACGACACTTTTTTTTTTTAAATTTCGAGATATCGACCTGAAACCTTCGCCATTCGATCCAAGTCATATACTTCCCAACCGATTTCAGCCACGAGAAAATTCTAAAAAAAATTTTTCCTCGGAAAAATCGATTTTTTCGAAATCGGCATTTTCGGCGAAAAACGGAAAAACGTTTTTCGGCATAAAACATGGCAAAAAATTTTTTTAGAATTTTTTAACCCACAAAATCGGTTGGGAAGTATGCGACTTGGATCTAATGGTGAAGGTTTCAGGTCGATATCTCGAAATTTTTCAAAAAAATGAGTCGTTTCGCAAAATTTAACCCAGGATTCCCTACCCCAAAAGTGGGCAAAATTGAAAATTCTCCAAAAACCTTTTGTTTGTACTGTTTTAGATTGCAAATTCATCACTGAAGCGAATGGCGAAGGTCCCAGGTCGATATCTTGAAAAAAAAAATTTCCGATTTTTTCGAGCCGGAAAACGGTAAGGGTACCCCCTTTGCATCGAAAAAATCCGAAAAATTTTTTTTCAAGATATCGGCCTGGAACCTTCGCCATTCGATTCAGTGACTTATTCTCGTTCTAAAACTGTAAAATAAGAGCCTTTTCCGATAATTTTTAAAATTCGACCTTTTTGGGGTAGGGAATCCTATGTTAAATTTTGCGAAACGACACTTTTTTTTTTAAAATTTCGAGATATCGACCTGAAACCTTCGCCATTCGATCCAAGTCATATACTTCCCAACCGATTTCAGCCACGAGAAAATTCTAAAAAAAATTTTTCCTCGGAAAAATCGATTTTTTCGAAATCGGCATTTTCGGCGAAAAGCGGAAAAACGTTTTTCGGCATAAAACATGGCAAAAAATTTTTTTAGAATTTTTTAACCCACAAAATCGGTTGGGAAGTATGCGACTTGGATCTAATGGTGAAGGTTTCAGGTCGATATCTCGAAATTTTTCAAAAAAATGTGTCGTTTCGCAAAATTTAACCCAGGATTCCCTACCCCAAAAGTGGGCAAAATTAAAAATTCTCCAAAAACCTTTTGTTTGTACTGTTTTAGATTGCAAATTCATCACTGAAGCGAATGGCGAAGGTCCCAGGTCGATATCTTGAAAAAAAAAATTTCCGATTTTTTCGAGCCGGAAAACGGTAAGGGTACCCCCTTTGCATCGAAAAAATCCGAAAATTTTTTTTTCAAGATATCGGCCTGGAACCTTCGCCATTCGATTCAGTGACTTATTCTCGTTCTAAAACTGTATAATAAGAGCCTTTTCCGATAATTTTTAAAATTCGACCTTTTTGGGGTAGGGAATCCTATGTTAAATTTTGCGAAACGACACTTTTTTTTTTTAAATTTCGAGATATCGACCTGAAACCTTCGCCATTCGATCCAAGTCATATACTTCCCAACCGATTTCAGCCACGAGAAAATTCTAAAAAAAAATTTTCTTCGGAAAAATCGATTTTTTCGAAATCGGCATTTTCGGCGAAAAACGGAAAAACGTTTTTCGGCATAAAACATGGCAAAAAATTTTTTTAGAATTTTTTAACCCACAAAATCGGTTGGGAAGTATGCGACTTGGATCTAATGGTGAAGGTTTCAGGTCGATATCTCGAAATTTTTCAAAAAAATGTGTCGTTTCGCAAAATTTAACCCAGGATTCCCTACCCCAAAAGTGGGCAAAATTAAAAATTCTCCAAAAACCTTTTGTTTGTACTGTTTTAGATTGCAAATTCATCACTGAAGCGAATGGCGAAGGTCCCAGGTCGATATCTTGAAAAAAAAAATTTCCGATTTTTTCGAGCCGGAAAACGGTAAGGGTACCCCCTTTGCATCGAAAAAATCCGAAAATTTTTTTTTCAAGATATCGACCTGGAACCTTCGCCATTCGATTCAGTGACTTATTCTCGTTCTAAAACTGTATAATAAGAGCCTTTTCCGATAATTTTTAAAATTCGACCTTTTTGGGGTAGGGAATCCTATGTTAAATTTTGCGAAACGACACTTTTTTTAAAAAAATTTCGAGATATCGACCTGAAACCTTCGCCATTCGATCCAAGTCATATACTTCCCAACCGATTTCAGCCACGAGAAAATTCTAAAAAAATTTTTTCCTCGGAAAAATCGATTTTTTCGAAATCGGCATTTTCGGCGAAAAACGGAAAAACGTTTTTCGGCATAAAACATGGCAAAAAATTTTTTTAGAATTTTTTAACCCACAAAATCGGTTGGGAAGTATGCGACTTGGATCTAATGGTGAAGGTTTCAGGTCGATATCTCGAAATTTTTCAAAAAAATGTGTCGTTTCGCAAAATTTAACCCAGGATTCCCTACCCCAAAAGTGGGCAAAATTGAAAATTCTCCAAAAACCTTTTGTTTGTACTGTTTTAGATTGCAAATTCATCACTGAAGCGAATGGCGAAGGTCCCAGGTCGATATCTTGAAAAAAAAAAATTCCGATTTTTCGAGCCGGAAAACGGTAAGGGTACCCCCTTTGCATCGAAAAAATCCGAAAATTTTTTTTTCAAGATATCGACCTGGAACCTTCGCCATTCGATTCAGTGACTTATTCTCGTTCTAAAACTGTATAATAAGAGCCTTTTCCGATAATTTTTAAAATTCGACCTTTTTGGGGTAGGGAATCCTATGTTAAATTTTGCGAAACGACACTTTTTTTTAAAAAATTTCGAGATATCGACCTGAAACCTTCGCCATTCGATCCAAGTCATATACTTCCCAACCGATTTCAGCCACGAGAAAATTCTAAAAAAAATTTTTCCTCGGAAAAATCGATTTTTTCGAAATCGGCATTTTCGGCGAAAAACGGAAAAACGTTTTTCGGCATAAAACATGGCAAAAAATTTTTTTAGAATTTTTTAACCCACAAAATCGGTTGGGAAGTATGCGACTTGGATCTAATGGTGAAGGTTTCAGGTCGATATCTCGAAATTTTTCAAAAAAATGTGTCGTTTCGCAAAATTTAACCCAGGATTCCCTACCCCAAAAGTGGGCAAAATTGAAAATTCTCCAAAAACCTTTTGTTTGTACTGTTTTAGATTGCAAATTCATCACTGAAGCGAATGGCGAAGGTCCCAGGTCGATATCTTGAAAAAAAAAATTTCCGATTTTTTCGAGCCGGAAAACGGTAAGGGTACCCCCTTTGCATCGAAAAAATCCGAAAATTTTTTTTTCAAGATATCGGCCTGGAACCTTCGCCATTCGATTCAGTGACTTATTCTCGTTCTAAAACTGTATAATAAGAGCCTTTTCCGATAATTTTTAAAATTCGACCTTTTTGGGGTAGGGAATCCTATGTTAAATTTTGCGAAACGACACTTTTTTTTAAAAAATTTCGAGATATCGACCTGAAACCTTCGCCATTCGATCCAAGTCATATACTTCCCAACCGATTTCAGCCACGAGAAAATTCTAAAAAAATTTTTTCCTCGGAAAAATCGATTTTTTCGAAATCGGCATTTTCGGCGAAAAACGGAAAAACGTTTTTCGGCATAAAACATGGCAAAAAATTTTTTTAGAATTTTTTAACCCACAAAATCGGTTGGGAAGTATGCGACTTGGATCTAATGGTGAAGGTTTCAGGTCGATATCTCGAAATTTTTCAAAAAAATGTGTCGTTTCGCAAAATTTAACCCAGGATTCCCTACCCCAAAAGTGGGCAAAATTAAAAATTCTCCAAAAACCTTTTGTTTGTACTGTTTTAGATTGCAAATTCATCACTGAAGCGAATGGCGAAGGTCCCAGGTCGATATCTTGAAAAAAAAAATTTCCGATTTTTTCGAGCCGGAAAACGGTAAGGGTACCCCCTTTGCATCGAAAAAATCCGAAATTTTTTTTTTCAAGATATCGACCTGAAACCTTCGCCATTCGATTCAGTGACTTATTCTCGTTCTAAAACTGTATAATAAGAGCCTTTTCCGATAATTTTTAAAATTCGACCTTTTTGGGGTAGGGAATCCTATGTTAAATTTTGCGAAACGACACTTTTTTTTTTAAAATTTCGAGATATCGACCTGAAACCTTCGCCATTCGATCCAAGTCATATACTTCCCAACCGATTTCAGCCACGAGAAAATTCTAAAACAAATTTTTCCTCGGAAAAATCGATTTTTTCGAAATCGGCATTTTCGGCGAAAAACGGAAAAACGTTTTTCGGCATAAAACATGGTAAAAAATTTTTTTAGAATTTTTTAACCCACAAAATCGGTTGGGAAGTATGCGACTTGGATCTAATGGTGAAGGTTTCAGGTCGATATCTCGAAATTTTTCAAAAAAATGTGTCGTTTCGCAAAATTTAACCCAGGATTCCCTACCCCAAAAGTGGGCAAAATTAAAAATTCTCCAAAAACCTTTTGTTTGTACTGTTTTAGATTGCAAATTCATCACTGAAGCGAATGGCGAAGGTCCCAGGTCGATATCTTGAAAAAAAAAATTTCCGATTTTTTCGAGCCGGAAAACGGTAAGGGTACCCCCTTTGCATCGAAAAAATCCGAAATTTTTTTTTTCAAGATATCGACCTGGAACCTTCGCCATTCGATTCAGTGACTTATTCTCGTTCTAAAACTGTATAATAAGAGCCTTTTCCGATAATTTTTAAAATTCGACCTTTTTGGGGTAGGGAATCCTATGTTAAATTTTGCGAAACGACACTTTTTTTTAAAAAATTTCGAGATATCGACCTGAAACCTTCGCCATTCGATCCAAGTCATATACTTCCCAACCGATTTCAGCCACGAGAAAATTCTAAAAAAATTTTTTCCTCGGAAAAATCGATTTTTTCGAAATCGGCATTTTCGGCGAAAAACGGAAAAACGTTTTTCGGCATAAAACATGGCAAAAAATTTTTTTAGAATTTTTTAACCCACAAAATCGGTTGGGAAGTATGCGACTTGGATCTAATGGTGAAGGTTTCAGGTCGATATCTCGAAATTTTTCAAAAAAATGTGTCGTTTCGCAAAATTTAACCCAGGATTCCCTACCCCAAAAGTGGGCAAAATTGAAAATTCTCCAAAAACCTTTTGTTTGTACTGTTTTAGATTGCAAATTCATCACTGAAGCGAATGGCGAAGGTCCCAGGTCGATATCTTGAAAAAAAAAATTTCCGATTTTTCGAGCCGGAAAACGGTAAGGGTACCCCCTTTGCATCGAAAAAATCCGAAAATTTTTTTTTCAAGATATCGACCTGGAACCTTCGCCATTCGATTCAGTGACTTATTCTCGTTCTAAAACTGTATAATAAGAGCCTTTTCCGATAATTTTTAAAATTCGACCTTTTTGGGGTAGGGAATCCTATGTTAAATTTTGCGAAACGACACTTTTTTTTTAAAAATTTCGAGATATCGACCTGAAACCTTCGCCATTCGATCCAAGTCATATACTTCCCAACCGATTTCAGCCACGAGAAAATTCTAAAAAAAATTTTTCCTCGGAAAAATCGATTTTTTCGAAATCGGCATTTTCGGCGAAAAACGGAAAAACGTTTTTCGGCATAAAACATGGCAAAAAATTTTTTTAGAATTTTTTAACCCACAAAATCGGTTGGGAAGTATGCGACTTGGATCTAATGGTGAAGGTTTCAGGTCGATATCTCGAAATTTTTCAAAAAAATGTGTCGTTTCGCAAAATTTAACCCAGGATTCCCTACCCCAAAAGTGGGCAAAATTAAAAATTCTCCAAAAACCTTTTGTTTGTACTGTTTTAGATTGCAAATTCATCACTGAAGCGAATGGCGAAGGTCCCAGGTCGATATCTTGAAAAAAAAAATTTCCGATTTTTTCGAGCCGGAAAACGGTAAGGGTACCCCCTTTGCATCGAAAAAATCCGAAATTTTTTTTTTCAAGATATCGACCTGGAACCTTCGCCATTCGATTCAGTGACTTATTCTCGTTCTAAAACTGTATAATAAGAGCCTTTTCCGATAATTTTTAAAATTCGACCTTTTTGGGGTAGGGAATCCTATGTTAAATTTTGCGAAACGACACTTTTTTTTAAAAAATTTCGAGATATCGACCTGAAACCTTCGCCATTCGATCCAAGTCATATACTTCCCAACCGATTTCAGCCACGAGAAAATTCTAAAAAAAATTTTTCCTCGGAAAAATCGATTTTTTCGAAATCGGCATTTTCGGCGAAAAACGGAAAAACGTTTTTCGGCATAAAACATGGCAAAAAATTTTTTTAGAATTTTTTAACCCACAAAATCGGTTGGGAAGTATGCGACTTGGATCTAATGGTGAAGGTTTCAGGTCGATATCTCGAAATTTTTCAAAAAAATGTGTCGTTTCGCAAAATTTAACCCAGGATTCCCTACCCCAAAAGTGGGCAAAATTAAAAATTCTCCAAAAACCTTTTGTTTGTACTGTTTTAGATTGCAAATTCATCACTGAAGCGAATGGCGAAGGTCCCAGGTCGATATCTTGAAAAAAAAAATTTCCGATTTTTTCGAGCCGGAAAACGGTAAGGGTACCCCCTTTGCATCGAAAAAATCCGAAATTTTTTTTTTCAAGATATCGACCTGGAACCTTCGCCATTCGATTCAGTGACTTATTCTCGTTCTAAAACTGTATAATAAGAGCCTTTTCCGATAATTTTTAAAATTCGACCTTTTTGGGGTAGGGAATCCTATGTTAAATTTTGCGAAACGACACTTTTTTTTTTTAAATTTCGAGATATCGACCTGAAACCTTCGCCATTCGATCCAAGTCATATACTTCCCAACCGATTTCAGCCACGAGAAAATTCTAAAAAAAATTTTTCCTCGGAAAAATCGATTTTTTCGAAATCGGCATTTTCGGCGAAAAGCGGAAAAACGTTTTTCGGCATAAAACATGGCAAAAAATTTTTTTAGAATTTTTTAACCCACAAAATCGGTTGGGAAGTATGCGACTTGGATCTAATGGTGAAGGTTTCAGGTCGATATCTCGAAATTTTTCAAAAAAATGTGTCGTTTCGCAAAATTTAACCCAGGATTCCCTACCCCAAAAGTGGGCAAAATTGAAAATTCTCCAAAAACCTTTTGTTTGTACTGTTTTAGATTGCAAATTCATCACTGAAGCGAATGGCGAAGGTCCCAGGTCGATATCTTGAAAAAAAAAATTTCCGATTTTTTCGAGCCGGAAAACGGTAAGGGTACCCCCTTTGCATCGAAAAAATCCGAAAATTTTTTTTTCAAGATATCGGCCTGGAACCTTCGCCATTCGATTCAGTGACTTATTCTCGTTCTAAAACTGTATAATAAGAGCCTTTTCCGATAATTTTTAAAATTCGACCTTTTTGGGGTAGGGAATCCTATGTTAAATTTTGCGAAACGACACTTTTTTTTAAAAAATTTCGAGATATCGACCTGAAACCTTCGCCATTCGATCCAAGTCATATACTTCCCAACCGATTTCAGCCACGAGAAAATTCTAAAAAAAATTTTTCCTCGGAAAAATCGATTTTTTCGAAATCGGCATTTTCGGCGAAAAACGGAAAAACGTTTTTCGGCATAAAACATGGCAAAAAATTTTTTTAGAATTTTTTAACCCACAAAATCGGTTGGGAAGTATGCGACTTGGATCTAATGGTGAAGGTTTCAGGTCGATATCTCGAAATTTTTCAAAAAAATGTGTCGTTTCGCAAAATTTAACCCAGGATTCCCTACCCCAAAAGTGGGCAAAATTAAAAATTCTCCAAAAACCTTTTGTTTGTACTGTTTTAGATTGCAAATTCATCACTGAAGCGAATGGCGAAGGTCCCAGGTCGATATCTTGAAAAAAAAAATTTCCGATTTTTTCGAGCCGGAAAACGGTAAGGGTACCCCCTTTGCATCGAAAAAATCCGAAAATTTTTTTTTCAAGATATCGACCTGGAACCTTCGCCATTCGATTCAGTGACTTATTCTCGTTCTAAAACTGTATAATAAGAGCCTTTTCCGATAATTTTTAAAATTCGACCTTTTTGGGGTAGGGAATCCTATGTTAAATTTTGCGAAACGACACTTTTTTTTTTTAAATTTCGAGATATCGACCTGAAACCTTCGCCATTCGATCCAAGTCATATACTTCCCAACCGATTTCAGCCACGAGAAAATTCTAAAAAAAAATTTTCTTCGGAAAAATCGATTTTTTCGAAATCGGCATTTTCGGCGAAAAACGGAAAAACGTTTTTCGGCATAAAACATGGCAAAAAATTTTTTTAGAATTTTTTAACCCACAAAATCGGTTGGGAAGTATGCGACTTGGATCTAATGGTGAAGGTTTCAGGTCGATATCTCGAAATTTTTCAAAAAAATGTGTCGTTTCGCAAAATTTAACCCAGGATTCCCTACCCCAAAAGTGGGCAAAATTAAAAATTCTCCAAAAACCTTTTGTTTGTACTGTTTTAGATTGCAAATTCATCACTGAAGCGAATGGCGAAGGTCCCAGGTCGATATCTTGAAAAAAAAAATTTCCGATTTTTTCGAGCCGGAAAACGGTAAGGGTACCCCCTTTGCATCGAAAAAATCCGAAAATTTTTTTTTCAAGATATCGACCTGGAACCTTCGCCATTCGATTCAGTGACTTATTCTCGTTCTAAAACTGTATAATAAGAGCCTTTTCCGATAATTTTTAAAATTCGACCTTTTTGGGGTAGGGAATCCTATGTTAAATTTTGCGAAACGACACTTTTTTTAAAAAAATTTCGAGATATCGACCTGAAACCTTCGCCATTCGATCCAAGTCATATACTTCCCAACCGATTTCAGCCACGAGAAAATTCTAAAAAAATTTTTTCCTCGGAAAAATCGATTTTTTCGAAATCGGCATTTTCGGCGAAAAACGGAAAAACGTTTTTCGGCATAAAACATGGCAAAAAATTTTTTTAGAATTTTTTAACCCACAAAATCGGTTGGGAAGTATGCGACTTGGATCTAATGGTGAAGGTTTCAGGTCGATATCTCGAAATTTTTCAAAAAAATGTGTCGTTTCGCAAAATTTAACCCAGGATTCCCTACCCCAAAAGTGGGCAAAATTGAAAATTCTCCAAAAACCTTTTGTTTGTACTGTTTTAGATTGCAAATTCATCACTGAAGCGAATGGCGAAGGTCCCAGGTCGATATCTTGAAAAAAAAAATTTCCGATTTTTCGAGCCGGAAAACGGTAAGGGTACCCCCTTTGCATCGAAAAAATCCGAAAAATTTTTTTTCAAGATATCGACCTGGAACCTTCGCCATTCGATTCAGTGACTTATTCTCGTTCTAAAACTGTATAATAAGAGCCTTTTCCGATAATTTTTAAAATTCGACCTTTTTGGGGTAGGGAATCCTATGTTAAATTTTGCGAAACGACACTTTTTTTTTTTAAATTTCGAGATATCGACCTGAAACCTTCGCCATTCGATCCAAGTCATATACTTCCCAACCGATTTCAGCCACGAGAAAATTCTAAAAAAAAATTTTCTTCGGAAAAATCGATTTTTTCGAAATCGGCATTTTCGGCGAAAAACGGAAAAACGTTTTTCGGCATAAAACATGGCAAAAAATTTTTTTAGAATTTTTTAACCCACAAAATCGGTTGGGAAGTATGCGACTTGGATCTAATGGTGAAGGTTTCAGGTCGATATCTCGAAATTTTTCAAAAAAATGTGTCGTTTCGCAAAATTTAACCCAGGATTCCCTACCCCAAAAGTGGGCAAAATTAAAAATTCTCCAAAAACCTTTTGTTTGTACTGTTTTAGATTGCAAATTCATCACTGAAGCGAATGGCGAAGGTCCCAGGTCGATATCTTGAAAAAAAAAATTTCCGATTTTTTCGAGCCGGAAAACGGTAAGGGTACCCCCTTTGCATCGAAAAAATCCGAAATTTTTTTTTTCAAGATATCGGCCTGGAACCTTCGCCATTCGATTCAGTGACTTATTCTCGTTCTAAAACTGTATAATAAGAGCCTTTTCCGATAATTTTTAAAATTCGACCTTTTTGGGGTAGGGAATCCTATGTTAAATTTTGCGAAACGACACTTTTTTTTAAAAAATTTCGAGATATCGACCTGAAACCTTCGCCATTCGATCCAAGTCATATACTTCCCAACCGATTTCAGCCACGAGAAAATTCTAAAAAAATTTTTTCCTCGGAAAAATCGATTTTTTCGAAATCGGCATTTTCGGCGAAAAACGGAAAAACGTTTTTCGGCATAAAACATGGCAAAAAATTTTTTTAGAATTTTTTAACCCACAAAATCGGTTGGGAAGTATGCGACTTGGATCTAATGGTGAAGGTTTCAGGTCGATATCTCGAAATTTTTCAAAAAAATGTGTCGTTTCGCAAAATTTAACCCAGGATTCCCTACCCCAAAAGTGGGCAAAATTGAAAATTCTCCAAAAACCTTTTGTTTGTACTGTTTTAGATTGCAAATTCATCACTGAAGCGAATGGCGAAGGTCCCAGGTCGATATCTTGAAAAAAAAAATTTCCGATTTTTTCGAGCCGGAAAACGGTAAGGGTACCCCCTTTGCATCGAAAAAATCCGAAAATTTTTTTTTCAAGATATCGGCCTGGAACCTTCGCCATTCGATTCAGTGACTTATTCTCGTTCTAAAACTGTATAATAAGAGCCTTTTCCGATAATTTTTAAAATTCGACCTTTTTGGGGTAGGGAATCCTATGTTAAATTTTGCGAAACGACACTTTTTTTTAAAAAATTTCGAGATATCGACCTGAAACCTTCGCCATTCGATCCAAGTCATATACTTCCCAACCGATTTCAGCCACGAGAAAATTCTAAAAAAATTTTTTCCTCGGAAAAATCGATTTTTTCGAAATCGGCATTTTCGGCGAAAAACGGAAAAACGTTTTTCGGCATAAAACATGGCAAAAAATTTTTTTAGAATTTTTTAACCCACAAAATCGGTTGGGAAGTATGCGACTTGGATCTAATGGTGAAGGTTTCAGGTCGATATCTCGAAATTTTTCAAAAAAATGAGTCGTTTCGCAAAATTTAACCCAGGATTCCCTACCCCAAAAGTGGGCAAAATTGAAAATTCTCCAAAAACCTTTTGTTTGTACTGTTTTAGATTGCAAATTCATCACTGAAGCGAATGGCGAAGGTCCCAGGTCGATATCTTGAAAAAAAAAATTTCCGATTTTTTCGAGCCGGAAAACGGTAAGGGTACCCCCTTTGCATCGAAAAAATCCGAAAAATTTTTTTTCAAGATATCGGCCTGGAACCTTCGCCATTCGATTCAGTGACTTATTCTCGTTCTAAAACTGTAAAATAAGAGCCTTTTCCGATAATTTTTAAAATTCGACCTTTTTGGGGTAGGGAATCCTATGTTAAATTTTGCGAAACGACACTTTTTTTAAAAAAATTTCGAGATATCGACCTGAAACCTTCGCCATTCGATCCAAGTCATATACTTCCCAACCGATTTCAGCCACGAGAAAATTCTAAAAAAATTTTTTCCTCGGAAAAATCGATTTTTTCGAAATCGGCATTTTCGGCGAAAAACGGAAAAACGTTTTTCGGCATAAAACATGGCAAAAAATTTTTTTAGAATTTTTTAACCCACAAAATCGGTTGGGAAGTATGCGACTTGGATCTAATGGTGAAGGTTTCAGGTCGATATCTCGAAATTTTTCAAAAAAATGTGTCGTTTCGCAAAATTTAACCCAGGATTCCCTACCCCAAAAGTGGGCAAAATTGAAAATTCTCCAAAAACCTTTTGTTTGTACTGTTTTAGATTGCAAATTCATCACTGAAGCGAATGGCGAAGGTCCCAGGTCGATATCTTGAAAAAAAAAATTTCCGATTTTTCGAGCCGGAAAACGGTAAGGGTACCCCCTTTGCATCGAAAAAATCCGAAAATTTTTTTTTCAAGATATCGACCTGGAACCTTCGCCATTCGATTCAGTGACTTATTCTCGTTCTAAAACTGTATAATAAGAGCCTTTTCCGATAATTTTTAAAATTCGACCTTTTTGGGGTAGGGAATCCTATGTTAAATTTTGCGAAACGACACTTTTTTTTTTTAAATTTCGAGATATCGACCTGAAACCTTCGCCATTCGATCCAAGTCATATACTTCCCAACCGATTTCAGCCACGAGAAAATTCTAAAAAAAAATTTTCTTCGGAAAAATCGATTTTTTCGAAATCGGCATTTTCGGCGAAAAACGGAAAAACGTTTTTCGGCATAAAACATGGCAAAAAATTTTTTTAGAATTTTTTAACCCACAAAATCGGTTGGGAAGTATGCGACTTGGATCTAATGGTGAAGGTTTCAGGTCGATATCTCGAAATTTTTCAAAAAAATGTGTCGTTTCGCAAAATTTAACCCAGGATTCCCTACCCCAAAAGTGGGCAAAATTAAAAATTCTCCAAAAACCTTTTGTTTGTACTGTTTTAGATTGCAAATTCATCACTGAAGCGAATGGCGAAGGTCCCAGGTCGATATCTTGAAAAAAAAAATTTCCGATTTTTTCGAGCCGGAAAACGGTAAGGGTACCCCCTTTGCATCGAAAAAATCCGAAAATTTTTTTTTCAAGATATCGACCTGGAACCTTCGCCATTCGATTCAGTGACTTATTCTCGTTCTAAAACTGTATAATAAGAGCCTTTTCCGATAATTTTTAAAATTCGACCTTTTTGGGGTAGGGAATCCTATGTTAAATTTTGCGAAACGACACTTTTTTTAAAAAAATTTCGAGATATCGACCTGAAACCTTCGCCATTCGATCCAAGTCATATACTTCCCAACCGATTTCAGCCACGAGAAAATTCTAAAAAAATTTTTTCCTCGGAAAAATCGATTTTTTCGAAATCGGCATTTTCGGCGAAAAACGGAAAAACGTTTTTCGGCATAAAACATGGCAAAAAATTTTTTTAGAATTTTTTAACCCACAAAATCGGTTGGGAAGTATGCGACTTGGATCTAATGGTGAAGGTTTCAGGTCGATATCTCGAAATTTTTCAAAAAAATGTGTCGTTTCGCAAAATTTAACCCAGGATTCCCTACCCCAAAAGTGGGCAAAATTGAAAATTCTCCAAAAACCTTTTGTTTGTACTGTTTTAGATTGCAAATTCATCACTGAAGCGAATGGCGAAGGTCCCAGGTCGATATCTTGAAAAAAAAAATTTCCGATTTTTCGAGCCGGAAAACGGTCAGGGTACCCCCTTTGCATCGAAAAAATCCGAAAAATTTTTTTTCAAGATATCGACCT
Organism: Listrodromus nycthemerus; assembly: GCA_963978505.1. Lineage (NCBI taxonomy): Eukaryota > Metazoa > Arthropoda > Insecta > Hymenoptera > Ichneumonidae > Listrodromus > Listrodromus nycthemerus. The sequence continues at coordinate 11,168,879 of OZ021681.1, read as the reverse complement.
GGAACCTTCGCCATTCGATTCAGTGACTTATTCTCGTTCTAAAACTGTATAATAAGAGCCTTTTCCGATAATTTTTAAAATTCGACCTTTTTGGGGTAGGGAATCCTATGTTAAATTTTGCGAAACGACACTTTTTTTTTTTAAATTTCGAGATATCGACCTGAAACCTTCGCCATTCGATCCAAGTCATATACTTCCCAACCGATTTCAGCCACGAGAAAATTCTAAAAAAAAATTTTCTTCGGAAAAATCGATTTTTTCGAAATCGGCATTTTCGGCGAAAAACGGAAAAACGTTTTTCGGCATAAAACATGGCAAAAAATTTTTTTAGAATTTTTTAACCCACAAAATCGGTTGGGAAGTATGCGACTTGGATCTAATGGTGAAGGTTTCAGGTCGATATCTCGAAATTTTTCAAAAAAATGTGTCGTTTCGCAAAATTTAACCCAGGATTCCCTACCCCAAAAGTGGGCAAAATTAAAAATTCTCCAAAAACCTTTTGTTTGTACTGTTTTAGATTGCAAATTCATCACTGAAGCGAATGGCGAAGGTCCCAGGTCGATATCTTGAAAAAAAAAATTTCCGATTTTTTCGAGCCGGAAAACGGTAAGGGTACCCCCTTTGCATCGAAAAAATCCGAAATTTTTTTTTTCAAGATATCGGCCTGGAACCTTCGCCATTCGATTCAGTGACTTATTCTCGTTCTAAAACTGTAAAATAAGAGCCTTTTCCGATAATTTTTAAAATTCGACCTTTTTGGGGTAGGGAATCCTATGTTAAATTTTGCGAAACGACACTTTTTTTTTTAAAATTTCGAGATATCGACCTGAAACCTTCGCCATTCGATCCAAGTCATATACTTCCCAACCGATTTCAGCCACGAGAAAATTCTAAAAAAAATTTTTCCTCGGAAAAATCGATTTTTTCAAAATCGGCATTTTCGGCGAAAAGCGGAAAAACGTTTTTCGGCATAAAACATGGCAAAAAATTTTTTTAGAATTTTTTAACCCACAAAATCGGTTGGGAAGTATGCGACTTGGATCTAATGGTGAAGGTTTCAGGTCGATATCTCGAAATTTTTCAAAAAAATGTGTCGTTTCGCAAAATTTAACCCAGGATTCCCTACCCCAAAAGTGGGCAAAATTAAAAATTCTCCAAAAACCTTTTGTTTGTACTGTTTTAGATTGCAAATTCATCACTGAAGCGAATGGCGAAGGTCCCAGGTCGATATCTTGAAAAAAAAAATTTCCGATTTTTTCGACCCGGAAAACGGTAAGGGTACCCCCTTTGCATCGAAAAAATCCGAAAATTTTTTTTTCAAGATATCGACCTGGAACCTTCGCCATTCGATTCAGTGACTTATTCTCGTTCTAAAACTGTATAATAAGAGCCTTTTCCGATAATTTTTAAAATTCGACCTTTTTGGGGTAGGGAATCCTATGTTAAATTTTGCGAAACGACTTTTTTTTTTTTTAAATTTCGAGATATCGACCTGAAACCTTCGCCATTCGATCCAAGTCATATACTTCCCAACCGATTTCAGCCACGAGAAAATTCTAAAAAAAATTTTTCCTCGGAAAAATCGATTTTTTCGAAATCGGCATTTTCGGCGAAAAACGGAAAAACGTTTTTCGGCATAAAACATGGCAAAAAATTTTTTTAGAATTTTTTAACCCACAAAATCGGTTGGGAAGTATGCGACTTGGATCTAATGGTGAAGGTTTCAGGTCGATATCTCGAAATTTTTCAAAAAAATGTGTCGTTTCGCAAAATTTAACCCAGGATTCCCTACCCCAAAAGTGGGCAAAATTGAAAATTCTCCAAAAACCTTTTGTTTGTACTGTTTTAGATTGCAAATTCATCACTGAAGCGAATGGCGAAGGTCCCAGGTCGATATCTTGAAAAAAAAAATTTCCGATTTTTTCGAGCCGGAAAACGGTAAGGGTACCCCCTTTGCATCGAAAAAATCCGAAAATTTTTTTTTCAAGATATCGGCCTGGAACCTTCGCCATTCGATTCAGTGACTTATTCTCGTTCTAAAACTGTATAATAAGAGCCTTTTCCGATAATTTTTAAAATTCGACCTTTTTGGGGTAGGGAATCCTATGTTAAATTTTGCGAAACGACACTTTTTTTTAAAAAATTTCGAGATATCGACCTGAAACCTTCGCCATTCGATCCAAGTCATATACTTCCCAACCGATTTCAGCCACGAGAAAATTCTAAAAAAATTTTTTCCTCGGAAAAATCGATTTTTTCGAAATCGGCATTTTCGGCGAAAAACGGAAAAACGTTTTTCGGCATAAAACATGGCAAAAAATTTTTTTAGAATTTTTTAACCCACAAAATCGGTTGGGAAGTATGCGACTTGGATCTAATGGTGAAGGTTTCAGGTCGATATCTCGAAATTTTTCAAAAAAATGTGTCGTTTCGCAAAATTTAACCCAGGATTCCCTACCCCAAAAGTGGGCAAAATTGAAAATTCTCCAAAAACCTTTTGTTTGTACTGTTTTAGATTGCAAATTCATCACTGAAGCGAATGGCGAAGGTCCCAGGTCGATATCTTGAAAAAAAAAATTTCCGATTTTTCGAGCCGGAAAACGGTAAGGGTACCCCCTTTGCATCGAAAAAATCCGAAAATTTTTTTTTCAAGATATCGACCTGGAACCTTCGCCATTCGATTCAGTGACTTATTCTCGTTCTAAAACTGTATAATAAGAGCCTTTTCCGATAATTTTTAAAATTCGACCTTTTTGGGGTAGGGAATCCTATGTTAAATTTTGCGAAACGACACTTTTTTTTTTTAAATTTCGAGATATCGACCTGAAACCTTCGCCATTCGATCCAAGTCATATACTTCCCAACCGATTTCAGCCACGAGAAAATTCTAAAAAAAAATTTTCTTCGGAAAAATCGATTTTTTCGAAATCGGCATTTTCGGCGAAAAACGGAAAAACGTTTTTCGGCATAAAACATGGCAAAAAATTTTTTTAGAATTTTTTAACCCACAAAATCGGTTGGGAAGTATGCGACTTGGATCTAATGGTGAAGGTTTCAGGTCGATATCTCGAAATTTTTCAAAAAAATGTGTCGTTTCGCAAAATTTAACCCAGGATTCCCTACCCCAAAAGTGGGCAAAATTGAAAATTCTCCAAAAACCTTTTGTTTGTACTGTTTTAGATTGCAAATTCATCACTGAAGCGAATGGCGAAGGTCCCAGGTCGATATCTTGAAAAAAAAAATTTCCGATTTTTTCGAGCCGGAAAACGGTAAGGGTACCCCCTTTGCATCGAAAAAATCCGAAAATTTTTTTTTCAAGATATCGGCCTGGAACCTTCGCCATTCGATTCAGTGACTTATTCTCGTTCTAAAACTGTATAATAAGAGCCTTTTCCGATAATTTTTAAAATTCGACCTTTTTGGGGTAGGGAATCCTATGTTAAATTTTGCGAAACGACACTTTTTTTTAAAAAATTTCGAGATATCGACCTGAAACCTTCGCCATTCGATCCAAGTCATATACTTCCCAACCGATTTCAGCCACGAGAAAATTCTAAAAAAAATTTTTCCTCGGAAAAATCGATTTTTTCGAAATCGGCATTTTCGGCGAAAAACGGAAAAACGTTTTTCGGCATAAAACATGGCAAAAAATTTTTTTAGAATTTTTTAACCCACAAAATCGGTTGGGAAGTATGCGACTTGGATCTAATGGTGAAGGTTTCAGGTCGATATCTCGAAATTTTTCAAAAAAATGTGTCGTTTCGCAAAATTTAACCCAGGATTCCCTACCCCAAAAGTGGGCAAAATTAAAAATTCTCCAAAAACCTTTTGTTTGTACTGTTTTAGATTGCAAATTCATCACTGAAGCGAATGGCGAAGGTCCCAGGTCGATATCTTGAAAAAAAAAATTTCCGATTTTTTCGAGCCGGAAAACGGTAAGGGTACCCCCTTTGCATCGAAAAAATCCGAAATTTTTTTTTTCAAGATATCGACCTGGAACCTTCGCCATTCGATTCAGTGACTTATTCTCGTTCTAAAACTGTATAATAAGAGCCTTTTCCGATAATTTTTAAAATTCGACCTTTTTGGGGTAGGGAATCCTATGTTAAATTTTGCGAAACGACACTTTTTTTTTTTAAATTTCGAGATATCGACCTGAAACCTTCGCCATTCGATCCAAGTCATATACTTCCCAACCGATTTCAGCCACGAGAAAATTCTAAAAAAAAATTTTCTTCGGAAAAATCGATTTTTTCGAAATCGGCATTTTCGGCGAAAAACGGAAAAACGTTTTTCGGCATAAAACATGGCAAAAAATTTTTTTAGAATTTTTTAACCCACAAAATCGGTTGGGAAGTATGCGACTTGGATCTAATGGTGAAGGTTTCAGGTCGATATCTCGAAATTTTTCAAAAAAATGTGTCGTTTCGCAAAATTTAACCCAGGATTCCCTACCCCAAAAGTGGGCAAAATTAAAAATTCTCCAAAAACCTTTTGTTTGTACTGTTTTAGATTGCAAATTCATCACTGAAGCGAATGGCGAAGGTCCCAGGTCGATATCTTGAAAAAAAAAATTTCCGATTTTTTCGAGCCGGAAAACGGTAAGGGTACCCCCTTTGCATCGAAAAAATCCGAAAATTTTTTTTTCAAGATATCGACCTGGAACCTTCGCCATTCGATTCAGTGACTTATTCTCGTTCTAAAACTGTATAATAAGAGCCTTTTCCGATAATTTTTAAAATTCGACCTTTTTGGGGTAGGGAATCCTATGTTAAATTTTGCGAAACGACACTTTTTTTAAAAAAATTTCGAGATATCGACCTGAAACCTTCGCCATTCGATCCAAGTCATATACTTCCCAACCGATTTCAGCCACGAGAAAATTCTAAAAAAATTTTTTCCTCGGAAAAATCGATTTTTTCGAAATCGGCATTTTCGGCGAAAAACGGAAAAACGTTTTTCGGCATAAAACATGGCAAAAAATTTTTTTAGAATTTTTTAACCCACAAAATCGGTTGGGAAGTATGCGACTTGGATCTAATGGTGAAGGTTTCAGGTCGATATCTCGAAATTTTTCAAAAAAATGTGTCGTTTCGCAAAATTTAACCCAGGATTCCCTACCCCAAAAGTGGGCAAAATTGAAAATTCTCCAAAAACCTTTTGTTTGTACTGTTTTAGATTGCAAATTCATCACTGAAGCGAATGGCGAAGGTCCCAGGTCGATATCTTGAAAAAAAAAATTTCCGATTTTTCGAGCCGGAAAACGGTAAGGGTACCCCCTTTGCATCGAAAAAATCCGAAAAATTTTTTTTCAAGATATCGGCCTGGAACCTTCGCCATTCGATTCAGTGACTTATTCTCGTTCTAAAACTGTATAATAAGAGCCTTTTCCGATAATTTTTAAAATTCGACCTTTTTGGGGTAGGGAATCCTATGTTAAATTTTGCGAAACGACACTTTTTTTAAAAAAATTTCGAGATATCGACCTGAAACCTTCGCCATTCGATCCAAGTCATATACTTCCCAACCGATTTCAGCCACGAGAAAATTCTAAAAAAATTTTTTCCTCGGAAAAATCGATTTTTTCGAAATCGGCATTTTCGGCGAAAAACGGAAAAACGTTTTTCGGCATAAAACATGGCAAAAAATTTTTTTAGAATTTTTTAACCCACAAAATCGGTTGGGAAGTATGCGACTTGGATCTAATGGTGAAGGTTTCAGGTCGATATCTCGAAATTTTTCAAAAAAATGTGTCGTTTCGCAAAATTTAACCCAGGATTCCCTACCCCAAAAGTGGGCAAAATTGAAAATTCTCCAAAAACCTTTTGTTTGTACTGTTTTAGATTGCAAATTCATCACTGAAGCGAATGGCGAAGGTCCCAGGTCGATATCTTGAAAAAAAAAATTTCCGATTTTTTCGAGCCGGAAAACGGTAAGGGTACCCCCTTTGCATCGAAAAAATCCGAAAAATTTTTTTTCAAGATATCGGCCTGGAACCTTCGCCATTCGATTCAGTGACTTATTCTCGTTCTAAAACTGTAAAATAAGAGCCTTTTCCGATAATTTTTAAAATTCGACCTTTTTGGGGTAGGGAATCCTATGTTAAATTTTGCGAAACGACACTTTTTTTTTTAAAATTTCGAGATATCGACCTGAAACCTTCGCCATTCGATCCAAGTCATATACTTCCCAACCGATTTCAGCCACGAGAAAATTCTAAAAAAAATTTTTCCTCGGAAAAATCGATTTTTTCGAAATCGGCATTTTCGGCGAAAAGCGGAAAAACGTTTTTCGGCATAAAACATGGCAAAAAATTTTTTTAGAATTTTTTAACCCACAAAATCGGTTGGGAAGTATGCGACTTGGATCTAATGGTGAAGGTTTCAGGTCGATATCTCGAAATTTTTCAAAAAAATGTGTCGTTTCGCAAAATTTAACCCAGGATTCCCTACCCCAAAAGTGGGCAAAATTAAAAATTCTCCAAAAACCTTTTGTTTGTACTGTTTTAGATTGCAAATTCATCACTGAAGCGAATGGCGAAGGTCCCAGGTCGATATCTTGAAAAAAAAAATTTCCGATTTTTTCGAGCCGGAAAACGGTAAGGGTACCCCCTTTGCATCGAAAAAATCCGAAAATTTTTTTTTCAAGATATCGGCCTGGAACCTTCGCCATTCGATTCAGTGACTTATTCTCGTTCTAAAACTGTATAATAAGAGCCTTTTCCGATAATTTTTAAAATTCGACCTTTTTGGGGTAGGGAATCCTATGTTAAATTTTGCGAAACGACACTTTTTTTTTTTAAATTTCGAGATATCGACCTGAAACCTTCGCCATTCGATCCAAGTCATATACTTCCCAACCGATTTCAGCCACGAGAAAATTCTAAAAAAAAATTTTCTTCGGAAAAATCGATTTTTTCGAAATCGGCATTTTCGGCGAAAAACGGAAAAACGTTTTTCGGCATAAAACATGGCAAAAAATTTTTTTAGAATTTTTTAACCCACAAAATCGGTTGGGAAGTATGCGACTTGGATCTAATGGTGAAGGTTTCAGGTCGATATCTCGAAATTTTTCAAAAAAATGTGTCGTTTCGCAAAATTTAACCCAGGATTCCCTACCCCAAAAGTGGGCAAAATTAAAAATTCTCCAAAAACCTTTTGTTTGTACTGTTTTAGATTGCAAATTCATCACTGAAGCGAATGGCGAAGGTCCCAGGTCGATATCTTGAAAAAAAAAATTTCCGATTTTTTCGAGCCGGAAAACGGTAAGGGTACCCCCTTTGCATCGAAAAAATCCGAAAATTTTTTTTTCAAGATATCGACCTGGAACCTTCGCCATTCGATTCAGTGACTTATTCTCGTTCTAAAACTGTATAATAAGAGCCTTTTCCGATAATTTTTAAAATTCGACCTTTTTGGGGTAGGGAATCCTATGTTAAATTTTGCGAAACGACACTTTTTTTAAAAAAATTTCGAGATATCGACCTGAAACCTTCGCCATTCGATCCAAGTCATATACTTCCCAACCGATTTCAGCCACGAGAAAATTCTAAAAAAATTTTTTCCTCGGAAAAATCGATTTTTTCGAAATCGGCATTTTCGGCGAAAAACGGAAAAACGTTTTTCGGCATAAAACATGGCAAAAAATTTTTTTAGAATTTTTTAACCCACAAAATCGGTTGGGAAGTATGCGACTTGGATCTAATGGTGAAGGTTTCAGGTCGATATCTCGAAATTTTTCAAAAAAATGTGTCGTTTCGCAAAATTTAACCCAGGATTCCCTACCCCAAAAGTGGGCAAAATTGAAAATTCTCCAAAAACCTTTTGTTTGTACTGTTTTAGATTGCAAATTCATCACTGAAGCGAATGGCGAAGGTCCCAGGTCGATATCTTGAAAAAAAAAAATTCCGATTTTTCGAGCCGGAAAACGGTAAGGGTACCCCCTTTGCATCGAAAAAATCCGAAAATTTTTTTTTCAAGATATCGACCTGGAACCTTCGCCATTCGATTCAGTGACTTATTCTCGTTCTAAAACTGTATAATAAGAGCCTTTTCCGATAATTTTTAAAATTCGACCTTTTTGGGGTAGGGAATCCTATGTTAAATTTTGCGAAACGACACTTTTTTTTAAAAAATTTCGAGATATCGACCTGAAACCTTCGCCATTCGATCCAAGTCATATACTTCCCAACCGATTTCAGCCACGAGAAAATTCTAAAAAAAATTTTTCCTCGGAAAAATCGATTTTTTCGAAATCGGCATTTTCGGCGAAAAACGGAAAAACGTTTTTCGGCATAAAACATGGCAAAAAATTTTTTTAGAATTTTTTAACCCACAAAATCGGTTGGGAAGTATGCGACTTGGATCTAATGGTGAAGGTTTCAGGTCGATATCTCGAAATTTTTCAAAAAAATGTGTCGTTTCGCAAAATTTAACCCAGGATTCCCTACCCCAAAAGTGGGCAAAATTGAAAATTCTCCAAAAACCTTTTGTTTGTACTGTTTTAGATTGCAAATTCATCACTGAAGCGAATGGCGAAGGTCCCAGGTCGATATCTTGAAAAAAAAAATTTCCGATTTTTTCGAGCCGGAAAACGGTAAGGGTACCCCCTTTGCATCGAAAAAATCCGAAAATTTTTTTTTCAAGATATCGGCCTGGAACCTTCGCCATTCGATTCAGTGACTTATTCTCGTTCTAAAACTGTATAATAAGAGCCTTTTCCGATAATTTTTAAAATTCGACCTTTTTGGGGTAGGGAATCCTATGTTAAATTTTGCGAAACGACACTTTTTTTTAAAAAATTTCGAGATATCGACCTGAAACCTTCGCCATTCGATCCAAGTCATATACTTCCCAACCGATTTCAGCCACGAGAAAATTCTAAAAAAATTTTTTCCTCGGAAAAATCGATTTTTTCGAAATCGGCATTTTCGGCGAAAAACGGAAAAACGTTTTTCGGCATAAAACATGGCAAAAAATTTTTTTAGAATTTTTTAACCCACAAAATCGGTTGGGAAGTATGCGACTTGGATCTAATGGTGAAGGTTTCAGGTCGATATCTCGAAATTTTTCAAAAAAATGTGTCGTTTCGCAAAATTTAACCCAGGATTCCCTACCCCAAAAGTGGGCAAAATTAAAAATTCTCCAAAAACCTTTTGTTTGTACTGTTTTAGATTGCAAATTCATCACTGAAGCGAATGGCGAAGGTCCCAGGTCGATATCTTGAAAAAAAAAATTTCCGATTTTTTCGAGCCGGAAAACGGTAAGGGTACCCCCTTTGCATCGAAAAAATCCGAAAATTTTTTTTTCAAGATATCGGCCTGGAACCTTCGCCATTCGATTCAGTGACTTATTCTCGTTCTAAAACTGTATAATAAGAGCCTTTTCCGATAATTTTTAAAATTCGACCTTTTTGGGGTAGGGAATCCTATGTTAAATTTTGCGAAACGACACTTTTTTTTAAAAAATTTCGAGATATCGACCTGAAACCTTCGCCATTCGATCCAAGTCATATACTTCCCAACCGATTTCAGCCACGAGAAAATTCTAAAAAAAAATTTTCCTCGGAAAAATCGATTTTTTCGAAATCGGCATTTTCGGCGAAAAACGGAAAAACGTTTTTCGGCATAAAACATGGCAAAAAATTTTTTTAGAATTTTTTAACCCACAAAATCGGTTGGGAAGTATGCGACTTGGATCTAATGGTGAAGGTTTCAGGTCGATATCTCGAAATTTTTCAAAAAAATGTGTCGTTTCGCAAAATTTAACCCAGGATTCCCTACCCCAAAAGTGGGCAAAATTAAAAATTCTCCAAAAACCTTTTGTTTGTACTGTTTTAGATTGCAAATTCATCACTGAAGCGAATGGCGAAGGTCCCAGGTCGATATCTTGAAAAAAAAAATTTCCGATTTTTTCGAGCCGGAAAACGGTAAGGGTACCCCCTTTGCATCGAAAAAATCCGAAATTTTTTTTTTCAAGATATCGACCTGAAACCTTCGCCATTCGATTCAGTGACTTATTCTCGTTCTAAAACTGTATAATAAGAGCCTTTTCCGATAATTTTTAAAATTCGACCTTTTTGGGGTAGGGAATCCTATGTTAAATTTTGCGAAACGACACTTTTTTTTTTTAAATTTCGAGATATCGACCTGAAACCTTCGCCATTCGATCCAAGTCATATACTTCCCAACCGATTTCAGCCACGAGAAAATTCTAAAAAAAATTTTTCCTCGGAAAAATCGATTTTTTCGAAATCGGCATTTTCGGCGAAAAACGGAAAAACGTTTTTCGGCATAAAACATGGTAAAAAATTTTTTTAGAATTTTTTAACCCACAAAATCGGTTGGGAAGTATGCGACTTGGATCTAATGGTGAAGGTTTCAGGTCGATATCTCGAAATTTTTCAAAAAAATGTGTCGTTTCGCAAAATTTAACCCAGGATTCCCTACCCCAAAAGTGGGCAAAATTAAAAATTCTCCAAAAACCTTTTGTTTGTACTGTTTTAGATTGCAAATTCATCACTGAAGCGAATGGCGAAGGTCCCAGGTCGATATCTTGAAAAAAAAAATTTCCGATTTTTTCGAGCCGGAAAACGGTAAGGGTACCCCCTTTGCATCGAAAAAATCCGAAATTTTTTTTTTCAAGATATCGACCTGGAACCTTCGCCATTCGATTCAGTGACTTATTCTCGTTCTAAAACTGTATAATAAGAGCCTTTTCCGATAATTTTTAAAATTCGACCTTTTTGGGGTAGGGAATCCTATGTTAAATTTTGCGAAACGACACTTTTTTTTAAAAAATTTCGAGATATCGACCTGAAACCTTCGCCATTCGATCCAAGTCATATACTTCCCAACCGATTTCAGCCACGAGAAAATTCTAAAAAAATTTTTTCCTCGGAAAAATCGATTTTTTCGAAATCGGCATTTTCGGCGAAAAACGGAAAAACGTTTTTCGGCATAAAACATGGCAAAAAATTTTTTTAGAATTTTTTAACCCACAAAATCGGTTGGGAAGTATGCGACTTGGATCTAATGGTGAAGGTTTCAGGTCGATATCTCGAAATTTTTCAAAAAAATGTGTCGTTTCGCAAAATTTAACCCAGGATTCCCTACCCCAAAAGTGGGCAAAATTGAAAATTCTCCAAAAACCTTTTGTTTGTACTGTTTTAGATTGCAAATTCATCACTGAAGCGAATGGCGAAGGTCCCAGGTCGATATCTTGAAAAAAAAAATTTCCGATTTTTCGAGCCGGAAAACGGTAAGGGTACCCCCTTTGCATCGAAAAAATCCGAAAATTTTTTTTTCAAGATATCGACCTGGAACCTTCGCCATTCGATTCAGTGACTTATTCTCGTTCTAAAACTGTATAATAAGAGCCTTTTCCGATAATTTTTAAAATTCGACCTTTTTGGGGTAGGGAATCCTATGTTAAATTTTGCGAAACGACACTTTTTTTTTAAAAATTTCGAGATATCGACCTGAAACCTTCGCCATTCGATCCAAGTCATATACTTCCCAACCGATTTCAGCCACGAGAAAATTCTAAAAAAAATTTTTCCTCGGAAAAATCGATTTTTTCGAAATCGGCATTTTCGGCGAAAAACGGAAAAACGTTTTTCGGCATAAAACATGGCAAAAAATTTTTTTAGAATTTTTTAACCCACAAAATCGGTTGGGAAGTATGCGACTTGGATCTAATGGTGAAGGTTTCAGGTCGATATCTCGAAATTTTTCAAAAAAATGTGTCGTTTCGCAAAATTTAACCCAGGATTCCCTACCCCAAAAGTGGGCAAAATTAAAAATTCTCCAAAAACCTTTTGTTTGTACTGTTTTAGATTGCAAATTCATCACTGAAGCGAATGGCGAAGGTCCCAGGTCGATATCTTGAAAAAAAAAATTTCCGATTTTTTCGAGCCGGAAAACGGTAAGGGTACCCCCTTTGCATCGAAAAAATCCGAAATTTTTTTTTTCAAGATATCGACCTGGAACCTTCGCCATTCGATTCAGTGACTTATTCTCGTTCTAAAACTGTATAATAAGAGCCTTTTCCGATAATTTTTAAAATTCGACCTTTTTGGGGTAGGGAATCCTATGTTAAATTTTGCGAAACGACACTTTTTTTTAAAAAATTTCGAGATATCGACCTGAAACCTTCGCCATTCGATCCAAGTCATATACTTCCCAACCGATTTCAGCCACGAGAAAATTCTAAAAAAATTTTTTCCTCGGAAAAATCGATTTTTTCGAAATCGGCATTTTCGGCGAAAAACGGAAAAACGTTTTTCGGCATAAAACATGGCAAAAAATTTTTTTAGAATTTTTTAACCCACAAAATCGGTTGGGAAGTATGCGACTTGGATCTAATGGTGAAGGTTTCAGGTCGATATCTCGAAATTTTTCAAAAAAATGTGTCGTTTCGCAAAATTTAACCCAGGATTCCCTACCCCAAAAGTGGGCAAAATTGAAAATTCTCCAAAAACCTTTTGTTTGTACTGTTTTAGATTGCAAATTCATCACTGAAGCGAATGGCGAAGGTCCCAGGTCGATATCTTGAAAAAAAAAATTTCCGATTTTTCGAGCCGGAAAACGGTAAGGGTACCCCCTTTGCATCGAAAAAATCCGAAAATTTTTTTTTCAAGATATCGACCTGGAACCTTCGCCATTCGATTCAGTGACTTATTCTCGTTCTAAAACTGTATAATAAGAGCCTTTTCCGATAATTTTTAAAATTCGACCTTTTTGGGGTAGGGAATCCTATGTTAAATTTTGCGAAACGACACTTTTTTTTTAAAAATTTCGAGATATCGACCTGAAACCTTCGCCATTCGATCCAAGTCATATACTTCCCAACCGATTTCAGCCACGAGAAAATTCTAAAAAAAATTTTTCCTCGGAAAAATCGATTTTTTCGAAATCGGCATTTTCGGCGAAAAACGGAAAAACGTTTTTCGGCATAAAACATGGCAAAAAATTTTTTTAGAATTTTTTAACCCACAAAATCGGTTGGGAAGTATGCGACTTGGATCTAATGGTGAAGGTTTCAGGTCGATATCTCGAAATTTTTCAAAAAAATGTGTCGTTTCGCAAAATTTAACCCAGGATTCCCTACCCCAAAAGTGGGCAAAATTAAAAATTCTCCAAAAACCTTTTGTTTGTACTGTTTTAGATTGCAAATTCATCACTGAAGCGAATGGCGAAGGTCCCAGGTCGATATCTTGAAAAAAAAAATTTCCGATTTTTTCGAGCCGGAAAACGGTAAGGGTACCCCCTTTGCATCGAAAAAATCCGAAAATTTTTTTTTCAAGATATCGACCTGGAACCTTCGCCATTCGATTCAGTGACTTATTCTCGTTCTAAAACTGTATAATAAGAGCCTTTTCCGATAATTTTTAAAATTCGACCTTTTTGGGGTAGGGAATCCTATGTTAAATTTTGCGAAACGACACTTTTTTTAAAAAAATTTCGAGATATCGACCTGAAACCTTCGCCATTCGATCCAAGTCATATACTTCCCAACCGATTTCAGCCACGAGAAAATTCTAAAAAAATTTTTTCCTCGGAAAAATCGATTTTTTCGAAATCGGCATTTTCGGCGAAAAACGGAAAAACGTTTTTCGGCATAAAACATGGCAAAAAATTTTTTTAGAATTTTTTAACCCACAAAATCGGTTGGGAAGTATGCGACTTGGATCTAATGGTGAAGGTTTCAGGTCGATATCTCGAAATTTTTCAAAAAAATGTGTCGTTTCGCAAAATTTAACCCAGGATTCCCTACCCCAAAAGTGGGCAAAATTGAAAATTCTCCAAAAACCTTTTGTTTGTACTGTTTTAGATTGCAAATTCATCACTGAAGCGAATGGCGAAGGTCCCAGGTCGATATCTTGAAAAAAAAAATTTCCGATTTTTCGAGCCGGAAAACGGTAAGGGTACCCCCTTTGCATCGAAAAAATCCGAAAATTTTTTTTTCAAGATATCGACCTGGAACCTTCGCCATTCGATTCAGTGACTTATTCTCGTTCTAAAACTGTATAATAAGAGCCTTTTCCGATAATTTTTAAAATTCGACCTTTTTGGGGTAGGGAATCCTATGTTAAATTTTGCGAAACGACACTTTTTTTTTTTAAATTTCGAGATATCGACCTGAAACCTTCGCCATTCGATCCAAGTCATATACTTCCCAACCGATTTCAGCCACGAGAAAATTCTAAAAAAAAATTTTCTTCGGAAAAATCGATTTTTTCGAAATCGGCATTTTCGGCGAAAAACGGAAAAACGTTTTTCGGCATAAAACATGGCAAAAAATTTTTTTAGAATTTTTTAACCCACAAAATCGGTTGGGAAGTATGCGACTTGGATCTAATGGTGAAGGTTTCAGGTCGATATCTCGAAATTTTTCAAAAAAATGTGTCGTTTCGCAAAATTTAACCCAGGATTCCCTACCCCAAAAGTGGGCAAAATTAAAAATTCTCCAAAAACCTTTTGTTTGTACTGTTTTAGATTGCAAATTCATCACTGAAGCGAATGGCGAAGGTCCCAGGTCGATATCTTGAAAAAAAAAATTTCCGATTTTTTCGAGCCGGAAAACGGTAAGGGTACCCCCTTTGCATCGAAAAAATCCGAAATTTTTTTTTTCAAGATATCGACCTGGAACCTTCGCCATTCGATTCAGTGACTTATTCTCGTTCTAAAACTGTATAATAAGAGCCTTTTCCGATAATTTTTTAAATTCGACCTTTTTGGGGTAGGGAATCCTATGTTAAATTTTGCGAAACGACACTTTTTTTAAAAAAATTTCGAGATATCGACCTGAAACCTTCGCCATTCGATCCAAGTCATATACTTCCCAACCGATTTCAGCCACGAGAAAATTCTAAAAAAATTGTTTCCTCGGAAAAATCGATTTTTTCGAAATCGGCATTTTCGGCGAAAAACGGAAAAAGGTTTTTCGGCATAAAACATGGCAAAAAATTTTTTTAGAATTTTTTAACCCACAAAATCGGTTGGGAAGTATGCGACTTGGATCTAATGGTGATGGTTTCAGGTCGATATCTCGAAATTTTTCAAAAAAATGTGTCGTTTCGCAAAATTTAACCCAGGATTCCCTACCCCAAAAGTGGGCAAAATTGAAAATTCTCCAAAAACCTTTTGTTTGTACTGTTTTAGATTGCAAATTCATCACTGAAGCGAATGGCGAAGGTCCCAGGTCGATATCTTGAAAAAAAAAATTTCCGATTTTTCGAGCCGGAAAACGGTAAGGGTACCCCCTTTGCATCGAAAAAATCCGAAAATTTTTTTTTCAAGATATCGACCTGGAACCTTCGCCATTCGATTCAGTGACTTATTCTCGTTCTAAAACTGTATAATAAGAGCCTTTTCCGATAATTTTTAAAATTCGACCTTTTTGGGGTAGGGAATCCTATGTTAAATTTTGCGAAACGACACTTTTTTTTTTTAAATTTCGAGATATCGACCTGAAACCTTCGCCATTCGATCCAAGTCATATACTTCCCAACCGATTTCAGCCACGAGAAAATTCTAAAAAAAAATTTTCTTCGGAAAAATCGATTTTTTCGAAATCGGCATTTTCGGCGAAAAACGGAAAAACGTTTTTCGGCATAAAACATGGCAAAAAATTTTTTTAGAATTTTTTAACCCACAAAATCGGTTGGGAAGTATGCGACTTGGATCTAATGGTGAAGGTTTCAGGTCGATATCTCGAAATTTTTCAAAAAAATGTGTCGTTTCGCAAAATTTAACCCAGGATTCCCTACCCCAAAAGTGGGCAAAATTGAAAATTCTCCAAAAACCTTTTGTTTGTACTGTTTTAGATTGCAAATTCATCACTGAAGCGAATGGCGAAGGTCCCAGGTCGATATCTTGAAAAAAAAAATTTCCGATTTTTTCGAGCCGGAAAACGGTAAGGGTACCCCCTTTGCATCGAAAAAATCCGAAAATTTTTTTTTCAAGATATCGGCCTGGAACCTTCGCCATTCGATTCAGTGACTTATTCTCGTTCTAAAACTGTATAATAAGAGCCTTTTCCGATAATTTTTAAAATTCGACCTTTTTGGGGTAGGGAATCCTATGTTAAATTTTGCGAAACGACACTTTTTTTTAAAAAATTTCGAGATATCGACCTGAAACCTTCGCCATTCGATCCAAGTCATATACTTCCCAACCGATTTCAGCCACGAGAAAATTCTAAAAAAATTTTTTCCTCGGAAAAATCGATTTTTTCGAAATCGGCATTTTCGGCGAAAAACGGAAAAACGTTTTCCGGCATAAAACATGGCAAAAAATTTTTTTAGAATTTTTTAACCCACAAAATCGGTTGGGAAGTATGCGACTTGGATCTAATGGTGAAGGTTTCAGGTCGATATCTCGAAATTTTTCAAAAAAATGTGTCGTTTCGCAAAATTTAACCCAGGATTCCCTACCCCAAAAGTGGGCAAAATTAAAAATTCTCCAAAAACCTTTTGTTTGTACTGTTTTAGATTGCAAATTCATCACTGAAGCGAATGGCGAAGGTCCCAGGTCGATATCTTGAAAAAAAAAATTTCCGATTTTTTCGAGCCGGAAAACGGTAAGGGTACCCCCTTTGCATCGAAAAAATCCGAAAATTTTTTTTTCAAGATATCGACCTGGAACCTTCGCCATTCGATTCAGTGACTTATTCTCGTTCTAAAACTGTATAATAAGAGCCTTTTCCGATAATTTTTAAAATTCGACCTTTTTGGGGTAGGGAATCCTATGTTAAATTTTGCGAAACGACACTTTTTTTTTTTAAATTTCGAGATATCGACCTGAAACCTTCGCCATTCGATCCAAGTCATATACTTCCCAACCGATTTCAGCCACGAGAAAATTCTAAAAAAAATTTTTCCTCGGAAAAATCGATTTTTTCGAAATCGGCATTTTTGGCGAAAAACGGAAAAACGTTTTTCGGCATAAAACATGGCAAAAAATTTTTTTAGAATTTTTTAACCCACAAAATCGGTTGGGAAGTATGCGACTTGGATCTAATGGTGAAGGTTTCAGGTCGATATCTCGAAATTTTTCAAAAAAATGTGTCGTTTCGCAAAATTTAACCCAGGATTCCCTACCCCAAAAGTGGACAAAATTAAAAATTCTCCAAAAACCTTTTGTTTGTACTGTTTTAGATTGCAAATTCATCACTGAAGCGAATGGCGAAGGTCCCAGGTCGATATCTTGAAAAAAAAAATTTCCGATTTTTTCGAGCCGGAAAACGGTAAGGGTACCCCCTTTGCATCGAAAAAATCCGAAAATTTTTTTTTCAAGATATCGACCTGGAACCTTCGCCATTCGATTCAGTGACTTATTCTCGTTCTAAAACTGTATAATAAGAGCCTTTTCCGATAATTTTTAAAATTCGACCTTTTTGGGGTAGGGAATCCTATGTTAAATTTTGCGAAACGACACTTTTTTTTTAAAAATTTCGAGATATCGACCTGAAACCTTCGCCATTCGATCCAAGTCATATACTTCCCAACCGATTTCAGCCACGAGAAAATTCTAAAAAAAAATGTTCTTCGGAAAAATCGATTTTTTCGAAATCGGCATTTTCGGCGAAAAACGGAAAAACGTTTTTCGGCATAAAACATGGCAAAAAATTTTTTTAGAATTTTTTAACCCACAAAATCGGTTGGGAAGTATGCGACTTGGAACTAATGGTGAAGGTTTCAGGTCGATATCTCGAAATTTTTCAAAAAAATGTGTCGTTTCGCAAAATTTAACCCAGGATTCCCTACCCCAAAAGTGGACAAAATTAAAAATTCTCCAAAAACCTTTTGTTTGTACTGTTTTAGATTGCAAATTCATCACTGAAGCGAATGGCGAAGGTCCCAGGTCGATATCTTGAAAAAAAAAATTTCCGATTTTTTCGAGCCGGAAAACGGTAAGGGTACCCCCTGTGCATCGAAAAAATCCGAAATTTTTTTTTTCAAGATATCGGCCTGGAACCTTCGCCATTCGATTCAGTGACTTATTCTCGTTCTAAAGCTGTATAATAAGAGCCTTTTCCGATAATTTTTAAAATTCGACCTTTTTGGGGTAGGGAATCCTATGTTAAATTTTGCGAAACGACACTTTTTTTTAAAAAATTTCGAGATATCGACCTGAAACCTTCGCCATTCGATCCAAGTCATATACTTCCCAACCGATTTCAGCCACGAGAAAATTCTAAAAAAAATTTTTCCTCGGAAAAATCGATTTTTTCGAAATCGGCATTTTCGGCGAAAAACGGAAAAACGTTTTTCGGCATAAAACATGGCAAAAAATTTTTTTAGAATTTTTTAACCCACAAAATCGGTTGGGAAGTATGCGACTTAGATCTAATGGTGAAGGTTTCAGGTCGATATCTCGAAATTTTTCAAAAAAATGTGTCGTTTCGCAAAATTTAACCCAGGATTCCCTACCCCAAAAGTGGGCAAAATTAAAAATTCTCCAAAAACCTTTTGTTTGTACTGTTTTAGATTGCAAATTCATCACTGAAGCGAATGGCGAAGGTCCCAGGTCGATATCTTGAAAAAAAAAATTTCCGATTTTTTCGAGCCGGAAAACGGTAAGGGTACCCCCTTTGCATCGAAAAAATCCGAAATTTTTTTTTCAAGATATCGACCTGGAACCTTCGCCATTCGATTCAGTGACTTATTCTCGTTCTAAAACTGTATAATAAGAGCCTTTTCCGATAATTTTTAAAATTCGACCTTTTTGGGGTAGGGAATCCTATGTTAAATTTTGCGAAACGACACTTTTTTTTTTTTAATTTCGAGATATCGACCTGAAACCTTCGCCATTCGATCCAAGTCATATACTTCCCAACCGATTTCAGCCACGAGAAAATTCTAAAAAAAATTTTTCCTCGGAAAAATCGATTTTTTCGAAATCGGCATTTTCGGCGAAAAACGGAAAAACGTTTTTCGGCATAAAACATGGCAAAAAATTTTTTTAGAATTTTTTAACCCACAAAATCGGTTGGGAAGTATGCGACTTGGATCTAATGGTGAAGGTTTCAGGTCGATATCTCGAAATTAAAAAAAAAAATGTGTCGTTTCGCAAAATTTAACCCAGGATTCCCTACCCCAAAAGTGGGCAAAATGGAAAATTCTCCAAAAACCTTTTATTTGTACTGTTTTAGATTGCAAATTCATCACTGAAGCGAATGGCGAAGGTCTCAGGTCGATATCTTGGAAAAAAAAATTTCCGATTGTTCGGAGGTGTAAAATAGACAGTACTCTTACCGTTTTTCGGCTCGAAAAAATCGCAGCTTAACAGCGTGGAATACCGCAGCAGATAATGAGAAATATAATTAATTTTTTTTCATAATCAATATAGCTTGATCGGCTTAAATGGTCAAAAGCGAATTTTTTTTTGTGGCGACGAATTAATTTGAAAAGGTACTAAAATAGCTTTTCTGGAATGATCAATCATAATTTTTATTACCGAGTAGGATCAGGTCGGGTGGAAATGGATTCATTTTGGCATACAGCTCTGTAACATCCAAGGTACAAGGAACCAAGAATGCGAACTAATGTTGGCAATCATTCATTAAAGCATTCATCGTGGCCGGTCTCGTTTAATTTTAGCCAACTAACATGTAATGCTAGCGTGTAAAAATGCTAGAAAAAAGTCACAAAATGATAATATTTCACCAACAAATTAGTATGCACAATTTTTTTTCTAATCAAGACACTTCGAGTTAGTTTTCTAACTTGGTTACGTGATCATCTTTGTGTAAAGATGTCTCATACAGAAAGCAAAATTATTTGAAATTTATTTACAAAATCTACCATGTACAGAACGTGTTAATTGTAACAAAGAAAATCAACTGAACAATGATTTCAGAAAATCTGTTCGGTCATCGTTTCGATCCAACTTCTTTCGATTTTTAATTTCCATCTCAGTATCTCGTTGTTTGATGTCAGGTGCGACGAACGTTGAACTTTCACCACGTTCTTCTTTGCTCCGCAGTTTCTTGCTTCGATCGACATTATGAGAGAAGAAATTGACCTCTCGTTTGGCTTGTGCTATATCAGCGTTCAGTCTCTGCTTGTGAACAGCTCTTTCATAGGCCAAACGTTCACTCAAATGGATCCATTTGAACCTGCTTGCATTACAAGTTACATTCCAGATATTAAAATGGCATTCACAATTAATGAAAAAACCATGAATGGAGATTAGGAATTTGCAGTGAGAGTCAATACTATATATAACATTAGCCCTTGGATTTTCAGTTATCTTATTCGTAATGGTAGTTCTAATCTTTTCTTTACTCAAATCTGTGGAATCTAAATAAATAATTGCCCTTTCTATCATTTGAAATTCAATTATCGAATTGTATTATTTCATCTTTTAACCTACTTTTAATCTTTTCAATTTAATTTAAACAGAAGTCTCCCATTGACGAGGCTAGGAATAATTGTTTATTGATTGTTGTACCTTGGCAAGTATTTTATATTCCAAATGAGATCATAAAATTTGCTTTTCTTCTGTGTAGATATTTGTGTGTTGTTCAATGTTGCAGCAACGTACTTTGCAACTTTTTTACTGTCAAACTCTACCCATCCTTCTGTAAAGTGTTTTGCTGCAACTTTTCTTGCCTTTTTCTTTTTACCAACATTTGTATCTGCAAATATAAGATACGTTTCAACGAAATTTACTGTATCGTTGACATTCTTCAGTTATGATATTCGTTTGTGACACCTCAAAAAAATTACATAAAAAATTACAAACTTGTAATTCTTACCTGTTTCAGCCAGCTGCAAATAAACGCGTCCCACTTTACCGTAAGTTGAAAATGTCTCGCGAATCTTGGTAACGTTCATGTACTTAGGTATCGTCGACAAATATATTATACCTCGTTTTTTATTTTTTTGTGGTGCATTTGAAGACTGACAAGTACTAACTTTTTCAATATCAGGATGATTCTCTTCATTTGGGTCATTAACATTAGACTCATCTGTTTCCGTACTTTTTGTCGACAATTCGTTTCGTTCTGCAGCCATCATTTTTGAACTGTTTGTATCAAATATATGCCAAATAAGAGATTGTTTACTGACAATTGATCAACAAAGCACGTGGTTCAACGTGCATGAAATTAACCTCAAGAACGGTTGCTACGAAACAGAGATGTAGACTTAGCGTTCTCTTCTATCCTTTACTTCTGGCTATCGCCATCTACTTACAGCATGTGCCACGTTTTGGGGTTCCTCGTTAAGGTGAAGTCAAAGTCGCGTGAATAAAACTGAGTTGTGAGTAAGATACCTGCAATGTTTCACAGTGGATATAGAGAGAACGGTAGAGAACATGTTTTACTTGATTATCATAACATAACATGCCCGTGCTGAGCACTGTTGTTTTTTTTTGGTAATAATTAAGAAAAAACTGTGCACATGCGCACTCGAAATGTTAACACAAACGTCAAATCAAAAACAATCGAGGATTTGCTGCTCGTCACCAGTTGTTACAAACCCCAAAGAAATAAAGCCTTTGGCAAAGAATAGTGAATGAATACCACGAACCATCCTAATTTCGAAAAATGAAAACACCTAACGCTCGGATACGAGTTCGAAAAATGTCCTGTTATCTACGAAAGTTACGTTCAGGAATCCACCTGGGTAAATCTATTCGCCTCTCCCGGAGATTCGCATCACCGTACCTAGTACTGTTTCTCTTTTCGAAGTTTTCGAACGTTTCCATGAAAATGGCGAGAGAAGATCCGCCTATTCGAAACTTCCCCGATAATAATAATATTTTTAACTTTCTTCGTAGAACGGTCATTCTACCGGCATGAACCGGTAATCTAACCTGATATTAAGCTACCAATTTAATAATTGATTAAAAGTAATCGAGAATCAATAAGAAATAATTGCAACAGATTAACATCGCGACATAAACTAGTGCGTAGCGTACGATTTTCACGCTACACCAAACAACGACGAGAACATCGACGATGTCTTGGCGCGACAGTAAGAAGCCCATAAGAGGTTATTCACGAGGCGGCGGTCGAGGATATCGTCAAAATCGCGGCGGTGAAAATTCTTACCACACGTCCGACAATCAGGGCAAGGAAGATGGACAAATGCAGTATTCTGGTTAACAATTCTGTCATCTTTGACTAAACGAAATGCGTGCAGTTTCGTAATCGTAAAAATTCCTATGCTTTTCAGGCTATCGCGGCAGAGGCGGTTACCGAGGAAGACCCTACAAGAGGACTCAGTCAAATCATTCATATATCGGCAAACGCACAAAGTATGAAGTCGGCCAGCGTCTCAAGGAGGACGACATATGGGTGACGGAATTCGTCGGAAATCACAAACGCTTTGGCGGCATAGTGAAAGAGCGCTTTGGTGACTTTCATGTACATGAGATAAGCTGCGATGGTGAAATATGTAAATTGACAAACCAGGACATTCCTCCGGAACCCCAGGATCTATTGGACATTGAAAAATTGCAGGCTTCAATACCCATCGATGTGAGGGTAAAATTGGATTCTTTAAGAAATGTCGATGGCGAAGCTACTCAGATAGAAATTGATGTTACTAACATGGACAAGGAATTGCGTAGAAACATTCACATCCTCGCTAAGAAGATACCCTCCGTTGTCAGTGAAACTGTAGAGCAAGACGATAAAAAAATAATTGTACTTGCTAAGACGAGCAAACATATGTCACACAAGTTTCGTGGTGATAAGCGTGTGGATTGGAGCACCCGTGAAGGTAATTACTGCCATTTTTTGCTGCACAAAGTCAACATGGACACAATGGATGCGCTGAATCAGTTGGCGATTAAGTTGCGTCTTAAGTCGGACAATTTCAACTACGCGGGTACAAAAGATCGTCGAGCACGAACTACACAATGGGTGAGCTTAAAGAAAGTCAGTCCGACGAGCATTCACCTAGCGGCAAAGCAGGTGCGTGGTGCTCACGTTGGGAACTTCAAATTTGCTAAAGATCCGTTGCGGCTTGGTTTGTTGAGTGGCAATCGTTTTAAGATCGCGCTCCGGAGCGTTGACGGGAGCGACGAGGAGATCGAGACAGCGGTGAATTCCCTGCGTGACAATGGATTTATAAATTACTACGGTCTGCAGAGATTCGGGACAATAGCGGCGATACCGACTCACGAGATCGGCAAAGCTCTTCTCCAAGGCAAATGGGAGGAAGCCATCGAATTGATACTCAAACCGCGAGCGGGAGAACAGCAGAGAGACATGATAGAGGCGCGAGAAATTTATCAGAAGACAAAGAACGCCAGCGCCGCGCTGGGACCGATATCTCGGTCGGGAAAGATCGAAGCTAAACTTCTCAAAGGATTGGCAAATTGCGGCAAGAATAATTATCAGGGAGCTCTGGATTACATACCGAGAAACGCGAGATTGATGTACATTCACTCTTACCAGAGTTTGGTCTGGAACCATGTGGTTTCGAGGCGCATAAAGGAATTCGGCTCGAAGCCTATCGTCGGCGATCTAGTTTACGAGAAGACGGACTCGAAGGAAGTCGTGGAAATGGAGACGATGGATTATGGGATGCAGAATGACGAGGATAAAAAACAACAGTCAATCAAAGCTGAAGAAAGAGTTAATGAGACGGCGGATGTAGCGACGAATCATCAGAAGGAGGACACAATCGAGGCGAAGGAAGTTGCCGATGAGAAAGATTCTGAGGAAAATGCGATGTCGGTGGAGGACATATCGGAAATGTCCGTTCTAAAAGACAACGCTGAGGGTCAAACGGAAACTCCTAGGACTGAGGTTCAGAACGAGATTCTCGACGATTCCAAGGACCACTCAAGTCTGCCAGCAGTTAAGACCCTCACTGCGGAAGACCTGGCACATTACACGCTTGCCGATGTCGTGATGCCGAAACCAGGATGGAGAGTCACTTTTCCAACTTACGCGAAACCCTGGTTCGATGAGTTTCTCGCCAAGGACGACTTGACCACGGATCTCAGACAGAAGAACATGTAAGTTGTTGGGCGCAGAATAGAAAAAATCGTAGTGAACTGAGAAACAGCACAACATTCAATAGAAATTATGCAATCGAAAAATAAAATGTAGTTCATACATTACAATTACATTTAGACAATAACTTTTTATAAATTAAACATTTCTGAGGATTAATCTATATATTGAAAGTTTCGACTATTTGCTGCAAAGTTATTTTACTAACATTACAGTGTCCTAAGACTCACAACAATCCTAAGAATTCCTGGAATATTGCTTATCGTTAAAAGTGCCAAGAGATATTCTGGAAATTACGTTTTTCTCGTCATTCAGGTTGAACTTCTTATCAAAATCAGGTTCCCGATTGCCACAACGTCGCGATAATTCTAAATTATAGCGGTTACATGGAAATTACAGCTGATCCAGAAATATACTCAATTATAGATTGTAGAACTACTTGTCTACGTAATTTTATTGGAATTTGAACAGGAAATACAGTCTGGGCGGAGCGTACCGAAAGATCTTGGAAACTCCCGGCGATTTGACCTGGAGGATTGTTCGATACAACGGGTATCACGATGTATTGATACTGTGTGACGTGGATGAGATGCGCGAAGTTCCACCACCCATAAACGACCCCGGTACAGTGAAACTTCAATGGTTTGTCTTCAATAATACGCACAAACCATTTATTTTGTTATAATTTATTCATTTACAGAGGGTAAGCACAAAGCTTTGATCCTCGAGTTCTCGTTAAAGTCTTCGACGTACGCGACAATGGCATTGCGCGAGATCCTCGAGCACGATACTTCGGCGCACACTCAGGCGGCTCAATCGGCCGCAAATCAAGCTCAAGAACGTAAGGAAGATGAAGAAAAAGATATAGAAACTGACGAAGAGCCACCAAAGGCGGATGACGCAGAAGTCGAAACAAGAGCCCAGGTACCCAAGGAAGCTGAGCTACCGAAGGCAGTCAAAGTTGAGAAAGATGCAGAACAGAAAGACATGGAAGTCGTCGAGGATGAGGCTAACATTCCACTGGTCAACACCGGACAAAAAATGGAAATAGAAACTATCGAGTCCTCTGACTTACCTAACAAAACCGAAGCCAACGCATAAACAAGTACCATTGAAAACTGTTCGGAACGGACATTTTCCTTCTCAATAAATATTATTTTAAGTTTCACGTATATTGGAGTCGTCGCCTATGAAATTATCGGATGTTCATATTTACTGGCTCACGAGCGCGAGTTGGTTTTCGTTAGTTTCAATCAGTTCCCTTTTTTTACTATCGTTATTATCGTACGAATCCATGGGCTTTAAATCAATTCCAATTTGTTTTTGCAATTTTATTTGCAAATTACAGCAACACAAGTATGCAATCTTGAATCTTGGAATAGTCGTTTTAATTCAGAGTCAATGATCACTGCGGTAGCCACGGAATCCACGGAAACATAAGATCAGGCAGTCGCGGCGTAGATCGATCTTCCGAGCGTTCTCGCAAGTCGCTCACTGCGTTAATAGCTTCAATAGATTTTCGTTGATAATAGCTTGTTTGATTTGTCGATTCGGTAGTTTGCGTTTTTTCGTGAACGCGTGAGTCAACTGCCACAGAAAATTTCTTGGAACACCTACAATGGTACGGTCGATTTCCTGAAAAGGTTGATCGAAAGTTTATTAAGACTTTCACGAGTTGAAGGAACTTTTGCGATGTCTTGCCGAACAACATTGGTGGAATTACCATTATGCAATTGAACGTGATGGTGAAGAGCACCGGGCTTGCAGAATCCCCGACCGCAAATCGGACACCGAAGAGGCCAATCGCCCGTGTGAGAGTAACTGTGAGCTCTCAGATCGCCCGGAGTTGGAAACGACCGGCCGCAGGTGTTGCACTTGTGGGGCTTCTCCTGCATCGGAAAGTATAAAACTAGCGTTCAGTTATTGTTGTCAAATTAGCAATGAAATTGAAAGCAGTCAGTTACCTTGTAATGTGTCATTCGATGATAGTAAAGATTCGAAGACGCGGTAAATCTCTTTCCGCATATTGGACACACATGAGGACGTTCACCGGTGTGAATTCTCGCATGGGTGTTCAGGGAACTACTCGTGCTGAACATCTTTCCGCACACTGAGCAGCCGTGCGGTTTTTCTCCTAATTATTGAAAATATTAAATACGTCAAAAAAAGAGGCTTTCCGTTCACTAATAATCTCAATGTTAATTTCTTGTTAACTCAAGTAAAATGTTTTCGTTACTTGAATATATTACTTATTTATTGACAACAAATAAATTATCGTTATGAATAAATATTTGAATAAAACAAATGAATATTATATTTCTAAAAAAGAGTGTTTTGTCAATTTCCATGCCACTTTAATAAAAAAATATATTGCTAATCACTTATTGTAGTACTAATTACCTGTATGCGTTCGCAAATGTCTTTTTAGTAAGGACGGTCTGTCGAAATGTTTACCGCATATCTCACAGGGTAATTTTCTCTGGATTTTCAATAAACTGGTGGTGACTTCCGGTAACTCGCTTCCGCGACGGCTTAGATCCAAAGGCACGACCTGATCTTCGTTAGAAACTTTCGGTTTTCACAAGAAATTAAAATCTGGTTGTAAAGTTTTTCGAAGATAGTTCATATTTGATACATTTTAATATACTCACTCGACATTGCAATTAAATTAAATTGCAACCGGTCGGATTAACCGGTTAGTGTATTTTCCGCGGTTATTAGATTCGAACTGGGAAAGAAGTCTCATACCTCAGGAGAAGGATGAAGATGATTAGGAAGGTGAGATCGCAGGTGAGGAGTAACAGTGCGATAGTCCGCGCGCATGTCGAGGGCGGTTTTTATCAACGAGGGCGGAGTTTTCTACCCGGCAATTATGTTCTAAAGGACGATATCGTCACGTAATAAACACGTTGAATTAAATAGTGCAACATACGTTTTGGAACTCGTCGATAGAAAATACATTTTAAGGGTTTACTATTCGGTTTTTAAATTATTTGCTATCGCTGAATTCAACACCCTCGTTTAACGAGCCTATCAGAAGCACAAGGTCGGGTTTTTACACACAGTACGAGGTGTTACAACAATAACAACGTACAATTAACAACGTACATCGTGTCCCAAAATTTATTTGCCCGATTGAGTTGAAATATGGACAGATACGTGATTATATGATTTTTTTTCCAATGACCGGAATATAAAAAAGGCTTATTTATTCTTTAATAACAAACGATCAAGGTGGATTTTTTTTTGTTAAAAAAGTCATAAATCCTCGTATTAGGTAACTGTGTAAAAACTCACCCTTGTTCTTTTAATGTGCGCATTAAAAAGAAGTGAAAGTTCATTTGTTTTTTGAATTTTTTTTTTGCAGGAAAAATCATGTTTAATATTTCGGAAAGGCGAAAGAAACAAACGTACCGATTTTCGTTTATGGATCGAACTTTGGTGGGATGATAGGAACTGGGATTAATTTTCATTTCGACAATCCGCAGTTGAAAGAGTTTGCGCCCAGATGCCGTACGACGATGATAGAAGATCGAATATTTTAGTGGAGTTAAAATATCCATCCGAACTGTGTGAGTCACTATCGGCGATTTTTCATGAGTGTATAAAAACCGGAGGTGAGATAATCAACGTATTGCATCGGGATCCCGGACGTCCCGTGGCGTCAACCCCTCATTTGTCATCGTCGAGGATATTAACGCCTACATTGAGTCCTCGAGATCTTTACAAAACGCCCCAACAACCCGGCTACCATTCTCTCGCGCGTTCATCGAAGATATTGTCCAGCCTCGAGGATTATGGCATCATCATCGCCGATCGATTTACCCATCGTAAAGCGTCAAATAAGAACGTTACTTATAACGAGGGCGTAGGACGATGAAGCACAGGGTGTGATCCGTAGAAAAACCATGATCATCTTTTTATATTCTTATCAATACAACAGAACTGATGCTATGTTATGCGAAACTTAATCGGTTCTATAGACACTTGAAATCATTATGTTGTATACTTTTTCATATTGAATGAAACATTCTATAAGGATTGGTAAATGTGTTTAAAAAACTTGGAATTAATCACGAACGGCCTTCACCTTTTGGTCCTCGTGTGAATTCTTTTTCCAAGTTTCTCTGGTAGATTCACCTATCGTAAAGCGCCAAATAACAAAGTTACTTATAACCAGGACGTAGTACAACGAAGCATAGAGTGTGATCCGTGGAAAAATCTATGTTTATCTTTTTTTTCTAGTGAATGCGACAGAAGTAATACTTCATTTTGCGAAGCTTAATCCTTTCCATAGAAATTAAAAAAACCATTCTATTATATGATTTTTTATATTTATATCGCTATACGATATTTTATATGAAATATTGTATAGCGAGATCGAAATCGATGAAAAAAAATTGCATTTAGTCAACCGTTAAGTTGATGTTGACGTCTTATATCGATCAGACACTTCGTTCTCTGGCCCTCGTGTGAGTTCTTCTTCCAAGTTCCGCCGTGTCCTGAAGGATCATCTTCTTCGACGCCGGTAAGTACTCGAGCTCCAGCAGTACAAGTTCATTCTGTCCAGTTTTTAAGTAAGTCGCAGGAACGTAAAGGGTCATTTGAGGACCCACCGTAGGCCAGTATCTTCCGAGATTGTGTCCATTCACAAAGGCCACACCTTTGCCCCATGTGCTCGTATCGAGATAAGTGTCCAACGGAACACCAGTGACGTCAAAGGTGCCGCGAAGAAATAGCGGACCCGCGTAAAGAGTCCCTGCATCCGGGATATCGATATTTGATACCGTTCGAAGGGGTTCCACGGTGTCTAGCTTGAATCCCGTCACGTTCCACATTGTCACATTCACGTTGTTCACCGAAGCCTGCATTAACCCCTAAAATATTAAAAAAATATATATACATTTTCGTTTTAACGAAGAAACGAGTTCTTCATTAATATCTATTGGTAATTATAATCAATGGAGCAACGACAAAAATAATCGATTCTTCTAGTTATGGTAGAGAATCATTGACTAGGGCAAAGAGTCAATTTCGCCTAAAAGTTGAGAAGGCTGGAGAAAAAACATGTATATAAATCTTATCTTTTTATATATTTTGTGGACAATTGCTGACTTGTTTGTTGGTTTGGTTCTGTGCCTCCTCTACCCCCTTCTGAGTCAACCATTTAGAAAAGTTGACTCTCGTGCCCTTGATGTTTTTAGCGCATAGAATGGCGTATGAAATTCCGGAATTTAATTGCATATGCTATATTTTGAAACATTAGATTGTCATAGCGTATGGAGAGGAAATTGGAATTTTGAAATCTCACGAGCCATTAGAACGAGCCAACGTAATCAGCAGTATAATAATGAACGGCTGCTTTCGCCAGATTTTAACTTTTGCGAAGCGAGAAGTTTGACTGAAAATAATGTAAGCGTTCAGGTGGATCTACCCAGGGTTTTACCTGAGTGGATCACTACCTAATCGGATTCTTTTTTTTTTATTTTACCGGCAGAATCGCCTAACTCTATAAAAATAAATCCGAAATAAAAACGAATTAATAAATGTCTATTCAGTATTTGGACCAAAGTTAATTTTTTTCGACGGCGTGTTAATGCTCATTAATAATAACCATATAATTTAAAAAGATAAAAATGTACCTGCAGGACTATTGAAACACACGTCAACTGACCACTAAAGCAGATAAGGTATCCGATTCATAAGTTCTGTATTTCTGCCACAAGTTTTTCTCCTTTTCTATACAGTCTCTTAATATACGTGAGCTTAACGAGGATTTCTCTCAACTGCGCAGTATAAAAGAGTCTTTACTTTATCGTATAAGCACCTTTTAAGTGCTTTATGCTACTAAGCTGGCATAACTAACAAAAATACCGGCCTTTGGATTTAAAAAATAGTCCTCTTTATTTAAAAAAATGCTTACTTTGAAGTCTTCGACCACATTGCCAAAGTTGAGATGGCCCTGGTTTTCCACGAGTATCTGAATATGTTTTCCGTAAGGATGTGCAAGCGGCATTGTGTAGAGCTTATGGATTCGGGACAGTGCACCTGCGAGACGTGAGTCCACGTAAACGAGAGCTCGATCCTTCGCGTAAGCGTACAAAACGGCCGGATCGCTTTCGGAGATCGGAAGGGGAGCTTCATAGAGAACGAACAAATGGGCGAGTCCGAGTTTTTCAAAGGTCGGCGGATTTTCATGAAATCCACTGACCGATCCGAACAATTGTTTTGCGTGCGGATCGAGAAGTCTGATAACGGGTTTCATGTCAACACGGCCGTAGTTTCCTTTAGGAGAAGTTTTCGGTAGTGTGATGTTGCCCAGTGGAAGATACTGAAACAAAAAAAAATTGATTACATAATTTATCGACAAGTTTTAATGGAAATGAAATGAATTTTTGCTATTACTTTGCCGATTACGTTGCGAATCTCGTAATATTTATCCGTCATATCGCCGGCTTCCGTTAGGGGAGCATCGTAGTCGTAAGAAGTCAATTGAGGACTGTAATTTTGAGGGCCGTTGGCACCTGATAAAAATATTAAAAATTTAGGGCACGTAGCTCGTAGAATGACGAATTAATTACTCTCAGGCCTTTGTCGATTATGAGTGTAACAGAGTTAACTGAAGGCCCTCGGATAACGATTCCCTTAAAAAAATACTCCGATTTTCGACCCTTTCAAAAGTAGGTATAAAAATTATTTTTGCAAACTGTTAGTCCAAGATGTTCTGAAGTTTTTGGATTGAGTATAATTGTAGTCTAAATTAATTATCGTTGATATTTAAGGCATTAGTCATTTTTAAATTATCTCTGATTTTCGATGATCGGAGCATTACTGGAAAAAATATGTACGTCAGGAAAACATTTTTGTCCGTGTTACTCATAGACTTCTAAAGTCAGAAAATTAAATAAAGACATTATGTGGAAAATGTAGAGCAGTATCTACATCTAAAGGTGGAAGAAGCGGTCGTTGACAGAAACAGGCACAGAAAAATTATATATAAGAAATCAGGTGCATGGCTTTCATTGTTTCGTGTGTTCGCGCTCTGATAAACGCAACCAATGCCCGTCACACGACAAGAAAGTGACCTACTATTTTCTATACATATCAAAAAGTCCTATGAGATACATTCAGAAGTGCTCATCATAATGAGTAATTTATTTTCGGCCAGGTGTAACTCACCGGAAGTGAATCCAAAATTCGTTCCTCCGTAGAACATGTATATGTTTACAGATGCGCCTAAGGCCAGGATTTCATCGAGAACCCTCGTCACAGATTTCGTAGCAACCCTTTGAAAAGGTTCTCCCCAATGAGTCAACCAGCCGGGATAAAATTCCGAATTCACGAGCGGTCCCTACATTGTGAAATGATTTCTGATTGAGCTTCATTGATTTGTCATAAATATTTTTAAAAAATTATTCGTTCTCACACTGGGCTGATATTGACGCATTATCGCAAAACTAGTATTGACAACACTGCTTGTTCCAAAATCTATGGTCGTGTATGCACCGGGAATGTAGCCACAACGAAGAGCCGACAATGATGCACCATCGGTCGTGTACAGCAAAGCTTTCGTTCCAATGTGTCGTTTAAAAATATTGTAGAGATTTTTTCTATATGCCACGTCGCACGCGTGAAAACTGCCATACTCGTTTTCAATCTAACCAGAGAAAAACATCGAGGTAATCACACCGTATTATAACTGATTCATTGTGGAACACTTACCTGGACCATAATAATAGGACCACCGTTTCCTCTCAGGAGAGGTTCCACCCTCGTTAAAATTTCGTTGAAATAAGTTTCGACGTATTGCATATATCCTGCGATAAAAAAATTGAACCCTGCGGTAAAAACTAATTCTGCATAGCTTAAAACAACTTTCATTTGGAGAAAAAAATATTAATGACTAGAGTGCAGATTCTCTTGCGGGTCGCCAAAAAGATATTTTCTACCGTCTGGAACAACCGTTATAGGTTCTTACCATTTTTCATTCAATACCTGATATTCTATGTTATATTTAAACAACTAAGACGATGATGCCAAAGTTGTTACGTTATCGTTTAAATCTCGTAGACAATTCTAACAACTAACAGCAGAGTTTGAATGAGGGAATATCTTTCTGGCGACCCACAAGAAAATTTGCACTCTAGTCATGAATATTTTTTTACTCCAAATGGAAATTGTCTTAAGCTATAGTCTTTTCAAAAAAATAATAATAATTGACAAACTGCAGGTGAATTTTCATTCTCAGTTTACTCACGAGCGTCGTTCGTGCGCATTTTAATATCTGGTACGAGCGTCATAAGCCACGGTGGTAATCCACCCTAAACAGTAAATAATTGCTTGAACAAGCTTGAGATAATTACACGTAGCTTCACTTGATCTCCGCTGAACGAATCGTATCAAATTTACCAAATTTCTTTCCGCGCAAATGTAAGGACCTGGTCTCAGAAGAACCATCAAGCCTTCTTCTCGTGCAATATTTACGAACTCGACGACATCAGCTTCCCCGGACCACAGCCACGTATTCGGTTCGGGCTGATGGATGCTCCATTCGACGTAACTGCAAAATGTTACGGTTAATTTTTTTTTTCATTGACAATTAATACCAGGTGGTGTGTTAACTCACGTGGAGACTGCATTGAGACCAGCTTCTCGCATCTTTCTCAGCCTATCTCTCCAATATTGTCGCGGAGTACGGAAATAGTGAAAACTACCGGAAACATAGCGAAACGGTTGTCCATCAAGCAAGAATTGATTGTTCTCGTAGTCGACTTCGAATCCGAAAGTTTGAGGCCGTTGAAGATCCTGCGATTTAAAGCTGTTTAATCACCCTGATAACTCCAGAAATCGACCAGAACATCTGTACCTCTTGGACCTCGCAAACACTAGAGGTTTGTATATTTTGTGAGGATTCGGCAAGAGCCTTAGTGCGAGATGTAGCAAGCCGGCGATACCGATACACGGAATAAGCATCTTTCGAAAAGTCAATCTCATTTTGCCCGTCATTATTGAAAACGTGAAATTGACAGGCTCGCTTTTACTTGGAATCTCTGAACGTTGCATATGTTGCGAAACAAAATAGCGATTTGGTATCGACTATTTGTCGACACTTCCGATAATATACTTTCGATAGATAGATCTCGAGGTGGATGCAAGAAAAAAAATATTAAGTCGAGTCACGTTGATTACGTTGCGTTGTTGCACACTCTGAAAAAAATTATTCTATCTATTGTGAGTATTACCGAGTAAGATAACGGTGCACTGTTTGAGCGTCGACAACGGGGACGGTAAACAATAGTTTTTATTACACATGTCTTGTTGAGATAATAATAAAAGCGGGGTAGAGATAGCCGAAGGTAGCTAAGTTTGTAAATATTTAAGACATTTATTAACTAAAGATTTACGGAGATTTTTTTAAAATTCCTAACGATTTATCATTCAATTAAATACATGGAACTCTTTTGCTAAAACAGTTCCTCAGTTAGCGATCTTAATTATTATAGCGTAGATTTATACCGTGCATAGTCTCATTGAGAGTAATATGCTTTTCAGACCGTATAGGAGCTATTTGTTGAAAAACGAAAAAAAATTACAACGTTTTGGTAGAGTTTGAAATATGCTGGAAAATGTTTGGAAACTAAATCTAGAAGCATGAGTGTGTGAATGTGTTAATATTGCAAAATTTAAACGTTGATAATTTAATTCAGTTTCAATCTTAACAGGCTCCTGGTAGAAATATTGTGGCATTATTATATCGAACGACCCATACATTACTCAGTGAACGTTGCTATGGATTGTCAGATGTTTGTTTGAAAAGCAGTGTAAAAAAGAGTTTGTCAAGACACTTCGAGCGAGACGATTGTAACAAATTTGAATAGACGTTACGTATTTAAAAATTGTCTCGGATTGCGATTTATTTCAAGCGATCCTGATGAAGGAAGCAGCGAAGTGTATGACAGCATTAGTAAATTTATTGGTAATACATAATGTGTAAGCATTTTTTTTTCTTCCGAACGATCTGCGATATTTTTACGTATGTTGCATATTGCCAATTAGCCATCGACCAATTCGCAATGTTGACATTTTTTTATATGTCTGGTATCGGGATAAATTTTTCTACAAACAAAATTGATGCTGAACAATGTTCGGTTTCCAGTTTTACGGGAATCGTTTGTGAAACTTAAATCCTGAGAGTTTTACAATCGTTGAAATTTTTCGAAAAATTATTACAAATATCCTGACTATCCAATTTCCGAAAAATTCGATTCTTTAAAATATCACAATAAAACTGAAAATTAACTTCCACTGTGATTTCAATTTTTATTATTAGCTGAAGAACTGCATTACGCAATTTTAATAATCCCACCGGGATTTTTAGATGATTTTTGTCCAATGCAAGCTTGTATATGAATTAGCATAACGCTTCCACATTTTTGCCACCAATCGCAAGGTTCCCCTTATCAGGCAAATAAAAATTATGTCACGCAGTGTATTACGTGGAGTTTGTTAATTTCATTAACGTGGAAGCCACATGCAAATAAATTTTCAGTAATTTTTGTAAAATCCAACGCTGTATAAGAAGAATCGATCATTATTGCACAGGCATTAATACCTAACAAATTATGTTGGGCTTGACAGATAGTAAATAGTCACTTATCGGATAATGAATATGAACAATATGACAAATATATAATAATAATGTACATACTGCGGATCGGGCGTGATTTACAGTTTCTAATGCTGAGGCCGAAAAGGCCAAAGCCAGTAGAAAAACCTTCCACATTGTGCACGGTAACCGGATTCAAATTGTTAAACAAGTCGGTATTTGAGGAATTACTCGGTTTAGGGTCAGCAGATTATTCGTGTGTAGTGTTCAATCGACGGTGCTACACTGCCAACATAAACGATACTGCTGTAAGGCGATTACGGCACAATCGCTGAGTGTCTCTTGCAGCACGTTATAAGCTGTCGTCACGACCATTTGGAAGCCTGTGATGTCCACAACATAAGATAACTATCACACGGACTGCTACGAGAACCCGGGAAATCACTTTTTTGTTTATGTACATGTTTTCATCGTCTCGGTAGATATATGTGTTAGGACATCGTTACAAGAGGAAACGATGATCTCGTTGCGAATTACCAAAAATTGAGCGATAAAAAAATTATAATCCTGGACACTCGTGTGAAACTGTATGTGCGAGATCAACTCCGATTCAATAGGGTATTAACCGATAGTTCTGATACATCATAGTTATCGACTATAGGGATAGGGAGCAAAATAATTATTTTGATTCAATTTTTTATTCTCTTACCGACACCGTATAAAAGCCATTAACGGTTTACCATCAGACGGGAAGCTTATGTTGTTCCGTGAAAGACCGTTCATAACAGATCAATAGTATAATATAAATTTATAACCTTGAAATGTTTACGAAGGGCCGAGCGTTGGACTTATGGATGGTTGGTTCTTGATGTCGCGGTGCAACCGGCTGTGGTTTGACGGCCATGTACAAATCGTGTAATAGAGACACGACGGTGCGAAAGTAGGTTGGTGGGAAAAAAACGCAACCGAAGATTTTTTTCATTTAAGAACTATGACGAGGATCGATGTCAAATTCAAGATGTTCTTTCTGAGATAAAGGCGTTTCTATCGGAACAATTTTGAAGACACTTTGTGATATCACTAAAGTGTATCTTCGTTTGCTTTGATTCTCAATATCGTGAATAGTCCAGACAATTCCGTGAAACTTTGGGAGATCGGACAAATGCTTTATCAATATTTCCAAACAATTCTAGAAAACGTTTGTGATGATCGATTTGGTGCTTAATCGTGGTCAGCAAAATTGTGTGCGATAAGTGGGGTACCAATGACAACTGGATGTAATTCTGCATCTTGTGTGCTACCTCTTGTATATTATTGAATTTATGCTCGATCGTGCTTAAGAAAATTGGGTGCGAGAAGTATGTATTTTATATACTATTTCTTGTTGTGATCTTTGAATATTGCTCTTGAAATTGCCTTAGTAAATCCATGGATCGGTGCAGTGGTGACTTATCCAAGTGACGATTCCAGAATGAAGTCCGTCGTAATAATTGTGTCGATTGTAGTGTGTCAGTACAATTACTGTATTTGACCTGCAAGTAATAAGTCACAACCATTAGTATGAACGTTTTATAAAGTTTTCGTATGAGTGTTTGGTTTTATTAGAAGTACGTTATTCAATCACATTGGATACGCGTGGTGCTTTTTACTTTCATGATTGCGGCTGCTGAAGATTTGGACTGCAACGTGCTTTTGCTTTGTTACAATGATATATTGCGAGGAGCTAGAATGTGTTTGCGGTGGGGTTCTCTTTCTACCACCCAATGAGTGAGACGAAACTTTTATAATTGAGGAAACATTTACCAGTTCATCGCTACTGTAACTGTGACGACGAGCTTGATGAAGATGTGGAATGGAATTATCCAGCAGAATTATTAGATCTGCTTGACCGCGAGGTGGATCCCGAACAGCCACCTGGATTGTTTTTAGATGCAGTATTACTGGTGGTACTTGATTGTGAAGATGATCCCGAACTGGCAACTAAATTGCTTTTCAAGTCAGACATGCTGGATAGTTCTGACTGCGAGCCTGACTGTGTTAATGATTGATCACTCGACGTAGATTGTGCTTTTGATGCGGTGCTTGAGGAGGAATGCCATCGACGGTGTGTCTCTATTTGACGAACAATAAGCAGAAGTTCCTTTTGCAGAGTTCCGATAACCGATTTCACTTTACGGTGCAGAGCGACAACAGCAGTTGATTCCTGTTTGTTCAGAGATGATCGACATTGTTCCCAGTGATTGATATTTACATGCAATTTGGTGGCTGTTACATCCAGATCATTGTAGCAACGCGATATTGCTTTGCGCCAGTTGTTGGTTAAACCGGCCAAATGTTTTCGTATATTTGCAGAGGCTGTATTAATTAACGATCGGCGTTCTTCGAAGCCTTTATAAAACCATCCATTATTTCTGCATGAATGCTGACGTTTAAGAGCTACTAAATTAATATCAACGGTTAGCCGAATGAGGGACATCTTTGACAAATTTTTCCAGGCGCGTAGTTCGGCTATTATTTTCAGGATATTTTCGAAAGATCGACCACATGGTTGGTGACGTTTTTGGATTAATTCATGATTTCCGAAGTCTTCATAATCTTCCATTTCTTTAGATGATTCCCAACTATCGCTATACTCATAATTATTCTTCTCGTTCGATGATTCCCCAGATTCATTATAATCTTCGTCGATCGTCATTATAGAGCTCCACAAAGAATCTTCTAGCTCACTGCGGGATGACTGTAATGAATTAGATGAGCTGGATTTTGCCTCTGAGCTCGCTTCGGAGTCTAACCTATTTAAGGTTGTCAAAGACTTGGA
This sequence comes from Listrodromus nycthemerus, assembly GCA_963978505.1. NCBI lineage: Eukaryota > Metazoa > Arthropoda > Insecta > Hymenoptera > Ichneumonidae > Listrodromus > Listrodromus nycthemerus. The sequence goes on along the minus strand of OZ021681.1, from coordinate 11,131,474 downwards.
ACTCGCTGAAGACTTTGAGTTCGAATTTTTCACAATCGAACCACAATTGGAACGTTCCAAAGTTTTCGATTCTAAACTGGCTTTTGAGTTAGAACTTTTTACGTCCGTAGCCGTTTGGGAAGTTGATGATGACTTTGAATCTGAAGTTGAACTTGATTTCGAGGAAGAGCTTTTTGAACTCACAGCAGATTCAGAACTTGCGGAGGATGTTGACCCAGACTTTGAGTCAGAATCTTTTAAATTCGTAGCCAAGTCGGTATTTGTTGTGGACTTTGAAGCTGAACTAGCCTTTGAAGTAGAGTCTTTCAATGTACTAGTTGACGCAGCATTTGTTGAGGACTTGGATGCTGCACTAGCCTTTGAAGTAAAATCTTTTGAAGTCGTAGTCGACGCAGCATTTGTCGAGGACTTTGAAGCTGAGCTCGCCTTTGAAGTAGAGTCTTTTAAAGTAGTAGTCGACAGAGCGTTTGTCGAGGACTTTGAAGCTGCTCTAGTCTTTGAAGTGGAGTCTTCGAAAATCGTAGTCGACGCAGCATTTGTCGAGGACTTTGAAGCTGAGCTCGCCTTTGAAGTAGAGTCTTTTGAAGTAGTAGTCGACGCAGCATTTGTCGAGGACTTTGAAGCTGTACTAACTTTTGAATTGGAGTTTTTTAAAGTCGTAGCTGACGCAGCATTTGTTGAGGACTTAGATGCTGCACTAGCCTTTGAAGTGGAATCATTTAAAGTCGTAGCTGACGAAGCATTAGTTGAGGACTTGGATGCTGCACTAGATTTTGCAGTGGAGTCAATCAAACTGGTAGTTGACGCGGCATTTGTTGAGGACTTTGAACTTGCACTAGACTTTGCAGTAGAATCGTTTGAATTCGTAGCCAACTCTGAATTCGTCGATGTCTTTGATGATGCATCAGATTTTGAAGCAGAGTCTTTCGAACTCGTAGCCAACATGGCATTTGTTGAGGATTTCGATGCCGCAGCAGATTTCGAAGTGGAGTCATTTAAAGTCGTAGCTGACGCAGCATTTGTTGAGGACTTGGATACCGCAGTAGACTTTGCAGTGGAGTCATTCAAACTGGTAGCCGACATGGCATTTGTTGACGACTTGGACGTTGCACTAGACTTTGCAGTAGAATCTTTTGAGTTCGTAGCCGACTCTGAATTCGTTGATGTTTTTGATGATGCATCAGATTTTGAAGCAGAGTCCTTCGAACTCGCAGACGACATGGCATTTGTTGAGGACTTCGATGCAGCAGCAGATTTCGAAGTCGAGTCATTTAAAGTCGTAGCTGATGCAGCATTTGTTGACGACTTTGATGCTGCACTAGCCTTTGAAGTGGAATCATTTAAAGTCGTAGCTGACGAAGCATTTGCTGAGGACTTGGATGCTGCGCTAGATTTTGCAGTGGAGTCATTCAAACTGGTAGTTGACGCGGCATTTGTTGAGGACTTTGAACTTGCACTAGACTTTGCAGTAGAATCGTTTGAATTCGTAGCCAACTCTGAATTCGTCGATGTCTTTGATGATGCATCAGATTTTGAAGCAGAGTCTTTCGAACTCGCAGCTGACATGGCATTTGTTGAGGACTTCGATGCAGCAGCAGATTTCGAAGTCGAGTCATTTAAAGTCGTAGCTGACGCAGCATTTGTTGAGGACTTGGATACCGCACTAGACTTTGCAGTGGAGTCATTCAAACTGGTAGCCGACATGGTATTTGTTGAGGATTTCGATGCCGTAGTAGACTGTGATGTCGAATCATTTAAAATCGTAGCTGACGAAGCATTTGTTGAGGACTTGGATGCTGCACTAGATTTTGCAGTGGAGTCATTCAAACTGGTAGTTGACGCGGCATTTGTTGACGACTTTGACGTTGCACCAGACTTTGCAGTAGAATCTTTTGAGTTCGTAGCCGACTCTGAATTCGTTGATGTTTTTGATGATGCATCAGATTTTGAAGCAGAGTCCTTCGAACTCGCAGCCGACATGGCATTTGTTGAGGACTCCGATGCAGCAGCAGATTTCGAAGTCGAGTCATTTAAAGTCGTAGCTGATGCAGCATTTGTTGACGACTTTGATGCTGCACTAGCCTTTGAAGTGGAATCATTTAAAGTCGTAGCTGACGAAGCATTTGCTGAGGACTTGGATGCTGCGCTAGATTTTGCAGTGGAGTCATTCAAACTGGTAGTTGACGCGGCATTTGTTGAGGACTTTGAACTTGCACTAGACTTTGCAGTAGAATCGTTTGAATTCGTAGCCAACTCTGAATTCGTCGATGTCTTTGATGATGCATCAGATTTTGAAGCAGAGTCTTTCGAACTCGCAGCTGACATGGCATTTGTTGAGGACTTCGATGCAGCAGCAGATTTCGAAGTCGAGTCATTTAAAGTCGTAGCTGACGCAGCATTTGTTGAGGACTTGGATACCGCACTAGACTTTGCAGTGGAGTCATTCAAACTGGTAGCCGACATGGTATTTGTTGAGGATTTCGATGCCGTAGTAGACTGTGATGTCGAATCATTTAAAATCGTAGCTGACGAAGCATTTGTTGAGGACTTGGATGCTGCACTAGATTTTGCAGTGGAGTCATTCAAACTGGTAGTTGACGCGGCATTTGTTGACGACTTTGACGTTGCACTAGACTTTGCAGTAGAATCTTTTGAGTTCGTAGCCGACTCTGAATTCGTTGATGTTTTTGATGATGCATCAGATTTTGAAGCAGAGTCCTTCGAACTCGCAGCCGACATGGCATTTGTTGAGGACTTCGATGCAGCAGCAGATTTCGAAGTCGAGTCATTTAAAGTCGTAGCTGATGCAGCATTTGTTGACGACTTTGATGCTGCACTAGCCTTTAAAGTGGAATCATTTAAAGTCGTAGCTGACGAAGCATTTGCTGAGGACTTGGATGCTGCGCTGGATTTTGCAGTGGAGTCATTGAAACTGGTAGTTGACGCGGCATTTGTTGACGACTTTGACGTTGCACTAGACTTTGCAGTAGAATCTTTTGAGTTCGTAGCCGACTCTGAATTCGTTGATGTTTTTGATGATGCATCAGATTTTGAAGCAGAGTCTTTCGAACTCGCGGCTGACATGGCATTTGTTGAGGACTTCGATGCAGCAGCAGATTTCGAAGTCGAGTCATTTAAAGTCGTAGCAGACGCAGCATTTGTTGAGGACTTGGATACCGCACTAGACTTTGCAGTGGAGTCATTCAAACTGGTAGCCGACATGGCATTTGTTGAGGATTTCGATGCCGTAGTAGACTTCGAAGTCGAATCGTTTAAAATCGTAGCTGATGCAGCATTTGTTGAGGACTTAGATGCTGCACTAGCCTTTGAAGTGGAATCGTTTAAAATCGTAGCTGACGAAGCATTTGTTGAGGACTTGGATGCTGCACTAGATTTTGCAGTGGAGTCATTCAAACTGGTACTTGACGCGGCATTTGTTGAGGACTTTGAACTTGCACTAGACTTTGCAGTAGAATCGTTTGAATTCGTAGCCAACTCTGAATTCGTCGATGTCTTTGATGATGCATCAGATTTTGAAGCAGAGTCTTTCGAACTCGTAGCCAACATGGCATTTGTTGAGGATTTCGATGCCGCAGCAGATTTCGAAGTGGAGTCATTTAAAGTCGTAGCTGACGCAGCATTTGTTGAGGACTTGGATACCGCAGTAGACTTTGCAGTGGAGTCATTCAAACTGGTAGCCGACATGGCATTTGTTGACGACTTGGACGTTGCACTAGACTTTGCAGTAGAATCTTTTGAGTTCGTAGCCGACTCTGAATTCGTTGATGTTTTTGATGATGCATCAGATTTTGAAGCAGATTCTTTCGAACTCGCACCCGACATGGCATTTGTTGAGGACTTCGATGCAGCAGCAGATTTCGAAGTCGAGTCATTTAAAGTCGTAGCTGATGCAGCATTTGTTGACGACTTTGATGCTGCACTAGCCTTTGAAGTGGAATCATTTAAAGTCGTAGCTGACGAAGCATTTGCTGAGGACTTGGATGCTGCGCTAGATTTTGCAGTGGAGTCATTCAAACTGGTAGTTGACGCGGCATTTGTTGAGGACTTTGAACTTGCACTAGACTTTGCAGTAGAATCGTTTGAATTCGTAGCCAACTCTGAATTCGTCGATGTCTTTGATGATGCATCAGATTTTGAAGCAGAGTCTTTCGAACTCGCAGCTGACATGGCATTTGTTGAGGACTTCGATGCAGCAGCAGATTTCGAAGTCGAGTCATTTAAAGTCGTAGCTGACGCAGCATTTGTTGAGGACTTGGATACCGCACTAGACTTTGCAGTGGAGTCATTCAAACTGGTAGCCGACATGGTATTTGTTGAGGATTTCGATGCCGTAGTAGACTGTGATGTCGAATCATTTAAAATCGTAGCTGACGAAGCATTTGTTGAGGACTTGGATGCTGCACTAGATTTTGCAGTGGAGTCATTCAAACTGGTAGTTGACGCGGCATTTGTTGACGACTTTGACGTTGCACTAGACTTTGCAGTAGAATCTTTTGAGTTCGTAGCCGACTCTGAATTCGTTGATGTTTTTGATGATGCATCAGATTTTGAAGCAGAGTCCTTCGAACTCGCAGCCGACATGGCATTTGTTGAGGACTTCGATGCAGCAGCAGATTTCGAAGTCGAGTCATTTAAAGTCGTAGCTGATGCAGCATTTGTTGACGACTTTGATGCTGCACTAGCCTTTAAAGTGGAATCATTTAAAGTCGTAGCTGACGAAGCATTTGCTGAGGACTTGGATGCTGCGCTGGATTTTGCAGTGGAGTCATTGAAACTGGTAGTTGACGCGGCATTTGTTGACGACTTTGACGTTGCACTAGACTTTGCAGTAGAATCTTTTGAGTTCGTAGCCGACTCTGAATTCGTTGATGTTTTTGATGATGCATCAGATTTTGAAGCAGAGTCTTTCGAACTCGCGGCTGACATGGCATTTGTTGAGGACTTCGATGCAGCAGCAGATTTCGAAGTCGAGTCATTTAAAGTCGTAGCAGACGCAGCATTTGTTGAGGACTTGGATACCGCACTAGACTTTGCAGTGGAGTCATTCAAACTGGTAGCCGACATGGCATTTGTTGAGGATTTCGATGCCGTAGTAGACTTCGAAGTCGAATCGTTTAAAATCGTAGCTGATGCAGCATTTGTTGAGGACTTAGATGCTGCACTAGCCTTTGAAGTGGAATCGTTTAAAATCGTAGCTGACGAAGCATTTGTTGAGGACTTGGATGCTGCACTAGATTTTGCAGTGGAGTCATTCAAACTGGTACTTGACGCGGCATTTGTTGAGGACTTTGAACTTGCACTAGACTTTGCAGTAGAATCGTTTGAATTCGTAGCCAACTCTGAATTCGTCGATGTCTTTGATGATGCATCAGATTTTGAAGCAGAGTCTTTCGAACTCGTAGCCAACATGGCATTTGTTGAGGATTTCGATGCCGCAGCAGATTTCGAAGTGGAGTCATTTAAAGTCGTAGCTGACGCAGCATTTGTTGAGGACTTGGATACCGCAGTAGACTTTGCAGTGGAGTCATTCAAACTGGTAGCCGACATGGCATTTGTTGACGACTTGGACGTTGCACTAGACTTTGCAGTAGAATCTTTTGAGTTCGTAGCCGACTCTGAATTCGTTGATGTTTTTGATGATGCATCAGATTTTGAAGCAGATTCTTTCGAACTCGCACCCGACATGGCATTTGTTGAGGACTTCGATGCAGCAGCAGATTTCGAAGTCGAGTCATTTAAAGTCGTAGCTGTCGCAGCATTTGTTGAGGACTTGGATACCGCAGTAGACTTTGCAGTGGAGTCATTCAAACTGGTAGCCGACATGGCATTTGTTGAGGATTTCGATGCCGTAGTAGACTGCGAAGTCGAATCATTTAAAATCGTAGCTGACGAAGCATTTGTTGAGGACTTGGATGCTGCACTAGATTTTGCAGTGGAGTCATTCAAACTAGTAGTTGACGCGGCATTTGTTGACGACTTTGACGTTGCACTAGACTTTGCAGTAGAATCTTTTGAGTTCGTAGCCGACTCTGAATTCGTTGATATTTTTGATGATGCATCAGATTTTGAAGCAGAGTCTTTCGAACTCGCAGCTGACATGGCATTTGTTGAGGACTTCGATGCAGCAGCAGATTTCGAAGTCGAGTCATTTAAAGTCGTAGCAGACGCAGCATTTATTGAGGACTTGGATACCGCACTAGACTTTGCAGTGGAGTCATTCAAACTGGTAGCCGACATGGCATTTGTTGAAGACTTCGATGCCGTAGTAGACTTCGAAGTCGAATCGTTTAAAATCGTAGCTGATGCAGCATTTGTTGAGGACTTAGATGCTGCACTATCCTTCGAAGTGGAATCGTTTAAAGTCGTAGCTGACGAAGCATTTGTTGAGGACTTGGATGCTGCACTAGATTTTGCAGTGGAGTCATTCAAACTGGTAGTTGACGCGGCATTTGTTGAGGACTTTGAACTTGCACTAGACTTTGCAGTAGAATCGCTTGAATTCGTAGCCAACTCTGAATTCGTCGATGTCTTTGATGATGCATCAGATTTTGAAGCAGAGTCTTTCGAACTCGTAGCCGACATGGCATTTGTTGAGGATTTCGATGCCGCAGTAGACTTCAAAGTTGAATCATTTAAAGTCGTAGCTGACGAAGCATTTGTTGAGGACTTGGATACCGCACTAGACTTTGCAGTGGAGTCATTCAAACTGGTAGCCGACATGGCATTTGTTGAGGACTTGGATACCGCACTAGACTTTGCAGTGGAGTCATTCAAACTGGTAGTTGACGCGGCATTTGTTGAGGATTTCGATGCCGCAGTAGACTTTGCAGTAGAATCTTTTGAGTTCGTAGCCGACTCTGAATTCGTTGATGTTTTTGATGATGCATCAGATTTTGAAGCAGAGTCTTTCGAACTCGTAGTCAACATGGCATTTGTTGAGGACTTGGATGCAGCAGCAGATTTCGAAGTCGAGTCATTTAAAGTCGTAGCTGACGCAGCATCTGTTGAGGACTTGGATACCGCACTAGACTTTGCAGTGGAGTCATTCAAACTGGTAGCCGACATGGCATTTGTTGAGGATTTCGATGCCGCAGTAGACTTTGCAGTCGAATCTTTTGAGTTCGTAGCCGACTTTGAATTCGTTGATGTTTTTGATGATGCATCAGATTTTAAAGCAGAGTCCTTCGAACTCGTAGTCGACATGGCATTTATTGAGGACTTGGATGCAGCAGCAGATTTCGAAGTCGAGTCATTTAAAGTCGTAGCTGACGCAGCATTTGTTGAGGACTTGGATACCGCACTAGACTTTGCAGTGGCGTCATTCAAACTGGTAGCCGACATGGCATTTGTTGAGGATTTCGATGCCGCTGTAGACTTTGACGTCGAGTCATTTAAAGTCGCAGCTGACGCGGCATTTGTTGACGACTTTGAAGTTGCGCTAGACTTTGCAGTAGAATTTTTTGAATTCGTAGTCGACTCTGAATTCGCTGATGTCTTTGATGCTGCATCAGATTTTGAAGCAGAGTCTCTCGAACTCGTAGCCGACATGGCATTTGTTGAGGATTTCGATGCCGCAGTAGTCTTCAAAGTTGAATCATTTAAAGTCGTAGCTGACGAAGCATTTGTTGAGGACTTGGATGCTGCACTAGATTTTGCAGTGGAGTCATCCAAACTGGTAGTTGACGCGACATTTGCTGAGGACTTTGAACTTGCACTCGACTTCGCAGTAGAATCCTTTGAATTCAAAGCCAACTGTGAATTTGTTGATATATTTGATGATGCATCAGATTTTGAAGCAGAGTCTTTCGAACTCGCAGCCGACATGGCATTTGTTGAGGACTTCGATGCAGCAGCAGATTTCGAAGTCGAGTCATTTAAAGTCGTAGCTGACGCAGCATTTGTTGAGGACTTGGATACCGCACTAGACTTTGCAGTGGAGTCATTCAAACTGGTAGCCGACATGGCATTTGTTGAGGATTTCGATGCCGTAGTAGACTTCGAAGTCGAATCATTTAAAATCGTAGCTGACGAAGCATTTGTTGAGGACTTGGATGCTGCACTAGATTTTGCAGTGGAGTCATTCAAACTGGTAGTTGACGCGGCATTTGTTGACGACTTTGACGTTGCACTAGACTTTGCAGTAGAATCTTTTGAGTTTGTAGCCGACTCTGAATTCGTCGATGTTTTTGATGATGCATCAGATGTTGAAGCAGAGTCTTTCGAACGCGCAGCCGACATGGCATTTGTTGAGGACTTCGATGCAGCAGCAGATTTCGAAGTCGAGTCATTTAAAGTCGTAGCTGACGCAGCATTTGTTGAGGACTTGGATACCGCACTAGACTTTGCAGTGGAGTCATTCAAACTGGTAGTTGACGCGGCATTTGTTGAGGACTTTGAACTTGTACTAGACTGTGCAATGGAATCTTTTGAATTTGTAGCCGACTCGGAATTTGTTGCGGTCTTTGATGCCGCATCAGACTTTGAAATGGAGTCTTTCAAAATCACCGTCGATGCGACATTTGCTGAGGATATCGATGCTGCATTAGCCTTTGAAGAGGAGTCTCTTACGTTCGCAACTGACTCTGAATTAGTTAAGGACTTTGAACTGGCACCAGACTTTGAATTGGAGTTTTTCAAGTTCGCAGTCGACGCGGCATTAGTTGAGGACTTTGAAACTGCACTAGACTTTGAAGCAAAGTCTCTTAAATTGGTAGTCGACGATGCAGTTGATGAGGACTTTGAAGCTGCATTAGATTTTGAAGTGGAGTCGTTTAAACTCGTAGCTGACTCGGCACGTGCTGAGGACTGCGCATCCGCAGTAGACTTTAAGTTAGAACCTTTGGATCGTGCACCGGACTTTGAAATTGAGTCTGATTTTGCCGATGATGAGCTACTGGACTTTGAAGCTAATTCGTCTAAGTCGTCCGCGGTGTTCCAGTTCACTGCACGCGCATTAGAACGCGATGAAGACTTTCCACTGGAGTTCATTGAAATTGATTTAGCTTCGGCACTCGAGCTAGATCCCGATTTTGAAGAGCCGTTTTCGTTTCTCCCGGTTGTGTAGGCTGCTGCTTTACTACTACTAGTTGATAATGAAACAGGAGTTCCAGAGCTCCCGGAACCTACTGCATCTGATGCAGCGGGACTTCCGCTGGATGATACAGATCGTACGTTACCATTCGTACTACTCCACTTTCCACTATCACTTTTCCAGTCACCGCCGTCTTCTCCTTTAACCTCCACATTCCTGTTCTCCGACTTTATGTATTTTTCATCCCAGTGGCCTTTATTCAATTCACTGGCAGTTCTTTCCTTGTTAGGGGCGCTGAGCGCGCAGGTTATCGCCGAAGCGAGAAAGAAGAACCTTAAGACTGAAAAAAAAATTAATTAATAGAGTACATCTGTATGCAATTAAGACGGTAAGTCAAACAATACTGCTCGATCTAAAAACTATAATTCCACGATTATTTTCTCAAAGTATTGGAAAAAATAATCACGATAACAAATGTTATTTGTCTACCTCTCATTGCAGTTTTTTTTTACTGTTTCAGTACGGAGTAGTAATCAAGTCCGCATGTTGTGATCGCGTCGCACTGCTACTCAAAATCCGTTTAATTCCCTTTTTATACCATGTACTCTTCACTATTTTCCCTCCTCTCTTAACTCAGTGAAATTACATTCAGCAGTGATTAAATTTATTGCTATTATCGTGTAGTCTCGGCGTGCAGTGTCATACAGGTAGAGGTATATTTTACGTTTAGTTATTGTATTGGCAAATCAAAACATTTATCGACGAAATGTTTTAACAAGAGCGATCGGTTCACAATCATTTTTTCTTTTGGATTATTGATGTGCTGTCAGTCGCGTCGAGCACCAATATATCCTTAAAATTATTAGATGTGTAATATATCCATGTGTAAATAAAGTTAATTTTTTGGATACTCCCAGAAATATTCCGTAATATTTTTGCCTACTAAAAACGTGGTTCCACCAATCTACGTGAATAGTTTTGCCAATATCGTAAGGCAATATTGTCTACAAAACAATAATGCCTGATCTTGCAGTCATTGGAAAAGCATAAGTCACGATCATTGCAAGTTTTATTAAAATACCATACTACGTATAACTCTATCTATAGTATTACTATCTATAGTAGTAAGTCTGTAAAATAATTGTCTTCTTAAACACATTTCTATGAATAGTATTATTATATAAAGACGAATAGGTCGAGTATCGTTCTGTAATTTTCTGTTGTCATTGACATACGGTAAAATCTTTTTTCCTTGTTATTTCAGGTTTACGTGACAAATCCTAACATAATCACTATAACAGAACTTGCTGACTGTCGCAAATTTACGCTTTAGTGATAATTATTAATTATCTACATAAATCGTAAATGCGGGCATTTTCTACAGACTTCCTCGGAACATACATTTTTTGGATTACATATAACTTAGTGGTATCGGCTGTGTGGTTGGTTAATTACTCATTGAAAATGTGTGATCTATATGTATGCACATGAGAAAGTATGGAGGATGTATCGAGTGCGTATGAGCAGGGAATAACAAGAAATTTCGAGTGTCCAGGTAATAGTGCGAAATAAATAGGACTAGAAGAAAGTTACGTGTACACGCTGAAAATAGATTAAGATTTTTTACAGTAGGTCCAAACATACATTCTTGTTGTATAAAAGTAAATTAATTTCTTTTAAAAACTAAGCGTCAATGACCGAGACAATTATTATTTCAGTTGTATTATCTCTAATATCTCAGCCTCCTCGACAATTTTCTGATGAAAATGAGCTTCATATTAGCCGTATGTATTACTGTAAAATATTTCCCCCATCAGCAAAATTCGTTGCATATTGTTTTATATTTTTACTAATACTCTTATCATCAATGAATAAGTTACATCGCTGCAGTAGTTATAACTACCAAATCTTAAATTGCTTAGATCACGTATGAACATTTTTATAAGGATGAATAGAATTCGCCCTGAATAGTATTCGTTGAAGTTTCATGACGTCATAATGGTTCGGATAATTCGGGAATGCCAAGTTATAGTTTGAAAAAATAAGTGTGAACCTGACCTAGGTGAGTCTCTTTGCGTTCAGAGAGACGCGAAAAAGAAACGACCGTGTAGATTGGGTCGGGTCAGGAGCTAACCGAGAGCGAAAGTGAAAACGAAACTCTTGATTGCTATAGTGCCGAGGTCACTCGGTCAGGCTCAATCTCACTTCGAGAGGGAGAGTGGAACATGTAGAAGAGTATAACTTGGCCAGAGGTAGAGAGCGGCGTACGAGCACGATATTCAGAAGGAGCTCGTGGGACAGGAATTGGAGACGGTAAAAGTGGGCGACTCGGACGATGCCCTCAATTCCTTTTACTCTAGTTCTCTTTTTAGTTACTCATGTACTCTTTTCTCTGTCGTTCAATAAAGAGTATATCATTGCAAATTTTATTTCAATTCTCTTCGTTCTTAATGTCGGACTGGTAAAAAAATGTTCGAATTCATGAGACGGTAGAGATAGATTTCTTATAGGAGAGATTTATTTTATACGTTTTCCTTCCTTGCAGAGGAAGCTTCGTGAATCAATAAAGATTATCCGGAAGCAACGTGCAAATTTCAAATTTGGAGAGTTTTTGTGAAAATTGTGTACTGTTTTTCTTTAGAGCATGTTTACTCGTGCTATTGTCCAGAACTTCGGAAAGTGCGATTTCAACGTATATAAGAATATTGATGCGTGTAAGAGAAATTGAACGGAAGTCGCACGAGCGCCTACAGCGTCGACATTAAAAACAAATATATATATGGATTTTTTAACCCTTAAGTAATACTTTTACTTTCAGATAAGTTACATGCCAACCCCACTTAAATTAGTCTTAGCGATCTACATGATAGTAATCTTCTTTTGTTCCCACATTTCACCGGATAATGAGAGAAGTATTTTTATTTCGACTATATTTTTTCACTGGACTTTATTTGGAAATAAAATAATGAGCGTGGAGCGTCAAGTAAAGACGCACGAGATCCGTTATAAAAATAAGCGTATTGTTATTTGTTTATCTTTGCAAAGTGTGTACGCCACACGATGAGTTTGCCGAGCATTAATCATTTCGTATTTTCACATTGTTGGAATCGATAAAAAAATTGTTCACCCCGATTGGTTCCGCAAATTCACGGTTCGGTGATAGTCAAAATTGTGATTATGATTATATGAGGCTTTGACAAAGAAAAAGGTTTTGTCATTACCAACATCTGTATAGTGTAATATGCACTAGTTCTTTAATTGATTGTATCAAAAAATAAACCACGAACAAACAGTTTATTGGCTGGTGTCTATTTAACTATGCAGACGTTTTGGGTGAAAAATTCGATTTTGTATAAACATGCCGACGCTTCAAATTCGTTCGGAGCGTTAACTTTCTTTGTGGAGTTAATTTTATCGCTGTACGATAACGCTGCATTTTTTATCCATCCTTTCATATTTGCATTTTATATCGACATGTTTGCACACACAGTCTTTCTTACCGACGTTGAAAATTTACTGGTCGTTGGAAAGCTATTGACTGTCGATATTTTATCACCCACAGTAAAAGCCGCTTTTCGACCGGTCGGTGAAGGAAAATGGTCACATTGATAAATTACGTTCAACTTAATAAGTTGCGTGCTTAAAAATATCCTATCGCTACACAGAATTCAGAAGAGGAGGAGGCTGATGAATCCTTTCCGCTGTTGCTCCCGGTTATTGACGGGAGGACGGAAACAACCCTCAGACTTTCACTCAATCGAACACTCAATAACAATACAATGAACCCCACTCCAATTAATCAATGCATGCGGGAAAACAGTTATCAGTATTACCGGCTCATTGAATTATTGTTCAAGTTCGTGCTTAACCTTTATTGGCGTTCTCAAGTGTCTATCAATAATTCGTCGAGAGGAAACAAAAGGAGATACTGCATTCTGACGAGTTCTTAATTTTTCTTCCTTTAATTGTATATAACAGAAGGAACAATGAGGGGGTGTGTTCGATTGATCGATTGTTCGGTCAGACCGAGAAATATTCCACTGCAGGGTAGATAACATGAGCTTGCGACGCTCCAATGGCTCAACTCGAGAATTTATTTGGAAGAAATCCGGCTTGCACCATTCCTCGTTTGACCTCAGGTTATAGCGATTCGGGAGACTATCGTGTTTCGGTATCGATAGATCTTCTGCAGGTTCTCGTGACGAGGTCGATTCTTATTCCATTTGGATCGCATTTCAACTTACTTTATCGATCTACTCTATGAACGTTTTCTTATAATAAAAAAATGGATTGCGTTTATGAAAATTATCTTAATTTAAAAATTTCAGTTTTCCTCTGTAGGAATTTTCGATGAAATTTCTACTCTGTGAGATGTATTGTTGGAGTCAGAAAGCCGCAAGTCTTAATTCCAAGTTACAGACCACAATCTAGAAATTATTTCGTTAAAGCGTATATCCTCTTTAGCTGCTGGTAGTTTGTAAAAAATTTTGCGGTCATTAAACGTTTGTCACAATGGATATGATGACTTACTTGGCGTTTAAAGTGACCAATGCGCACGCGAAAAAAAAAAGTTTAACGATGTTTAACGAAAGTACGCGACGACTTCCTATTCCACGATTCTAAGAAAACCGGATATATAAGAACAACATATTATCGAGAGTAGTTGAGTAATCTCGGTCTTAGTAACGATCATATTTCGTTATTAGGTGATTTCGTGAATTACATCCATGCAAAATTAGAGCAATTCAACTTATTGCCCGATCAATAGGGACTCGCAATTTCTTTACTCCAACATGGAGAGATCTAAAAAAAAATTATCTGCTTTGGTGTATTTATTATCGATAAACTTGCATCATGTCGCGTCAGAAATCTGATATTTATAACAGTAATAAATACTTATTGCCGCGTTTTAGATGCAACTGCTGGTTATGCAACTATACAGCGAAACGTTGATCTCTTCATTATTTTCAATTATTTTCAACTTCGTCTGTGAAAATTAGGCATAATTTAACTTCGACGGTTGGATATTTATAGAAATAATGATAATAAATTTTGCTAAAATTTACATTGGCTTTAGTTGCAGGAAAAAACGACGCAATACTTGTACGCAATGTCGACCAATGATTCGCTGTTATATTTCGTTAAACGACGAGAGCCCATCGTTGAATTCTCTCCGCTCCTTCCGGCGTACGATAACCGAAGTTATTGGCTTATCATACTTTCGGTAAATTTCCTTGCTGCAGATAGCATTTGTGTCAAATATATATATACCAAGGGCGATATATCTAGCTCGGGTTCGTCTCTACATGGGACCTTGTTGAGGATTGTGAGAGCAATGCCATAGAATCTCCAACGGAACATTCGTATCTCGTTCTACTGGCTGGGTCACAACAAATTTGTAACAATCAAGCCACTTAGTGCGTCATGAGTCGGGCAACACACGTAGAATAATTATAATACGAGTCATGTAAACATTTGTAAAATCGCCTTGAGCGGTCGATCGATAATTTCTCGATTTGTTTTTCCAACTTCTTAACGAGTCGCGGATAACAAGTTGGGGACGTGAGTTCGTGGTAGCCTCGTGAAATACTTGTTTAAATCGGTTTCCCGTAATATTCAGTGCGATAGAAAAATCCTCTGAGAGATGACGGCGAGAAATGTATAGTTAATATTTAAATAAATTCTTCCGTCGGGTCTTCGCCTTGGAACGAATCCTCTCTCCGTCTGCGTGCGTTCTGTGGTTGCGCATGAACGATGTCGTCGATGCCAACGACGTTTAATGTAACGCCAAGAACCCCGGTGCCTGTTTGGCAGACATTTGCATTTTTGTATTTTTCGTATATTAATTTTCGTCAGAAACAGTGCAATCGTTGCCTGAAAAAGTAAAAAATTCTGCGACCTTCTGATCTTTGCTCTGCCGGGTCATCTCGCCTGATCGACAATCATTGGCGGTTGGGAGCCGAAAATTTTCCCTACTTTTACAATAAAATGCAACTATTAGATAAGTGCCTTAATTGGGCTACGGCTCCTTCATTAATAGCACAATAAATGGCTTTATGGTATGACATAATTTTTATTTCGGTGCGATAATAACTCATGACGAAAACAGTTTCAAGACATTTTCTGGCACAGACATTTTCCTTTCTCATACCCAAGTCGACACATTAATATATTTCAAATTTGTAATTACAGTGTCAGAGGTAAGTTGCAAGTACCGACAGTTTTTACAGCGTTCGATATAATTTTCTTGTGTCACTTTGTTGTGATTCTGCACTTCCACTCTTGATAGTTGAATACATTTTTTTTTCTTTCGGTGTTGTAATATATGGGATTTAATTAAAAATAAAGTTGCTTGTCTAAATTGGACTTGGAATGTGTTACGCGTTAATTGAATCATCCTGTTTCAATACACACCGTGGCTTCGTGGCACCATTTTTTTTTTCTTGAGATTTTGGACCTTCGTAGTTCTCACATCTTTTGTCCACTTGAATCATTAAACTTTTGCGCGCGGACGTTCAATTTCAGTATTAACGTAAATTTTTATCCAAATTTCGAAAAAAAATTCTCATGTCAAGTTTTATACAAATTTTGAACATTTTTATAATTTGTTCAATTTAGAAGGTGTAATTGAAGTATATAAATTTTTGTCTCTATAAAATCACGTCGCAAGATTTCTGGTACTTTGTACCGAGGAATCAATCTGCGTTGCGCTTCTGTATTGTTTTGCAACCCGTTTGGACAATGTAGTGACAGATCTTGCTGCATATCGATGGATTAACGACGCAGACATCAATATTCATTCATAGGGGGTCAAATTTAGGATGTCTTAGCCTACATCGAAACAATTAGTTTATCTTCCATTGGCAGTGTAATATGGTCGATAGGAACCACCACTTCCATCACTCACTTGATTTTCTAGCAACTCAACCACCACCATCGTAAAAGTTGCGTAAGGTCCTCCTCCGACGCCTCTACCACGGACAGCCGCCTTCTCCTCTTTAACGCGTGGCGCTCGTACAGAGAACGCATTGCAAGACGAGGTTTTATGTCTGACGAACCGAACGGTCACCAGCACCAACAGAACATAGCGTCAGTTGCTACTGTGCGACGCTACGCCAGCAAACGTTCCCGATTTCTCCACCAAACAGAGGATTCAAAATTGGGTCAAAAAACCAACCGAGCCAATTTTCACGACCGACATCCGTACCACGAAAACACATAAAAATATATTTTTTAAATTATAGAATATAATTTTGCCAACCTGTGGATAGTTATTGACGACAATTCTTTGATTTTTTTCTGTGTTTCACGAAAAAAAATTATTGATAAATTCCAAAAGTGCCTCTACCGAAGTTTATCATTATTATTATTATTATTATTTAAACCCAAATACAAACAGCTAAGTTCTGCGATTTGTCGTTATTGTGGATTTGGATGAATAGTGACGGAATTTGTTCAAATTTCGATTGATCGTCGAGAGGGTGCAATCTCGAGCTGCATTGAGCGATACGACACAACCGTCGAAGAAGCCGTTGCAAACGACTTTATCTACTGACGCGATAAGTGAATCCCATAAGTCTTGTTAATAATAGCGAGAGGCTGTACGAGATCGTCGACATAGATACGAAGACTTTTGGAACCAAACGCGTCCAGATTAACTTGGGCCTTACTTTCGCTTCGACTTCAACACTCACTGTCACGAAGAAAATTTGGCCGCATCTTTTGGGATCGTTCGAAGCTCGATAATCATCTAGAGAGGGTCGCAACCACCGCTGGCGCTGACTTGCGCCAGGTGCCGCTTTCTACGCACGGAAGAGGAAGAGGACGTGACAGATAATTGGACAACATCAACGAGTAAGTATCAGCTACCAAAATTTTTTTACACTATCAATTCAACTAGAAATAAATCGTTGACATTTTGCCAATGCTGACATTGATCACAACTCATTTTAAAAAAAATTTCATTATTTCTGACGTCACTTAGATTTTTTTATAGGAATTTTTCATACGAAGATTATTTCAAGAGTAAAGTCGAGATAGCACGATAATTGCAATATACGTAAAAAATAGTGTTTATTTTTATTTCTGAAGTCTTAAAAACTTCGTGTCTTTCATTTGAATCGCGATGCAGAATTTCTTTATCGAACAACGTTAATTTTAACGTATTTCACACAAAAGTGTAAAGATTGGTCTCTCGCTGTTTCGCGAAGTCACTCGAGTATTGAAAATTATTTTTAGATGAATCTTTTGCCAAACTAATACTAACTCAACATTGCACTCACAGTCGTAGATAAACCCCTTTGAAAGCTAGACGAAACATGTACGTTATTGCTCGAAAAATCGTGTCGTGTATGCAAGATACAAACATGCAATTGGAATTTTTTGCATTCTACGTGCTAATAATATTACGCGTTGTAAAATGACACTTTGGAAAGAAAAAAAAAATCATGCAGTTCTGCCATCTATCTTTGACGGTTTTCGGTCAACTTTTGGGCGTAAATGCGCTTTTTTAGAAACATAGGAAGATAGATTAGAATAGCTGGTCAAATAACGACAGCCACACGATATAACAGAATTCAACCAAAAGTAACAAATAACGGTTTTCGCACAAACTACTATACTTTAGATTGACGTAAAATTTCCCAAATTTCATTATCACCGATTCATTATCAATCCTAATACTTAAATTACCTTTAAGGTCTTATAATGCATGAAGTCTAATAATAAATTTAAGAATCTTGGATTTTGTGATTCAGGCTTAAGGGTAATTTTGATTCGTACCGAAAAGTTGACACTTCTCATATGAATCTTTCAACAATTCATAAAACACTTTGGATAGCGCTTTTTCTGAGACATTATATGTCCACGGAAAAAAGATCACATTTTTTAAAGTTAAAATTTGTGTATTTAATAAATTGAATGGCAAGTCGATTGCAATTATCACTCGGGCGCACACAAACAACGCTGCATAGTAGCATCGTCGCGTCATATCCAAAATTGAGCTTATCATCTTTAATTCGACTCAATGCCGCAAATCACCTTAACGAGACACTTTATACTTTCGTTACGACAACAACATCTCCTATGCGCCGTTAATACTCAAATAATTTCTACCACAGTCCCACATATACATATATATATATATATATACACACACACTGGGTATGTTTATATACTCGATTCGGGCGACTTCCTTCTAGCCAGTAGTTAGTTAGCCTCGGCCAATTAGCAATTCAACAATTATCCAATTCAGCAATAAGCAAGTCGGTCCTGGGAGATCTGCGTGGTATTGCCGTTTCGCAATGCCATCTCGTCGATTAATCAACCTCGAATACAAAATAATCTCATTACTCCTCCGTGTCTGTCGACAGCGTCTCGTATAACTTCAGCTGGCCCAATGTCACATGTGCAATTGAAAAAGTCTCTCCACGTATTTCGTGTCCACTTGCTGTACCGCCGCCTCCTTCACCCATATATCAATATTCCAAGATCGATTTCCTGGAATACTGGATGCGATCATTTTTACCTGGTACCACTTGACCGGTTGGAGCGAATGAGAAAAGCCAAAAAAAAACGCCTTTTGATACTGTCGGTTATTGTTATTCATGCGAAAAAGCAAAAGTGGATTATTTTTATTGGCATTTGCCACCTAGTCACATGCGAATTTCATGCGACTGGCACGTTGATCGTTCAGCACGTTTTTTTTTTTTTGTAAAGTTGCGCAGCAGCAACGAAAACTACGGTGCACTCCTGAGTGGGCGGCAACTTTGCTGACGAAGATCACGTCGGTGATTCAGTTTCGCTCATGCATTTACAAAAACGATCTCTGGGTCAGGGTCGTGAAACCTTGACGTGACTTCGAGAACGACGATCCCGTGTATATATATTTAACCTCTTACGTACGTCGCATACGATACGTCTGACAGAAACCCGAACTCTGTGAAGGTTTCCAGTGGGCGCACCTGTTGCAGCGTCTCGACAGGTGTCGCGCGATAAGGATTTATTCAGGTTCTGATTAGAGATTATTTTGAGGAATCTGCATCTGTTCCCGTTCTCACATATTTGTTCAAATATTCGTTCAATATAATCCATATTTGTAATAGAGAAATCCTTCGAGGTTTCGGTGAGAAAGGAAAGTTCCATAAAAGCGTGCGACTTAATTGATTTGTTTCTTGATTCATTTGTAGCTTGTCGCTAAGCTGATGTTCTTCGCTATTTATAATAAACACTGAATTTTTGATAATATTTTCTTGATCTCTTATTGACATGTCTCATACACATTGAATATTTGATATACGCAATTTACGTTTCTACAATGACAAGGACGTGTTTTTCCCAACGACCTGAATAGTGAGAAGAAAATGTTTTTTTTTCGATTTATCTGTTAGCCGATTGAATCATGAGATCGATAATGGTATTATTTCGTCGATCAAGCAGCTTGAAGTTGTAAAATCTAAAACGGTAAACGAGAACGAATATATTTTCCCCACTAATTTAAATGTCATTCATATTTACAGTAACAATTGAAGCCAAATAACGGCATACTATATTTCCTTGCCGCTGGCCCGCAGTTGAATTCTTCCAAGTCCCCGCTTCTTTTATTTAACTTTAACGGTGTTGTGGATTCTCCACCTGAGCGACTTCTTCATCCTTTACGCTATCGTCGATCGAAGCTGAATTATCAGACTTCAAGCTAAATTACAATAATTTTTCTACAACACATTCTCCAAAAGAAAAATTGCCTTCGAAGAAATAATTATATTCGTTCTGAAACTATAAACTATAATCGCAGTGAAACCCACTTATCAGGTGTTCCATGAACGGCTCGATGTTCAGAAAATGTGCAGGTGCGTTTCTCTATGCAGGAGCATATGCAGACACACGGGATTTACCGCGTTAGCTGGTAATCGGATCTCTTGCCATTACCACGAAAAGGAAGATATGCGACGATATTGTGTGTCGCAGCGTAACGAGTGGCGCACTTTGATTGCGACGAATAACAGAAATTTATTAACGTCTCGAAGAAACCGTGGAGCAAGCTCAGTGGTACGATAAACCGTTTGATCGTTGAAACGGCAAGTTGCGTAGTTACGATTTATTTAATTTATTTTTTTCTTTCTATTTTTCCAGTCCAGTTAATCGTGGACCTTCATCATTATGATGACTCATACCGATATTTTGTCGTCGGAGTTGCAGGAATTTTGTGTGCACGCAAGGAGTGTAAAAGAGCGTCCAGGTCAAGCTTATCAGTGAAGGAAACTTGGTGCGATGCCTCGAAGATTTAGAGCTCGGTGACTCCCATCGTGGAAACGTCCGAGAAGATGACACCCGTACCATTTATGTATCTCGTTCTCTCGACCCACTTTCTTTCCTTTTGGTCGGCGGATACGAAGCCCTCGGAATTAAAACTCTCTCGCGCATGCGCGCGTGTCTAAAGAACGTATGCTTTAACGCTGAGGGAAAAATTATAATTGGAATATATTACGATGATCTCAAGCTGTCGTATCGTAATCATATGCTGTGTTCTATTGTTGGAAACATAACTCTGCATAAAGTGTTATCAGCACAATCGTCTGGACACTTGTGTTCCCAGCTTATTTGATCGAGGCCTCAATGCTAAGAATATTTGTTACTTGATATGTTAACATTTCCTATTTCCGTCGTCGAAACAACATTATTAATTAACCCTTAAATGATAAATTAGGCAGTTTAATCCGTAGGGCACACAGAATTCAATATTCAATTTTAACCGCTCCATTAAAACTTTTTACGCGACTCGATAGAAGATTACAAATTTTCTCCCAGGCTCTTTTATGAATCTCTTTAAGAATTATGTGAAAATTTTAGACAGTTTATATCTTCACCTAAAAAAGGTAATTAAATAATTGGAACCTCAGGCATTTGTAAGGAAATTAGTGAATTCTTATTCACATTAGCAGACTTGGTCCCAACTTTTGCGAGAAACAATTTCTTGAACCATTAAATTGGCCAGCCTTCGTACCGGATAATTGTTGAGCTTATGGAGATGAAGAAGGATCGTGAAAGAGGCGGGCGAAAATATGCCGAGAATGAAATACCGGGACGTCGAAGAAGAGGGGTAGATAGCGCGAAGGAAAATCACTGATGGATGGGAGAAGTATAGAACTCCGCTCATTTAACATATGTCACGTTTGTAACAATTTGGAAAAAAAATAATCTGGCTTTTGTGGCGTTGCACTTAGTGTAGACGTAGCTGCTCGGAATTTGCGGTGATCGGTACGTATATAATACAGTGGTCCCCCGTGCCGGACCCCTCGAACCCCCTCGTTAATAATGCGTCAGTGTCTGCAAAAATTGTCCCGACCGCGATTGCCGAGGCTTGCACGGTCGCGCCATGCAAGGATTGTTGCCTCCAGATACAGTTTCTGTGTACATACTTAAGACTGTACGCAGCTCCGGAGGCAACGAGAACCCCGGATCGGTCTGGACCTACACTTATTCGTAATTAGCTGTTGCACGCTGATAATAGTGATTCATGAGCGGAGAGACACACCGACGAGATATAATAAGTATTGAGGCTGTGCTACGCATACGCGAAAAAAACGTACGAATAACGCGAACGAGCGAGCATAAAACTTCACCGTACCTTCGTCGATGAACAAATTATTCATCCAACAGAACTATTATCCCTGCTACGAGAGCTGCAGAAAAGATCGTGTAGAACATGAACACAATCGCCGAGGCACTCACGGACACTCGCGAGCGTAGATTCTCACACAGATATTAGCACAATTGCACGGTGGTCGTCGTTAGGGAAAAACCGGAGAAAAACGGAAAAATAATTGTCTGGGAATCGGAGAAATGTTTGGGAAATTTTTTATTCGTCAGGGAAAACATCGATTCAAGCGAATAGTAGCAAATTGAAAAGCGAGTTACTTACAAAGACACTTTTTTAATGGGGAAATTATCCCAATCGTTATGTTGATGCATATTGTAAAAGAAAAAAATAGTAACAAAATTTGAGATAATGCTTTCATCCAAAACTAGTAAAAATATTCATCGGAGCATAGACGAAAAAGCACTGTTTATCATTATTGCAGTCGAATGGTAATTTTTTTTGCAATAACGGTTATGAAGAGGTTCGATGCCGATGTAAATAGTATTACAATACTTGCTGAGTCTAAAAGATAACATTGGTTTCGTCACACCGATGCGCGCTGTATGGTTGATAATTCATTCTCGAAAGTAATTAGTGACGTAGGAGAAAACCATGCGGTTATTCTTATTTTTTAAATTCCATTGCTTGTAATCGAAGATTCTTAGGTTTTCAATACCACGAAAGAACGTTCCGTTTGATATTAGAATTCGAAATTCATCACGACTGGGGAAAGCAGATCGTTCCGGTATATATTGAAGATTCCTCGAGAAAACCGCACAAGTGCCACTCGCTAAATGCCGAGAGCTTATCGCGAAAATCCTCGAGCTAACTAAACTGCATGCGACCTCTTATCAAAGGCTCGTTCGATTATTGCCGGAGGACTTTTTTGTTTTGATAATATCCAGACGCGTGTGATAAGCAACCACATGTAGTTTTTTTTTAACGCCTCTAAGTAGGATAGCTGCAGTCTTAAGAGCTATTAAAATTCTCTTGGATGGGCTTTCGTGTACGGATTTAATCAGTGCTTTTTGTTTATTTATTTTATCACTCTCATAAATTCATAGATCTCTCGCGTTGTTTCGTTGAGTACATCGAATATTTAATTGACTCTGTTGATCGCAACTTGTTATCGTAATAAGCAGCTGAGCAATTTCTTTGTGTCTGGTTAATAAAGTTGAATTATATCACCGGCATTTCTTTTAATTCTCATACTTCAATGTCACGTGTTTCCTCAGGCAATTCTTTACTGTCACTTTGAATTATCATTGCAACGAACCATTTCGACTCATCAGTATTGTGGAATTCGTGTGTTACAGACATTGGGATTAAAGACACTGCAAAATATTGAGAGACGACAGAAAAAAAATAAAAATACTGAAGTTTGTACGGACGGGAGGAAGGGTAGTTGTTCTGAAGTGCCAGGCAGTGATATGAAGAATTCGCAAATCAACGGATATGGTACGTTAAATTAACAGAATCATTATTTCCACACACTTTAGTTTACTCACTTGCATGCAATACTACATTTTTTCATTCGATACATCAAAAATACATATGTACTTATTTTCGAAAAATATTCAAACTGATGACTTTAAAAAAATGTTACCGTCTCCCTAATTAGTGTAAAGGTTCGTCACAATCGATAATGTGATTAAAATGTTTGAGCGTCAATGCTATAAGTCGCCATAAATTCGCGCTCTGCACGGTTCAAATTTTGATAAAGATTGCTGTTTCGATCCTGGTATAATTTTTCTTTGCGCTTATGATGGTGAAATAAAATGAATAATGTACATCAGTATCTCATATTGGATCGACGCTGCTTTGAAACTTAATGCGGGAAACAGTCTGTGAATTTATTGGCATTCAACGATATTTCATTAACTTTCGTGCAGCAAAGAAAAACTCCTTTCGTCGCATTGTCATGAGTCAGAGAGTCCGATCGGGATACTCGATAGCCGAACAACTTTTATTGTTTTTCGAACGACGAAATACACAACCGGCCGACCTCTCCGTGCACCTTTTTCCCCCAGAAGGAAATGCAATTTGGTACGAAGGTTGGCATTCTCGTATTTCTCAAGGTTCATTCTCGTTTCGTGTTGATCGCGACGTACATCATCGCGATCGGCCGGTACAAAATTTCTCCGGCTAACCGTCTACCTTCGGATAAATATTTCGATCAATCCGATTGATCGCTTTCCCGTCTCTTCCTCGACGTAAGTAGAACGCGTCGGCAACGCGGGTGTTCGCAGCGCTTCATCCTCAACAAATAATAACAAATATTATCCATACCGCACATATCAGATTATTCTGCATCGCAGTTGCACTTTTCGAAGACGTCACATAAATCTTTACATCATTCGATCGATCGTGAAAAACACCTTGAGCAATTTATTTGTTACTCATTTAAAGTCGCGCTCAGGATATTCCAACCGATCTTTTGAAAAAATTAGTCTCATTGTCTTCGAATTGTTTAATCGCGTCATAAAGCAACGCTACTTGCGTCTGTCGCGTGTCTGTCACGGTTTATCGTGTTATCACGATGATGCAATAATTAGCCTCGTGTCGTACAGTTTTCGACTTTGCAACCGGCGATATAGCCGTGTGCAACGTAGTTCATCGAAACGGAGACAGGGGAAGAACCGACGGTTTTTGTAGTGGCGTAGACGATAACTTCGTGAAACTGCGGTTTACGCCATTGTGAATCGAGTCTTGCGATCGAACGTTCGATCGCCTTCCAACGCTGAATAACTGGAGCGAACCAGAAAGCTGGCAAGCAACGATTCATGGACAACCGCGCGACGCCTTTTCAGCGAGACACGATCTCAACGTCCAGCCGATGCATACACGGGTGTGCGCAACCAGAATTGCAACTCTGTTGTAACCCGGGGGCTAGTTTTGTTGTTTTTCTGTAACGTTCGCGTACATATTTTACGGCAATGTACCTGCGGTGATCGGGAAAATTTTCATGTCAATTGGCAGCTCGCGATTGCCATAGATTTGGTCCACAAAAATATTTTCTACACGCGGTATTAAAATAAATAAATAAAAAATACTATTATATAGTACTTCTATATAGTACACAATAACGCGAGGGATTTCTTCGTTTTATAATGGTACTGTGCATACAAAGAGTTGGGTCATTTTGGAAGCTACTTCGACGAAAAATAAAAATCATCAGGAACAGCGAAAATGTTTCAAGAATATTTTTTGTTGAATTTTTTTGTAAGAAAAAAATGATTAACTAATGGTTCTGGTTTCGTTTATCCGAAATGAAAAAGTTCGCTTTTTTTGCGGGTGTCCAGTAAAGTGCATGCGTGAAACGTATCAACAAGTTTCTCGATGATCAGAAAACTAATCAATTATCAAAAAAATTACACATTACCTCACGAGTCTAACATTGACATTAGCCTTCAAAAAAATTGTATTCAGATATTTTCAATGGTTTTCTAATTTTCTAAATTTATAGAAATTGTATTTGCAAAATCTCATCCGTCACAATAACTTTAGTATGATAAGGTCGAAGGCATTAAAATTTGAGGTTGCTTCTATATTGAAAATTTAATGAATACTTTCATTTTTGCTCTCCCATGGCACTAGTAACATATTATTGAAAAAAATTAATATTACTGTTAACGGTTGTAAAATTATTGCTGAATGGACGCATTAATCTTGGAACACCCTTGATGAAAGTGGGAACTCTTGTCGTAAAAATTTTAGACGGTGCAAACGATTTGTTCAGCTCCACGTTACGAATCGACGAAAACGTCATTAATAATTTTGCATTAATAATTACTTGAAAAATGTCAAAAGGTTTCGATTATCACCGAAGTTGCGCTCGTCTCTGAATCTCACGATCGCCCAGTGCTTGACCGAACTATTCGAAAGCATGCGAGACGAACGGTCTCTGTACTCTGGAGAGTGACGGGAGAACGAGATTAATCGGATCATAAAGCCGCCTATTTATAACGTATCATAAAGATCCCATAGTGCTGATGGTCCGTGCGAGGCCTCGACCTTGCGCCCCACCGCTTTGTATCAAAGTGAAAAGAGAGCCCACCGACATGGACGTACATTATAATCGCAGACAGGAAAAACGTAATTTGAATGTAATCGAAGTGACACGATTCGTTCCTAAACGAGGTGCAGAAATCCTCTCGAGACCGCTATTTGCGTACCTACTGATCTTATTTTCTATTCAGCTCTCGTTCTCGGCAATTCACGCGGCAACTCAATTAACGCTCACGTAGTTGAATTGCAAGCTACGAATGAAACGGTGAAAGCGCGTGATAATTGTTACGTCTCAATTTCGCAATGAGCGAAATTAAGGTTTTTTTTTCTTTCAATATTCTTCAAATCACTACAACTTTGTAAAAAAGGAAAATTAATCTGTACGCGCACGGATTGCATTCACCGGAGAGAAACGGTCAACATTTTTTATTGTTATTTTTTTTAATGTTCAAAAATTTTGCTATCTCAATCAATGCAAATCCATGAACAGAGGGAGATATTGAAGGAATCGAGAAAAGGACAGGCTGTCGTGAATCGACACGGTTGAACCGAAATAACCCGTAACTATATAAAAAATGCGTTTCCAGCTAAAGTAAAAAAGGATTTTTGGTTTGCATTTACTTACTGCAAATATTGTAGTTGACAATGCTGTCAGCTGCTAAATAAACTTTTCGACATCAACGCCAGCTGCTGAATCATCTTCTTGGCCTTAAAGCTGAAATTTGTACTTTGAACTTACCGACATTAGGTCGAAACGATAAAATTGCACGCTCGTAAATTATGGCGTAACTCGATTAAATTCTGTCTAAATTGAATTTCCTTCTGTCGTGACACTTGTGGGATACAGATATAATTTTCTTGACCGATCATCATCATTCGAGGCACGCGAGGGTCTTTTGTCATCGGTCGTGAGAGAGCCGCGGCTTTGAGTCCGCGCCGCATGAGTTTCCGGGTAGAAAAAGGTAGCGAGCTTTGTGCCGGCAAAGCCCCGACGCAACCGCGTCGGTCCCGAGAGCCAATCCAATCGGTTAAACGGGTCTCACACCCACAATACGCTTCGACCCGTGAACTCGCGGTATTGCGTCACGGCGACACTCCTCCCCGGTTGTTGAACGAACGTGCCAGGCGCCGACTGAGAGATTCCAATAGTAAACAGATTAATTCGGCTCGTTCGCAATTCTCGTTTTCATACGAGACCGTGCTTTGCTTTTGCCTCAGCTTCCCACCCGTTTTTTCGTCTACGTTCGGTTTATGTTTCGCAATTCGATTATCGCAAAGTTCAGATAAGGATTCACAAAATTTTCCATCGTCAGAACGGAACCTTGGCTTACAGAAAGTAAACGAAACATACGCCTTACCTCAGCAACGGGCTTCAGCCGAACGATTTGAAATTTGATTATTGGAACTATGGTATTTTCAAACAAACAAAAAAAGAAATTAATGACTCACGTAGAGTTTGCTATTGGGCTGCCAGAAATTCATTGTTTTTTGTTTAATTTTTGCCGCGATTCTGACAATTTTTACTGTTGTTTTCTTTCATATGTAATTATAAGAACTGAGAAAGAGTGAAATAAAAAATTCTTGTTGCAGGCCGTAAGAGGTCTTTTTCGATGTAGAAAAACGTTAAATAAGCAGCAGACCAACTGATTATTAGCACATACATAGCGGGTAGAAAAGGTCGGGATTACTTGAGTATTCTATTTGGAAGTCTGCATTACAATTTTTATCCAATTTTATACGCTTCCAATTTTTTAAAATGTTTTGCCGGTGAATTAATCTCCTCGTCCGTTTCAACGTTTCAACAAAAACATTTTCAGCTGATTAAAGCTAAGGTCAAGTTCAATGTTTTATGCAAACATTGATAATAACGTATTGTGATTGAGTGTTTATATTTAGCTCAGTGCGGTCTACAGAATTCGTTACTCGTTCGGACCAAATGGCGTCAGAAAATTCAGGATTATTCTGCATTGAAACGCACATCTCGTGTGTCGGAAATTTGTTAAAAACAAACGTACCGATGTTTCCCGTGGAAAAATAGAATGATTCAGAGTTTCGAAAAATCATTTAACTCAAAGCTTCGATAAAGAGGCGCGGTCCTTGAACCGTCTGGGTCCCGCGTCAAAGAAAAATTGGTGCCGTTCCGCGATCAATCGGCCAGGTCAAAGTCCTCACCCCCAATCCGGCGCGTTCGTCCAACGCACGCGACTCAATGTACAAATCGCTCGAGTAATGTTCAAGTCGATGTGCGCCTCGATGAAGGAGAATCGATAACGGTTGTGAGAAATAATGTCGCAAATTTTATTATCCCTATCGCTCCGGTTACTGCGTTGCAGGATCAGAAATTAAATACAGCCGATCTAACGAGCTTGAGAACGCTTGGGCCGGATAGTTTATAATTGGCCGATTAACTCAACCTTCATCAAGATCGTAGTTACGAGAGCTCTTCTATCGGGGAAGTTGACAATCATCTCGTGCCAATTGCACAGGACGTGCGCTCGCATCCTGCTGATGAAACGAACGTCTCATCGATATTAATTAAATCGATCGAGCTTCGATTCGATCACTTTGTTCAGTGAAGGGTAAAAGTGGGCAATACGGTCCACCCCGTTACTACGGATATCAATGTTTAACGGAAAACGGTTCATCACTCTCGCTCCAATACCTAGAACTTAATTTCATTCGCGGTCATATTCATTTTCAAACCTGAGATGACTTTTCCGTGCGAAATTGAGATCGAACTGCGAGTATAAATTCGTCGGCTGGTATCGACAGTTGCGGGAATTAAAACGCAGCAATATGTGTGCTCACGCCTTCGTTGGATCCAACAGCGGCAACGGTGACTCGAATACTCATTCACTTTCTAACGTTTTCACAAGCTAGATCCGTTACAAAATCTGCGGCGCTTGTTTTTCCGCGTGAAGTACATGAGCCGTCCTTCGACCGGTATGCAACAGATATTTTCACATTCCATGTGAAATCAATGTTTCAACCATCGTACTATTATATTGACTCATCAAAAATGTATTCAGTGCAAAGTTATCGAAGACGTTGACGAGAAAACATCACAAGAGACCCCGTTTGCAGATTGCAAGTAGACATGTTACTGCAAATCGTTCGTGTCTCGAGATGTCTTCACATACAATTATATGCAGATAGTGACGACGTCTCAGTGAGAATTGACGAGGTTTTTTTTTATCCTACAATTATCATAAATAACGGCATATATAGCTGCTTAATGAAAAACGCAGAAGACAAGTTTAAATAATGATTAAATTGCTGAGTCAACGATTTCCCAATTAAAGAGACACAAGAAGCGATGGAGAGGCAGACAGACTGCCGATGCATTTATACAGAATATGTAAGCTCGTATGAAAATTCAATTTTTTTACAAACGTCATTATTCAACGACGTGCGCTTCGTTTCTGATGCCCAACAACTTGCTATTATTGATAACGAGGGTTCCGGTCTGTATTGTGATGAGAGAACGTTGTACTAGGAGAGGAAGTACTATATATGCGTCAAGGTTTTCGCGGTCTAATAAAAATTCAGTATGTTAACATTGATAGCATGATGAATATCGCAAGACTAACGCCGGCTTAATTGTAAAGGAGACGGAAAATTTGGAAATTACTGAACTAAGATCTCAAATTCACGCAAAGCAGATTAAAAATTGTTCAAACTTCGGATAGAAAAAAACTGAAAACACGGGTAAAATTCTTGAGCACTTTCTTAGAAAAGTCTTCGGAGCTTGGCAAATTAAAAATTTCGGGATAAGCGTTGGGATAACATTTGGAAAAGGTTTTTTTGGAAAAGGTGTCCCGCTGCAATGCTCCAATATTTAATGATCTGCGAATGGACAAGTTAAATAATTTTTTTTTTTATTAAGGTTTAATAAAGATTTATTTGTCAACTGCGTCGGTTACACATGAAAAAAATATCTTTAGATAAAGCATTTTTTTCAACAGAAAAATAACTGATATGCTCGCTTCCTTTCGAATGAAAAAAATTACACTTTTATTGTTCGCCCATTGTATCGTTTTTTTTTCTTTCTATTGTTGCAGCGGAAGTGAACGGCAAAAATGTCACAAATGAAAAACATCCAGAGTCGGGGGATCATGGGGAGGAAGTTGACGCGGTACAGGAGGCGATGGGCGCGCTAGGCAGATGGCAAATTCTCGTTTGCCTCGCCATTTCTTTGATAAAATTCCCGGTTGCTTGGCATCAGCTCGCTATTGTATTCGCTGCTCCCCTGGGTCAACAGTATAATTGCACTAGTCCAGCGAGAACGCTGTCCAAGGATCAATGTACTGTCAGCGTCAATGGCACTCACACAGAATGCACTGATTGGGAATTCGACAGAAGCACCTTTCCTGAAACTACAATATCACAGGCAAAAAAAAAATAAAAAAAGACGAATGGCACAGGAGGAAGAAATAGTGGAAACTGATTTGCACATGGCTTTCTCATAGACAAAGCTATTCGCAAATTACTTTACAATTTTTTGGGACCATCGAAAATATCTTCATCATATAAAGTTAAAACGTTCAAAATTTACTGGAAAAGTTGTCTTAGAAAAATCGCTAAATTTTTCAAAATTCCTCTGAGTGTCGTTAAATGTTTGTTTTACACATACTGGTCGTTATCCTAATGTAATTTTTTTTTCGCTTTGTAGTGGAGCTTGGTGTGCAGTCGGTCCCACTATGCGAACATTCAGCAGTCGATCCTGATGTTCGGTGTTCTCCTCGGAAACGTCATATTTGGCAGTTTGGCCGACAGGTCAGTTGTCAGACATTGTAATGCTTGATCTTTTAAAAAACCCTTAATCGCAAAGTTACGTCAACGTTATTTATCTAGTGTAAATTCACTTTTTCCAGGTATGGCCGAAAAATTCCTCTGATGATCTCGGTAATGCTTCAATTGGTGTCCGGAATCGGCTGTGCCATAGTTCCATGGTATACGGCCTTGCTTTTTTTAAAATTGATCAGCGCTCTAGCGACCGGCGGAACGATGGTCACAAGTTACGTGATTTGTGAGTATTTTAATTTGTAATCTCGATCGAAAATGATCGGCAAGCGAATAACAATGCGACACTCGATGACTTTCAATGAAATTTTTCAGGCATGGAAATCGTTGGAACTAAGTGGAGAGCGGCTATCACGGTTTTGTATCAGATTCCTTACAGTCTGGGACACATGTCTCTCGCAGGATTGGCTTACTACTTCCGTCACTGGCAACATCTTCAACTTGCAATAACTCTGCCATCAGTTATTCTGCTGAGCTACTGGTGGATCGTACCCGAATCGCCGAGGTGGCTTCTCGCGGTTGGAAAACAGAGAACCGCATGCGGCATCCTGCAGAAAGCAGCTAAATGCAACGGTATCGAAGGCAAAGATATACCGGAGATGGTTAGAAAACATTGTCTTCACCAGGTACGCATTAACCTTTTTCCATCCGGTATCTTTTTATTTTATCCGGAGCATTAAAAAAGAATGGCTCACAAATTTTTTCACGTGTTGCTCATTGATGAATTAAATTGTTTACATTTTTTTTTCGTAATAAATTAATCAATGATACTTCGTTTTACACTCTAAATTACACTCTTTGATTGGTTTCCAATATTAATGTATCGAAAGTTCTCGAATACATTTACGTAGTTGCCATTGAAAAAATATGCCAGATGCAGTAAATTTAGTTTTAAGGGTAATCAAATCTTTTCGTGAACGACGAAATATTCTTATCATACACCGATGTAACGATATGGCTTGGGCGTCATTTTATTTCGATTTATCAAGAGATTATCACTTTTATGTTATGTACAGAACTCTAAACGTACGGCTTCGGACCACAAAGCTTCATTTTTTGATCTCGTGAGAACTCCGAACATGAGAGTGAAGTCCTTGGCGATATTCTTTAATTGGATAGTTTGCGGTATGGGTCTGTTTGGCATGACCCAATACATCGGTCAGGTTGGCGGAAATATATTCTTGAACTTCGCCGTTTCCGGAGCTATACAAATTCCTGGCAACTTCGTATCATGGTGGGCAATGAACACTCTTGGAAGGAGGGTCACGCTGATATCGAGCAACTCTGTAGCCGGATTTGCGGCCCTATTGCTCATCGTCGTTCCACAAGGTACGATGTAATACAATTTATAATTATTTCCTTTAGATAGTATTATTGATGTCCTTACGGAAAAATATACTCGTAAGACCAAAATATTGGTTCCTGTTATTTTTTACTTGCTTTTCTTTTTTATTTTATTATTTTTATTATTTTAATTTATTTTTCAAGAGCTTCGGAGAAATGGATCAAATTCACCCGTTAGGTGATTTCATCATAATTTACAATATACTCTGTTGTTGCAGACAAAACGTGGCTAAGATTGATCTTTGCATGCTTTGGCATCGTGGGTATGTCAGTTTCCTTCACTACAGCGTATCTGTTTTCCGGCGAACTGTTCCCGACCGTCGTAAGAAATATAGGCGTTGGTACCAGCAGCATGTGCGCAAGAATAGGATCCATGGTCGCTCCTTTCGTCGTGTCATTAGTAAGAAACGATTTTTCTTTGCTGCATAGTGTAATAATGAAAACTTATTTCCGTCAGTGCGAAAATGGTAGTTTTCGCACGAGTGCATCAAAATACATTCTCACACCTTATGAAATAAATTACTTTGTGATACAAGTACGGGAAAGCGTGCTTCTATTGTAACAAATGCCAAAAATGCCCTCTTCTTATACTTATATCATGGCAAAAGTGTTTGGAAAAATATCTAGAATGTTAAAAGTCTGTAAAATGGTAATTAGTATGATTTTTACATGTTCACTTTTTTCCTTCCACGACTTATTAAAAAGCGCCACTTTCATCACATGTTATATCTATAAAAGGGGGCATTTTATAAGAGGGTCTGATAAATACAGTTGGTGAATGTTCGATTAATGATAAACGCGCCGTTTCAGAGTATGATCGAGGTTTGGCTTCCTCCGGTTATATTTGGAGTATTTCCTCTCGTCGGTGCAGCTTTGTGCTTTCTCCTGCCCGAAACTACTGGCTGCGCACTTCCAGAAACACTACAGGACGGCGAAGATTTCGGGAAGTAAGTAAACTGTTCCGAATCAGGAATGATGTTTAAACTAGTTAATTACTTCAGTTATTATATGAAAATGCGTGATGGACTAATTTTTTTTCTTGCTTCGCAGGAGAACGAAGAAGATGAAGAAGCCCAAAGAAATTGAAGCAGAAGCTGCGCTATGAGAAAACAGGTTAACAAGAGCTGGAAATAAAAAAGAAGAGGAAGGAAAGAGAAAAGAAGCAATAGAGACAGACAGATGGATAGAATAAATAATCTAAGCACTGAACGTGAATCGATCCTGAAACAATCGATCATCGAGTGAAGAAAAAAAAAAATGATGATAGATAGACGAAGCACTAAAATCATTCCGCATTTCTTATTTATTGTAACATTATAGTTTAGCGCACTGTAGCTGACGAATTAGACACAAATACGATGGTTATACAATCGCGATTAGATATGTTCAGTATCCGAATCGTGAGCAGTTCGAGCAATAATCGAGAGCCGGGAAAAGTATTTGCACCAGAACCACTTTGACAGTAGAAACACTCGCGTGTGATCGGACTCTCTCGATTGTGTTTCTTGATGCGCCCTCTTCATAATCGATTAAACAAGTCGCAACTGACAGTGTCGTCGAACCGTAGGAAATATATATTTTTAATGCCCACCTGTATTTTTCATTAAATTGAACTGCCCACGCACGATGCATTTAAGTGTAATGTACAGAAGCGTGTGGCCGATTATGTAAATAGACGTCATGTTTTGTAATACGTTCAACGTTTTCTTTATACCTAAGCCCAAAATGGCCAGTGTCTTCTCCTTACGCTTGCGAAACACATATGCGTTTGAATACGATTTACTTGAATTAAGTTTTCAATTCAATTGAATGGTATGATGTGATTTCTAACTTGTTGTCTTTTCACAATTGTTTCCAGTGACAATTATTAATTATCTACCCCGTATACTCGTCGATGTATTTAAAACCTTCCACAATCAACAACACTTACATCCCGGATAACAGGACTGCTCCACGGGTGGGCATTGCTGTTTCATTTGTTTTATCCGACTTACATCTCGGATGATGGTGAATCTTCGTTACGCACATGTAAGTTGATACATGCACTGTAAAAATAAACGTGTTTCCGAATGTGTTGAAATAGTACATGACACACATGGAAACTGTTGCATGGATGTGTTCAACCCGAATCTTTATGCTGATGACTCAGCTTACACATGTACAAGCTCGCTCTGTGTATACGACTGTCAATGCGCCTGCATGATGTCGACCCAGCTCACACATATGCCAGGTTCGGGATTTCACGGTTATCGTGCGGTTTCGTCGGGTAATAATTTACGCTACAGGTTGTTCTTCACCGTCCTTACGATGCATCGATTCATCTCTTCTTTGATTCTCCTATTCAAATTTCTAGGAAAACTGTACAGTTAAGACAATACCCCACTTAAATCCAAGGACATTAAATTGGAAGGAGCTAAACACTCGTTAATCTTCACACGTACAGAAGGTCCGTTGCATCCGATAGTTTTATCATCGTACCAAGCAGCACGATAAAAAAAAACTATGTAATAAAAATTCATCGGAAAAACCGAGGAGTATAATTCTCGTCGGCTTGCGAATAAATTGCGATAGAATAAGTCTCCACCCAAGATGTATCGGACAGCGTCACGAATACTGTGATAGCGGGCAACAATGATGTTTTTTGAGCGTACTTCCGGTCACCGGATGAAAATGTTTAACTCCTGCCCTATTCTCCTCCTTTCTAATAATGAAACCACTCCGATTGTACAGTTTTCGTGTGAAAACGTTACAGCACAGTCGCTCTGAAATTGCTTGCTGAAATGGGTTGGGTGAGTGGGTTGAGTTATGTCAGTGCACTGATAGAGTAGTTATCATATTGTGAGCATGGCCTGCCAGAATTACAGACTCTCGTCTGATTTACCCTAATGGAGAGAGTGAACGACGACACGCTCGCACCACATCACTTATTAAAATTCAATTCAGTTTTTAGCGAACTTTGCGAAATTACAGCACGAAGGTAGTCTTCGAATTTACCTTCAAATCCTGTGAAAGGGGAAAAAGGTAATTTTCATAAAAAATTTGTTCTAACAAAGTAACAATTTATAATTTTGCCACATTCGAAGTACACTAAATAGTAGAAATTCGGCGGAACACTTAATGGCATGAAAAATTCCCCTCTCTTCAATCAACCCATAGTCAGTTGGTATCGAAAACTATAATCAACTTTTTTACGGATATTACGTTTGCGATAAAAAGCCTCATCGAAAGCTGAAAGGTAATCTGTCTTTAACGATTCTTTTCTTCCCACATTTAATATCACTGTCTGTGAAAAAGTTGATTACATAATTTCATCTTAATAACATCTTTGCACGGAATACCCAACTATTTTTTAAATAAGAGGAGATGAAATCGGTGCAAAAAATACGCCAAAATTATCATTTCTAAGCATATTCGTTGAAATAAGCTACATCACGCGTGGTCCCAAAAAAACATTTAGATTAATAGAAAATATTTTGATTATACGTAAATTTATTATTATCGGGGCCTTTATAATTATAAAATGTTTAATGTTTTTTATGTATTCTTAATCAAATGACTTGTGGCGGTGTGCGTTAACTGGGGTGTGCGAGACGTAACTTACTTTACACGGTAATCACTTTATTTTAAATAGTTAATGCATGGTGTCGAGACGAAAGGCAGCTTACAAAAACGTTTGTGGCAAAGATTCACAATCTTTTTGATCGCTCGCACAGTGATTGCATTATGTATGCTAATATCCTTGAGTTTCTTTTTCATCCTTTTACTTCGATGTACATAGATACAAAAAACGAATGAAGAGAAACTGTTACCCAATGAAAAAATGTTGCCACATACACTGATAGGACGATTGTCTGCCACCCGACTTACATGGATTGCTTTTAATGTGCACAATGAAAAATGTAGTGTTGATTATCTGTTCAAGAATTGTTGTGGAATGCTTCAAACGTTGTTTGACGAAACGATGGAATTGTATAGGCTCAGAGTGATCGAGCCTCGAATCCTTTTTTTTCGGGGATCATCAGGTATATTTGTAACTCACCTGTGTATACGAATCTACGTGTGCGGAAGATGAAGTGAGCCGGGAGGGATGAGAGCACGGAGTAAAAACGATTTATCATTTTTACGAACGACTTCAGTAATGTTTTACTGAGAATCGATGTAAAAAATTCGAATTTTGTGTAAATTAGAAAAAAATTAATAAATATTTTTTAAAAATTCAGGAATATTTTTTGGTACTTTTAAGCCAAATCTTTGAATAAATACCCTCGCCTAGATCTATTGGAAAACTTTATTTTTAATA
Organism: Listrodromus nycthemerus; assembly: GCA_963978505.1. Classification (NCBI taxonomy): domain Eukaryota; kingdom Metazoa; phylum Arthropoda; class Insecta; order Hymenoptera; family Ichneumonidae; genus Listrodromus; species Listrodromus nycthemerus. Next base: position 11,095,330 of record OZ021681.1, on the reverse strand, counting down.
AGTGTTGGAAAATACATTTTTTTAAGCAGTTCTAAGACGTTTAATTTTCCCTCGTCGATGCATCCCAAGTGTCGGTCCCGTTTCACACCAGTAGCACATTTTGCTCCACTCTCCTTTATCTCATATATTTTCCTCCGTAGACGACAATAGGCACCTGAGCTGACCGAACGAAAAAAGATTTGCTCGTCGGTCCAAGTCTACGCTCCACATAACTTTCCTCGCTGATCATGAATCTGTCAAAAAAATTAATTTCGTCAAAGCGATTTCTTTACGTGATTAAAAATTCGGCTCTTTTTCTTCGTTTCTCTTTGTTCAATGAAATTCGACGAACTGTAACAATTCGTTGTCGTTTTAATTTTAGTGGCCGCTCTGCTCCATGCTGGCGTTGCCCCCATCTCCAGGACAGTGTTCTCACCTACGTTCGCACACGAGTGTACCGTTCCCGATCGACTATAAAAGAGAACTGGAAACACTATAGCGTCATTCACGCTTGTACCGTTCTCCAACACGCCGATTCTCCACATCTTCCACGGTGAGTACACTGTGCAACATCTTTCTCATTCTCTTCTGCAAGAGTATAGCTTTGATTGTGACTTTTTATTCGATCCTGTATAGTTAATTTCGTCACGAGTAAGATATAATCAATGAAGACGAGAGATTATTTAGGTCGACTGATTCCTCTGTACCTGTTATTCCAGCAATTTATTACCACATACGATTGAATACCTCGCGCTATAGATATAAAGCCTAAGGCTCATTCGAGGTCCTTAGAGAGTGTGCGCGTGATTTAATTTGCCGTTAGCCCCGAGGCTAACACAAGTCGCGTGGAACTGTAGGGACAATGATCTCTCCGCGCATGAAACACCGAGATAAATCGACGTATTATTCAAGGTCAATCTCGAGTTTTGCCTTGAAATGAATTGCGCTGTACTCGTCTTTGACGTACAAATTTTTTTTTTTTAAATCCATACACTTGTGGTTTTTGAGAAACATCGCTGAACCGTTCGAAGCTTCCTCTCCAAATAATTACCATTAGCACGAAATATACATAGAAAGGGTTAAATAAATGCCTTTGAAATCGGTCGCGGTGGATATTTAAGAATAGGCCGGAAAATCAATTTCCTCTTTGTTACATCGGACTTCCGGTTGGACGCGCGTGACGAGACCTTCGTTATAAAGCCTTGAGTTAGTTCCGCGATAATGTAAATTGTACAATGATCCGATCTCTTTCGCGGTCCTTGGTCGATGCTAATTAAACGGTAAATAATGAATCGACTCGATCGGTTGTTGACGCTGTATTTGTGGGGCTTTGAGTACCGCCGAGGCGTCGGATTTTTCAAGGGAGAAAGTGTCGTGCAACTGCGAGCTGTGTCGATACCCTCAACGACCAATATGTCGAAATATCTTACTCATGATGCCCGCACCTTCCTCACACGCGTATGTCGAAAATTCAGTTATAAAGTCTTGGCACTGCAGCGTCTCATTCATCAGTGACGAAATGTTGCAATCCACGTCAGAGATAATACTGCTTTCAAAAACTATTTTATTTTGTATATGGAAACTACAAAGTTTCGCAAGAGAAATAAGTTTTTTTGTATCAAATGTATGTCAAAATGATATTCATCCTCGCCAATTTGGATTTAAGTTTCATTAATGCTTTACACGGATGCAATGCGCAATTGTATGGATTTATATTTATATGCAGGATCGTAAATTATGCCAAATTGTAAAACGATTGTTTTCGATAGCACCGATTTTTATTTATATTTATACAACTGAGACCTTCATGTAATATGAATGTAAATATTTTGTAATGAGGAAATTAATTTACCGGAAGTTGGATTGGAGTCAGAGAACACTTCTTTATTTTTTATCCAGCGTTGAACGTCAATAGTTTGCCTCACCATTCGCGTCGTTATGCACATGTATATATTTTTCGATTTCGGTAACACAAGTTGATTTTGTCAAAATATTCTGTAAATTCTTGGCTATCAGCGCAACTGTATTATACGGTCGTAAAACAGTAAACTCATTGTGTACGTAGTTGTATATTAGGGAGCGGTATGTGATTGGTATAACCTGATTTACAGTGCACACTTAAATAACGAAGAGCACGACCGTTGTTCGCTGCGAACTCGACAATTTATTCCAGGCGCGGCCAGTCAGGGTGTGGCTATCCAGCTAATTGTAACAATCACCGCGGTTGTACAATAGCTCGTGACTGTGCAAATCGAAGATTAAACATTCGCGTAAATTAACAAATATATAGCCATGCATTTATGTGGCGAATTAATGGAGATTGTTAATGACGAATATTTCATTATATACACCAGATTTATCAAACATGCTGTACTTCCTTTTGCTGGTCGGTCTGACCACGGTCAGTGGACAAAATCCGCTGAAGCCACTGTTCTCGTGGAAACAGGTGGATTGGAATTTTCCGAATGACTCGATGAGAAAAAGTTACGAAAGTGCGGGCGATTTTTTACCGACCAGCAGCGTTCCTCTGGGGGTCAACGTATGGCAGGACAAATTGTTTATTACGGTGCCGAGATGGAAGAAAGGAGTACCGGCGAATCTTAATTACATCAACCTGAAAGAAGCGGCTGCCAATAGTGAGTACCGGTGATGGTTGCGTATAATTCTTTTAATAATGCAAGAACTGGGATCAGTCGGAGATGGAAATTTGGTTAAATCGTTCGATATTTTTTAGATGAAACCTCACCCAAACTTACGCCTTATCCTGACTGGAAGTCAAATGACATCCACGCCGAAGACGCTATCGTCAATATCCTGAGAGTGCGAATCGATGCATGCGATCGTATGTGGGCAGTGGACAGTGGAATTGACGATGTCTGGGGCGAATTCAAGAGCGTTCAGACACCGAAACTCATAGCAATCGATTTGAAGACGAACGAGGTGAGAAATTTTGAAAATATAAATACACATCGATGTCTTATTTGTTATAATCTTGTGCACTGCATCCTCTATGAGAAGGTTTGTTGATCGTTCTTCGGATGTTTCTTAGATGAAGTTGTAGGAAAGGAATTTTTTTGTGGGATGATCGAAACGATCGAAAGTGGATGGTGATTAAAAAGTTCCTACTTCATGCATTAAAGTGTGAACGCATAATTCTTTAAAATAAGTGCTCAGTGGATTTGGTGAAGACTTTAAGCAAAAAAATAATCTGTTGGTGATTTGTAATGTATATATTTTTGCAGATTATTCTTAGTTACACTTTTAAAAACACCGATCTCATGCCAAACACTTTCTTCGCTGACAGTATTGTAGATGTTGACCCTAACAATTGCGAAGACGCTTACGTCTATAATTCCGACCTCGGTGCTTTCGGATTGGTCGTTTACAGTTTGGCTAAGAATGATTCTTGGAGGGTTCAAAACAATTACTTTCACTTTGACCCGACGAACGGTGAGAAAGATTGATCTTAGATTTTTTAATTTTTATTACAGAACAAAATTTGTTCTTGATTTTTATTAATAATTTTATGCAGGTAATTACAATATCAGTGGAATAAATTTCCAATGGACCGACGGTGTGTTTGGTCTTGCGCTCAGTGCACCTCAACCCGACGGTTTCAAGACACTTTATTTCCACGCAATGTCCAGTACGACCGAGTTCGCTGTATCCACGAAACTCCTCAAGGATCCGAAGGCTTGCGTTCACCGTGATAATTATCTGCAGTTCCGTGTAATAGGAAACAAAGGTCGCAACACCCAGAGTACCGCTATGGTTATGGATCCGAAAACCAACATCATCTACTTTACACAGCTTAACAAAAACGGAGTGGCTTGCTGGGATACACACGTGGAACTTAATCCTAGCACATTCAGTAAGTTGAAACTTCATTGTCTCGGTATGATTTTAATATTTTTATAATAACATCGCCAAGTTCCAAATTTGAACTCCATATTGGGTTGTAACTTATTTTAAATCCAGCTCGATGTTAAATCAGGAAAAAATTGTCAGTTTATGGTCGAACTGTAATTGATCATCGGCGTAATTACGGTCATAATTTCTTTCAGATCTCGTAGCGCAGGACAACAGAACTATGGTCTTCCCGAACGACATGGCTCTGGACACGAAATCAAACAAGCTCTACCTTGTAACCGACGATCTCGCCACCTTCCAGTATGCCAAGTACAATTGGGATCGAACGAATTTCTACGTTCACTCTGCAGATCTCGACGAACTCGCCCAAGCCTGCATGCAACCGAGCCAATCTTGAAATTCCCATATATTTACAGGGATTTTTTCTCCATAACTGTATTGCCCCCGGGTACGGAATAAATCCAGTGAATCTAGCTTTTATAAAGTAGATTCATTTTGTTTCCTGAATGACGTCTGCTCCGTTCGGTCGAATCCAAAAATATCCGAGGTGTAACCACGTCTATGCGCAGCTTAAATTGACGTTCTTACACCGCAGTCTGCTTGCAATTCGGGGTTTAGTATTGACAAAAATTCACTTTGACAAGTGCTCGTTTGTTATTAAAACGGACGAAGCGTATACGTCTGAAATAATCGTATGGATCGTTGGCTATTACAATAGTCCATTGAGCAGTGGATCGCCACAAATAAAATAGAGCATAGGTGAGCAGAACCGCATTCAAGAACGCAACCCTTTATTTGAGATTATGGATTTTTAAGATTCCGTAAGAACCGCTGCTTTGAGTCAAAACAACCAACAGTTTACTCGATGACAAGTTTTGCACGGTAGAAAAAATTCGATAGATGATACAAAGGTAATGATGTGCAAAAACCATGGCTTTCGGGATATTTCGTCATTCATCTTTTAAACCTAAGAACGAAGTTTCGGAACAAATAAGTAATTACGAAACGTACATTCGAAAATTATTTAGAAGCATGTTTTTTTTTTCTATTCCTGGGGTGTTGCGTTGAGTGGTGATAACATGGTGGGTTATCAGCTGCCCTCGTTATCAAACGTGCCATGTATCGATTTTCCTGCGCCAGATGTGACATCGAGCTTGTATGCCACCGCAAGATGCGACGAGAAACACTCGTTAATTTTCGCTTCGGATATCCATGCGAGAAAATAAATATTGAATTTTCATGCAATCAGAACAAGTTCGGCTCTTTGCTTCAATAGTCAAAAGTCCTTGCACGTTTTTATTGTAATATATTTTATAAGCATATTGAATGGATTTGAACGACTGTCGAATATTGTTAATTATCATTAACTATTGGGAAAAGTATTCAATAGAAATATAAAATTTGAAAAAAATTGGTTGATAAAAGTAATAAAATTTGTCATGGCTGAATCGACGTGCAAATTTATCATTGAAATATGGTTCGAATTGTATAAAAATGTTCTCTTTCTGATTGGTTTAATTTGAGTGAATTGAAGATCCTTCAAAGTGCGATATTCGCGTATAAATACACGATCTTTTTCTAACTTAGCTTCGAGAAACTGCCCGGCTTCTTCGTTACGATGGAAAGGAGAAATAAAATGATGTAGAGCAATTGACACTTTAGAACATAATTCCGAATTTATTCAATTACTCTTTCATTCTCAAATATTCTCTCTTATACAACGGACGCGAATAGACACGTGCAACACGTTATAATAATATATAATATACACAAACACCGTGTTCGTGGCTGGAGGACCTAAAATACTTCAGAAAATGCTTCCTTTTAATCTTTCTCTCTTCTCCCTCACCCCTTGCTGCGCTTACTCTTTTAGATTACCTCTCTCTCCCCCTCTTTCTCTCTTTCTCGTTTCCTTCACGTTTTGTTCAGAGATCAGGAAGCGTGGACGAGCAAACGACGGTAAACTTTGTCGATCGTTCGAAAATCGAGATGAGTTCGCAGTTCAGGAATTCACTTTGACGAATCCATCATCTCGATTGGTCGGCGGATTCGCCAGCTAAGCCTCAACTCGACTCAGCGTCAACGCAAAGCGATCGACGGACTTTTTATAAATTTTTTTTTTTTAATCTTTGCTGGTCTATTCGATCTTTTGATCCTTTGTGAATTTTCTTATTTGCTCGGGGTGCTCGCCGACGAGGCACCCACGGTCGGCGTCGGACTGCTGCTGCAGGATCTGCTCAGGATCCTGTGAGGCTCGACGCTCAAGAAATTTCGATCCGTGGACGGTTGGGCGCATACGATATCCGGTTCAACGGGACTCGGGCATCGTCTCTGATTGCAATTTGTCGATGGTGTTCGTGACATCGTGTGCAAGGGTATACGATAAATTCTCAATGGTTTTGTGTCGCTCTGATAACCTGAAAATAAAAACACACACGATCAATACGTCGATACCGTTATCATTTTGCGTCTCTATATATTTTTTTGCGGACTTATTTTTTAAACGAACTCTAGAAATCAAAGCTTATCGTATGGATATCTTGTGTCATATTTTCGAAGATGAGAGATTTGTTATTCAATTAATCTATTAGTCATATTTAAAAATGTATTTTAAAAATATTTTGTGGTGAAATGAAAAAAAAGATTTTTACTAAATTACTATTCACGAATAGAAGTCTAATTATCTTTTACAAAAGAGGAGTCGTTTTTTTTGTGAATTCCATTACCTTGAAGATTGGACTGAACGGATGGTGGACTGGAGCTCCGGTCGTCCTTCTCACAGGATCTTCCATCAATCTTAAACTTCTCGTTCTTAGAAGCTAGAAACTCGGGCGCCGTCGTGGCGAAGAATATATCTCGTTTGGATGTTACCAGACTGAGATTCGGCATAGCGATCGTGTGCACGAGATTGCCGTTAATAATCAAGCGAATTTCCATGGTGTCGGCAGTGAAGGCGATCACGTAGGGAAAGGCACAAGCTGTAATAATTATGGTAATTAACAATTATTTTCGTAATTAACGTGTATCAAATTTCTACTCGACCGCGATGGAAAAAAGGAGAGAAAAATAGTAAAATATGATGTAAAATACATGGTACCGAGGAGGTGAAAACCACGGAGTAACGGGGTTGATTAATCAACGTAAGTTAACTAACCGACGGCTATCGGTACCGAATTCCAGTTAAAGTCGAACTCCGTTGAGGCGGCGCTGTCCTCGGACAATTTCTGAAAGTGGCACGTGTCTGGAAATCAAAGAAAAACAAAACGACGAAAGACACATTAATCATTCGCCCAAACGCTGACAAATCATTGGTTGAAAATAAATTTTATTGAGCAACGAACTGTTGTAGCAAAGCAAAAGTTCGGGTTCCTCGTCTTCTCGCAGATCGAGAGCCGCTACCAAGTGTGGTTTAACCGATGCTTCCATGTGCAAAATTCTGGAAGTGCCGTCGGCGGAAATCAACTCGAAGTGATGCCTGAGACCGCAGCACAGTAGCCATTCGTTTCCGGGCTCGGTGCTTTCGATCATTGTCAGCAATGACGGTGGCTCCGAGGCGTTGAATTCTTTCAAAAGAAGAAAACCGTCTACGGTGTCGGTGTCGGCCGACGAACACCAGGTGGTCCAAGCCGCGTTGTGTTTCCATTGGAGAACGGTCAATCTTCGTCCCACTGCGACGCACTGAGAAAAAACAGAGAAAAAAAAATGAAAGAAAAAATCATAATCGCTATTGCTGCGATGGAACGACCTGAAAGGTTTTACATTGCAATGCACTCAACGTAATCCCCGGAAAGTGGATTTTACTTCGGATTTTAGTCGAATACTCGGTAAGCTGCGAGAGAGTGACGAACCGTGTGAATCGTAAAAGCTGAAAGTCCTGATACACTACGTTAAATAGCTAGACAAAAATCTATGGAGCGTAAAGAATGTTGATTGGTAAATTGTCACGGAGCATTGAATTTGAACTTTTTTTTTTCGGCGGAAATTCTTTTTTCTTTCGATGCATGATTGAGAGATGACGTTTAATCCAATTGCTGAGAAGCGGATTTGTTATTTGTCTTTTCCTCATAATTCTCCTCTTAAGGCTTTCGCTTTCTAGGTCGCTATTCTCATCATATTTTTTCCAACTTATCGCTTATGAAGTACGCGGTTGCAGCTGCTGTTAGTCCCCTCCCTTTTTATACCGATTGCACGGAAGAAGTTCCAACTGAGCCGAAACTTCGAGTACGAACACTAATCCTCAAATTTCGACCTCCCGTTCAACGTTTCCAATGCGACGATTACTGCACGGCTAGGCGGTCACCCATCCAAGTACTGACATCGTATCGACCAATTCAGCTTGACTCTGGGGACCACCAAAGCCACATATCAAATGCACATTCACAACTGTCGGTGGAGTTGCCATTTGGTCGGTGAAATTCGAACGCCATCTGGTAACGATCATCTAAGAGAACGCCGCTGGGAATTCTCCACAAAAATTAAATTCAAATGCGTGTGCATTATTCATTAAATCCGAAAATGTTTTTTGCGAAATGTGTTGCTCGGCTGACATACTGAGGTTCTCCCTCAGACGACCCGAATTCGCCAACGCTTCCCGTCAACCTTGTTTACCGTGTACACGACTTTTCACTCGAAGTCCGTGCGCAATTCCAAGCTCTCGAATTATTTTCTATGAGACTCACCGTAGGAGGCGTTCACATTTCAGCGAATAGATAGGAAACCTGAAATAGGCAGCGTAATGAAAAAAATGATAATTCATGCGGCTATAAATAAAAAACTGTTGAAGTAAGCGTAGAAAATCTGACGAAGGACGTAGCTAGGTCACAGCCTAATACATTTTTACAAACTCGTCAATCGACGAAAATAAATTCGAAGGCCCTTAGCAAGTTTTTTCGATTGTTTTTCATCGCTGTATCGCGCTACATGATGTTTGAAAGTTCCAAGTATCGTAATTTTCTGAATGATTGGGTGCAACGAATTTTTTTCATCTGTCGATTCAATCTCGCGTAAGATGAATTTTTTTGTCGCCGATCATGAATTATCCACTTGATTAACTCCCGGCCAGCTTCAAATTATTCGGAAACCTTCGAAGGTCCCCCTTACTGTCAGTGAGACAAATCAATGAAAAAAGTCTTACCATTCGCAAATGAGAACCGCCCGGTCTGGTGAGACTGTACAGCTGACATCCCCGTGTGCGTTCCAATTTTCTCTCCTTGATATGAGAACGGGATCTGGTGATTGGTTGTCGAGGTGACGGTCCAGGTGTAACTGACACGTGAGCCGCATGGTACTCGATATCTTCGTCGTCATCCTCGAAGGAATTAAAGTCCATGCTCGTATTTGTCTCTTCGCCGTCCAACTCGCTCAGTCGGAACACGTGAACGTTGCTCTCGCGGCCTTTCTCACCGGCACGAAAGAGCAAGATGCCGTGTTGCTCGACGACATCCAGCTGCTTTATCTGGACGGACTTGTCGAAAAGAAGCCTCTGCGAAAGGCCATCTGTTTTCGAAACACCGAATAAATTAAATAACTCTCCGATTTCTTCACCTCTCAATTTTTAGATCAATTACCATTCAATGCTCCAATTATTTATTGTAAAAAACAAAATTTTTTGTAGTAAAAAAAAGGACATTTTTTCCCAGCTAAGAACGTTTCATCTATGCATGTATCGACGATTTCGATAGAAAAAATCTCCACAAAAAAATTCAATACGCGTCATCAAATTTTCTAAGTCAGTCTTCTGATTTCGTAAAAACATTTTCTTTCAACTTTTCAAGCACCATGTTATTTTTTTAAATTTACATTAAGCGAGGATAAAATATTCGTAGTTTCAACTACAAACTTCTTGCCGCACCTGCTACAATAAAAATAACTGTGAATGCTTTTATATTCACCTTCCAAGAGGTAAGTTCCATTCTCCGTCGAGAGAATGAGTTTGTTCTCCGACCAAACGTCACCGCAAACAATTTCATGCGGGAAATCGGGATAGATGCATCTTGGTTCCCATGGACGTGGCTTGAGTGGACCAACTGTAGCGAGAGATGTCGGTGCCAAGCCACGTACTATTGCCTCTAGTTTGAGCGCCTGACCAACGCGCACCATTTCTACTGCCCGAGTTTCCTCGCGTCGACGTCCAGGCGTTTCTACCACGTCCGAGAGGGCTCGACGATTCAGCATGCTCTGTATTTAGCATATATACGTACACATAATACACATTCACACAAACATACACATATGTATACACTCTGTAGTGCATACGTAACCGTAGGATAAGCAGCGACCATCGATTAGCGGATTAATCGCACCAATTAACCGTTATCAGCTATTGCGGCCAAGTTATTAGACATGCTAGCGCCAACATTATAGGATAATAACAGCATCATCGGCACTAGCCGAGGTGACAATATTATGCTGTAGAGCACCGGAAATGTGTGCTCTGGCAACGCCATCATCGCGCTCGTTTTGGTCTCCACTACTGGGCTGAACACTAGGTATATATATGTGTATATACAGGGTGTCAATTAAGTAACGGGACGGCTGAGTATCTTCTCGGACAAGACGATTTCACGAAATGTTAAGTCCATTTCCGAAGTAAAATTTGATGAGGAATTCAATGGTGACGTCATTTTTGACCTTGAAAATGTCCTTCAAGGTTATTTCAAGGTTAACTTTCATTTTTTAAATAGGAACAACATATTTTGACATCGTCAATCGATAGAGCGGAAAATTTTACGTACAGATATGTACTTGAGTCGCCGATCTACTTTGACCTTGAAGGTCATTGGAGGGTCAATTAAGATCTAACACGCCGTAGACACTTCTGAGCACAGCAGCTTTTCGAATTTCATTCTTACGGTTAAAGTATTGAATATTAATAAAGCGCATTTAATGTTGATCTCGGACATGACCTTGAAGTCGATTTTCAAGGTGATTTCAAGGTCAACTTGTTTTTTCATCGTGAAATTTCCGTGTTTGACAATGAAAATTGATAGAGCGAGAACAATAATGTACAAATTTACTCTTCGGTCATCGGTCGCTTTGACCTTTAACTTTAAAACCTCTTAAAACTGAAGATTTTACATTCCATTTTATGTCATTATATTATATCATTAATTTCCAATACTGCAGTTCATTTAAATTATCCTCATTTAGGAAACTCCTACCTCCAGAGATTTTTAGACCTTGTTGAAGTTGAAAAAAATTTGGCAGAATTAAAAACCAGTATGAATAAGATTTCAAGACTCCGAAGTATTAGTTTTCGTGTTTTAAAAGTTGACCTTGGCATGACCTCAAAATGAACTTGATGTTCATGGTCACGGTCATGATCAAGTCCGCTATGAAATGCGCCTTATTGTAATCGCATAGCTTTGGTCCTCACAAAGGAATGTAAAATCTTCAGTTTTAAGAGGTTTTAAAGTTAAAGGTCAAAGCGACCGATGACCGAAGAGTAAATTTGTACATTATTGTTCTCGCTCTATCAATTTTCATTGTCAAACACGGAAATTTCACGATGAAAAAACAAGTTGACCTTGAAATCACCTTGAAAATCGACTTCAAGGTCATGTCCGAGATCAACATTAAATGCGCTTTATTAATATTCAATACTTTAACCGTAAGAATGAAATTCGAAAAGCTGCTGTGCTCAGAAGTGTCTACGGCGTGTTAGATCTTAATTGACCCTCCAATGACCTTCAAGGTCAAAGTAGATCGGCGACTCAAGTACATATCTGTACGTAAAATTTTCCGCTCTATCGATTGACGATGTCAAAATATGTTGTTCCTATTTAAAAAATGAAAGTTAACCTTGAAATAACCTTGAAGGACATTTTCAAGGTCAAAAATGACGTCACCATTGAATTCCTCATCAAATTTTACTTCGGAAATGGACTTAACATTTCGTGAAATTGTCTTGTCCGAGAAGATACTCAGCCGTCCCGTTACTTAATTGACACCCTGTATATGTATTCGATAATGCTGCGAGATATAAGTGTATTGAACATCTGGTCAGCTGTGCGTTTCATCTCTCTTGTCTCTTTCGTCAATATAACTATTATTAAGTATTAATAGAGGGGGTGTTATAACGAGAGAGTGAGATTCATCAAACGATAATCGTTCGAGTGAGACTTTTGACTCTCCGCGGCTAACGTGGCTCTTTCAAGGCATGGTGAATAGTTGGGTTGGTTTAGCATTTTTCCCAGATAACTCATGAACGGAAATCTGCTCCCGCCGCAAAAAAGTTTTGGTCGTAATGTCCCGTATGTCCGGGCTATCCGAAAGTCGACGGTTCTTTTTCGAGTACCGAACGGCAAAAACTGCCGGCGAGTTTTTACTCTCCAATTACTCGATAGATGTATGTTTGTTCCTCAACTGTTTGAAACATTTTTCCTCTACATATTTCCCTTTGAAATTGGTATATTCACCATACCGGTCCACTATTTCTTATATTTAGCTCGGATTAGATTTTAATCATACAATGAAACCCCTAAGTATGAAGTTTCTGGGGACTCGGAAAATGAAAAAATTGCGCTGAGAGAATTCACAAAAAATTGTATTAAAAAATTCAGGAAATTTCGAATATGTTAAGAGTAATGCATATTTTCTAAATTCAAAAGATTACAGCAATTTATGTTTTTTTATTAGCCCACGTTGAAGAGATTCGAAAAATATAAGGTATATCAACGTCTTTATAATATTTTTGCTTCAGGCGTATACGTGTTTCTTTTCTGTCTTATTTTGTAAGTATAACAGCTTTGAGTGGCTCCGAAAGAGTGAGGTTGCCGGCGGAAGTAGCGGAATTGCGCGTTGCTCGCAGAGAGTTAAATTAGAAATGCCATAATAACCGAGTTGTTCCGCAGATGCAGCCTCTGGCGCTGTTCGGTAATTTTCTTATTTCTCCGTCCACGATCCTTGATTATTAAAATTAAAACTAAAAAAAATCGCTCGCGAGATATAAATGATATCTTATGAGAATCAAAATAATAGCTAAGTTAAAAACGGGTTCGCGCTGCCTGATTCAGATAATTACGTTTATAATTACCCAGTTAATAAATTCAGAGGTCTATTAACAGGGAAATAAAAAATGTTATAGAGTCTACTAAATGGATGAAAAATCATTGTTTTGGATCCTTAAAACCGTTATTAAGTGTATGAAATTTAGATTTCATTTGTGGCTTTCCTAAAATTTGGTGATTCAAAGATCCGCGCACTATCGACGCGATTGCTTCCCGGAGCGGACCTAATTTTAGAAAATGTTATTAGGCACGAAACTTACGTTGCTCTTGCCGTCCTGAGTATACTCCTGGCACATGTCTCGTAACAGCGTGTCCAGAGTTCTCTCCCGTTTCCTCGAGAACGTGGGCGTGTCGAAGGTTGCTTTCTCACCGTTGATCAGTTTCACCAGTAGAAACTCACGGAAGTTGTACGGGTCCTCGAATATCGGAGGACAAGGAAGACTCGGACCGAACAACGGTACGCTCTCATCGCAGTAGATTGCGATTCGCCAACCACGGCCACCGTCCACACTTGTTACCACGGCAAACACGTCTGTCAAACAATTGAAACTTCTCCTTTTTTGTCTCCATTGCAATCCGCGTGAATCTAATCTGCGTCACGGTCCGCCGACTTTAATGAGTTATATAATTTCCAGAATATCTTGGGTAAAATTCTCTACCACTCATTGTCATTTGTCATTTAAACATGTCATTTATTTACGCAACCTTTATTTTGCGAGCCTCGTAATGTCTTACGGTGCTTGCTGAACGTCCAAACTGTTGAATGGCTCATTTGCACATTACGGTAAGTTTTCAGCCATAAGACTGAGATAGATATATATATCGAGCGTATATTCGTATGTCGTACGGTCAACGAATAACGAAATAGTACAGCGCATCCGCTTTCTGCGAACGCGTTTTACGGTTTACGTCTACCTGGTTGCCGTTTACGCGCGGTATCGTTACTTTAATCGCGAACTATTTCTACGAGATGTAAACGCCGTTCGTAATTTCTTCGTGCCTTGACGCATGCAAATGATTCTCATTAACTTGCGATATTTTACGGCACTAACAATCCACCGTAGACAACGCTATTTATGCGCAAATAAAACTCCTTGGAAACAAGGTGCATAACGCGAGTTTACGAAAGTTTGCGAAAACAACGAAAACGTTACGGTTACTTAAAGTATTTTTATGGATATCCGACTGGTCGTTGAATTGTGTTCAACTTTTCTTTCTTTCCCCAAAAATTTACGGTTCAAAATTGAAGATGAATATTTACGTTGAACAAAGGAAACACTAATATTTACCGTTGGCATTAACAATCGAGGTATTTCGGAGTAACATTGAAATTGTACTCACGAGTAAATTGGCTTCTGATGCAATTTGGATTGAAAGTGTCGAGGACGGTCGGATCGTCGGTATAAATAATATTGACGATGTCATTTCCAATGTGCCGTTTTCGCTCCAACTGTTGAGGATTGTCCTTCGAGTGGGGTAGCATTGTGCTGACGTGATACATCACCTCGTGACCGGCGTAAACGGTGTAGACACTCTCCTTGCCGGTCATGTCGCCTGTGAAACATCGAAGCGCGAATGTATCGAGGAGAAAAAACAGAGAAAAAACAAGTTGAAAGGAAAAATATATGGTCATTATTTCTTTGGACCGTTTCGTCGATGTACACGTCGCTATCTTTATCTCGTCTGTTCTTTTTTTTTCGCCTCCGAGTCATTGGAGACCGCGAGTATTCTTTCACAATTTTCCTTTACCTTTGACATCCAAGCCCCCCCTGTACTTGTCCCAGCCCTTGAGTCGTATCCTCTCGCCGAGAATTTCCAAGAACCTCTCGAAGTCGGGGCTGCCCCTCTCTGAAAGCAGAGAAAAAAACTGTGCCTCTCATCGGAACCCTTTTTGCCCCCTCTCGTCGTCGATGTCACTCTCCACAACGTGACTTTCGTTCTCTTTATCCAAACCACCGCTTCGAATAAACTGCTCTCTTTGATTTTACAGCCTGAGCTCGCGATTTGTTAAGCCTCGGGTATGGAAAAGATTTTCTTTACCATTAGAAAGCATCTCGTCGTCGGTTGTCTGACCCTCCTTAGCGTATATGACGCCAAACTTGAAATTCACCGAGCCCTCTTGTTCCTCCAGCAAGAGAAGGTCCTACGGGGTAACAGCAGACAAGTATCATAGGGTTAGTATAGCTATGCACGGGTTAGCACAGAGTTAGTATAGCTACGCATAGTTTAGCAGAGGGTTATTATAGGTAGGCATAGGTTAGCCGAGGTTTATTATAGCTAGGCATAGGTTAGCCGAGGTTTATTATAGCTAGGCATAGGTTAGCCGAGGTTTATTATAGCTATGGGCGGATTAGCATAGGAATAGTATAGCACGATTTAGCATAGGGTTAGTAGAGATATGTACGGATTTATATACGTATGCCCCAGATAAATAATAAGATGTTGCAGCTCGACCGAAATTGGTAACAGATTATTCCAGATGACAAAGCATTATTTATTTTTTTTATATATATTCCGTACTCTCACCTTTTGTATCTCTGCTGAGAAAATTTCTCGGGGCGCCTTATCCAGCTTTTCCATACCGAAGAAATTGCTACGGGCAATACGAGATTCGTAACTTTTTTAAGATATATTATTTTTGTAGCATTTTATTTGTGCAAATTATATTGGTTATGCACAAACCTTAGTATCTGCTTTACCGTCGTGGTCTTGTTCGAAGAGTAAGGCAATGATATTTTCTGGGCACCCTGCGTTAAATGTGTTGTTTTATTTAGGGAGGATTATATATATAGATGGTCTAATTGCACAGGAGCATGTCTGCTTTGTCTAACAGCCCGAAAGGACGATCAGATTTACGTGTTAATTTGAATTAAGTAAAACACTACTATGTAATATTTTTTTTAGAAAATTTAAGCACAATAAAAAAATGGCCACAACATTTAATTACTTCGATCGTATAGTAATGATTGAATTTTCATCTCGACGGTCAGTAATTTTTCTTATTAGACTTACCGTGCGTCTCCATAGAATAACACGGTAATGAGATACGCACTGGTCGCCACCATCGCTGAGGACGACCGAAAGGAAGAGAGGATTTCGTTCTTGGTCGCAGGCCACGTAATTCTGGTGTACTGTGAGTGAGAGTCTTAATCAGAAAAAGACGCACGACAGGGCAGAGAACAGAACAATGCCCCAGAAATCACTATAAAAGTAACCGCGAAAGGTATTTCCAGGGTAAAATTTTCGTCCCGAGAATTTACGTTTACACTTTGCCAGCGAAAGCTAAAAGTAATACAGAAAGAGGTCGTGGCGAAAAATGAAAAAAAAAAAAACCCGAGGACAAAAAAAACGTATAAGAGAGAGCTTCTCTACTCACGCTTGCCGAGGAAATATTTAAAGTACCAACGGGTCTGGTACTCGGGGTTCTCCAATACCGGAGTGCTCGGTGAGCCGAACATCTGCGTTTCCGTCAATGGCAGGCGATCGAAGAGAGGCAAAAAAATAAAACAGCTTCGGTATTTTTTTTTAGTCAATATTCGATTCGCTCATGATGATTAATGAAATTTTCGTTGAGCTTTTAAAATTAAATTAGTTTTGCACCTCTTCTTTCTCGCCCGGCGAATCACCGTTCTCGACGCGAAATCTCCTTCCATCCGTACCGTCCTGCTCGATTTGCGGCAGCTGAAATAATGCAATTAAAGGCTTGATCTCCGGCTAGTGTCACAGGCGTTTCCGCGATCAATCGGTTACATTAATCGAGTCTCGTTGTTTCGTTACCATTTCGACGCTTCCATAGTAACGTCTCGACAGTACTCCTCTCCTCGAAATTGTGTCCGTCGAGGATCTGCCAAGCAAACAAAATAAAAAACAAATGATCAATTTCAAACGTACGATCATATTTTTTGTACGAAATATATAAAAGTAATTTTCTCATCACCGGCCCGTTTTGTAATTAAATCTTATTCACTGAATGCGTGGATTCGAAAACAAGAAAAATCCGATTAGCTTGAAAGAATCCTTTTGCATCAAACGGATCGTCATCCGCTACAAATTGATTTTTCATGGAGAAAATTCGATTTTAGTTACTGTGTGCGAATGCACGAAATAAACTTTCAATCCTTTCATTCTCTTCATAGCTTCGACAACAAAGTAATTGTCGATCCAGTGCCTTGCTATTCAACACGAGCGGTAAAAAACCACCCCGCAGGAACGATGAACAACCGAGTGAGTATCGAAGTTAAAAAAAAATTGATGTTTACAAAAAACAAAAAAAGGAAGGTCTAATCACAGAAAAATATCCGGAGCCAAATTCGTAAACGAGTGAATCCCTCGGAACCAGAGTCTCGGTTTTCATTGACTAGCTGTCGTTTCAGTTGGTGGAAATTAAAAGGGGTGAGTGCGGACTACGAGCTGGAAACGTTGCAGAGAGAACTCCTCGATGCATTCATTGCAAAACGTTTTGTCTGCTGGTAGTTTGACCTCACGGTGTATCATTCAACCCCCACAGCAGATGCCCTCGATCTGGTTGTGTCATTGCTTTTGTCGCGTTAAAAAAAAATATTAATAAAAAAATTAAAATGTTCGACTTCATACGTTACTATCCATACGTCAATGTCTTTCGCTGTTTCTGCCTTATTCGCCCGTTTCGCCCTTTCGCCAACGCGCATATCTGGGTTAATGAGAACGAGCTGAGTTTCGTACTTTCGCGGTCGATGCGCGACACCTCGATGTCGTCGTGCAGGGGCGAGAGTGAACGAGCGACGCTGGGAGTTTGTGATGGATAATAAAGTTCAACGGGTCGAACGATAGCACGCGATGTGAGAGGTACCGACCCCGGATATCGATCCATCCGGTGTGCGAGTACTCCTTTCACAATTTCCACGATATTGGGATTCGAGAGAAAATACATATTTACGCGGCGATGCGAATTCGTCGCGGTAATTAATGTCGAGCGAAAGAGACAGTAAAATGCTCCGTTTGTAAAATCTGGTGAAGATTCATTACCAATTTGCACCACATTGTGCAGTACACGCCAGCCGCAACTTTACTTTTGGGAGCAATCAAGGATTTATACTTGATTTATACTTGATACGATCCACCTTAAAGTTTTCTCTTCAGAGAAGTAATTCGTTAATAAACTCTGACGGCATCCGATTTCAGAAATTACATATAAATTCCAGCACGGAATAATTCGTCATTAAAAAAAATTGTATCTTAAACGGAATTTTCGACGACTACTTTAGTAGAAACTTTGGAGTGTTACATCGGGGTTTTATCGGGTATCATCGGGACTCCTTCCGAGCCTTCTTGACAGTCTAAACGATCAGCAAAGGGTATTTTTATGCTGAGCGCAAGGTATAAATGTACACTGAGAAACAGGAAAATCGGAATCGACTGCCGATGTCGCTGACGATTTTTTATAGAACTGCTGATCAAATGACGTGGAATTTTGATATGTTGTTATATATGCCTGAATTATTGTAGATACACAAGAGTGGCAAGCGCTCGTAGCGAGACTCATCGATGATGTAATGTTTTGATGACTTCTGTCAACAGCAGGAAAATTCAATTTTAGCGCAATTGACGGAAACACACATGTACATATTGCGCGTCGAATGGACGAATACTGGAGGCTTATACACTGCGTAAACAGCTCGTTACCTTTGGACAGGTGACATATAAACTGCTATTCATGCACCGGTGTGATGGTTGACGTGCTCGCCTCCAGTCCCAAGCATTGGTCTACGTTTAACGGTTCGATTGCCGGTTTCGCAGTTTCGCCGAGAATCAAAATATGCTTAGAGGGAAACTCTAGATTTACACATTGATCATTCACATTCGGTAATTTCAAGTGTGAGGGTCCGATCTATGGATCTGTAGTCGATGTTTACAATCTCGGCGAAACGCGACGAAACTTCAGCGCCAGGAATCAAAGAGACCGGCTGTATGGGTTTTCTTTTGTTTACTAAATTATCATGAGTTTAAACCCAATTCCAAACAATGGGAAAAACCATGATCCAAACCGAAACATATTAAAAAATCTCTAGGATACAAAAAATAACGTCTTAAGTAAAACACGACCTTAAATTGTCCAGAACAAATAACACAATAAATTTTCTGCATTATCCCCTATGTATACAATTGTGTGAGCGGAAAAAATAGTTCTATTGCTCTACAAAATGTATACCAGTAATGATTGATTGTTGCGACAACAACACTATTTGGCTGTCTAGGAAAAATTTCTATTCGATTTACCGACACAAATTGAAAAATGCTACTTTTGCACTATGAGATTTGCAAAATATGTTCCCGGTTCGTAGTTTCGATATAGATTTTTTTTTAGTTCGAATACTCCGTCTCCCTTGCATACTTCGTATAGGACAAGAAACTGGACTTAATTAACGTAGTTTAGGATGATGTAACATACACATGATGACTGGCTCGACGATGAAGATGCCTGAGCTGAGATGATGTCAGTACGGGCATGCAAACCGATCTGGATCGATCTCTGGCGATTCTCGGTGCGGTTGCGACTTCCTCGTCACTTTCACGATCACTTCCATTCGGGCTCGAGTTACCGGCACTGCCTCGTCTCGTTTTACCACCGGCATTACCCAATCCGGCGGAACTTCGCCGTTGCTTGTCACTCGTGTGAATAAAATGGGAAAAAGTCCCGGTAACCGACGACGAAGAAGCAGAAGTCGCACTGACGCTTCCACCCGCCGACCCGGAGGCGTTGCTCGACGACGAGTTCGAAGAGGACAAGCCTCGCAGACGCGAGACAAGCTTCATATCTAGACACAGCATCCCTTCCAAAAATCCAACGTGTTATTCCATCCCTCGTTCGCCTCCTCGCGTCATTCACTCCGCAGACACGGATACTTCCCCTTGCTTTCGTTCACCAAGTTATGTTATTTAATCAATCTCTCAACAAAAGAGCTTCCCATGGAAATCCTCCACGCAAATCTCAATCACTTGTTTCTTTCCCTCGTAAAGATTATTACTTCTCGTTCCTACGAACATACTAGATTTAGTCTCATGGACAGAAATAATTGCGAATTAAAAAAATCATAGGAACGATGTTTTATTTTATTTTATTTTATTTCTTAAAATAAAAATTCCTGCCAGCGTGTTTGTGCATACGTCCGACCAACTTCGCGTCTTATCGCAGTGGGCTAATGTGTCCTTGATGGCGATATCGCGCGTGGACCACTACCTGGTGCAACGTATGCGCGTTTTCAATTAACCGAGTTGGCACGAATCGTTACAGCTGTCGCGCTTCGCAGTCAGTCTCGGTTGTATCGCGATGAATTGAACGATCGAACGAGCCAACTTGGAGCACTTCGAGCTTTATTGTGTAAGTCGCTGTACACCCTTCTTGGATTCCATCCACACGAGCTCTAGTGCACGTGATCTACTTTCTGAAATTTCGAACTTCTTATTATTCCTCTCTGAGGTACTTTCGTCGTTTCTTTTTCTATTGTTCTCCAGGCTCGCCAGCGGACAGACTTGCGTGTGTGCTCGCGCTTGTACGAAGCTCTGGCCTCGAAGGGATCAATTGCCTCGTAAAGATAATTCGTTCTCTCAATCAAAAATAATTGAGTGTAGGCCCGTTTCTTTCAAGTAGGTCATCTGGAATCCGTGCGGATCCAACTCAGCCGATATTTCTGTCTCCCGGCTCATCGGACTTTGTAATCCGGGGCTTACTTCGCTTTATATCCTCATTCTCTATTTATTTTATTTGTAGCTCTCTCGTCACGTTATTTCGTTCTTCTCCTATTTCTCTTTGTGTTTTTTATTTCGCTTGAAGTACGATCCAACTAGGTGAAACGAGATTTAACTTACGGACCGTTGGAGAGGCGAAAGTGAAGGCTGGAACGGAGCTTTCAGCTGATACGGTTCTAGCATGAAAGTTCGGTTCTGAGCGTTTCGACCGTGCACTTAATCCAATGGGGCTTAGCGTCCGCGTGCTGAGCTTTCCCAAAGTACGGACTTCTTAAAGATCTCTCACATTCGCTTGATGTGCAGGCGCGACTCGTTAGGCCATGAGAGGGATGCTGGTTTGTTTGTGTATACGCTCTTTAAGAACGTGTATCCCTCCTTGGCCCAAAGTTGAAGCCTCTTCCAGCCGACGAATTAGGAACTTCCGGGTCTTTCACGCCTGGATTATTGGGGTCAGAGCCTTCTCCCACGTAAGGGAATCCCTTCGCGCACCTCTCAGGAAACAATGCTCGAGATAAAAACGCCCATCCTCACGTCGAAATTAATTCCTTTTTTTTCCATCTACGTGGAAAACACACGTTGCATCGATTAAACACTTTTATTAAAACATTTGAATTTTCAGAAAATAATACATAATTTTTATTGGGAGCTGAATAACGTGACGAGTGATTTTTTTTTATGACGTAAAGTTTATTTTTAATATAACATCGAGTAAGCTATCAAAAAAAGAAATTTACGTTAAGAACTTTACGTTAAGAAACTTGAATTTTTTATATATTTTTCAACTAAGTCCCGAGAAGATTGTTTCGAGTTTGATGCATGATATCGTGTTAGGGTGAACTTTTATTATCGATTAGGGCATGAATTATAGGGACAGTTGATCGAACGATTTTTTTTTTCGATATCTTGATGAAACGCACGTGAACGTTGCGATGTTGGAGTTAGTATTAGATCGTAACAAGTGCACTCGACCCTTCTGAGCGTATTTTTTTTTAGCTTGTAAAGCTTAAGAGCGAGCGAGGAGCTTGCGGAGATGGAGAGAGTAATAATATATGTGTATATAGTAAAGTGGTTGGAATGTATATATGTATAGGCGTGTAAAAGAAAGCGTATTATCGAGTTAGCTTGATCCTTTCTACGGCGGACGGCTCGTCGCTCCTCGCTCCTCGGGATTCCGACCCCTACTGAGCATCAACCCCGACCCGACACGACCCCCCCAGCGAGCCTTCGAGGCAACGTACACTTAACAACCACCCAGCGAGAACCATAACGCGTGGATCGCTGCGACTCAAGACGCGTATACACTGCATGAGTCTACATCTATAGCTATACAGGTGTATTAGCTGGCGTACATTGTACCAAACAGTTGACGGAATGAAAACCTTGGGCGTCGATAATTAGGCCGGTCTTCCGATGTTTAAATTACCTAATCCGTCACAAGTGGTATTTTGTCACTTGCAGGGCAATCCCCCCTAACGCTGCGAGAGTAGTTAATTTTCCAATAAAGACTTCCACCAAAATTTAATTTAATTTCAATTCAGTATTGTTCACCGAGCAAATATTTTTTACCCGCAAAGAAGAACGACTTTTTTTCTAATCTACTTGAATATCCTTTTTTTTACCGTTGACTAAACTTATAGTTAAAAGAGAATATAAACTTCAAGATGAACAGGACAAAAATTGTACGCTCGCAGACACGGAATTTTCAATCGGAATTTTTGCGTCTCGTTCGGGTTAAAGAAATTCGAGGCTGGCTCTTGCTTTTCACGTCTTGTTGACGAGAGGGTAAGATAGAAAACGTGTGGTTCGTGACTTCTCGTTGAATGTGGGACGGTTTCGGGTAGGAGATAACGAAATCGCGGCCTTAACTAGCCTCGGGGAAAGACGTTGGCCCGGACTATGCATGCGGACGACCGAGCGACGCCTCGAGCGCGTAGTTCGGGGTTGTCGGTCGTCGGCAGGAGCGGCGCCGACGCGCCCGAGAGTGCATCGGCACTGTCGCGATATACATACCTAATCGTACGGTATAGAAACCGAGCTGGCGCTATAACGGTACGTACATCTACTACCCTTACACCCCCTGCCCCCTACAATACGTACGTTCGGTGCGGTGCGGCACTGCCGCGCTACCAACCCGCGTCTCGTATCGACCTACTACGGACGACCCGTATTCCCGCGCGCGGCGCGTACTGCCGGCGAGCTTTGCGAACCCGCTTTTTCGCGGTTCCTGTCTCCGTTCTCGACGTCGCCTTGTCCGCCGCTGCCGCCGTTCCTCTCTCGTTCTACTCACTCCAACGAATCGCTCTGGATTATACGGGCACGGGCACTGGGTTATTCGGACGCCCCCTTACAAAACACCACAGTAGCGTTTCCGACGAATCGAACGGGACTGTTCGGAGATATTGGGTTCGGGGGAAAATCGAAAGCAATCTGGGCCGTGAGATCGGTATCAATCCATGCGCGGTTTCGTCGCAATTTCTCCATGCGAAATTGCATGCGAAGCGCGCCAAAGGGTAATAAATCGAAGCGTAGCTTTCGACGATCGTTCGCAAGGAAGCAATTTTTTATTTCTCGGGAATTATCAATTATCTGGAGAAATCTATTTGTGTAATTGAAATATCATATATCTGGATCGAGATTCGTGCAACGGAAATGCAGTTACGCTGGAAATGAAAATTGAACGAAAAGTTATTGATGCGAATCAAGATAGGCGATCTTTCCGGCTTAAAAAATGAAATAAAAAAAATCGTGATAAATTACGACAAAAAATCTGGGATTTTCGGATGTAATTTATTCGAAAATTGATGGAAAAATGTATAGGCGAAAAGGGGTGAGTATGGCCCGTCCGAATTAATACGTGATTAAGTCGTACATGGACCGAGATTTATGTTTGGTACATCTACGTATCGATATCCTCAATATTCTTCCTTCGTCTCGTTGCGATACACTTCCAAAAGGTATTAGATTAAAAAAAGGTTAAATTTATTCCGCCATGCGATTAGTACTATACTCGGCCATAATTGACCACTTATGCCCGAGATCAAGAGCTCGTTTTAATTTTATCGATAAACGATTATGAGAATGTGGGACAATACCATTTATGGTTGGACTCGAAAAAGTCATCTGTAATTCAACGCACTGTCCGCTATACACGACGCAGGTTCGGCGATTTGTCAATATTCAATAATTCTACAGCTGAACAAATGAACTTTGCCAAAGCCCTGACCATTTCCGACATTTTTGAATTTTTCAAAAATATTACCATCGATTCATTTCGAAGCAATCAAGTAGTTACTCTTCAGTCACATTACATGGTTGATTTTTGGATGGAAAGAGAATTTTTCACTTAAAAATATATATATACGTAAATTCTCATAATGGAACGATTTTTGGAATTTTTCAGTAAATTTTTTTATGGCCAAATAATAATTTTGTGAAGTGTACGAAACTAAACAGTCTATGTAAAACTAATTTACGAGCAGAAAACTATATTTTCTCCGACGCGCCGGACCGTCATAAATATTCATCTAAATCGGTGTTGTTGTCATGTTGAATCACCGCGATAATCGGTTTTATCTCAAATTGACGTGGAATCTAAGCAGAGCTCTCAGCGTAGCATGGATTATAATACTACGAGGTCGAAAACTTTATTCGCGAAGACGAAGTTACCGTCGAATGTTTTACACTCTCGGTCTGCATGAATATAGAACTATCGTAAATCTCTTCAACTCCTTCCAGTATATTCTCTCCTCGCTCTCTCTCTCTCTCTCTCTCATCCGCTCGGCCTTATTGTGCTTCGTATTTTGCGAAACGTTAAGCCGAAACAAACTTTCCACCGCAGCGAGCTTCGAAACTTTGTTCAGCTTTCGTATCGGACTATTACTTTGGGTTTAATGGACCCGCCTTTTCAACCTCCTTTGCCCGAAATTAATCCGCCGAATAAAAAAAGTAAACAGCAATAATAATTTAAAAATATAATATGTCTTAATGTTATAATTTTTTTTCACACTGTACGGCTAAAGAATGGTTATTGAGGCACCGAAAGGGCTACGAGTTCCGACGATTGCAAGAGCGAGCGCAACGTTTGCCGTCAGGAGCGCGGCACGCGACTGAGCTAGCGTGTCCGTATTATCAACGGGCGAACGAGAACGGGTGCGCGCGAAAGGGAGCGAACGTGAGATAGAGAGGGAGTACGAAATAATGTGACACAGTGCTTCGTGGCTCGGTACGGTAATATACGGGCATAGAAATTCTACCGATTTTTCCCGACGTTAGCTTTCAATAAAATCTCGTGTACAAAGCATACCGCGTTAAACCGTACGCCCCCTGGCCACGCCTGGTCAAAAAATTTTACAGCATTATCGACACATCACTTCAGATTAATTAAATCACACGCTTGAATCAAAAATTTAATATCCAAGTTGACGGGAAAGCTTCGATTATAAAAAAATTTCGGTGTGCAGAATTGTACGTTTCTCTAAGCAATTTTTTATTCCGTCCATCTCAAACTAATTTCAACCTCAAGTGACAAATTTTCGAATGAAATGGAAATTCACCATTGATTTATCGTCAAAGTACCAGCCAATAAAAAAAATGAGAATTCCTCTCTAACTTTTTGTGCTTCATCGGCTAAAACTGCCCATTTAAATGATGAAAAATCCGAGCGGCTCGCAGCAAAACGCCTCGCATTCAGTAATGAACAGCAAAACACTATATTCAAGGTCTGCCTGGGCGTGCATATCGGCATTTCCGCTTCTGTTATTCCCAGTTTGTCGTCCGCGGATCGAGCGCACGTATGTTTTCGTATTCCACAATAGCTATAGTGCGTGAACATTAGAATTCCACGAGTGTGCGTTTGGACTGGCTTGCCGATGTCATCGGCCATTATTTATCGCGATAGAGCTGAAAGGAGCAAGTGTAAGTTACGTATATGTGGCATCGAGGACGGCCGTCGGGGGCGTCCGGGGAAACCCCCTCGCGCCCCCTTCGTCCCGGCGCCTGATATCCGAGGCCGATAAGTTCGTTCCCGCGGCGCTTTCACTAGCCACCAATACACAGTGAGACCAGAACCAGTTGATATCGCCAAAACAGAGAGGGCTTTATCGACAGGGGTTTATAGTTTCCGCAAGCTCGCGGTAGGGCACCCGCGGAATTCTGCGTGCTGTGAGAATCGGTGAGCTGGCACTTCGTCTGGCCGTTGAATTCCGCCCGAGCCTTTTCTTGCGGTATCACCCCATCCACCCCTCTTGGGAAAGATTTTTACTATTTTTTTTAACGCACTCTTTTGAAACGTTGGATATGGTGTAGAAACGGTATACTCGAGAATTCTAAAGAACTGCCGGTGACTAAATGCCGTCGCGACGTTCTTAATTATTATCGTAATTAGTCGAGCCACGGGATAAAAGCGGCGCACGAGTTATTCACCCTTCTTTCTACCGGGTTTCGACGTCGACGAGGCGAGCATTTATTTTCTCACTTTTTATTCCGTGCTTTACGCACAAGCGCGAAACCTTCCATGCGCGGGAACCTGTTCGGGAGTAAAGATAATAGATATAGAGTTCATGAGGAAATCTCCATGAAAAAAAGATCGTTATAGTTCTATTATTAATACCATGGAAAATCGTTTTTTGCTGCTGATTGTACCGTCGAAGAGTTCTTAACCCTTTATTAAAGATCACTGGAAAGAATGCCTACGGCCAGAATTGTTAAAATGTTTCAGATAGAAATACAATGCCAATCGAGAGTTGAATATACATAGGAAATTGTACTATTGAAGTACATCGATTGGGAAATGATTTTTTGTCCCATACGTTTCGGGTAAAGATAAACTCTCCAGTTTAATCTGCCTGCCAGTTGAGAATATGGATTTATAAATGACACCAGTCGGACATTGGAACTAAATTCTACTCTACAGTAGTGTTATCGTTACCTAATGTAATTCCTTGCATGATATAAAATAGAAATCATCCGGTATAAAAATATATAACGTATTTAAAAAAACAATCACTTCGTTAATGATCTTAACCGGTTATTAATGTACCAAGGTATTTCACCTCGAATAGCAGGCTTAGAAAATTCTGTTGACGAATCAGATTCAATTTTGAGGAATTTATATGCACAATGATTAACATTTAAGGACAAAAGATTAACCCTTTAAAGCAAAAGCGTTTGATGTGGCTTGGCCCGCGAATAATTAATAACCTGTTCCGCGCGCTAGAAAGATTATACAATAACTAAACGGCCATCAAGTGGGTTGCACCTATTTTGGTGGGACGATTGCAATTTATCTGCCCGTTAGCCGTTAATGGTGCGATATTCAGTTCTCATTATATATCCAGAACCGCGATACGTAATAATATTCTGTACCGAACTCGACGTTCGTGAGGCTTGAATTTCGGTGATAACCAAGTGAACGTTTCGGTAGCTTTCAGGCACGTTCATTCGAACTGATTCCTCGCGTTAGGCGATTACAATCGAGTCGGCAATCCGACCATTCTGCGTCCAGTTCGGAGCTTTAGATTCCAGGCACGTTTCGATTATCATTACCGCGTTCAAAACGCAAGCTTAATCAGTCGCATTGAATTCTGCCAGGCGCTTTCGCGCCCCAGACGGACCTCGGGAGAGCTCGTCGCCGAGGCTTTTCAACGATAGAGAGGCATTGAGAGAACGGTCGGCCAAGCGAGTGAAGAGCGACTTCCGGAGAGGCGAGGGACCGAAGGAAACGTCGACTGGCGCACTACTACATGGCAAACATTGAGGAACTTATAACTGTGTATGGTAAGGGGAGTATGAAAACGGCGGAAGGTAGAACGTCGCAGTCAGGAATATCTTGGAGAATAGACCAGAGTTGAGGGAACCACAGTAGTCTTCGTAACGGAAGACTGCTGGAGGAAGAACAGAAACTACTCAAAGGTGGTAGATCAAGTATAGTTGGCTGTAAAGATATATATAGATCGCTTCACGAGGATCAGTCTATGAGGAGGTTGCATTGAACATCAAGGGACAATAAAAGAGGTAAACGCAGGATGGTGTTAAATATTTGCTCCTTCCTCGCGTAGAAACTTAACCCTGATTTCTCATATCGCCTCGACAGTTCGTTGAGTCATGAAGTGTTCAAGAAGTTCAAGAAGTCATGAATCGCAGTAACGTGATGAATGACGATGGATTCGATACTAAATCTATCGTGGAACGTAAAGGTCGATCGCACCTGCCTGTACGTACTCTCTATAAAACTCTGCAATACCATTCAGCGGCAAGAGAAATATTCGGATCGGTGATAGACAGTACTATATAATCTAATCTATCTAATATATGTGGTATATAAAATAAATAAGACAGAAACATCGCCGGAGATTAGAACTCCGTATGTCATTATTTGAATTCACTCCGATACTGGATCAGCCATTTCGTACTTTCATGAGTTTTTTGTTTTGACAATATTCAACGTGTGAACCCACTTGTTTCAGCCGTATGTACCCGCACTCAATTAAGTTTCCTATCAGTCTCCGTAGCTGACTTAGCTACGCTGTAGCACATATTTTACGCACGGTTAGGATTGCAATATATTTTAATCGTGTACAAAATGCATACGTGCCATACTAAATTTTGGAAATGTTTATCGCATGCCCATATCTGGCCAGGATTTAATTCGTTACAATTTATAATTCAAATAGATTATATACGAGCAACTGACTGTTGATTAATGAATTCCAAAATTTAACGGCTCTTCGAAAATGTCCCTTTTTCGATGCACAGATTGATGTTAATCGGCATATCCTCTCCGCACATTGTGCTCGACTACGACTTTACTATTTTGCAAAGCGCGTTGGTGAGTATCGGTATCAAGGCCGGGTATCTATTTCCCGAATTTGTTCCGACGTTGGAAAATGGTTTTTTAGAACCCGTCCTCAAGTAGTATTTTCCAGGTTTCACTTCGGCGAGATTAAGTCCTCCCATCATTGCAGTGTGCGGCTGGGCACCACAAGTATTGTCTTGAAAAGCCAGATACGAATGGCATCGAGTTGCGGCGAAGTCTTTTCCGATCGATTCCGCAAAGAATTCGTAACTACGGGCGTTAGAACAGGCACTACAGTTCTTTATCACGGTCAGTAGTTGTTTCCAGTTCTTCACTACTCCAGCGTTAAAGTTACAACAGCCCTCTTGTATGCTACCACCGTTTGGGAAAAAGTCTGAGTGACCGTGAGGACACATAAGGCCCAAACCACCACCGTTCGTATGAATAATTTGTACATGTTCGGCGTCTTCCTTCGAGAGCATTTGAGTGTGATCGGCGAAATTGTACATTGGAAGAGCCGGATCCAATCCTACGGAAAGAGAAGTTCCGATGAATTACAAGTTACTTTATTAATTCGTTTGTGGCTCTCGCGTAATTACGTATTACGTAGGACTAATTGTAGTTCTGTG
This sequence comes from Listrodromus nycthemerus, assembly GCA_963978505.1. NCBI lineage: Eukaryota > Metazoa > Arthropoda > Insecta > Hymenoptera > Ichneumonidae > Listrodromus > Listrodromus nycthemerus. The sequence goes on along the minus strand of OZ021681.1, from coordinate 11,066,327 downwards.
AACCAAGCTTCTTCGGGGGTATCAGAATAGAGAATGTAGGAAATCAATTGGCGGAAAAGGCACGCGGATAAAAATTTTATATTTTGGACTAGTGTGTTAAAAAAGGGTCTTCATCGGGATTATTGGAATCGCAATGTCTGAGCAAGAATAACAACTAGTTGTGTGTGATCATTACCTATGAAAATAAGACATGACTCATTATCGCAGGCCTTCTATTTTTTAAGATATTTGAGTTTTTCAAGAATCACGGTGTGGTATTGGACATAATTTGAAACATCGGAAAATAAATGAAATTTCACTTTAATCGCTAGACTGAAAAGTTAAGGCTCGAAGTCTATTGATGAAACTAGGACTTTGAGAAGCCTACATTCATCCGTTAAATGCTACTTTGACGACAAAAATCGGTTGCATGAATGGACCTAATTCCAAATGTACATGAAAGTTGTTGACTGAACATCCTTAATACTTTTTCTTGTGGCTGAAAGGTGTTAGTTCACTCCTGCCTCATTTTATGTATAAACGAAACTTACCGACGATGTGCTTTACTTTGGTCTTGAGCTTGTAACCCGCGATTCCCATTACGTGAGCTCCGACAGAATGACCAATAAGGGCAGTTTCGTTACTCTGTAACCCCTTGGTATACATCCAACTGATCATTTTGCGGACTGTTTTTGCGACTTCCTCAGCTTTATAAGTTGAAGCTATGTAAGAAAGTGACATGCTGTATGCGCTCCAGTCTACGATGATCACGTTAACATCGACGTTCTCTAAATAAGCTGTGGGACAAAAAATATGACTGATTAGAATACAATTGAACGATAACAACATATAATCAACTAACCGTCACGAATGAGGATGCAAGATGGACTATTTCCGCTGTTTTTCCAACCGTGAGTTATAAAATACGTTGGCTTGGAAGCATCAAAGTTACTTTCTGTCAAACTCAACGTATCATCCATCCGCAGTGGTTGGCCTAACCACGGATTTTTTTTCGTATAAATTTTGAAAGTGGTTTCCTCCTCCAAATCAATCAGTGGATTCTGGTCCTTGGTACATTCAACTTTTTTCTTATTGTCGTCGAACACAGTCAGCCCACTGGAAAACGCCTCGAGTTCTTTCGTTTTTCGCTCGGCGTCGATAGTTTGCCCGCGAAGTTCCGCGCCAAGATGGGCGCAGACCAGCAGAAAAAAGACTACTGAGACTTGCGTACTCATGATTCAGATTTTCCGATGACTCCACGAACTTTTTGGAACCGAACTGCACTTTTCACGATTGAAAAATGCAAATGATGGATTTCTTGTATCCAAGACTGTCTTTAAATACGATTCCTTATGTACCTTATCTTGTTGTTTGTTCATTTTATAGGTGTGCAAGGCTTGAGTGCGATATATTATAATAATCTGCATGCTAAAAACAGCAGCTGTGCTTACAAAACGAACCAGCTGTGTTGACATTAAAATAAACTTCAGAAATAATGACTCCCGACAACACGGTTTATTGTTAACAAAATTTGCAAACCGCAGTCGACGAACCACAACGGTGGAACAGGTATATTATTGTATTCTGCAAGATGTAACAAACCAATGTTTATTATCGTCTGACAGCGTTCGTGTTCTTAATTTACAAAAAAGACTACGATCGTGCAATCGATCTCACTAGTTATGAATGACAAAGTCTTTGACAAAAATCGGTATTAGACAATAACACAACTCTGATAGATAAGAACAGTGCCTTACAGATTATGCGTAAGAGACAATCTGTATTTGATATTAGGTTGCCAAATATCTCCCTTCCGCTTTTTCAATGGATTTTATTCAATGCATGCAATGCAATGCATTGAATAAAGAGCAAAGAACCTAATATTTCGACTCTCAGATAAGAGAACGCGGGCTCTGTGAGCATCCTTACGAGCATATGGAACGCTGTGGAGTGTGAAAGAGATACCGTTACTCGCGTTTGCGTCAAAGCAAAAGAAGTCTTAACCCTTCGCGCTAGGGTGCGACATACGGTACCCCACCTTTCTTCGTTCAGTTTTCAATTTTTTTAACTAATTTCTTGGCGTGAAATACCGAGGTTCTGTTTTCGAAACGTCATTATCGATGGTTCAAAAGATCATGAGACACTACGATGCCGCTGCAGAAATCGATAACGCATCGAAAATATACGAAATTCTTATTTCAGTTTTTCTAAGGTTTATAATACTATAATACAATCTTTTTAATATTATAACAGTTCCAGACTAATTGATTTGGTGATTTTTACTTGGGTTCAATTGCGCAAATTTTTGCACTTGGAAATTTATACAGATTTATTAAAAAATAATACCCATGAATTAACCATATCATTCGCTTGTTCTACAAAAGTTGACTCGACGTTTTCCACAATTTCATGTTGCATCGATACCTTGATTCCGCATGCGCGTTGTTAGTTTCATTGCAGCTTACCTCGCAGTCCAGTACAGTGTTTCGTCACATGAAACGAATACTCCATTCGTTATTGTCAAAGATAAAATCAGTCGATATTTTACCGATTCCGTAAACCGTTTCTCATCTCATAATTCCTCGCAAACAAATCAAGATCGCTGGTGATTACCGTCCCTAACGGCATCTCTGTACGACGAGAATTCGTCACCAGTAGCGTGACTTTAGGCCTTACAAGCCCGAACGGTCGTGTCGCGAGGTTCCAGAATTATATATAATTCATAATTTGCATTTATCAATCAGACTGTTGTATATTTTCGTTTGTATACGTTTGACAATAATATCTACAGCAGATCTTCGCATTAGCATATTTTATAATGCAGATGCATAACATCCGCAACGTGTGTCGATTAACCGTTAAATACATTCTAAGATGATCGTTTATTCCGAAGTTGGTAATTTTCAAACTAGAAAAAGGAACTTACCTGACAAGTCGCGAAGGTAAGCATCGTTGCCGAAAATCGAGAATGTATATGATTAGTTTTGTTGAATTCGGAAAAGGGTGTTTTGGGACCGGTCCGCAAGTAGTACGTTCCTGGCACTACAGAAGCGAGATCGAGTCCACCCATGAGCGCAGTGGTCGGGTTGGTGCCGCAATCATTTTTTTCGAAATCCACATACGAGGGACAACTAGTTCCGACTAAAGGTCTCGAGATCGAGTCCGCAAAAAGTTCATAGGCACGTCCATGAGAACAGGACTTGCAGTTGGCCACTCCTGGCACGAGTTGTTCAGCGTTTCTGAGTGATGGATGCAGGTCAATGTTACAACAGCCCGGTTGGAAGACACCGCCATTCGGATAGAAATCTGAATGACCGTTGGGACACATGAAGCCTGCGCCACCGGCATTCGTGTGAATGATCTGCACGTTTTGGGCGTCCGCCGTTGAGAGCGCCGAGCCAGTTCTGGCGAGGATGAACAATTCACGGGCAGGATCCAATCCTAAAGAGAAAGATAATTTAGTTGGATCAAAGCTTTAAGTGGTGATTTTTTTTTGCGTTATGATCGGCGATCAATAAAACATACCAACGATGTGCCTAACTTTCTCCTCAAAGTTGTAACCAGCTATTCCCATCACGTGAGCTCCGAGAGAATGGCCAATGAGGGTCACGCTGTTACTATCTAATCCGTTGCGATAGAGCCATGTGATCATTGCACTGACTACGCGGCCGACCTTCTTGACCCTATAAGCCACACTAACGTAGTTTATGTCCAAACTGTAGTAGCTCCAATCGACGACGATGATATTGGAATCAGTGTTTTTTAGATAAGCTGTGGGTCAAAAAAATCAATTTTTGATTATAATAAAATTGAAAATTACGAAGAAGACATCAACCAACCTTCCTTGATGAGTATGCAGGAAGGACTTGTTTGGCTATTTAGCCATCCGTGAGTTATGAAGTACGTTGGCTTGGTGGCATCGAAATAACTATTATTCAAACTCAGTTCATCGTTGATCTTCAGTTCTTGGGGACGCGAGGGCGATTTTTTCGTGAAAAGTTTAAAAGTAACGTGATTCATATAATCTTTCGATATGCTCAACGTCGGCGTAATTTTTATTGATTTTCCAGAACGGAACCAATCGAGCATCCGCTTATGTCGTTCAGCCTTAACATCCATAGTCCGTGCATGAAGCCGTTCAGCTAGGATGGCGAAGATCAGTAGGAAAAAAATTTTTGCGTGCGAGCTCATTTTAAGATCTTGTAATTACGTTGCGAACCACGCGTAAAGTGTAGTTTTAACACTCGTAGAGTAGAAATATACCAATTTTTCGTACTGACGCCTGCTATGAGATTTAATACCTTATATACCTGTTTTTTTATTTGCTCACATGAGCTATTTGGTAATAGTTCTACATCATTAGGCGTTTGCTCTGTATTTACAAAAGCAGTAGCTATTTATATTTGAGACACCATTATCCATACTAAAGTTTTCCACAAATCCAGCCGTAAGAATTTACCATTGATATACGACGAATTAAAACTACGCGTGAGAACACCTACCGAAAGACGAGATCACCTAAAACACAGTTTTCTTGTGTCGTGTAGCAGGCACGAATTAGCTACGCGATAACAGCACCTTGAAATTTCAGCGATACAAATTATCAATGTGATTGATGAAGATGATTCTTAGCTATTTTACTGTTGGATCGACTTTGCGAGCAGGATGGTTTGAAACTGATCATTTTTTACGAATACGGAATTATGCCATTAGCGAAAAGTTAGCAGTGGTCCCTTTCACCCAAACCTGTCTCTCACGTACCTCATTGTGGAACCAGTATTGCACTGTAGAACCTTACAGTATGGGTGCTCCGTGTTCAAGGATTGTACGTCTATTTGAGCAAGTGGTCTCGTGACGCAAAAATCCTACTCTACTTCTTTACAATTATACACAATACACGTGGTCTTACGCATCATAGTACACATCTGTATAAGCTGGGCTATTCGACCTTCTAGAACCAGCGCGTGCGGGAGTAACGCCATCACGTGCTGTGTGCTTCGATACAGTTCACCACCCCAAGGAGAGTACGTTGCGAACACCTCTATAGTATTGACAATGGCTCTTTATCAACCCTTCATGAGCCAAACAGCTCGAAACCGCATCGAAATGAAAATACGGCAGAAGGCGTCCTTATGGTGGAACTGACTAGTCGTGATATTCCTGTGATATGTGGAGGGTTAGCCAGGTTGTGCCTATACATATCGACGGCTTACCGAGGGAATCCATGTAGGCTGCGCCTGCAGTACGCACTCCATAGGCGTTATGGCATTAAGCCATCGACACGTAGGGTATGGAGAAACGTTGGGAATGGCAGATGCGAGGGGAACGCCAGTCGCGGTCCTTGACCGGCGTCGCGCCTTCGGCCGAAAGCGCAGATCGGGGAAAAACAAGCTTGGAGGTTCGATACTATTGGGTGGCTGTTGGATCGGACACTGTGGCGCCTCCGAGTCCACCATATTCTCCTTTCAGACTCACCTCCTTCATCCCTCTCCCGCCACATGAGCTATACAAGTACACGCGGAAGCAGACATACTACTGTCAAGTCAGCACGGAATGTTGCAAGCATTTCAAGAGTAGCATCGTCGCCAGCTAGGAAATCTCGTGTTGCCTCGCATATACTCGGAAATACTATTGTATCTTACTGAAATTGAGAGTGGGTATGGCAAACTGCACAGTCGCTACGATTGTTAATGCAAGAAAGAAACTATAAAAGAGACGTTAGGAGTTCGTTCAACATACAGTGGGACGGTGTCTCAAACTTTTTCGTCATTATATGTTGCATTGTTGCCGTGATTTGGCACGTGTGCTTTCCATAAGGTTTATTGTAACCCAACTCGTAATCCAGTACTGAACTAATATAAAAATCATTCTTGGAGTCTAACAGTCAGTTAACCGTTATATCTAATTTTGTACGTGTTTCTAATTTTGTTGAAGGTTTAAAATTAATTTCAGCCTTGACATCACGCCTTGCCTTCAGGCTGTGTTTACAATACAGAGCAAATATGGGATTGCGCCATCAAGCCATCGATACTTGCGTCATAGACAGATCTCGAGAATGGCAAATGTGAGGGGGATGCTAGGTCAGGTTTCTTGATTAGCGTCGGTGGGAAAAAGAAGAGTGGATGTTTGATATCATTAGGTGAGTGTTGGGTCGAAAACTTGCTCCTCGGAGTTTACCTAAAATAACTACAACATTTATCGGCTATTTAATTTTTTGTAATTCAATATCAATGGAGGAAACTCGAGTACGGACAATGGATCTCAAATTGGATTCAGTAATGTATTCCGATAAATTGTAACGGAATTGGATGAAAGTTAGCGCGGACATTACGTATGGCTGGAAAAAATTGTTAGTCATGAAAAATCGGCCTAAATCTAGTCTGGAATTTCGGACAGGATTCATTTTACAAACAGATTGGATTCAGATAATAAACCCGGAAGACGACGAAAAACTATTTCCTTCCATTTGATTCTCAGAATAGTATTTGGTGATAAATCTACAGAAAAGCTGTTCCGCACAAATGTTGTGTACGGATAAAAAGTGTGGCTTAATTAACCACGGTGCGGAGACGTACGTTCAAAGGTGTTGTTTGGTTAGACAGCAAAGGTCGTTTGAATTGACTTAAGAGAACAATCTTTTTGAGGAACGATGCTTTATTTGGATGAAGCAATAAAGAGTTTTGAACATATATCACTTCGAGTTTTTCTTAATCCACCAATGTTGTTATTCTGGGCATTATGATAAACGTGTTGCAGAGTTACGAAACACGTTATATGATAAGGATATAAAAAAGACAACGCTCGCCGTAGGGTATAAAATTGTTGGCGTTCGCCTTCAGTTTATACTGCCAACTTCACAAATCTCGTCGAGAGTCTGGTTTTTCAGTTAAGTTTGTTGTGCCATCGTAATCAATGGCGTCAGATTCATTCTTCTTATTTTAGATTAGATACGGTAAAAAAAAAATGTCCGTGAAACGTGAAACAATAAAACTGTAAAAAATGAGAATGCCGAAACGGAGACATTGAACTTAATGTATAATTGTAATGAAAAATAAATATACTTTTTAATTGTGGTCAAGGTAAATTATTAAAGGCGAAATGGATTCATATTTTTAATATGCGCAAAATTCATGTTTCATTACAATCGTACATAAAAATCCAATATTCCAGATACAGTTTAGAAACTTCCGCTAGCACTACATCAAATTTTATATGAATTTTTCTGACGCCATATTTCTTTGGCAAGCAGGTTTTTGTTACAAGCTTTCACGACAGGGCATCGACCTTTGAAAAAAACGAGGGGTGATTGACGCGACGAAGTACTTTCCGATCGCCTCTCTGTGACAGTTGAGCCGTGAGATAAAAGAGATAACCGGCATAATTATGTGTTGACGGTGGTGGTGTATCATAAATGCACAGAATTTACGGTCCAGGGATTCCCCATGGGTGTGTAGCCCAGATAAAAGGGCGTTTGTGCGTGAAACACAGGGAGAATGTGGCGTACACGTTAAACATGTGTATTTACGAGATGCAGCCATTTATCCAACATCCCCTGGCGTGGCTGTCGATGCCAGTAGTGAAGGCGCTTCGAGACGGCGACAATGCCGACGACGGAGGGTTGTTCGCCCCTGTGTCGCGCTACTGGCCAACCGTGCCGACGGCGTCACGTCGACGCATCAGCACCGTACCGCTCCAAGAACTTCAGAGATCCCGAGCATCGAACCCGTGACCCTACGCACTACTGGACCTCCTTGCCCACGAGATGCTGCTGCTTCAACCCAGATAAGAGAATCGTGCTGTCGACGATAACGGAGAAAAGGGTCACCAGGCTTCGAGAGCGAAAGAGTGAAAGATTTTCTCTCACAGACGCGCATAGAAGAGAAATTGAAACTGATATGGCCCTTCGCAGCGAGGAAAGGGAGACGCGAAATGTTGGAAAGAAAAATTGTGGAGAACGGGTGTGCACCTCGATTCAAAGGCCTTCGTTTTTCCCGTCGGATTGTTCATTTTTTTCTCTTTCCTTCGCTTGATGAAAAGAGAGAAAGCGCGGATCTTTCTTTCTTCGCCCACTGATAAATACTCCTCGACTTGTCTTCCTGCACAACGACGCAATCCAGCGTCTTTTGAATGTAACGGCCGAAGAACCCCCACGGCCTAAGGTGCTTCTTTAATCATTGCTCCGTTCTCCGAGCACTATTATTTCAAAGGGAGAGACGCCGAGAGGCACGGAAAAAGGTTGGGTGCTTCGCACTCGCCTCGTTTACCGCCCCATTGTTTCGTTCCTCCGATCATAACTTCTGGATGCAGTTTAATGTATTTCAACGAGTCTTCGGTCATGCAGTCCAAACGAGAAACAAGACTAGAAAATTCACTTTTAGATGTAATAATTGTTCGTGCAAAAGCGAATCGTAAATTAGGAATTTCCACTTAATGTGGAGAAATTAGCTGTAAATATATTGCAGCGAACTGAGACGCTTTAAGCCAAAATTAAATAAATGACGTTCAAGCGGTTCTTTGTAAATCAAATCTGTAATTTCCATTACAACATATGTATATTCCTTATTCTAATTCGGTTCGCCGTTTACTCTTATTACGTTCGCACTACAGAATGATGACCCGATGAGTTGACGAATGATTTTCATTGACGGTGGCTAACAGTACTACGGCCTGGTATTTAATTGTATGCTTATGTAATTTCAAAAAACAGTGGTAAGGATATTAAATTTATTATTCACAAAAAACCCAAGGACCCCCGAGGAAAACCTGAGGCGAATATTGTAATTATCGGGCAACACAGTTTTCAATGATATTCAGAACTATGTGAAGCCGAGCAATATCAGCTGTTGCTACAAAAGGATGGTGGCTGGTGCCAAGCACTGAATAAGCAAGCGATAAGTCGTATCGCTACCTCTCTTCTATCCGACATAAATTTTCCGATAGATACACGGGCATGTACTTTATGCCACATAATCATTATTTATCGAAGTCCTTGACCAAGTATCGACATACATTTCCGGACATTACATACGTTGTGCAAATATACTTCCTCCACGACTCTACAATTATCCGTTCTTACTTCTTTTTTTTATGCTTTGTCTTTTCAGTTACCGCTAGTGCGATGCACTGATAACGCTCATCGACAAAGTTTGCTCACAGGTCAACCCTTTCACTGCGGTATGTAGCCGTTTCTGGCCACTCTCTCAAGGTTGGATTCTTACCGCCTCCGATTTATCGTATATTTTTTTATGTCGTACATTTTCAAGAAAATCATTAGTTTTTAAAATGGATTTTTAGCTCGTTAACATTTGTTCAAATGATCTTTATGATTTTTTTTCCTCCAGTTTGCTTAGAACAAAAAATATTGCGAAAATATTGAAGCCGAAATCAGTATATCGTGGGGCAGTGCCCGAAACAAGCCTTTAGAGGAAATAGCGCAAAATCTTTCTTTGGTCTTTGTGATATTTTTTGTCGTCCAATCGAAAGTTTTCGAAATATTTTTTAATCCCAGCATATTTCGGTGATTTTTTTCCGTGTTCAGACTTGCAACAGCTGCTCTTCGCTAATCTCAAACGGTAGACTGGCAATCGTGAAAAATATGTTATTCCCGGCGCGATTAAAACTCGTGTAGCTTTGGCCATCGGCTTTGTGCTGCGGACAAACAGCATACGAATAAGTCAACAGAAATCTGCATGCGAATAAATAAACCGTAATCGAAATACGAATAAATCAACAATCCATCGACGAATAAAACATCAACAACAATCCATCGACGAATAAAACATCAACAACAACTCACAGACGAATTAATCAAATTGATGTTTTAACTTTCTCCCAACAGGGATTTTTTATTTTTCAGATACGAAAGTTAAAAAATTCAATGAATTTTATTTCCTTCACCAAAACAATTGACCAGTTCTATGTTCTTTGATTTAAAAAAGTCGTCCAAACGTGATGCTTAAAAAAAAATGATGCGGACATATACGTTGACAGACTGTTTTTTTAACTCTCCAGAGATCCGTCGGTGGGAGCGAATGGCTTGATCGCGCGCAGAGATGATGCGCTATGTGCACGTATAGGTTGGAGTTTCAGCTCTTCTCAGGTTATGCATCCAAACGAGGAGCTTTTCTATATTGCGATTGACGATATGCATATACCGAACAAGTGAAACGAAACACTCTCCGACTGGCTCTGTTACATCGCAAAATCGATACGTACTTTCGAATGCGGGCCATCGCGATGACGCAATTCGTGCGCGAGATACAAGCTGCTCGCGCCAATGGACAAAGTCATCGGAAACGCTTGAGTAACCGTGCAGCAACAGCAACGGCAGCAGCAACAGCATCGGTGAGAGCGCACGCGACGGCCCAGGTGGTCGAAGAGCCGAGAGAAACACTGGAGAATCTCTTAACCTTTTTTTTCTTTTGGTATCGACTATAAAACTCATCCCCTCCATAGGCTATCGACGGCTACTTTGTTTGTCAGTGTTTATGCATTAATGTTCGCGACAGGTTGAAGGGCTGAGAAAGAGGTCGGCGAGGGGTTTGGAACGGAGAGAAGGATGGCTCGGGTTAACGGTATAATATCTAGGGAGTTGGACGGCCAGCTAGCTAGCTATATTGCTCTGCTCTACGTAGAGAGCTCTGACTAGCTTCAAGCTTGGATTCCACTCGGCCAAGCATGATCGAGATCGATCGCGCAACACAAAAGAGTGAAGCGACGCGATGCTAGTCCGAGCAGCGACGGGACCATCAGCGTTACCCCGACCAAGATGCCGGACTCTCTGCCAGAGGGTTAACTATAAAAAGGCCCCGGAGCAAGCATTCAACGTCATCGAGCCCGGTCCCACGACTACTCGCGCCCTCGAGTTTCGTAAATATATTGAATGCACTGGGGTACGATTCCGTAATGCAAGGTTTGTCGATTTAAAAAAAATGTATTTTAGTTAAGCAATTAAACGTGTTCAACGAAAATCCCATGCATATATGAGTTTTTTTTGCATTCAATATCATGTACCGAGTTGATTAATTGATGGAGTGGGAAATTCAGTTAATTGGATGAGTCCGCCGGCAGTGTCCTAATGGAAATATTTTTTATTTCAGTACAGCTCGGTTGGTTCTCCGCGTATCGTGGTCAGTTGATCAAACTTTATTTTTATCCCGATAATAATGTCAGAGATTTGATGTTACGCGATGAAATTATTATATTTTATGTCAGAATCGAGATATAAATTGACTCTTATACGATTTTTCCTGTACACGAATTGCGATCGTCCTTCTTGGGCGAACAATTACGAAGTAGTAAAAATGTTTTTCAAGTATCTAACAAATTTACGAAATGCGGTACCATTTCGGCGCCACGGTACTGAAAAATAGATTTTAAGCATGAAGCTAACGAGTAGTTACATTTCTATGTGTTGGAAACGAAAAATTTGAATCGATTTTACGTAAAAGCAAAGAAACATCATACAATTTGGCACGAGCTTTCCAACGTGCCAAGTTACGATCATAACTGTTCCGCAGATGCTGCGATATGAGCATCGTGTGGCATAAAAGTCCGATATTATTATGAGAGTACGGACTCCGGGATTTTTTCAATCATCTTATGAGTCAATTATTCCTTATCAAATGTTAATCGTAAGACTTCGAAAGCTCATTGGCTCGAGCGCAAGCCTTCGAATTATAAAGCTTAGGAGTGAGCATCGTCAAAGCCCGATGGATTGCCCGTTTGCACGCACGTATTAGGCTCTCTCTCTGCCGCCCTTTCTCTCTATCAGGTTGTTTATCGACGCTATTTTTTATCAATTGCTCCCGGGATCTTATTTCTTGTAGAACTCGTCAACCTACATAGAGTCACAATATGCGTATAATCACGCTAAGCTCGTCTTTACCCGACACCTGATCAAACCGCCTCGACCGAAGGGTCTCAGCCTTTGGTCACTTTTACGTCATGAATTATTGAAAGTCTGGAACGTACAAATTTGTGGTTACTCTTAAATACTGCGGTCGTCGACCCTAAAGAGAGAAATATTGCAATTAACGCAAATTAATTCCACAATTTGCTCTTGGAGTATTAGCTACAACTAGCCGTGAATTGTTACGCGGTTAATAATCATTGTATGATGGACAACGCGGAACTTTTAGTTGGTTAAATTTGCCAAGGTTTCATGGAATAAGTTGTTTTTATGTTTGTGTTCATGAGCGTGCATGTCGATTGGGTTATTTCAACTGGTGTCTGGAGCACTTTAGAGGCTCGTGAAAGCGCAATCAATCAATTACCATGCTGTGGAATCTCATTGCTGCTGCTGCTACTGCTGCAGAGCGGTTGTGACTACTGCCAGTTCCAATGTTGACGTTGCTGTTGCGTCGACACTTTACCAATCCTCTCATACAAGTACCGTAGTCGCTTACTGCGATTGAATTTGATCGCTACTCACTTTCTCCTTCTCGACTTTCATTGCATTTCATGTTTCTCTCTTCGCCTATCCGACGCCGTTTTTTTCTCGGTCATCGAGGAGATTTAACGTGCTTACGTATTCAGTCTCAACGGGATTCGCGATTGAATTACATAAATATCTGTTAATTAGCGAAAAGACTCGTCACTCAGATCGCAATTGAAATCGAACCCTTTTGAGGAATTGTAAGTCTTTGTAAGAAATTTAACGATTCAGTTTGTTTATCTTTCAGGAATTACAATAAAGTTAATGCGTGATAGTTTTTTTAGATCAGGGAATCGAAAAATGATGGTGATGGGAGCGTAAAATGGAAAATTATTCTCAATGCTGTAATAGCAGATGATTTAACTAACAGTAGTGCGGCAAAACCAACTCCGGCGAAAAACTTCAGAGAAAATGCAAATTAACTCACCATCTTATGTAACTCTAATAGTTATCATATTTACGACGAATACATTTTAGGATTTCATAATTTAAAAAAATATGTATCTAACGTTCAAGAATAAAAACGATATAGGGTACAGTGGGAAATATGGGCCATCCCGATTAGCTCGCTAATCTATGATGCGTCGACTGGTTTATATTTAGCAGTTTTATTCGTTACTTCGCATTAAAAAAACTACGGTTTTGAAAAAAATATACAAAGTCAGCACTCCATATCCAAATATATCCCTATGAATACATTCGCGCATATAATATAAGATAATCGGTTAATGTATAGGCTACGTATATATATACATATTTTGGGGTGGTAGGTGACAAAATGTAATCTATGCAAAAAAGTGAACAATTTTTTTCCCCAACTCGATAGTCACGTAAACAAAACAATATCGTAGTCTAAATGTAATGTAGAGAAATATGGAGCTTACCTCGTCGTCCATGGCAGAACTTTGCTACCCTCAAAGCTGATGCTTCTAAGTTCGTACTTAGATCTGTGCCTGAGTGGCGAACCCGGTCCCGCGCTGCTGTAGAGAAGATTCTTGACACTTTTCGTCGTTGGTCCGGGAACGAGAGCGCATCGGCGAGACGTAGCGTTCTCTCGAGCGCATTGATTTGTCGGCCTTTTCAGCGAGCTCATTATCGTCGATATTTCGTATCACAAAAGTTCACAAAACTTTTCGTTACCTCTTTCGGTTAACGACAGACGTACAGGTACTCTCAATTACATTTATCCTGTTGAATCCTACGATCCCGATTGTCACCTCTATAAGCTTTTTATTTCCTGGCTCCTTTATCTACCCCAACAGTTGATCTCCGTTTATTCCTGCTGACTGTTCCTAAAGGCACTTCGAATTCATTTCAGAATTGTTTCAACCAAAGGTCGCCCAGTTTTTCTCTCCGTTAACACTCTCGCTCGACGATAAAGACGAATCGATTGGAATTTATCGACAAGCTCCTGTATAAATCTTCTTTGCAGTCAGTCTTATGTACCTTCCGCAACCAGTAGTTACATTGCTGACTCTGCCACCTGTGCCCGGTTAACAGGTAGTCGCTTCGACTCTGAATCCAACGTTCTGCTCACGTGTCCAACGATCGCACCCTGAGTATCAAATCTTCATGAATATATTTCTTTCCCCCGCCGTTCTCCGTCCCTACTGAAAGTTCGCCCTCGTCCGACCTACTCCAAGTAGGTAAGTCATTTTCTCTTGAAAATTCGGTCCTCGACGTGCGAGCGCGCTGGTCTTTCGGTACCGATAATTTCTACCCAGCACCCGCACGAAACTTCCTTCCTCCTCAACCTCCCAAAGATCCATGTTCGAATTTTTCAGTACAAATGTCTCACCGACCAAAGCATCGTCCGATTGATATAAAAAAAATACACTCGACTTTTCGACTTGTTGCTCCGCTACTTCTCGGTGAACGGCACAACGACAGTCCCAAGCGATGCACTTCGTGCTCAAACACCGGAAATATTAAAGGTAAACAGATCTTTCTTCAGACAATACCGAGTCCTTCCTCCGTGGATGACCTCGCGTACCAGTCTCGTACTGAATGCAGGTGTCCCGACTCCATACGAGTATAACCAGCGTGCCCACCTATCTCTCTGACAACCCCTCCACGAGGGAGAGAGAGGCGACACCGTAGGGTGTCCCGTTAGCCAGCAGCGAACCCCCTTTCGCGCTAACTCCGCCGCTCGTGCAATTTATCCTCGCGTCTCGCTTCCTCCTTCGACATCGCCTCCTTTCTCTCCCTCCGAATCTGTCCCACCCTTCGTCCCGCTCTTCTACACACACACACAGTAGCTCTCGCACACACACACGCAGCTTTTCTCTACCATCTCTCTAACGATCTACACCCCTCTCCTGCCCTCATAAACTCTGTTCGTCTCGCTTCCGTCGCCGTCGCGCTCGCGTGCGGTTTTACTTTGCCATCGACACAACGATCCGCGGATCACAAACACGGCTTATGTACACATACACATATGTGTACATGTATATACAATGAAGTCACAACCATGGAACACTCGCCGAAGAACACGTGACTCGTAGATTTCACGGTGAACACCACAAGCCGACTACATGAATTCGTTTTGGTATATGCGTGTGTTACATGTATGTAGCGGGAGGAATTTATGTGGACACGTTGGTGGGGTATCGGTCGCAGTGTGACGGGCCTGAAACCGTGGAAACTATGTTGTGGCGGTTGTGCTCCTGGCTGGATGCTGCGAAAGCTTTTGCTGCTTCTCCGCTCGGCGAAGAACGCCGGAGCGCATGCGTTCGAAACTCTCCGATAGGGTTGCGCTTTAGCGATAGTGGCTTTTTTTCAGAACATCCTCGAGGGAGGATACAGAGAAAGGCTCGCGACGGATGGATCGAGCGTTCCAAGGTTGACGGGCAAAACACGCGGTCGCTTCGTTGGAAAAATCGATAAGGAACTTTTATTTTAGTTTTTTTCTTATGTTGTGTACGAGGTTTTTTTTTAGAAATGTTTAGTTTCTAAAGGAGTGCGGATAAGTGAGATGGTATTCGAGAATATGTATTTTTTTTAAATTAGAAGAACGCAGAGATAATTCTTTCGGCGTTAATTTCGGACACCAAAAACTGCTATCCGGATCGACTCGATGGATTTAAGACGAATTAAATAAATTTCTCAATCTCGTCCTTCAATCTCGAAACACGAAAACACGACGAGACTGAAAAATCGACCGTCCGAGTAGTTCCATTATGTAATGTCGCGTCTGTGGGACAAAACGTTTCAGTCTTTTCTGGATAACGCAAAAGCATCCTATGCACGTACCGGAGAGTCACTGGGAACTGTTTTCGGGAGTTGTTTTCGGGCGTTAGGAAAACATCGAGTACGCCACAGTAGTGGGAGCCGATAATTTGCCGTACGAGGTAGACAACGATGCGGCAAGAGTTGCGCGAGAGATGCACAAGGTCTTTCTATGTATTTGTTCGCGTATTGGTTATATCGTTCACTCCCTCGGATTCGCCCTTTCGAATCAATGCTATTCCTGGAGGTTACGCAACGCAAGAGCGAGGACAGATGGTCGATGGCTGTAAGAAAAATTAGGCATTTGTCGCTGTACCTTGCACTTAGTGTATATTAAAACACAAAAAAGCATTTCAGACACTTTTCATAATTCATATAGTTTGATAATAACTATTCGTGTTCGTTGCATTGTTTAAGGTTGTATTGTGTAAAGTTATAAAGAATTTACAATTACATACTGTAAATTTTACTATTAAAACAAAAAAATAACTGCTATTGAAAGGGGGAAATTTGATTAAACATAACTTTCTAATGCAAATGCAAATGTAGACACTAGTGTAAAAAGTAAGATTTTCGTATTTTCAAGATTTCGAAAATCGGCAAATCTCATGTAATTTAAATGTTTAGATTAATTTTTTCCCAAGGTATTGTAGAAAAATTCTATGTCCATTGACGTTGAAATTTGAGATCGATACATCAATATTCGCTCTGTTTGAGTGTTTTTTTGTCGTCCTCAAAAAACAAGCACAAAAAAATTGAAGTTCTCATAAAATTTAGGGACTTACATAGGGTTCAGTGAAAATCATGACTAAACGTCGCCCTAAAAGTGTGCAGATCTAAAATGGTAAATTGGAAATCACCTTCGTGGGGAAACAGCGTATTTAAAATATAACAATAAATTAAAATGTTATTACCATCTATTTTTTTCTCGGTGAAGTAACAAATATGCTGTTTACGTAATACGCAAAACTATTACTGTATATTTCTACCCGCTCGGGACCGTCGACGTCCTCGAATCCATTGCTCGATGCCACACAGGTTTCGTCCTTAATTATAAACGGGTCATGTGACATGTACCTGTTTTCGCGATAAGACGTCACCACGCTGTAATTAACTCACTCATTACCACACAACTGCAGCAAGCGAACTTGTCGACTAAAAACACCACACCGAATGAATTCGGTTAATATGGTATTAATATATTCAAAGTCGGGAATCTGCGAAGCATTCGGCACAATGCGATTGAAGCGCGTAAGTAAATTGCAATTGAACTTTGCGGCACTTCATTTGTTTTTATATCAACGCGACAGACGGCTGTGATATCCTCTGCAAAGCGGTGACGTACTTAAGTTTACGTGACCTACCACGGTCAGTAATTAAAACCGTAATACTTTTTTAAAGAATCAAGGGCTTCTTTATAGACACGGCGACGATAAACGGGTGATTTATTAACGAAAATTCAGTTCATATAATTGTGACAAAAAATAACGTTTAAATAATTTTTTTAACTCTCCCAGGACGGGGAACAGAATCTCGCTCAAATTTCCGCCGTTGTCAACACAGCAGCAAATTTCCGTTTCTCAATGTTATCCGATTTAGGTTTAAAAGTCACATTCGCTGAATCAGACCGCACGGGCGTGCTCAAATATTTCTACAACTGCGAAGAGATGACGTTCAACGCATGAGGTGGTTTTAATGAAAGTTAAAATTAGTTGAAGCGTAGTTACGTTTATTTCTCGATACAGTAGAGTTCGTTACATGCAATATACAAATTCCCAGTTGGTCTGCGAATAACTCAATCGAGTTGAAAAAAAAATTGTCATGGGCACGTTATCGCGCAGATATAAATCCGAATGGTACGTAACTTATAAATTGCATATTGCTATATATATGAATTTCGCAACACGCAGCGATTCCCCAGTGTCTTTACTTTTGTATGCACCTCGCGTCTTTGCGTAGCATACGACGTAACGTTTATGTACAATGATGAATAAAGGTATGTGAGAGAGTAGCACCTCACTGTTATTAAACTATAACTAGCGAAGTATAACAAGAAAGTTGTTTACGTCTTCCCCTAGGGTTCGCGAAATAAATGAACTTGATACACTCTTGCATATTCAGACGTGCTGCCGTCAGAACGCCGTAGAGACAAGATCACTTTTAGCAAGTGAGTGACCAAGAAGGTAGAAAAGTACGAACGTCGTGGGTGAGTTCTCAGAGCTCGTTCGTGATTAAAGAATCAGAAAATTTTTTATAAACTTCCAACGACGTAGGCATTTCGTTAATAACTAAAAATTAACTTCCAGCTACATTGAGCCAGTTGCACGTTTGCTACCTTGAATCTCATTTTTCCGCCATGTCTCTCTGACGCAAATAAATTTCACGAGTTTGTCGAAATAAAAATTAATCAACATTATGCTTTCCATTTTATTATTCATTCTCGTTTATTCGTGGTACGTGTAATTAACGTCAAAGTATTTATATTAAAAAATATGTGTTTACTGTTTTTTAATTTTTATTCGCGAGAACCACCTTCCTTACGATTCTAGAATTTAATGTTTATTATTTATAATGAAGCGTAGACCCAGCACCGTATTTTTGTTTCACCTACATAACTATTATCACTAGCGCTTGGGGAATTCGGAACGAGGAAAAGACGCCGGTCCATCGATGGTTTTCTTTTTATCGATCCTTCGTTATTTTTTATAGAAATCCAACAGATAGATGCATCGGTGTTATTGGTAAGCTATGCGTAGGCTACGCGCCGCAATGGAGTTTTTTTTTACATTCTATCTCCACAAATTCGCGCGTTTCAATATCTACCGGGAATGTAGTGATTCGCGATGCCGAACTCTGCAGTCCCACTCGTCGCTCTCTGTAGGCTATATAAAAACACGCTCGATTGTTAATAATAAAAAGTGAGAACAAATCGACGGTTCGAGCAAGATCGCCGAGAAGCGCGAGTGGCAAGTGAAAAGTCCAGCGAGATAAAGGATAAAGTGGGAGGAAAAAAAAAAGTGCGAGATTCGCGAATTCGAAAAATTCCTCGAGGAGCTGCGTCGCACCTTCGATTAAGATTTTTTCTTTTTAATAAGAGGGGCAGAGGTCGGACAGTTCGAGGACTATGCTAAAACAATTATCTCTCTCCTAATCGACTACATATATATATATAATGTATGTATACGTTTATATATATATATATGTTGATATACTATACTATATATATATGCATATAGTAAAACGCAGTACGAGTGGATTGTGACTGATGTTGATTTTCCCAACTCGAGAAAATCCTTAGTCTTTTGATTAGGCAATGAAACGTTTGTAATTTATTTTGTTTTTCTTCTCATTTTACAAATACTTAGTACGGCAGTGTACGCAGCGCGTTTGTGTGTATGTTTATTCGTAGTCTACTCGATTCGATTGAACGGCAAGCATGTAGCTTTTTTTTAATTCGACACGATCCGTACGCGTCGTCGTATCGGATGAATGATCCAGTCATTGATTTATCAAAGCAGATGCACATCGCTCCTTCTTTTTTACTTTACTAATCTATGCAATTGTAGTTGTTACCATTTTTGGCAATAAGAAGGATTTACTTCTTCAATGAATTTAATACCGCTTTATAATTTGCTTCACTCCAAAGAGTTTTAAATTTTCCTTCAAAGCCTCGAAATTTTAAGAATACCACAAGTTTAGTCACTGAAAATTCCGTAACTAAGACCCGGTACAACTTTTTCAAAAATGGTAAAATTTCGATAATATTTTCTACGTACCCACTGACATGTCTACTTCGAAGCTTTCCCATGGTAATTTTAAAAAAGAGTTTCGTGTTCATCAAATTCGCCCAATGTATTTCCCATCGCGCGGATGGCTCACACTTTTTTGTTTATTCATCAGCTCTGACATCGCAATTCTTTGCGTCGATGTGTGTACCCTGCAAGAGATACTTCGATGACTGAGGACCATCATAGTGAGTCGTTCGTCGCTGTCGAGACCTTCGCCGGAAAGATTCATAAACGAAGGTTTGTCATCAGATCTGCATCTCGGGCTCGGAGTCATCATTGAACCACGACGATCTCTGTCCGTCGGTAACTCTGACACTCTCCCTCTCGGTATATCTCGTCGACCTGGCAAAGCTCGTCGACACTCCGGCGGGTCCTTGACGAGTGCCCGAATCGAAGCTCGCCATCACTTCGATCCTGTCACCGCGCCTTACGGCGACCGGAGTAGTTTCCGCCGAGCTTGGTTCGACGTCCTCGTTATCCCAGGTCGGTAAGTTTCTGACTTGAACGCCCCAATGGTCAGCGAATTCGGAGGCCGACCTACCGATACTCGGCTGACTGAGAGATCTCACCAGCGAGTCAGCCTCGAATGAACTCAGACTCGTAAGATCGTCCCTCTCGACTCTGACGAAGTCCCGCGTCATCTCGGACATCGATCTTAGATCGGTCTCGCTTCCAGCTCGCGTCGTAGAACTAAGACGTCTCATGTGATCGTCACTTTGGACATGCGCGTCAGCGGCTTGTCTCATGTTGTCGTTGGTCCTGAGAGTGCTGCCTCCGTCGCTCTCGTACTCATAGAGGGTCGGTAGGGAAGATCTTCTCGACCTGCTGTCCCACTCCGAGGACTTGCTGCGCTTGTATCTCTGTCCGCTCTTCCAATGGGACGACGAGGATATCGAGCCAGGTGGCGGGCTCAGAATTGTGATGATGACGTCCCACTTCGTCGGCGGAAAGAGAGTGGTGTATCTGGCATCTTTCCTGATCAACTCGTAGTCTTCCTTGACGACAGCCTCGGTCAGGAGAGTTCTGAGGGTGCTCTCACTGGTTATTATCTCTCGCCATCTGCGTCTCTCGTCATCGGTCAATTCAGCGGCGTACTGAGGTTCCAACACTCTCGCCAGTGTAAAGAAATTGTTGCCCGATCGGGATCCATCGGAACCGTCTCTTTCGTCACCGGGTAACAAACCCCGACCGGGTCGCGACGGTATGTCGGCGCGAGTGTTGTAGGTCGGATGTATCGTTGGGTCTATGTCCATCATCAATGGTCTGTGAGACACCGGCTCGTTGGTTATCGTCAAATTCGATGCTGAACTCACGTCGGAGAAGTTCTCCCACTCGGGTGGCGGCGGTGGAAGTTCCTCGGTAGGATAGTTGCGAATGGTAACGTCCCATTTGGGATCCGGTATCGGCTTCGGCCTGGCATGATACTCGGTCACCTGTCGGCGATGACGTTCCACATCTTCGATGGTCTTCTTCTCCGTGACCGTTCGCAGGAAGACGTCGTCGACCTCATGGGTCGTTATCTCGGGACGCCTCGTGGCTACGACCGGTTCGACGAGAGGTTCGGCGTGTTCGCGTTGAAGCTCGCGATGCTGGATCGCCACGTGGGAGGTCGGAGCGATCGGCGGAGGTGGCGGCGGCGTCGGAGCGAGAATGTTAGCGACGCGATACTTGGCGTGAGAAGCGTCGGTGACCTCGGTCATCGTGTGAGTCTCCGCGAGTTCGGTCAGAGATGTCAGAGATCGGGGACGATGGATGTGTAGACCCGAAGACGGCGATGCAAAGGTTTCCATCGTTGTTTCGCGTTCCGCCTGCTTTCTCAGGATTCGCGAGTAAACCGGTGGTGTCTGCTGACGGGATATCGTGCTACTAGGTGGTCCGTGAAGTTCCGGAACGTATGAGAAGGTCGTCATTCGCGATACCGGACTCTCCATCGACCTAGCCGATTCCTCTCGCTCCAAAATCGTTGTTAAGTTTCTCTCCAGGGCGATGCTCGCGTCCGACTCCGATGGCAGCGGACTGGGAGGCGGCGGAGGAGCGCGCTTTACTCTCATCTGCACGTCAAACTTCGGCTCTATCGGCACCGCGACCGGATGACGAGGTACCAATATTCTCGAGGCGCTCGCCGCTGTCATCACGGATGTTTCTACGTCTGCCGTTGTCTCCGAGTAGATTGAACTCGAGGCACGCACTTCTTCCTGCTGAGTAAGAGTCTGATGATGTAAGAAGACCTTGTTGTCGTACGAACCGGCCGAGGACACCGGGAGAGATCTCACCTCGTCAACCTGCAATCATTTGTGGATCACCGGTGTTACGACTAAACGTGAGATTGTCAATTCTTTTTCAATCGCATAAAAATTATCACTTTGTGAACTGGAATGATGGTATCGTTGAGTAAATCATCGCTTTGTTGCGTGAAAATAAAAAAAGAATATTGTTGAATGGAATACGAAGGATGATGAGGGTTTATCGTTACAGTTCAGCAAAAAAATGTTCAGCTTCTGAGTCTTTGCAATAAATGAAGCGTTGCGTAATATGGGAGTGTGATTTAAAAGGGATTGGACCAACATTTTAAACAGTTATTTTTATCCCACCAGGATAACATTTTATGGAGTTCAAAATTAAAATTCGATTCAAACGGTCTGTTAAATTGAACATCGGAGTAAATTTTCTTTTCCTGCGATTGATCGAACGACTGCAGAAAAATGGTTCACTTGCCTCAATGCCCACTTCCGAGTGGCTCTCACTCGGGTAGTCACTTGGTAGTGTGTCCGAAGGGTCGATGACCAGATTTGCTTCGCTACCGGAAGACGAAGGTGCGGCGTGGAGCAATGCGTGCGCTCTTGGTATTTTTAGTCCCTCGAACATGGAAATATTACCGAGCGAGGAACCCGAGAGTTTCGTTATCTCGGAACCGGTGCCGCTCCCGAAGGGCTGACGATGAATCACCCGGACGTTTCGTCGCTTCAGACACAGCGACGCGCAGCCGAGACCAAGCAGCAGCAACGTTAGAAATAGGAGGGCGCATATCGTTAATAAGATTGGAAAACCCTTCAGCGGTTGCGCAACCGGTAGGACAGGTGGGCCAGCCGGATGAATCCTGCGATAACGAATCAAACGGATAATATGTTATTATTGTTATTTTTTCAAAAGTAATTATTGAAATCTTTATGAACGGCAATAAGTCTACAATCTCTCATCAGCGATGCCCAAGAAGACGATATAGTGAATATTATCGTGTCAGAAAATTGTCTAGAAAAGTGTGAATTTGATGTTGCAAAAAATACTAAGGACATTAAGCGATGCGTGAAGAAATATAAAAACTGTGCGTTATTATAAATATTAAAACATTCTCATCAAGATTATTCGAAAGATAATAAAGAAAGTGGAAAGAAATTTGCGGTTGGATTTCTCGTTTTTACCGCTTTGCACATAGCCTTTTCTATAAGAAACTTCAAAACCGATATTGGACTTCTTATTTTTTTTTGAAACTTTGTTTTTGAACAACTTCATACTTTCCTCCGTAAGGGACCAAGAAATAGCAGAATTTATCGACGAAAGCACGATCATTGCAAATGAAGGGTTAACGGATTACGAGAGAAAAAAAATTGTATGAATAATAATTATAAAATTTTATATAATTTAGTAGGTGGGGTGATGTAAGACTTACAGCTGCGGAGGTGGCGCGACAGGTTTTGGCGTGACCGGAGGAGGATATCTGCATACTATCGTGATTACTTCGTCGCCATCCATCTCGAGGCCGGGATGAAACCGGACGACGATATTGTTCGTGAAGACTCGCTGCGGCTGCTGCCTCGTGCCGCATCCTGTGTTACACAATTCGTTCGAGAATAATATAATTGTTTGTTACCGTAGCGGAATAATCCGCCGACAAGTCTGCCATAACGAGGATAAACCTTTTAAGGGCAGTTCGAGCTTGGCATGATTGAGTCCGCTGCCTTTGACCATGCAGGCACTGTTACGGTCGAAGTCCGCGTAGGCGCGACCGAAGAACGGCTCGTCAAATTTAAGCTCTATTTCCATACTTCCTTGGCCGCAATTCAGATGAGCCCTTGTCCGATTGAGAAGTATCGTCGGTTGTATTTCGTCAAGTTTTGTTACTTGTCCGTCGAGAACCGCGCTCGGTGGCAAACCCGGCTGATACTCGATGCTGTTGCCCTGCGACGCGTAATTGCTCTGCGTCCAGACTCCGCGGAGTCCGAACGCGCAGAGCACTAACGTTAGGCTAGGCCACATCGTCTGCAACAATAATAAATAAATATCAAAATTTCGATCAACTTTACCACTACTACTACTATCTAGCATTAACATTTATTTATTCGTTAATTAAATTTAAATGTGCATTTTATATTTTTTTTATTAATAAAAAATCTGTGTGGAACATAGTTTTAAAATCGTGCATAATTAAAATATAATGAAGAATCGCGGCCAAAATTCTACGTTATTTGTTATCAAATTGAAAATGAAAACTTTGCTATCGAAGCACCCAATCTGCCCTGATAGAATCTCAATCATCCGAGAGCATTCGAAAGGTTTCTTCTATGTGGCAGTATCGTGCAACTCCGTCCGAAGCAATCGTCGAATGTCATTGTGAGCAATTTTTTTTTTCGCTTCGTCGGGCTTTTTCACGTAGCGAGGGAAGCAATGATATATTTTCACAGGTGTGCGATCTCAAGTGTACAGTATTCTTATCGAATGAAAAATGATACGATTCAACAGACACCGCTTCATACTGGGTATTAGAAAAACTTCAATGCCATAACTCCAACGTCTGTGTGTGCCGGATGGAATTCCACTTCGAGTTCGACTTTCACTCTCGGCAAGCGGAACGTAACGATTTGCACTATACGCGAAACGTTTTGCACGTGCGAGGTTCTCTGCAAAGCCAGAGATACGTGCCGCGCAAGGACTCTGAACGCTCTCGATTTAGAAGGACTCCGTGCTAAGCTCCTTAGGAGTTCGGTATCTAAGCCGCCTTCAACATAGTTCTCACTGTCTCCATCCACATTATATTTAGTTCAACAGATATATAGGTGTATATAAAGTAAGACAAAACGGACTATTATTCATCAATCTCTTTGCGGAACATAAGAAAAAAATTATCTTGAATGGAAGCGACGCGTCGGCTTTGCTCCGGTCTCCCTAATGTCTAAGAAAGAGCGCAGTAAACTGGGACAGTGGGGCAAAACAGAACAGGAAATCCGGATATATCGATGGAGCAAAATGACACAATCTTAAATTATTAGGAAATTGGGTTTCGCTCACTGTCTCGTCAATATATATATATATGTGTGTAACGAGTTGATCTTTAAGGTCCGCGCTGAATATTAAAAAATGTGTTTGCTGCCGCGATTATCTATTTATCTAACACTCTTGAAAGATTATATTCCATAGTTCAAATCACGTCATAGCCGTTGATTGAAAGATCAAGTTAACTTATAAGGCAACGAGTTGACGCCAGCCTCGGCAGCCTCTCGCTCCATCGACGGACCCACCTTGCCTAAGGCTGATTCATCGATAAATCTCTTCACGAATTTATTATTTTCGTAATTAATAATATTTCTATTATGGTGTTGATGTAAGGTCTTTCAAACATCTCAATGAATATTTACCAAATTCGTATCGTCATTGACTTGATATACTCACGCAAACATTTTCGTCCATTGTTTGTTAATATGCAAATACTCCGAAAAATTGTGGTATAATTTGGAAAAGTTATTTTTTTATTAATTCATTAGTTAATGTAAAATTCCCTTGACACAAAATCGAATTTATTGCAGAACGCTTAATTTATAGTGAGGAAAATAAATTTTATAAATTTTAACCGCGAATTATAAATTGTAGACCGCAGTCCAGGCGCATGCCATCGATTCTGAATCAATCAGTTCATGCGTATCGGAGGTTCGTCTCCAGAGTTAAACACGGCGTAAGGTAGAAGAGGTCGGCTCATTTTTATTCTCGGTCAGGTAGTATCTAATATCCAAGCGTGACATCCCATCTACCGTGTTTACACGCTGTATATATGAGAAAAAAAAGTGATGTGTAATATGTATAGACTCGACGAGGGTTCGTCGATTCGAGATAGAAATTCGATCCCGTGCACGCTTCGGTGCGATCAAGACGGCAGCGATGATAGTCTCATCGTCATCGAGTCACTTCTCATCGTTCGCTTCGACGACCCTAATTTGTCGAAGCTTATCAAAGGATGCTGAAAAAATTTACCGCATGTTCGAGCATAACCCACAGGCAGAAAAAGGAGAAAGAGTCGGGTATTATTTGACGTTGAAGCATTAAAATTTGGACAGCCATTGACATTACGAGAGCCATGAGCGAACATAAAATTTGGAGCAAAGGAAGCGAGTTTCTTCGTTAATGATTAGTGCAATCTGCAAAATTCCACCGATGAATCGGGAGCAACAACGTAATTCATTCGACGTAATCATCGCATAGTAAGAATTTCAACGGGGCTAATGGCCAGCAGGGAGACGAAGAAAGAGTAAGGTCAGATAGCCAGCCGAGCTCGGGAGCACACGAAGTCGCTACTAAAGTCCCAAGGAAGCGATTTTTCTTATCCCTACTTTCATGGGCTCTGGCCCACGAAGACTACGAGCATGCTTCGTTGACCAGAGAGCACCGTTACCGTAAAACACAGCCAGTGCCAGTACGGTAGCGATTCCTCAGTGTTCACTGTGTACTCGCGTACCTTAAGTTTCTAACGTAAGAATCCGCACACGGAATCATAGTACATTTCTTTGCACAGTTCCGTAATTTATAATTTTTTTTGTAGTCAATTTCATGGACGAATAATGATTGCAAAAAATTATGAAACTTTTCTTTAAAAAAAAAAGGTAACAATTTATTGTTGCAAACGTGCAGCGCACCTAGAAAAAATTGCTTACAGGGTTTATTACGAACCGTGGTATTTGACACTTCCTTGAAAACTATTGATAAATGAAAATGTACGAGATTGGAAACAACGTATAATTAAATATAATTCGACCAACCTTCGGTATTGAGCGAAGTCTCGTTGCGCCACACACTCACACACGTCCCGCTGTTCAGCCTGTGCTGCTGTGGCTACTTAAGCCGCATCTCGCGCGCGAGGTGCTCTGCAAGAAAATACAAAGATCGATCAATCATTGTAGCGGGAAACGTCGATTCTTTCTAGTCGGAAGGAGAGGAGACGCGGCACGCTCCGACATCGAATTGATGGGTGTTATCGTGACTTATTTCCAGCTACCGACAATGTTGACGAGTTTCCAACAATTATGGAACGTCGTGGGGGATTTTCACAATTTTACTGCCAGTCAGGCTTTTTTGTCCTTTGACGATTAAATGAGTAATCCGGTCGACGCACGACACTCCCGCTGGTGCGTCCAACTCGTCGTCCGGTTCGGGATGACTTCGACGACGTTATACATGACCCGGGTACCATGGGAGGCGATGCTCGGCCGCATGGCCTTCGCCGTTTCCGGTGGCGGATACGCGACTAGACGACAGTCTCACTTAGGTCGTATTTATTTTTTATATCCGTAAATCCTTTAAATATTCTGTAAGTTTCTTGTCGATACCCTAAACTGACAACAGACTCGTGACTCTTCACTTTCGGAGAATTTTCATGGCAGAAAAGATTACTCAGTGCGATTCTTTAAGAAGACTATGACTCTTAAAAAAAGGTTCTTTATTTTAATACTTCACGGAGGAAGCTACGGATTAGTAAAAGAAAAAACAGCGGTTTTGTCAAAAACGTAAAAAAATGTCATTTTCAACTGGCGTTAACTGGAGATTTATGTATAATTTTTTAACCCCTGTGACTCAGATGAAGACGATGATTCCACGTTCCTTTCTACCACGAAGCAACTTATCCGATATTCTTCACCTTCAACTTGACTACGAATTTGTCATAAATTTCCTGACAAACCTATAAACTGATGTAAATCTAAAAGCGTTTTACCAAGAACTGTTATTTCTTCATCATCCGTTTGGATGATCAGAAATGAAAATAACATAAAAATTAAATTCCTATAATTTTCTGCGTAATTCACGGTGACAACGAAAGTTCTTTTTTTTCAAAATGCAGTTTTTATCGTTCGTCTTGGAATCCAGTTTGACTACGTTACTTTCGAATTTCTGTGGTTTTCGTCGATGAGCCCGGTAACAGACACACGGTCGTGCGAGCGAGTAAGAAACACGCGAGGATTATGTCCGTCGCAAGTTTACCCGTGATTTCATAAAATAACCCTTCGCCGGCGAGTTCCGCGAGCGGCTCGTAGTCGCCAATTACGATCGCTTCGTTAGCATGCCTCGTAGGAATAACCCGAAGCCGAGCCCTGGCTACTGTAATATGCTAAGCTTAGAACTACGTATACCACATGCACGCCTGCAGCCTGTGTGCAGTTATGCACGCTCATTTCTATACTTGTACTACAGTGACGCGTACACGAGAAAATGAAACTAAGAGAAGATTACGCGGACCCGTCGAGCCATCAAATATATATATAAAGTAATGAGCGATTAAAATGGTAAAGGCATATTTTCTGTGCTTGTCCATCGGAAATACGTCTCTTCGATTTTATTTTCTGCGATTTATGTCTACGAGCATGCAATGGCAAGCTCTGAGAGATAATTAAAAGCAAACAATTTACTGCAGAAGTTGTCTGCAACGACACATGTTGAATGAAATCCGCGAAGCGGATTTCTTATTCGGTCCATGTGAGGCGAGAGAAGACGCGCATACGAATGGTTTCATAGAATTCATCTCGCTCGCTTCATAAACTGTGTCTATGTACGGACACTTCTCGACGATACCTATTACGTATTCATGCGAGCAGCATGTATGAGCGAGCCGAGTGTATGAGTAACACGATCGAGAGTTCGCGAGTTCGTAGAACAGGATTGTGACATAAGTTTCCATTGGCGACACTCCCTTTCACAGTCATTCTCACCAAGCGACATACACCGAACGGCTTAAGTTTCTTTGACTCGTACGTACTTTTGTACTTCCAGGAGAGTTAGAACATAAAATCCAAGTATAGGGAAATATTTAATATGAAGTGTGTCGTGCGCGAGGAAGACAAAAGTTATTTTGAAAATAAAAAAAAGAATAAATGCACCTTTTCCGTATCAGAACGGTTTTGAAAATTCTGAGCACCAGATATATACACGTACCCGAATAACGCTAAAAATAAAGTGAACATTCTAAATCGGAGAAAATATTTTTTTTTACATTTTTGGAGCTACTGAGTTTTTGTGTTCCTCAAACATTTTACCGTCAGCTTCTCGTGCAAAAGCATGGATGTATCGATAATTTTGGTACTTTTCGGGAAATGGATTTTTTTTTTAGTAAATAATAGCAAGTTGGCTGAAACAAAAAAAATGTTCGCGCGAATTTTTTGTATTCTAAGGAAGTATGACGAATCTCACTTTCATCCCTCGTAAAGGTGGTTTTTACTTTTCAAGTGAATTTTTTTTTTTTAACTTCACGAGTGTCGTAAAGGGTTTTTGCAGCTAATAGGCTGGACTTTTGTCGATCTTGCCCTTCGCCCTCTGAGAACTAATGTTTAAAATTCCTGCGGCTTATTCAGAACCCTTTCTCCCTCTGGCTGACGTGTTCGTCCGCACGCAGTCCAGATTTACCGATCAAATTAAGCCGAGCACCTCATAAAACACGCAATAAAATATATACAGCGAAGCAGAGAAAGAGAAAAAGAATGGTTAATACGTATATCTATAACAGGAAGAAGAAATAATCGAATGAATGGTTTACGAGGATCCGCACCGAGAGACGCGGTACTCCGGTGGATAAGATAGTATATCCCCAGCTCTCGCTAGTACTTCTCGTACTGGAAGAGCGGAATATAGTATACCTGGGGGCTTAGCCGGGCACGCCCGTCCATGAACACTCCTCAGTTTCTCATTCTCAGATTCTCTCTTTATCTCTTCCTCTCTCCCTCGATTCTCTTCTGTTTCTCATGCTCGCGCTCTTTTTCTTCACTCCTGCCTTCGCCCCGCTCGCTCTCTCGGCTCTTCGAATTCCTCTCGCAGTTTCATTGCCCATTACTCATTCCGCGTGCGTACACAGCCCGTGCAAATGTACTTACATTCCCGGTACACGCGCGCCGGTAATGGCGAATGGTTTTGCCGATGGGGGAACGGAACCCAAGTCAGAAGAGTCCGCTTCGAGGAGAGGCGCCCCTTGCCCGCGAGAGATAACTTTCATATACGTGCGTACAAGTACGTATTGGATACCATAAGTCCGAGAGTACCGCCATGCCCGCGAACTTACCGAAGGGAGGAGAGATGGTTTGCATCGAACCGAGAGCCAACCTCGGAGCTTCGGACCCGACGAATGTATACATTATATAAGTATGTCTATAGCATGCAGAAGAAACTTGCATTTTTCTGGGGTCACCGATGATGCACACTACCGCTAATGCATCGAGAAAGAGAGCTTTCTTTTTTTTTTTAATAGGAGACGAGACTTCACGGCGGGGCCGACACGAAAGAGTTTTGTAGAAAGTAGAAGCTAACGCCTCGTTGTGTTGCGACGTGAGCGACTCGTCCGCGGATTGTCCGCAAGCCACGGATTTTTATGGTTTGGGTTTTTTGTCTACTGAAGTGGAGGTTCTGTACAGTCGCGGACGACTTGTCGGATGTCGATGCGACAAAGTTTTGGATTTGAGCGATTTTTTCTTCTTCGTCGATTAGATGATCAATTTATTGCATGGTGCAGAATTAGTAATTGATCGAATTGACTATTTTTCGAGCTCGAGTAATGGAAAAAAGGTCCCTGGGTAATTTGCATATGGCTTGTGGATTTTTATCGTCAATCACATAGTTCAAACGGAGACTAATACGTTGACTAATTGTAGCTTTCTTGTTGAGGAAACTATAAAAATTTCGTGCCGTCGATGGTTAATACATTGATTAAGGTAGTTCATTTTCACTTTCTCATCGGATACGAAATATGTGAGCAGAGAAAGTTCGAATGGACTGCGAGATTATGGCCTCGACACGTGTTCTGAGTGTGCCGGAATGAAACAAAAAGTATTTTCCTCTTTCCGCCTGTCTGTAGGTGTGGTAGTTTTTCCGACTGCCTCGTTTGAAAATTTGAGACAAGTTTTTGATGAAGTAAGAAGTCTTAAGCAAATTTCGACCAAGAATTCGACTATTTTTATTGAATCCATCACACTGCACCCTAAATTGAGTACACATCGACAAGAAATATACTGATAATTAGACGAATCCGTAATTTTACCTCCGCCATCCCACGACAGAACTTTCCGACAAAGCTAATGAGATGAAAAAGTCACGCGTTGCCGTCTCGCAATGACCGAACGTAGGCCTATATTTATCTATCGATCTTAACGTGCTTCTGATAAGATAGGGTAAAACTTCGTGTTGTAAGCTGACACGGTAGCCAACCTAAAAATAAACTATTGCTGTGCCGGAAAATATGCCATGAATTTCAAGAATTTACACAAAAATCGAAAGCCTGGAAAAAGCATTAATTAAATAATCAGTAAAAAAATTAATAAAAAATACAGCGTAACGATTTTCATAAAATCTCAATGCAATAAAAACGACTGAACGTTTCGGTATAATATTTAAAATCCCGCAATGCCGGCGGCGGAAAGACACCTGCGAAGTTGCAACATCCGAGCGCCTTCGTGTAGTAGATAAGTAGATGGAGATCAGACAGAGTCGAGGGCCGCCTTCGGTGATCTCTCTACTCGGAAGTAGCTCCGACAATCTCCCATTACAATTTCTCCTGGAAGTCTCTATCCGCAAGAAATAACGGCACCGGAAGCATGCAATGTTTATTACATAATAACACGAATGTTCTTAAACATATACTTCACCGTTGAAAATGGAAGAGGAGTACTCGGGAAAACGTGTTAACTTCTCACGACATGACTCAAACTCGCGGACGTTCCTGACGATAGGTGTATAAATGACTTTTTCGCGTTACAACTATCGCATACGCTCGCCGGTCAGTTCGCGGCCTTTACCGAGGTCTCATGCTTCTATATCTACCGGCCGCTCTCTAATAACTCGGCTTATCGCGCTTAAGCGTTCAACTCCTTCATAACTTATTCTCCCTCTCCGACGTCTCCGCACGTTCGTATTTTTTTTCTACCGCGTTGCACGTCGAGCTACAAATCCCTGCATCCTTTAATCTTCCAGTCGCCGTTATAATCGTTTTTTTTTAATTCCACGATCCTGCGAACTGGTTTAGACACTAAGGCATTCCGGTCTCCTCCGCATCTCTCTCCCATGGATCTCCGACCGATTTCATTTGCGGTCGCAGTTGAAAATTTAGCGACGGAAATTCTCGAAACATCTCGATAATTTGGCGGCCACGTCGGCTCGCTCGCCTTCGCATCGTACCCGGCTGATCGGGCGAGTTTTGAGGCCCACGCGCTCGAGCCTTTAAAGTCTTGTACCGCGGTCCCTGGACTCTCGTTATAAAAGGCGAGGAGGCAGAGAGGACACAACGGGCTCGGTGAGCGCGTCGATCTCGTTGCGCAAACGCCACAACTTGACTTTCACTTGGAGTACGGCTCTGGGCATCCACACTTGCGTTCCACTTGTGTGTTCCTACTCGTGGCGAACACACGCTCCGATCCACATACACGTGTGCGCGAGCCCTCGTACGAATGTACGAATACCGGGCCCGTACTTCTCACATTCATGACAGGACGTTCGCTCTACGCGTCGTAAGCTAGGCAGACTGCAACAGTCTCGACTACCGTGCGCACCAAGGTTACACTGTATGGAGGTAACTTCACGTCGGTGTTGGTAGCAAACTCTCCCATACACGTAATTGCGTTCTCGCAGAGCGTGTCGAGGACGGCCGTGTGTGCCGCCCAACTCGAAACGATGTATGCGCTATCTCTGCCAGCATTGAGGGTGTGTACGTATGTGTGCGCGTCAACAGTAACTCGCCGCTGTTCGAAAGACTCGTTTATGTACGCTCGAAAACACTCCGATTCGATTGTGTTTTCTCCTCGCAACGCCGCGAGACGGTTTACGTAGATTCACACGGATTTCACATATGCACACTCTGGTTCCACCAGGGATTTTTCGGTCCCAGGCCGATTTGTCGGCGAACTTAGGCGCCTGTTGGAAAAAAAATAAAGTCCGACTGTTATTCGTTTGGTCGGCGATTAATCGTCGAGAGTGAGGAGCATGATTTCTCACGTGGGGATTTTCGTTTGTGTTCACTTTCACCGGATGAGAATTGTATGAAGAGAGAATGACTGATCGATATTTTTCAATTTGGGATTATTTTGCCTGATTCGTACGACACTTTTTTCGGACTTCAATGTTATCGTGCATCTTGGAGGGAAAGGCTGATTTTTTTCTTGCTCTCGAAAAGTCCTTGGCAACCGGAACAGAAATTAAATGCATTCGAAGTGCATATATTAAAGTCAACGGTTTCATGGAATTGTGTTATGAATCGAGTAGACGGCTCTACACGTAAAGCCATGTCTATATTCGTTCATATATATTCTAAAATGTATATTAAATATTAAAATTGTTGGCGAAGATCAATTTTGTTGTAACAACGGTGTAAAGTATAATTTTTTTCATTTATGCTAAAACGATACACTGTTATTGCGACACAGTTGGAGATGGACTGAGTGAATCGAGTTTGTTCAGAAATAGAAATCTTGGAGACCCTATCATTTTCTGACAGACTCATAAATATGCATTTGATTAACCTACAATTTGAAAACTTGAATGATGAATTTTTCTACCCAAATTAAGCCGGTTAAAACCAATACCAGGTGAAATCAATTCAGTCAGCCACTTTCCGTGTAAACTTGTCTTTGGCATTCCAAGCTATTCACATGATTCAGAACGAACCGCTCGATAGATTGCGTTTAAGAAGTAACTTTCGTCATAACAACATTCTGCACCAGTGGAGCCGAGGAATTTTATTTTCAAGTCCTCTACGTAAAGCCTCTACATAAAATTATCAGAGCGATGTAGAGCGATGTAAGTCTCAAAATGCTGACTTTATTCTACATGTGAAAACCGAGGCAAATTTTGCGAAGAAAATGTGCCAGCCTCGAGTACAATCCATGCCGCTGTTCCATCCAGATTACGCACCATGAATTAAAAAAACTCTACGTTTGAGTATCTTCAAGTTAGTCAACTTCTAGAAATCCTTGATTCTTGATGCTGCCAATGAATTTTCCCACGAGTTTCCACATTTCATATCTGACTCGGAAAATATGTCCATTAAGGCCTCAACAAATTGAATTTTTTAACAAAGAAAAAATTCGACTATATTTACATTTCGAAGACAAAAACAAAATCTTCAATCAGTAATTTTCATTTTGTTCCGTGTCGATTAATTTGCATTAATAAAAAGATATCAGTGATCCTTGTCACGAGAAAACTGGTACTACGACTTCAATCGAATGTTATTCCTTAACCAGCGACAGATTTGCAAAGGCGTAAAGTATAGATGTATTTTTTTTCTATCCAAATTAAACGGATTCGAGCGATTTCCAAGACAGAACCGAGGGGGGAGAGCGAACGGTGACCAAGCCCCGTACACCACTGACGTCATCGCCGGATGCAAGAACCAACATGGCGGGCGGTCTGCAGATAGTTGTTTCGCGGACTCCTGGGTCCGAGCTGCCCTCCCCGCCACCCTTCGCCAAGCGCGCGAGACCGAGCGCTAAATCGACAGGACACTCTCGCGGCACACAGCATCCGTGCAACAGGACCGGTTCCCTCAGTCTCGGCAAAAGTTTATCTGTCTCGCCGGCAAAGCGTCGGCGTCGACTCAGATGCTGGCAGTCTCGACAAAGAGAACACAAGATGTATAGAGATTAGTTCGTGAAATTCTCGAGTTCTCTAGCGCGGAGAAAAAAGCCCTCCCGATTGCGTGCAGACGGTCAAGCTTACGGGTCACACATAGAAAAACTCTAACCGCAGGCGCGTTTCAAACGCCATATTTCGAATATCATTTATATCTGAAACATTGATGTATTGGTGCGGAACGATTATGCGAACAAGCCCGAGTCCGGAGATAGCTGCTGAGTGGCTTAGTCTGCAGATATCGAATCGGCAGAAAGATGAAACTGTAGATAGTTATGGACCGCTGTTGGTCAAAGTTCTCGGGAACTCTCTAAAGTTAACGAAAGTTAAAGTATCGGAAAAATTAAACTTTTCACTCCGCGTTGAAAAAATGTTATATTTCGAGAGTAAAATGTTTGCCTTGCCTTTGAACATCTGCATCAACGATGTAACTATAGAGATTTTTTTCGCTATCATTATAGAATCTAAACGTTGAATATACGGTGTGGATTAAAAAATTTTTTTTTGTTTAATTAATTATTGTTACTTAACCTGCTTGCAGACTAAGAAACCAGGCAAAGTTGATGACCGGTTAAATAATTTGTTACAAAAATAGTTTCCTTATCACATACCGATGAAATGCGTTGATACATTTTTCTATCGTCTGCTAATTATTCAATGAGTCTATTAAAAAAATGCAAAGTTTTGCTGTTTTTTTAGTCAACTTCCGAAATCAATTTGAAAATTCTAAAAACAAGAACTACCTTGCGACAGTGAAGTCCCAACTATATGTCTCAGAGACATGGAAGCGTAGTTTGCTAATTTAAAAAATCAGTACGGTGGAACCTTCATTAAGGTACTTTTCGATATTGCACTTTTTCAACCAAAAATCACACAGGTAGGAATCACACTTTCGTTAAATATAAATGCTTTACTGCGCACTGCGACACTTTTTTTATTGCACTCTAAATCGAAGCGTGTTGCCAAGAGTGTTCAAACAACGCGAACTACACGTAGCAATAATGTTGCACCTTTTATACGTATACTAAACGATACTCGAGGGATAAAACTAATTTTAACCTGAATATACGGCACGCTTCAGAGTACCTTCAGTTAAGAAGACACTATGAAGCGTTTTATTCTACGAAGCACGTATTTTAATGGATGCTTGTGATAACACGAGTGGTATATGTTGAATTAATGCACATAAGCGCTAACGTTATCTAAAGCTATACACGATATTAAACTGCACATTTTATAAGACAAAAAATACCAGACAACACATTCGCTCGAGTCTCCTTTTGTTAATAAGCAGCGACTGCCTTTCGATGACTTTGAGGATGGAGTGTTTCTCGCGAGAAGTCGCGATAGCTTGCAAATTAATATACAAGATTCAAAGTCCGATTAGAATGCACGTGAGTTTCCATTTAATGTAACGTCTCCCTACTCAGGAAGCTAGAAGGGTTTCGCCGTAAAACACAATTCAATGCATTGATCAGCCCAAAAACGAATTTCTCGTTAAACGTTAACTTTTTTCAACTGTCCACATATGTAGTTCCACAGCATTTTATTAATGTAGAAAAGTGCAAAAAATCAACGCATGAGAAAACACGCTTGTAGATATATTACGGCAATACGTGCGAAGCGTCTTGTTGGAAATCAACACGCAATGAATCGTGTAAAAAATAACTGCACGATTGACATGCGTGAAGCGTGCTGAAACAACATGGCTAATGAGTAGGTATTTCCGTTACTGCACTCACTCTGTCAGTGTGACTTTACACTATACAGAAGTTCTCCTGACGATAAATAATGAATTCCATTAAAAAAAACCCTGATCTCACATTTTTGCAGTTTACATCGTAATTCGGTGAGATTCTTGCACACCGAATCGACCGGAGGATTTGTTGAGTTAACCGGTAGATTATCCGAGTCTGAGAATTTCACGAGTATCTTGGTTTCTGGAAGCTCATCGATCGAACGGGATCTATGAATTGTTTGCGGCAATTGCTATTCTGCGGGGCAAGAGTGCGGGACAGAGGTGAAGATCAAGCGGAGCGTTCTCTATCGTCGAACCACTTCGGCCCTCGCAGCATCGGTGAGTTCGACGAGTGTACAGGCGTATGCGTTCGCGTTGCACAAGAGACGGGGAGGGTCAAACAAGAAGCGATAAACAGACGTATGGATCACCGATTTGAATATCAGTCGTGATCGATGAAGACGTCCCAGTTACCAATGAGGCGATGTCCTCGAATTCAAACGACGGATGACGCAAATCGATTCTCGATCTGCCACTGTGAAGAACACCGCGTCGGTACAGTTCACCGACGGATTGTTCGCCAATAAAAATTATCGCGATTCCTTCATCAATTAATTAATTTCACATTGGGAGTAAATCATTCATGATGATGAATTAATGAAGTGAAAGGATATATTTTATTTTCGGCTTCTCCGTCCTTGCTTTCGGTCATACTTTCGCTCGGAGATCATTCTAGGTCAATCCCACATAATCCCGCCTTCTTTTACTACCAACAACTCTGTCATCTGGTAACACGAAAGGTACGTAGGCATTCGGGTTTTTTTTTCCGTCCAAGACAATTGCCAGGCAGGTTTTAATCTATCGCGAAACGTTCAATTATTATATCCGTTTGAAATTTTATTGCGGTAGCGGCCATACTGAATAGAGAAGACGACGAGTTTTACCGTAATGAACGTTTCGTACTCTTCACTTTCACGTTATTATTATACCTTTCTTGTTGCGACTTAAAAAAAAAATTCTCTTGGGGAGGACGTCAGTAAAAACAAAAATGCACTGGCGCTCCTAAAGCAGCGTGCGGAATTCGCGATGCAATTTATATTCCGTAACGGATCCGCGGTTTATTTCCCGAGGCCCATTTGGGATATAATAGTAATAAGAAACTCCGTGAACGTTGCGGAGGAGGAGGCGCGGACGGGGAGGAGGAAGAACCGCAAGCTTAGGGCCATTCCTCATTCCGCGGATGACACCCGAACGATAATATTAATACCGGTAATGCGAGGAAGACAACAAGACACGAGACTCTCGGCAATGCTCTTTGTGAGCGTCGGCTTTGGAAAGTTTGATCCCGGAATTCGCGACAGTCGCGGCTGGCTCGAGAGGAAGAAGAGATATCCAACGTTACAACGAGCTTGTCACAGCGGGAAAGATCGCTCAGGTCAAGAAGGCGGTGACATCAGAGAGCCGGCAAGCTGATACTGCTATGAATGCTGGATAGACGGAACTACAATTCAACTTAGATACACTGAGCTGCAATTCGATTCGATTTGCGACATAATTGGAACTGACGGTAGCAAAAAATGAATTATTTAATAGCATTTAATTTGTTCTATTTTAAGTTTCAAGTAAATGCGCAATATTTGCTGTCGTATTGGATAGCGATTTAAATTTAATACCTGCCTGAAAAAATTGTCCAATCATGCTCAATTTATATAACGGGACTTTCGAGAGGATCCGATGATTGCAATTTTTTTCTACGGATTTTTTTTTAACGGTAGGGACAATATATAATTATCATAACTGTTTTTTGAATGATGAATTTTAGAAGAATTTATGTAATTGACCCTCCGAAACGAATCAATCTGTGACAGGCAAAACGAAGTTAGTGTAATAAAATACATATCTGAAACTAAAGAAGTAGCTATGTTAGAATGACTTCAACATTCGGTGGTGTTTTATGAAACAGTTCAAGGGACTCGGCACTTTAGAGAAACGTCATTGGATTTTCTAAAGAATTATTATATAATTATGCTATCGGCGTTCCAAAATACGAGGAAACATTTTTAGTTTTGTTGATATTCAACAGTTTGAAAGCGACTTAGATTAAAATTAAATTATTCGTCAGCTCGTATTTAGGCCAGCGTGGTTTTCGCTACCAAGACCCGTTTTTTATTTTTTTTTTAGTGACATAATGCTCGCAAAATATGAACGAAAAAAAATATCCTGTCGATGAAATGTGATATTGAATTTTTGATCAAACTTGTCAAAGACGAAGAAAATACTTGGATCCTGAAATCCTTTTACGGATACCGTTTATCGGTTTCTGTAAATTCATTATCCAAAATTAAAAAATATTTTTCTCAAGAGTCGTATGAAGCAAAACTCACCGAGCGCCGATTTCTGTTTGTATGTTTTTATTATTTTCACAAATATTAAGCTCTCGTAGTCCTTTGTTAGAAATCGAAGATATCGAACAAATGTTCGTCCTCCTCACAGGATATCGTCGCTAAATTTTGTTTTCTATGTCGACGAACACAACAGCGATCACTTATTTACAAAGCAATAATATTTTGTTGAATTTTCGTGCGATATCCCGAGTACAGAAGCGCAGTTCCGTTACAGGTCGGGCGAGTTTACGGACTCGCGGGAGAGTCGCGAACCTCCCGTTGCCCCTCACAGCGGTGTGTTCGGGTGGCGTGTCCTGCGGTCCGCAGGTGGTCTTGCCCGTGGAAGAAAAATATTTTTGTACGTCACGAACATAAGCGAACCGCATTAAATCCGCTCGAGGGAATTCCCTTTCGGCGAAATTTCCTTAAAGCTGTAAAAGCGACACCCGCGTGCATTCGCGTTCTTGAGGCGTATTAATTGGTCAAAGCAAATCGTTAGACCGGCGTTTTTAATTCCAAACGGCAAAGCTCCGAAGGAGACTTTTTTGTTCGTGGGAGTTGCGTTAATTTCTTTTTTTGCTGCCGACGCGGGCGGAAGAAAAAAAAATTAGAGCGGGGACAGCAGGCAGCGCAGTCGAACGTACCTGAGGCCAGGCTAACAGGAACAGGTGTGGCAGGTACGGGTAAACTATCGAGACTGGCGAACGGAGACCGATCCGCAGCTTGAACACTCCCGACCATTTCCACTCCTTACCTTACGCCAGCTCTACCTGCAGTCCCCAGGTTGAAACGCTCGAATCCCCACCTCGCCGTGTTCACGACACATAGATCGTCCACGAACACCGTCTCTACGATACGGAACATACACACGTGTCTATGGCTTGCTGCAAAGCTGTGCAATCCGGCACATACGATCCAGGTGAAAAATCAATCTCACACTGCGAACTGATCGATAAGTCCGACCGATCGCTCAGTGACCAACGGGTGAAAGTACGATGAGTCGAGTTCCGAAGAGTCTTAGGAATCGAACGAGTACTTTTACTTTTGGATCATCACGATCAGCGCCATGAGATCGATCTGATCTGAATGATTACCGACAAATTGTCTACGGGATCGATCGATTAATCAGCTATCAATTTTCTAATTGCAAGTTAAGTGTTTAATTATCGACATGATCTGGGGATCAGCTTTTTTTCTACTTGACGATAGTACTTTTTTTTTAAATTTTTAAGGCATGGAGATACTCCATTGGCAAGGCATTGGTCTGAACGGAGAGTGGATTCGAATGCAAATAAAAATTCGAAGGCAACTTAATTTAAAGACAACTTTTATCGGATCTAATGAATTCATAGCTTATATTTTAATTCCGACTTCCGATGAGGCCGCCAAACGCCCAATGAGTCCAATTAAATCAAGTAGTATTTCATGGAGTTTGATACATAAATTATTAAATTTTTTAATGAAATCTTTCTCGACTAAAACAATATAGCTTTTAGCCGAACCTTGTAATTGGATAAGATAATGGAATAAAATAATGTCTCGATGCGATCGCAAAATTATTAATTCATATGAACGAAATATGTGCATAATTTCATGGCAACTTGCGATCTACACTTTTAAATGAATCAATCACGATTTACGTTTATTCGAAAACTTTTTTTTATTTTAGAGATCTGAGATACGTTTCCCGCATTATGACTTGGTTAATTTAATAATAACTGCGAAACCTGCATCAGGATCTTTGACTTTCCGACGTACTATTAATATTATGACGTCTGGAGCAAATTCCGTTCCTCCCTCTCGTGATTCTTCCTCAATTTTCATAGGAGCCTCGCCGTTCTTGCTCTCGCTCATTACCTTCTTCTCCCCATCTCGCGAGCTGTGCGGTTCACCTTTGCCTCGGAGCGACACTCTGCGATCTCTTTGCGGCTCGTCTCCCTTATTCCACGAGGTACCTACGCGTGAGATCCTCGAGCGATGAACAAAAATTCAGTCTGCAGCCTGCGCAGCGGCGTCGGCGATGAAGAGACGAGGGCGCGGTGTGCGAATGGGCGACGAGAAAATAACCGAACGAAAAAAAGAGCTGTTCGACACGAGTCTCGAGGACGAGGTAGAGAATTTACCAAAGTAACATTTTCTCTTTTCTCTCTCTCGGTGCTTGCCACACAACGATGAAATCGTGTACGGCGCGTACGTCAAATATGCCAACACGGTATAAATTTATTGGCAATCGACGGCATTGCATACATGCATACAAAATTTAAATATTGTAATTGTTAAATCGCTGCTCTTGGCTAATATAGTCTGTCATAAATTTTCAATGAAACGTTTGAATTGAACGCGGATATACATATATATAGATACATATTTTTTTATTTAAAGACATTTTTTATTTTAAGATTATTACGTTTCCATAGAAAAATGATTAAACGCGATAAAATTACGGAATTAAGGCCATGTGAGAGATTCTTTGATTTTTTTGTACCCAAGACTTTTTAGACTATCGACCGAAGCTTGGATTTCTAATAAGTCCAATGAGAATGTAGACTTGTCCACGTGTCAAATTTCAAGCAGATTGAAGAGTAACGGATTGAAAAAGATTTTTTTACAATTCCACGATGGCAAATGAAATCCTGCATTTATTAATGTCAATGAATTATTCATGTGTACATTCAGGCATTATAGAGTTTTTTTTTACTGATGTTTGAAATAATAAAGTATAACAATGATTTGGATTATGTGGCTGACAGTTATGCGTGGGCAGACCGTCCCGTCTGTCCCGGATAATCGAGGTGTTACCGTGTTATGTCACGCAGAACACGACAGACATCCGGGCTTATCGCAATATTCCAACTTGACGCGAAAATATCGGTGCTTAACACTACCGAATAAAAAACGGGTTTTTCTAAAATGCGTCTTGGAACAAGATTCTGTCGCTTAGAGTTCTCACCATCAATTCTATGTATTTTCCTGTCTGACTAAAAATCCATAACTCACCTTGCTCCCACTTGAACACCCGATATCAAAATTCACTCCACTTAAAAAAAAAAAAATATCCTCGAAATTCACCGTTGTAGAGCGTTCACGATCGATGGCGCTGTTATGAATTTTTATTCAAGATTTAATCGAGGTGAATTTATTTCACCAGTTTTTTTAAAATCCTAACGATAAAAGGCTAAATTGAAGAAAAAAATAAATAAAAACCCGACAACGAAAATGGACGGACGAGACAGTTCATCGTACTTCACGCTCCCGATGACGTATGATCCGCGCAATTTTTCCCCTCCCGATTTCAAGCCGATCGTGTGGGCGAAATTCATTGATCATTAAAATTGCTTTCTTTCGTTTCTCGAATCCTTGCTAGATATATATACATAATGCCTACGTGTACCAGGGTTGGCAAAGCGCGCGGAAAAGTGATTCCCGCGGGGCAGCCAAAGGAGAAACGGAGAGCGAACTTGCGAGGCGTATGTAGAGAGAATAGACACCGAGAAATAAGTATAAACTCGAATAACACGGTGGATAATAAGAGAAAACGTGAGAGCCGAAGAGAGACGGAGAGAGAAAGATGTTGAGAGCGAAGGCGTGGGCGCCCCAAGGCCTTCCGCTCGCCATTTACGGTCAGACGAAGCCGGACACTGCGAAGGAGAGAAAGAGAGATGCGGCGAGGGAGGAGAGACGCAAGAGAAAAGAGGAAAAGAGCGTGGCTAGAGAAACAGGCGAAGCTTCGAGAGACAGAAGCAGCGGCTGAAGTGAACGAAGGAGCGAGCATATCGCGACGAGGACAACGACGAAAGAGAGTGCCCGGTACTGCTGTTACCTTTGGCGTTGCTGCTGCGGCCGCTGCTACCCATTTCGGTCTCTCGCAACTGAGTCCGCAAAGTGGCATGGACCCCGAAGCTGTGACTCTCCCTCTCGAGCTTAAAGAGCCCGATGCGCGAACCGCGTCGTCGGTGGTTCGGCGGTACCGCGGCAGCGAGAATCGCCACCAGCCATAAACCCAACGAAGGAGGAACGAGAAATGGATGCGCTTGACGCTTGCCCACGAAGAGCACAACAACCTGCTGCTGCATGGCGCTGTTTCTGTTGCCACTGCATCCAGGTCGTATATCTCATTCTCTATGGCCCCGGAGAAGAGAACCCGGCATTTTTGCAATGATTTCGTGGAACCGGATGCCTGGAGAAGAGAACGGAACGTGGCCATCGTCCAAAGTTCCGACCATAGCTTCGGAATCGCCCCCGTCGTCTTACTGCCATTATTATAGGGACGTTGTGTATTGTTTGTTAACCCTTTGTGTCGCCGCACTTTGTTAATTTACTTTCTTCATTGCACAGTGGAAATGGATAGCTGCCAGAGCTCTCTTCGGTGTTTATTGTGATGACGCTTTACCCCCTGGCATGTTTATGTTTTGGGGGGGAAGGATTTTTTTTTTCTTTCAACCCACTTCACGCACGAGGGTCCTGCCTAACGAGAACCTATAATTTGCCGCTCCACTATTTTGGAGATGTTTCAGTAGTAACAAAGTGGTGCAAAAAAATAATGATGGAAGCATCGTGGTGCCTGACCAGGAAAGAAGAGGTATGAAATATTCGAAAAATTGGAATAAAAAAATGCTGCATGAGTTTATAATACAACCTGTTGAAAGTATTTTCCCATAAAGCTTAGAAATTCCCAAAGTAACATATGGGAGGCCCGAACATGCCCGGAGGTGATTCCCGGCGGAGACCGAAATTCGCGGAGTCATTGCAGATGTCATCATGAAAGTTCAAATGAAAAGGAAGCGTGTGTCATTCACAAAACGGAGCCTGAGGATCGATGTAAAGTTGTTTATGACAATACTAGCATTTTGAACGTAATCTCGACATCTCAATATTGGACATCACTGTTGTATCTTTGTGTCTATTGTATCGATCTGCTCACTTCTCTATTTTTCATTTATTCGGATTCCGTCTTGTTTACTTTCCTAATAATCTACTTACTTACATTTTACATTACCTATACACCATTTATCCGCTTCTAATGCCTTGCATATTCCACTATGTATCGAGCCTTGTTATACCAGATACGTCCTTAGCCGAAAAATCCCAGAAGTACAAAACTGTATCTATATATTTCTATCATTACCCAAAAATACCGTCGATTCGTGAGCACTCTTCACCGCTCTGTTCAATCGTACTACACATTCCCGTGAACTGCGGTAGGTTTTCCGAATAAAAAAGATAAATGAATATGTCCGTTTGTTCAGTATCGTGCACGAACCTTCGCGGTTGAGGTATTATGGTTACTACGTGATCGCTCGAGCGGGCATTCCATA
This sequence comes from Listrodromus nycthemerus, assembly GCA_963978505.1. Taxonomy (NCBI): domain Eukaryota; kingdom Metazoa; phylum Arthropoda; class Insecta; order Hymenoptera; family Ichneumonidae; genus Listrodromus; species Listrodromus nycthemerus. The sequence goes on along the minus strand of OZ021681.1, from coordinate 11,022,603 downwards.
CTTCCTTAGGGACAGATTCGTTGCTTCATCGTTCAGTAACAGGAACTCGTCGGTTACCCTTTGGCCGAGTACAAGAGAAACCGCGTAGAGCGAAGGACGAAGATACGTGAAGACTAAAGAAAGGGAATTGAGGAGGATGAGAGGAGAAAGAGTCCTGTCAGAGTGGAGAGCCGAGAGTCGAGCTCCCGCGATAGCGTGCACGCGGACAACCCTTCCTCGTTTCGTATTCAGTCGGCGTACTCCCCAGCATGCACGCTCCCGTATAGTGCGGACACATACACACACGCGCACACACACACGAACGATACACCATACCGTGGCATCTTTCGGATGAATCTTCTCTCTCCCGTTTACCCTCGCATTCGTTCCCGCCGCGCCTTGCCGTCCCGAACCACGGGCTCGAGAAGAGATCGAAGATCCTCGTGAGCAGACTCGCAGTACGCGGACCACATATTAAGTGGCAGGATCCACGGCCCCTTGGCACTTGACTTTCCCCGATCAAGAGCATCGAAAAGACGTTCGACGCACGGGAACTTTGATCGGCAGGCAATCCACCGATCGAATTTATTCAATTCGTTGTTTTGGCTCGATTCCAATGGTTTAAAGGAGAAATTGCTTCGTCACGACGGACGACCCGCTGAGTATTATAGTTGAAACATGTAATTACCAATCTGTATCGATCATCGATTGATTAATGGATTTCGAGGGCACCGAAAGATTTTTATTGACGAAAATAAGTAGATTTTGATGGATAATTCGTACAGAGACGTTCATGTTAAGTACTAAATACTTAACATACACGTGAACATATGAAGTATTCAAAGTAGCAATTACTTCAAATACTCAGGCCAGAGTACGTGAGTACCGAACCATCGAACACTGCCGGAACTTACGTGCTGAAGTCCTGTGTAATGGGAAATGACTCGCTACTTGGTACTTCAATAACTAGTTCACGTACTTAGTGCATTTATCCAGTTCTTAAAACTTCTCTGTTTTTATAATTTTACAGTTTTTTTTATATTGCCAAGAGCAGTTTATAAAGATTCTGGCGAAAAACGTACAAACCATTTTTAATGTATGGGGTGTAAACATATAGGCAGCAGTCTAGTGTTTTTGATCGGGTAGGGTTCGAAGTAATATCAAAAACAATCTCCTCCAACCAGTTATACACACATATCTAGATAGCATATCCAGGGTTGAATAAGTTTTTCAAGGACCGCGTACGAACTTATTTGAAGGAATTAATTATTCAACTAATGTACTTACTTAAAGTGAAGAGAGTATATTCGTAATCAGAAATGCTCGAAAAGATTAAAGCGGTAAAATACAATCGATGGGAAAATAAAGATATTTTAAAGACCGTGACGCTAATCGGTACAAGAAAGATGGGTGTTGCTGATCTCTCACCAAGATATTTCTTAAAGTGCGTTATCTCCTAATTGCTCGCAAGATGAGAATAAATAAAACGAGACAAGGCTCAGCTGGCCAGGTGAAAAGTGATTGATGAAACCAAGTACAGTAATAATCTTGTACGATAAAATCGCGAATAATACAAGATCTCGCATCCCGACAATCGTTTTCATGCTTGACCTGCCTGTCTATGGTGCTCTGGCTGTTTCTGGACTCACAGAGAGGTTTCCCCGTGTGTTTCTCGACACCCGCAACAGAAATTCTTTCCCCGATGTTTCGTCTTTCTCTTTTACAACGCTCGTTCCCTTTCCAAATGGTCGTAAAATCTCCGTTAAAAAATCGAATTAAAACTAATGTACCCGACTGGAAGTTTTTATGTAAATACTGGAAAATTGAATCTCATGTACAATTGTAATAAATAATTAATGCTCAGTGTATTAAGAGCGTTATTTCTAATATTTTCGATACGCTGCATCTTTTTTAGTTAACTTTTTTCTCTACGAAAGTACTCGAATTTTTGTGATTAAACTTAACTGCTATAAAAAAGTTAATTACTAATTCATCACAATTGTACATCAAACTTAATGGGCCGATCTTTGTATGAGAACTTTTGAATTTACTATTTTTTACAGTGACTACTGAGAGCAACGAGGCGAGAAATCCTAAGGAACATGATGCATACAAACTAAGTTTGAAACATTCCATATCGCATACGCTTCTACAGCAACTGTCTATATCCGTTCGCGAAACGCCGAGGAATTCCTCGTTAAATGGGCTACCCTATTTTTACGTGTCGCTATAAAGTGTTGACATGAACTTGCCGAAAGTTGCTGCGAATATAAAAAATGTCTATAAATAATTCACGATCTTTTTATCGTCTTCTGATTTTTTTTTTTCGTGTCTTAAAGATTTTTTTTCTTCAAATAATTTATTTGACATTATCGTTTGGCACAAAAGCAACCACAAGGAAATAAAATATGGTTTATTGCATGGCTTTCACAATTCACTTATATATATAAATATATATATTAAAAAATCCTTTGAAGCTTACGATGAGCTTACAATCAGCCTGCGATCTATTTTCCGAGGCTGTCCATCCTGTTTGCCCTGTTTGAAAGAACAACTTCCACATCATCCAGAATTCCCCCATGATGTATATACTGCCTGCATACCGTCCACGGTGCACACAAGTATTCGGAGAGTAATACACGCTCGGGCGCAATATTCTCTCATATATGTATAGTGTATAAGAGCAATGCATGTGTGGTAAGTACGGGCGTTTGACGCGGGGATTCGAACTCGAGCGCGGCCAGTAACCTCATTGGCGGCGCCTGGAACCTCGCCCTGGGTGCACCAAGTGCATTCCCGTCGGTAGACGGAAAGACGGGACACCGAAAGAGAGGGAGTTGCATACACACGCTTGCAGATGCACACGCACAAACGCACACGCATACATACGCACCGAGCGACTGCGCAAATGCTCGCAAGTTGCAACCATACCGCCCTCATCTTCTTCTCATTCTCATTCTTTTTCTTCTTCATTGTCTCTTCTTCATTTTCTTCTTTGTCTTCGTCGTCTCCTTCTTCTCGTCCCGATTCGTTACATTGGAAGGCGAGCAAGCGCGATAACCAATATAAAACGCAACATTGGCTTCTCTCCAGTTGGCTCGGCTGTCGCGTTAATCGAAGCCGGGATTAATTAGCGCTTGGCGTTTCGATGGTAAGCACAAGGGTATCGACGATAATAAAGCTCCGAGAAGCGAGAGAAGAGATTTTAATTATTCATAAAAAGGTCTGAAATATTTCTGCATAGCCTCAGTGTACAAACGCGTAAGAGACGTGCCGAAGCCAAATATCTCGGGGCACTTCCGTGTTCGAGCGACTGACATGCACGATGTGTGAACAACCGGACGATTCGATTATCCCACGGCTCATGAATTGCCGTACGAGTATCGTTAAAATGTGAAAATCATCGTTGGAAGCGAAGTATTTTGTTTTTAATTGTGGATTTTAACTGTCGGTGAAGCACTTGTTCATTCCATTGATAATTGTGCAATCGCTGTATTTTTTTTACGGTCTACCGATAATTATCTGTTGCGTTAGGAGAAAATATGGCTCGCGGTCTTTTTCGATGAAATATTGTGTATCGGTGACAAAACATTTCTTAAATATTACCCCATACACGGTTCGAACCGGGATCAACACCTTTAGGGCTGCGAACATAAAAAAAAAATTATCTCTCCGAGAAATGCGTCTTTTTTATCCATTCTTTTTCTCATACTGCAAAAATAATTATCTTGGAGGGGTTGTTTTTTTCATAATCGAAGAATGCAATTTCTCTTATTAATTTTTTTTCCTTCGTCGTTAAGGATATTGGCAAAAGGGAGTGAGAGAATCCCGAAGAGAGGCGTCGTGCATTCTCACGTGCGCGCACGTGCAGTGAAAATACACACGCATCCGCAGCACGACGCCGCGTTTGCGCGGAGTCGCCGTTCGGCGTGGGCAGAATAATGCCCGAAGAAGCAAAAACCTTCAAGGTGATGCGTAGTTTTCTTTTAAGTACGTGGAGTATAAATCGGCGCAAGGGTTTCGCACCAAGCAATCGATATACGCGCGGGTACCTCAGCGAGTATGCGACTCTTGCAATTAATACTCGTACACCGATCTCGCCCCCCCCACGCGCCCTCGCGGCAGGTGATCGATTAACGTCTTCTGCCCCCGAGCGAGGTCGGAGAACGAGGTCAGGGTCGGTGCAAGGGTCGCGCATTACGGTAGAACCATAAGGTTCTCTAGTGCACGTACTCCTTATTCTTATTCTCCTTATTTTTCTTCTTCTTCCGATTCTTCTTGTTCTTATTCCTTTTATAGACTTCTAAATATACCACTGGGAACTCAGGCAAACGTGTGCACAGCTTTGTTAGTGTTGCCAGATAGAAAGCTTTGTGTTAACCCGTGGATGCTCTTTATTCATTTAATTGCTTATTTTTCAATTTAATTTGTTGTTTCTTTTCCCGCCTTGGGTATTCCGTGGAGAACGCGAATGGCCGGAAGCTCGTCAACGCGACCTAACGTTTCGATTCTCGACACACTGTGTGCCATTTTGATCGCGTGAAAAGAACTGCTGTTTCCATACATGAGTCTCGCTTCCTTCTCTCGAGGTAACTAACGACGGGACACGCCAGATTAACGACGTCGCGTTTGTGTATGCGTGAATCTCTGTGTATTTTGGCAACGGTCTCCCCCTTACTCGAGGCATTGCGCTTGCATTCAAAACGGTTTACAGCTATTTTTATAATGCAGCTGGTATTCCACGGTTTTTCGAGGGAGAAACGCATATATCTGTTTCCGTCTTTCTCACCTCCCCACTCTCGCAGTCGTCTCCCTTTCTGCCATCTCACGCGTATGAGTACCGTGATGATTACAGATTATAGTTTATGGCTTTCAGTTTATGTTTAAACGTGTGTTCTAATTTATTTTCTTTTTATAGATTTAATTTTTTTTTTTTCGTTTCATTTTCATTATGAGCGCCCTAGATGTATTTTTCCTTCATCTGATATTACTTCAATTATTATGTTTATCTTATCTCACTTTTCGTGTTCAATCGCCCAGCACTCGTGAAGTACTCACCGATCTCACCTATGTTTTCCTTGACACTGACGTAGCTGAACTCTCCGATGTATTATTTTTATTAGTTACTATCTTCGGATTTAAACTGCTATATCTTCACTCAATCTCTAAATTATCTAATAGTTGCACTGAGGCGTTAATGAAATAATCAATCAGTCAATATGTCCCTCCTTTTGCCCACTACTCGCTCCCTCGTTTTCGAAGAGTTTCAGAAGTCGTAAGTGCCCTTCGAGACGTCTTTTACTAGCCGGCAAACTTTTTTATATACGAGACGTTAAACTTCTTTCTCCCAGTGTGACCGAATCAACTCGATGTTTTTAACTGGGAAAAAAGTGATTGTAATAGCTTTGAAATTACGAAATATACCGAACACTTCCGGTTGATCTATATATATATATATTCTGTGCGACTCATCCAATAAATTTTTAATGCTCCTTACAAGCACTGTTAGTTGCACGACGATGTGTTTGAACTAAATCTGGGCTCGTTCGTTATGTCTGCTATTCTAGCCGAGATAGTTTCTGAAATACTCCAGGCAAGTATTTACTATCCACGTGCTCCGGAACTGTCTCGTTATCGGTCATTGGTTATTTGTCTACGAAAAACGAAAATAAGAAAAATTCTGACGCCAATGAGACGTGTTCGGTATGACTTTTTATTCCTACACTGATCCAATTCAGGCTAATGAGACTAGCTGGGAGATGTAGCAAATTATTACGTTGCATTTTATTGTTAAAATCTACATTGAACTTCCATGCAAAATAAACCATATTAATCGTCTCGAAATCGACTCTCAATTCTCCCAAAAATGTTAACTACTAAACTAAGATTTTAACAAATCTTAGAGAGTAATTTACAAAGAGTATAAAAAGCTTATTCGCAATTTTTCCAAGAAATTTCACTGATGACGGTCCCACAGAAAAAGAAACAATGAATAACGTATTCGAAGGAATTTCGCGAAAGAAGCAAGGCTTAAGAAAACATAACAAAAAAAATGTTGTTTGCCGAAACGGAGAGGGTCATCGTTCCGTTGGATCGTCAAAGATTCCATCTTGGGACTCGGAGCGGACGATGACGCAAACCGGTCGGACCCGGTTAGACCCGGTGTGGGCATCCTCGACAGGAGGAAACGGAAAACTATGGAAGGTTCATGATCCTCCATACGCCTGCACAGCCACCGAATACGGCGAGGTAGCGACGTAAGCATCTCTCGACCAGCGGTGGAACGTCGGTGCGTGCGATTCGCGCACGCACTGCACACTCGATACACTGGCTCGCGCCACTGGCGGATGATACTCGATCGTGGATTCTCGTCGTTTGTTACCGATCCCTGGGACGTCCCATTCATTCGAACGAGCACACGAGATCCGCGACGAAGAGTCTGAGGAACGCGAGGGTCCAGTCGATCTCACTACTTCCGCGATGCGCAAGCGCGACGGGAACGTATTAACTGCGATACCCTATCGCTGGATCAAAAAATATACGAAAGGTTCGTCGGTCACGAGATTGATCTAGTGAAACTGTCGTTTGCAAGAAAAAATTATTTTTCAATTTCTTCCATCGCTGTTAATCCTTAATAATAAAAATGTTCACGATTGGAAACATCGGTACTGAGAGTTGAAAAAAAATATCGAGAATGGTTCAGCACTTTGACGCGAAGTGTATACACGCGAGACACGGTTTTGGATACAGAAAAAATACATGAATTGATAGTATATTTAAATAGTTATAGTTCAGGAAGAGAAATTATGCTTCGAATAGTTGAGTATAAAGCAAGCTTTTGTGACGGTTTTAATCATCATTGCAGTTTATCGTCTTCCCGCAGGTTTTCGTTGCACCAGAGGTCGGCCGCCTCGTATTGATCCTCGTGAAATATCCAAGATTTAATATTGTCATTTTTTTCATTTTATTTTTCGATACACGCCAATTTCACTGTTTCTCAAATAGCTCGTACGTGGTAATTCGAAAAATCGTGCTTTCCATTAACATTTTTTCAAAATCTCGTCAAACTACCATATTATCGTTTGTACAAACACACTTCGGAATACGCCGTTAAACATTTTATTTTTAATTATATATTCGTGTTTTTCAAGACCACATCGCACGATTTGTGGTTGAAAAAAAAAAACGGAACAAAAAAATTTAATATCTTTGGTCCTCCATACCCTATATCATTTACGAAAAAAAACGAGAACTAAAGAATAAAATATAGTCGTATTTATATTGCAATTATTCAGCGTATTGTCGTCAACCTAAGTTGCGAATTATTTCTTCCGCTGGTTGTCTTTTTGTATTTCCTCGTCCGCATTTCCCTATTCTTCCCTATTCAAATGCAACATACATATATATATATATAAATATATACATGTATGTATACACATTTTTTTAAATTAAATAAATTACGAGAACGATTTGTGATCCACGCAGTTGCAGAACTCCCATCGATACAAATAACCGATAGTCGCTTGTCAGCCGCGAGCACATCGGTCGACTAGAAAAACCATTAGATTTTTTTTTTTCAACTTTTTTTGCTCATTCGTTATCTTCAGACAAGAATATCCAGTTCAATTGATAGAACTAATACACGGCGCATTTATTTGGTTTATCTCAATAAAATTACGTCGAAACGAAAATATCTCGTAGACTAGAGTTCTCCTCCTAATAAAAACTGAATTGTTCGAGTCGTTCTTCTATATGATTTTATTTTGTAAATTAAAACGACAACTCTCCCACTGATTGATTCATCAAACGCAGTATAAATTACGATGGGAGACGCGAGTGTCCTCACGATAATCACGCACGTGTCTTTTTCTCCCGAGATCATCGCGCGTTGCAATAAAAACTAACGCCATTTTGACACTTTGGTAAATCTATTCGTCAGAGATTCCCCTGGTTCGTTCGCAAACTGCGTCGTAAGTGCTTTGCGATCTCTGTCACGCAACGTCGTACTTCCCGCATTGCGAGTTTATTGTAACGTTAATGTAACGTGTCCGGTTGCACCGTAAACGCTAATTCACTTTATACCGTAACGCACGCACCGTTTCACGTCCGTTTGGTAGTATAATTTTTTTATTTAGTTTTTTTTTGGTTTTTGGCAACGTTCCTTTGGGTTCATTCCAAATTTTCGTTATTCTTCACTCTTCGGTCTCAAATTTCTTCTTCACTTCGAACGCGCCAGTGGTAACGTTGTTTTGGCGAATTTCCGGACAGACCCCGGATACTCGGATCGTCGTATCTCCCGTGCAAACACTGGAGCGAGGAGACACAAGACCTGCAACATTTAAAGCGCAGCAAGTTTAATACCTAATTTCACCACCTTGGTAAAAAACAAAAATAATGAAATGTATACGAGGACCTCGAGTCAGCGGTCCCTGCCGCTGTTAATGAAGTCGAGGTCCTAGTGAATTATTTTCTTTGCCTAGAAAACGAATCGTAGTGCTTATAAATGATCAATTCTTCAGTATCTACAAAAATGTTCTCAATACAAATACATGTATTATAATGACACTAATTTTCGCAGTAGAATTTTAACGTGGATTTTCGTAGTCATTTATGCGAAACCTAACTATTCGGTCTATATAATCCCTTATTTGTTTTCCGATGAACTTTCGGAAAACCAGGTGTATATTGTCTTTTACCTTCCATGAATGCGTAACCTTTTGATGAATTTTCAGTTTCTTTCAGATCACTACCGGTTGACAAAAAAAATGAGGAAGAAATTATACAAGAATCCCTTACGAATGCTTTTGCAAAAAACAATTCCAAAAAAATGTTCTGGACCTCAAGTTTTTATCCATTGACCCATATTTATTCTGTCCTGTTCCCAAGAAGGGCCTTGGAAAATAAATATATGAATTTCATTCCGTTTCAACAATTTCGAAAAAAAATGCCACTCTACCTTAAATGGCAAGTGCGACAGGCAATCAGCGTATAAAAAAAAACAATATTCTCGAGAATTTTAATATTTTTTCAACATGGATTATTTTGGGTATAAGCGGTTGGATAAGGAAAGCTGAGCGCTTTAGTTATTCGTCATAGTCCAGATTCTACTTCATTATAATTCGAAACGATTTAGCTCCGGATATAAAATTTTTCGTGTGTGTTTTAGCGCGAATCACCGACTCTTACGTTATTCAATAGTAACGAGATTAAATATTGCACACAGTATCGTTTGTCTATCGTACGCGATGAAGTGAATATTTTAAGACAGAGAATTCACCGTGTGCTCTAAATAGGCCCTCGGCGATGTTGTAACTGCGCCACCCCACTGACTTCTTCATACTCTGTGTCGAGCGTGAGAGACTCCCTCTCGTGCTGGTATGCTTTTCACTCACAGTTTTCCAACCAGTTGGCCCGATATTAAGGTGCTATCATTACAGAATAAGTTTTTTCAAGAATTCGTTAAAACTCCACGTACACATTATCCAATACGTTATCCAAACATTTGTGCAATTTACATAAGATTTACCGCACCTAAACCGATATATTTATACTTGAACTTGGCGTGATTCGCACGTAACCACTGCAACAAACACGTCGTAACGACACGTTCGCTGTTCTACCGTATAAACAAAATTCGAGAAGTGAAGCAAAAATTAGAGTACGTTGGAGTTGCATAACACAGATTTGCCACAAAAATTTGAAAAAGATTTACCCTTCAGTTTTCGAGGTGTGGTGAGCTAAGGAAGTTAAAGCTAGTCAAATAAACGCCAGAATTTTTAAGTCATCGACTCAAACGTTTAGGCACCTATTATTATGAAATTATTATATATACCATTATTACAGTAAATTCCTTTTATATTCCACTAGATTTTTCAATGTAAAAGAACCTTAATTGCAACGGTATACAACAAATTTTATTGCTTCCTTATAATTTTATTATGAATAGTCGTTCAATTTTTCAAGAATAATGGGTGATTTTTTCTCGATCTTGATAAATTACTATTCGCGTTTAGTTCAGCGTTTCTCAAGTTTGAACTCAGTGCGAAGAATCCCGTTTTGCATGGAGTGTCTTTTTCAACAAACCTCGATCAGGCTTCCTGAAGCTCGCCCTTGGCTCCCGTCAGGCTGTGATGATGTCTCGTCGCCAGTTTGCTCGCGAGGTCGTGCATCACGTCCCTGTAGATAACCGTATCCAAATTTTCCCCCAGCATGTAGAGAAGAAACCAGTCGCCGACTTTACTTCGACGAACTATCGTCTCCACGGCTTCTCGTCGCACGAGACGAAACCTCAACCTCAATAGATACACCCTCGTTCGTGGCGAAAAAATTATGACAATCTGAAAGAAAAAATAACGAAAGCACAAGGGCAAGTTATAAAATCGATATTTTTTAGCACAACCTGCTCACAGTAGAGCAAAGTTCGCTGTGATGCTTTATCTGGGGCAGTGGTATAAATATTCATAAGGATTCTCTCAGTGTCATGAAATAGAGTGGATTTGAAAATTCATCTATGCACTTTTTCCGATTTTCTTTTTTTATTTCAACGCATAATTTTTATAACTGCAGAAGCTTGGAAGTTGTTGACTGGCAAGCTTTATCGTTAAACATTAACCACGCAAATGGACTCTGCAATCCATTCGGTCTTCGTCCATCGAAATAGGAATATTTTCCACCGCAAAACAGATTGTTGCATTATAAATTTCACGAATGAAAAATTTATAGGTGAGAATGTAACGATTCTTTGTGGGCTGTTGGCCAAACTCTGACAATATAGAACCCGCAGGATATCTTTATGACACCAAATTTTATCTTCGGAAAGCCTCCGTCAATGCACTGCTATATAAAAAAAAAATGCTCACTCGTGGAATTTCATTCTCTAAAGGTCTCGAAGGGAAATTTCTGCGATGCAAGGAATAACCGTGCAGATATATTCAGCATCACAACTATATCTGGCGTTTTAACGATGACCATCTCGGTGCTTGATTTAAATCCTAAGTATGTTAGATACGGAAGTTATTGTACTTACTCTGTACAATACAGTCACGAGGCTGAGAACGCCGAGAAAAAGAAACCAGAACCATAGAAATACATAGATCTTCTCGTTAACGACGTTGAGCGGAAGTATGCAGACTGCGTCGTGCCTCTCCACCTCGCCGCTAACGCCATACTTATAAAAAGTACACTTGGTCATCCTCGGAAAGACGTAGATCATCGGATCGACGCGATCCTCCTGATCGGATTCGAGGAACCTCAATACGTCGATGCCGAATGTGAGAAAAGCACCGTCGAAGAAACGATTCATCAGGAACATCTGGCCTGCACGATGAAAACATTATTTTAAAATTAATTCGATCGATTCAACCCCCATCGCTTCTCTCAGTATCATCGCGAATGGCATTTCAGCGAAAGGGGTTGATAAAGTCCGGCAATTTAATTGGCCAAGAGTAGAATTTTCATTGTGTGCGTAATTTAATTATTCAAGATTCATACAGTTTTTCGCGAAGATTCTAATTCGAGACCAGCTGTCTCGTTGCCAAGTATTTTCGTGAATCGTTCATTCACTGCTGAATTGCTATTTCTCTCGCTTTCTCTCTCTCTCTCTCTCTCTCTCTCTCTCTCTCTCTCTCTCTCTCTCCCTCTAACTAGCTCGTTATGTCACGTTATAGTTTCGTTGCATTATTTTAATGGTGGTCAAATTATCCGTGGCTGGATGAATGAAGAAGCAGCTTGATTTATTTTTCCATTGAGAATGACAATTTTTTTTCTATTTTGTAAACATTTTTTCCTCGACCAACATGCTTCAGTACAAAAATTTTGCTACTGTATTTCGAATTGATACTCACCGATAACGTTTATCAGCGCGAGAAGTTCGCAGATGTAATATCTGTATGCCCACCAATTGTGATACCTCAGATTTTCCCACAGATAATCCAGAAGCATTTTCTTCTTTTGCTTCTTCTCGACTTCCGAACAAAGGCCGATATCCAGATCCATCATCAGAGCGTGAATCTTTCCGCCTTCCCAACCTTTCCACAACCAGCGTGGTGTGTAGAATAAAATCGCCTGGAAATCGACAAGAAATTCCAGATCAACTAATTAGTAAACTTAAGGATATGATAACAGCCAAAAATACTTTTTCTATCGTTGAACAGAAAAATTAGAGACGCGGGACCGCTGTCACATTCAACAAAACTAGAAATGCTGAATTGAAGAAAAATTTCTAAATGTGTTACAAATGCTTGTAATATCCCTTTAGAATTTGGAATTAAGTTCGAGCTTAAGATGAAACTTAAGTACGAAATCAAGTTCTAAGGTTCAATCTTAAGTTTGTCCTCAACAAAGATTTTGAGAACGCAATGAAGTTCGCACCGAAATTTGAACTTAAATTCGATCTGAAGGGTGATCTCAACTTCATGCTACGGTATTAAATGTTAGCCCTAACACGCAGAAGAGTCTCAGAATGACGAGGACCTGGAAGAGCTGTTGGGCGAGCTTGAACCGCCGGGAATAATCGGCCTTCGGAACGGCTATAGAGCGATTAATCCAGGGGGTGTTTATGAATAATTAAAACCTAAGGCTCTTAGGAAGACTTAGAATAATTAAAATCCATTATTTGGCACTCCAGGGGCGAAGAGGTTCTCCAGGATTCAGACTGATAAAAACCGCGGACCCTTTGTAGACTTCAAATAATCAGAGTAAATTTCGTAAGTATTAAAATTCTGACGTCATCCTAAAACTACTCAAGAAATATCTACACACGAGTGTATCCAAGACGGGCAATTGTACTCGCTCCTCCTCAGCTAACAATTTTCAAAAATCACTTTCATTCCTCAATATCTGCTTATCAATAAAATTCCAGAAATTCGTGCGTCAAATAAAAAATCTTACGGGTATAGCTGTGATTAACCAAAGTGGCCGTGCAACAAACGAGCCGGTCGAAGACAGCGAGGCCGCTGCATCATCATCCTTCAAACCGATGCCCGTACGAAAGGAAACAATAAATTATATGCTTGGACTCTTAAGCCGTGGCAACGTTGCGAGCTGTCACGGAAAATTTACAGCGATATATATTTTCTCCAATGAAAGAGTAACAATTGGTGGGGGTGACACAAACTATGCGGCGAAGCCTGGAGGGGGGGCTGGAGATGAGGCCTCGATCGGTCATGATACAAAATGAAATGCTCACTCGTTTTTAGGTACCAGGCAAATAGTCGCTTACACACACGGTCCACCCACTATAAACTCGAAGGTTGCGAAGAAACATTTGTGCAACGGCAAAGAAGATGCAAAGAGCAACCGTGTGCAGATGCACTTTGTTCAGGTCTATTGTTAAAACGTTCCCGGCTGCATCCACGCCAATTCGCACGGTCCACCCTCGGGAAATATAATTTTCCTCTTGACTGAACATTGTAAAATCTCAAGATTATTCCCGAGATCTTTGCCTTTCTGAAAAACGCCGGAGAGTCGGTGAACGGGAGTGAGATATCGTTTGGTTTATCTGGCAAATTATACATTGTTACTGCTTCGAGAGCAATTCGGTCTTGCTACAGTAACATCGACCACCTGTCGCCACCGTCCTTGACGGCGTGCTCGCAAACAATTTGCAGATATAATAAGCGCCGAGAGCGTGAGACACAAGGTGAGAAAATATACCAAAAGAAAACGTCGAAAGATCGGGTCGCTGAGCTCCCGGTGAGCGCGATCCTATCATTCTCGTTCTTTCATTGGCTTATCTTCGGCCTCGGGGTTCGCAGAAATCTTCGCCCTGGCTCCGAGCCGAAGAGAAAAGTGAGCGAACGTCGTCGACTTTGAGCTCGGAATTCTCAAACGGCTGCGGCATCCCTCGGCCGGTTAATTACTTCGATATCTCAAAAGTTTAGCAGCGTTCCTCGTTCGTCCTCTTGTTCGGTTCTTTCTCCCCGACTCGCCGAGCTTCGGTGAGCGGCTGGCGAGCGTTAAAGAACGAAGAGATGAAAACGAACAGGCGGGCATGCCCAGTGGCACCGACGATAGTTGGCTTCCAGCGAATTCCCGAAGAGAGAAAAGAGACTGACGCGCTCGTTAATTACCCAGACACGGTTAGGCACTCATTCGCTCGATGGCGATCGTCTCTCAGGACTAAAGGGATTAACGCCGAATGTTTTTCCGTTCGAGTTATGTCGGCAGTTTAAGTGGACGGTCGAATAATGGATTTTCCACGGTGAAAGTAATTTAGCTGAAAGAATGAGAAAAATCGAAAGAATTCGCTATGACAATTTAAATCGATTTGGAAAGATGTTTGATGAAAATCATTTTTTATTCGCGACGATTTTTGGTTGATATAACGATGATATATTGTGGTTGAGTTTGAGTTTGAGGATTTTACGATTAAGTAAGGTGCAGTAGATTCTTTTTGTTATGTACAACGTCTTAACACATCGTAACATATTTCGATGTTTAAATTTATAGAAGCTTAGTGGAAAGAGTGCGAACATTTTTCAAAAATTCTCTCGCTGTTTCATCGAGTATAGTGAGAGAAAAGAATCTTCATGCCCGTCTCAACGATAATATATTTTGGTCGGCAGTTTCGAGTATTTCGCGTGTGAGTTGAGACTTTTCGGATGAAATACAGTTGTGTAACATTTTTTTATTGGTTTCACCGTCCCGGCGTTTTGGAGCACGTTCGCAAGTTCAAATTTATGGCATCTCAGAGAAAACCTAGGTGGGTTACACAAATTGTGCGTTTTTTTATCGAGCTGTTCGTGTTAACCGTACGTGTTAACGCGCCGGCTGGAAATTTGAATTTCGCGAATTACTTTCTCTTGCAATTTTCGTCCATTGACAGAGCATCTTCTCTAATTTCTTGGTTTTTTATTGTCATGTCTCGTCTCCATGAAACAAAAGCAAAAAGATGATGAAGCAATGTGAAAGTTACTAATTACATAGTATTTAATTTTTAACCATTAAAAAAAGCTTAAATATTTTTTCTTCCCAATAATTCGATATATAATGGACTTTTCGTCATCAAAGTTGTCAGAGAGTAAAAAAATTCGTATCGAATGACATTTACCTCTGTCATGAAAAATGTTAATGGTAACGATTTCATAAACCATCTCGAACAATGGTACATAACGTGGAAAATAACTTCGGGCGCATTCTCATACTATGGCTTTCCCATAAACTGCGGCTAGGTCTCTGGGTTGCACATGGTGCGAGCTCACGACGGTCGTTTACCGCCACGGGCGAGTTGGGAAGAAACAATGGACAGAAAGTAAGAAAGAAGTATAGTAGGATGAGAGAAGTCGCGGTCCCCGTATACGATATACGGATAGGACGATATTTTACGCTAGTAGTATCCGATCTCCGGGAACACGTTTATTCACACACATCCACAGACACCGAGCCGGGAATTTTAGGATCCGTGTCAACGAACCTATCCAGTGTAAGGCGTTCCTTTTCTCCCTCGCTTCTCGTTCCTCGCTCACGCGCTTTAAACGCGCAAATAGTTTTTACGGGTATGAGTTTGTTGGCGATCGTCCAGAGACGAGCAGAATCCAAACCCTCCGCGACTCTTTCAGCCTCTAACGTTGTACGCTATGCATAGAATTACGTGAAATAATACTCCACCTAGCAAACGTGCAAAATACACACGGACGGGTGCGCGCCACGAGGTAAAATCCCAAGAGCGCGTAGAATAGATATACACAAGATATAATGGCATAGGACATATTCCGAAGCTCGGGCTACCCTCGGCATGCCATGGGACAGGAAGATAGCCGATCCCTGCATAGAGTTAGCGCGGGCAATTCGCGTTCGTGCCGTTCCTGCGTGCGTTAATCTCGCGCGGGTCCGCGCGAGAGAGCATTTATAATCAAGGCAATACACATTCTCGGCGACGAAGAAGAGAAAGACGACGAGTAGCAATGAGAGAGTTGATTGCGAACTCTGGCAACACATGTGCGGGCAACAGTATCGTGCGCTACGAAAAGGAACATTTGGACACTTTAATAAGCTTCGAGATTTTAGCTTTTGCTTGTGCCAACGCCGCCACTGATAAACGAGGCAAATAAACGATCCTAACGAGTTCCGAGGAAAAGCCGAGGGATATGGATTGCAGTCTCACGGATCTCGTTGCGAGAGTCGCCGAAGCTGCAAAGTGCATCTTATCGGTAATGCTTATTTCGGAGATTTTCTTGTCAATCAGAGCAAAACAGTTTTATTTTTGGTGCGACAATAAATTTATTTTGGACGAGGCGAAATAATCAAGGCTCAAATAGTTACAGCTAAATTCTTCGGTATTTAGCTTTGCCAAATTATGCAATGTGGTTATTTTAGCAAAAACGATTTTTTTTTTTCTTGCAGGTGCCGTATTAGTAAAGTTACGATATGTCTATATAGAGTTTTTATTTGAAACATTAATTAATGTAGCCGGCTGACAGAGTACAAATTTTACAGTTTCTTAATGACCGTTTCAACTGCGAGAAACAGTTAGACCACTCGTCATCCAGCCGTAGTTTCGCAGCGTGCAAATTAATATGAGCCGCATCGTATACATATTTGATGAAAGCATTGAAATTTAAACCTGAAACCATGTCGACGAGCCGTTACCATTCCGGGACAATTTAACATACTAGTATTCAACGTTATAGTATTCAAAGTCGAAATTAAGTCTGTAATATATCATTTATAATTAACACCTCAAGGAACGCCTGTGAATTTTTTCAGTAGAGTTTGTAAGGTTTCAGTCGATTTATTCCAGACGCAAACGAGCCATTAGCATGAATTTTGCAATCCATTTTAATTTGTTACCGAGTCAGGATAAATTAATGTCTGCAGAAGAGTAAAAAAAATTGTCAACTATTTTTCCGTGATCCCATCTAATAATTTACCGAAGGTTGTAGGTCGATTTTTTAAAGAATATTTCATCATCGATGACCCTTCGCGAATGGCAGTGTTGTTTGCTCTTACTTGAAGTAACAATGCGAAGATAACCCACTGGTAATACTTGTGCTGCTTGACAAGGGGATGATAGCCATGACCGTGCATCTCGGTCTTGCTGTTCGTGACACCTGGGTAAGGTACGGCCTGTCCTATCGACATGTTGTACGCGTGGATTATGCTGTATGTAGTGTGAAGCCAGCAGAAGGTCTCGAGCACGACCTTGTCCACGGCACCGGAGCTCTCGCAATGAATCGGCGAGCCTGATATGCTCTTGCACGCCAGTGTCAGACATCCAGCTAGCAAAAACGCAACGGTCACCCGATAGTGAAGTCGAAACGTAAATGAATCCTCCGACGCTCGTTGGACCTTGAACAGGGACCTTATCGAGCCGAAGATGTCGATCATCTTCAACATTATAGGCATTTTCGTGATAAACCTTCGTCCGCTTGTCACTTCCTTCTACAAAAGTTACGATGAATTTTTCTCAAAACTTCATCTTCTCCTTTTTTTTTTTTCATTAACGTATCGAACTGCTAGTGGATCTCGATGAAGAGGAACTCGAGTACAATCTTATCGAGAATTCCGACCAATCCTTCGATATCAGAATCAACATGTTCACCCGCGAGACTCGCATCGCGCGGAAACTTCTTTTTTCTTGTACAACCGTTTGTTTATTGAATTAGATCGAGTTATTCAAGATGCGAGCACTGTTGTCTCTGCCCCACGTGGGTCTCGTCAATGTCTTCGACCGTGCACAAGCTTCCACTCCTGATGACATCACACTCTGCAAGTTATTCAAGCACTTTGATGTATTCAAATTTAGCCACCGTGGTAGAAACTTCGTCAAATCTCGCTGATAGATTCACCTTTCGGTCGTCAGGGCGGAAATAAAAATGGTGATATAATTTTTTTTTATTTACATTCAAACCGCGACACCGAAGAAAATGAGAGAATTAAAATTGTTCGGTGCGACAAGAAGATACGGCACGTTTTTATGTTTCAAATTCAGTCGCCGTGAAAGAAACTTTAGTAAAGTCGCATCGATCCCTTACTTTTTGGATCGCTAATGCGGTAATAAAAATTGTGACTTTTATTATTTTCTGATGTAATTTTCATTCACATCGCGACAGCGAGACAGGTGGGAGAATTGAGATTTTTCGGTGCGTCAGGAAGATAGGAGACACGAGACAATAGAGAGACACACGTGGGGCACAGAAGCAAGCTGTTAGAAGACTGAACGGACTTGAGGGGCATCTCTTGGCCTCGACCAAAGCGCCTAAACACATAACTCATATTATCTTTTACCGGAGTCTCTAGTTTCTTTCTCATACTCGAGGGAAGTTCCCTTGTCAGGTCAAGAGGTGCGAACGAGAATGATCCATGGGCAATCTTCTTGCCGCTGAATATACCAGCAAAGCCACCAAAGTTTCTGCGTTCATCAAATATTAATGTAATAACGGTACACAATACGGGGAACCCTTAGAAACATTGATTCCCCGGATTCAGGAATCGCGAATATTAGAAAAATCTAACTCTTTTTTTTGGTAAAAAAAAAAAAACATTTTATTCCTTCTGAGATTTTTTTTTATTCTCAATCGATTTTAACGATGAGTCGGTTCCGTCTGCGCTTCAACCGTCATCGACGATGCGTCAATGTGGCGTCAGTATCAATTTGAATCTCATTGGAGAGAAGAAAGAGATATTGATGAGAGCGAGTGCCTGGCACGATCAACTATTTGCTCATCACCGATGCGTTTGTCAGAAGTTCGCGTTCCTCGACCGGCCTTTGGCCCGAGACTCTGCGACGGGCTCTCGAACAGACACATGGAAATAAAAAAAGGAGCAAATGATCTGACAAAAAAATAAAGGTATAGAATAACCTAGTCATGTAGACGGAGCAGCACGAATTCTTAAGGAAGAACGGTACGCGCCAGGTCCGGAAAGAGCATCGTCTTCGCGTCTCAAACGACGGCAAAATCGAAAAGAGGCATCCGGGTCATTGTCAAGCTATATGTAGTT
Source organism: Listrodromus nycthemerus (assembly GCA_963978505.1). Taxonomy (NCBI): domain Eukaryota; kingdom Metazoa; phylum Arthropoda; class Insecta; order Hymenoptera; family Ichneumonidae; genus Listrodromus; species Listrodromus nycthemerus. The sequence continues at coordinate 11,003,685 of OZ021681.1, read as the reverse complement.
AGGCATATCCTCTACTTCTTTTGCCGCTGGTGCTTGTGCTGTTTTGCTGGTGACTTGTCCAAGAGAGCTCGTATAATTCCGGTGAGACCTTATATTACGACCTCGACCGATTAATTCTCTTATATCTCTTACTCGCCGCTTTCTCTCGCCTGGTACGACATATGTGTTATAAATAAATGTCAATAAAAATGAAGAAAAGAAAAATTCCTCGAGGCTCTTTTAGCGTCTGAGATCTAATTTAACCACGTGAGCCTCGTATTCGCAGCGATCTGCTGGTGTTTCTAAAAAAAATCCATGACCCAAAATGCATTGAATAATCAAAAGCTCTTAATGAGAAGCTCCGATCACACCGAAAATACAAGAAAAAAACTCAAAATTGAAAGTTTCATATCGCTTTCTTATAATAGTCCTTTATTTGCTAAACTTTTTCTGTAAGTAAGTAATATCGCTTTCATATCCTCATAAAAGTTAAGAGTAGAAATTTTTATAACACTTTCTTATAATAGTCCTTTATTTGCAAAACTTTTTCTGTAAGAAAGTAATTATTATATTTTTGCCTCAAAGAGAAAGCTGTGTGAATTAAGGGTCATTATGAGAAAGTGATATAAATATTTTAACCTTCAACTTTTATGAGAAAGCGAAATGGAAAACTTCAATTCCAATCTTTTATGCAGAAGCGTTGTGAAAGTGTCAGTTTTCAACGCTTTTCAAACATTAGTAATTAAGGAACATAATTTTCATGAATAACTTCCCACTGAATCTCTTGCAACGCCCAATTACAGCAAGAATAACGCGATATTAATTTAATAAAAAAACGTTGATTTTTTTGTTTCATTTTAGGAACCGAACAAGTGGAAAATGAAGAGTTGGGTCTTTTACCATTAATAAGACGTCCCGAAGCTCGCAGAAGCATGCCAATTTTTCTGGTTGGAAATGAGGACGATGCTCTTTCATAAAGAAGATGCATTCGTTCGTTTGTCCCTCTGTCCTTCGTGAAAATTGAAGCTATCGATATCAGAGACGGTCGAGACAAAACGGAGTGAGAGTTAGAGGCGAGGGTCGCGTTTCGTGTATGTAGTCTGAACCTTGTTCCACGATCGACTGCCTCAAGGCGAACATCTCAGGTGCCATCCCCGACTCTCGCCCCACTCGTTCCCGCTTCCGCCACCGTGTGTACTACTACTAAGCGAAAGCTTCAAGTTAATGTGCTTAGGGTTTCCTTCTTGGCAATGAACTAGATATAAGCCTTTGTAAGCAGGGGAATAAGTTGCTCAGACCCTGTGCCGTCGCCGCCGCAAAACCGGCGAACTGAGACGATGCTGTATAGCTATCATAGTCATAACTACAAAGATGCAATCGTTAAATCATTGAGATACAACTCTGAAGGTTTTATAATACTTTTAACTGCCAATATTTCAGACGGGAATTATCAAGAAATCATCGTCAACGAACACAGAACAACAACGAACAAAAAAGTAATTACTTCAGATCTGAAGCACAAACTTAAGTACAATCTTATTCATAAAGCATGTTATGTTCAATTTAGTATTAAATATGTATCGTCGCTCTATTCGATTCCGAGCCTACATTAGTCTCTACTAAAGTTAACTGTAATGACTCAAATTACACGGAAAGACCTCTTGCTCGGCCAAAAGACCGTAATTCACAAAGTATCGAGTTTTGAGCACTGATTTCTTCTCTGGTGGAAAAAAGTCATGATCTCAATTAAATTATGTCAGACACAGTGAGCTCATTTCGAACACTTTGGCATTATAGTTCGATCATGGTCTTGATCAACGAAAAAATAAATATCTCGATGGCTCTCAATCCTGTAACTCAAATATTTACAAATGGAGCTTCTTCAACCGTGAAACGTTACATCCGGGCGTTTGATTATATTTCGCAGAAAATTCATAGTACCCGGTGCACAATGAATTACAAAGTGGCGGTCCAGAGCGGTGACGAGGGATAAAAAGGTGCCACACTATACCGCTTCAGAAAACTATCAAACCGGATCTTGAACAAGGCACGAGTGTAGTCTAAGTTCGATGTAAGTAGGGCAACTCTCGTTATATATACACCAAAGTCGAGCTCCGTTGAGGCATACAGGGACGATTGCAGGGGCGCACCCACACGTGCAAACTTTTCGCTTAATAATCAACTGCTTTCGAGCGAACCCCCGCGCAGTTCTGATATCGTTTACGTGCGGATCTACGTTGCCCAAGACCGACAGCTCGATCGTTGACACCAACGCGAGTATATCAGACTAAGAGCTTTCACTCATTAAACGGCGTGTTCTTCATCGCACGTCTGCGAAAATTGGGACTCCGTAAGGCAACGTTACGAAAGCTCGAACGTGGCGCACTATTCGAAGAGTCGTGACTTTCTTGGAACTTTACTTATCAGACGACAAAAATTCCCACTCAAAATTGAATCTGCAGTCATTAATTTAGGCGGACGAAAAAAATCCGGAACTTGGGGTGTTGTTATAAGACAGACCTAAAATGGTCAGGAGAGGACAGAGTAGTCATTTCTATAAATCTCGGATATTTATTTACTTATTTCGCAAAGAAACTGAACTTATTATTTTTTGACAATTAGATGATTTCGCAACGGAAGATTCTGTGACGGAAATAACCTGACACATAATTGTAAAATAATTTGATGCAATACACCATTTCAGCTTTCGTAGTGATGCGAAAAATAAAGTGAAACAATACTTATATGACCAGACACAAAAGTTGAATACGAATTATTTTTTACCATTTTTTACATCAAGAATTTATCTAAGATAACTTAGTCACCGACATTGATTTGATGAATCGATGCACTGTTGGTTTTGCAGCGACCAAGTCATAACAATCTCTGTTCAGTATCTCAGGATGCAATCCGGCCATAGAGCAATTATTTCTCCGAGTCAACTTATCTTGGCATAATAAACTGTGCAGGCTTCAAGACTGACAGGTATGAGTTCAATCGAACGCAAACACAGTTGAAATCTGATGCCAATATACCAACAAAATTTCGGATGAAGAGCATACAACGCTATACCGTTGTAGATATATCCGTCCTCGCGGCGCTTAGAATTCAAATTTCGGGTTCCGGTACAAGTCGAGTCGTAACTTAAGAACACAAGTGCCAGAGATTAAAAGACACATCCGGCTCTTTCGTTGAAAGAAATGAAGGCAACATCGTGTCTCCGCGAGGATGTAACGAAGCTAAGGCGTGAACGCGATCCGCGCCCGAAAAGTCCGGTGTGTTTATCGAAGAAGCTTGTAACTTGTCGGCTCGGTGGATATAGAGAAAGAGCGCAGAGGCCCGAGCAAAGCAAAGCGCAGAGAGAACGTGTGGGTGTTGCGAAAGATAAATCCACTTTGAAACACTCACCCGTTAAATCTCTCTGAAACGATCGTTATGCCTGTTCGTAATAATCAGACATACTCCACGATTATAAAAAATCAAGTGTGTCTTCTTTTTCTTTTATTTTCCATCGTTTACTATATATAATTTGAGCTCCATAATCCCCTAATCCCGTAATTCACCCCAAAAACAAAAATAGTTCGGTCTCCGTTAAATGTAGTAGAATATAATTTGCGTACAAAAATTTATCTTTATATAAAAAACGCCAACGAAGTCATTTATTAGTACAACAAATTTCTTCGGAATTCCCGTAAATATTACATACTTTTGTAACCTGTGTACCTTTCTGCTTAGGAAGCAAATTCTAGTCATATTTTGTCAAATAAACAAACCGCAAAACGTGTTAGAATTCAACCGTTCGATCTATTTTTATGTTATCTATTGTTATCTATTTTTTATAAGGTAACTTCCAACCTGGTACTTTTAAATTTGCAAAAACTGCCGTGCGACCACCCATTTTTCCCAACATGTTTAAAATCTCGAAAAAAAATGAGATCAAAGCGTCCAGTAATAAAAATATGGTGTTTCATCAACAGCGTTAAAGAACTGTCGTTTAACGGAGTAATTTCTTCAACTTTTCCGGTATTCTTTATTAGTCGGTATGAAAATACTGTCACATATGTCAAACTTCCAGAATGAAAATAGTGTCAAATCCATATTAATACGTGATTACGCTTTACTGTTGTTAACACGATCATTTAAACAACTCGAGCCGATTACACAATGTTTAAATAAAAAGATCTATATTTAAATCGTATGACTACAAATTGTTTGATTTGATTACCTGTAGGAACAGCATGAAGCAGACCCACTGATAGTACCTGTACTCTTTCCTCTCACTCTCGGGATGCAATTTCGAATTATCGATACCAGGAAATGGTACTTCGGAACCCTCCTTCTTCCTGTAAGCCGCCGTTATCGTGTAAGTGCTGTGTATCCAACAATAAGTGTTGAGAACGTCTTCGGGCAGGTCCTTGCTGTGTATGCAATCGATCGGATTACCGACGTACTGTCTCGTAGTTACGATTAGGGAAAACGCAACCAGCAGTATCACCGTAAGACTGTAGTGAAGTCGAAATACAGCAGTGTCGATGTGTATATGAGAGATCTTTATAAGGCTCTTCAGGCCGCGAAATATGTCCAACATTTTGCGACGTGCTTACGTCGCTTCGTCGTCCCTCTTCTGGTCTTTCTCGCCTTCTCGATCCTTTCACGATTATTAACCGGGACGGATGCGGATCGATCGTGAGGAATCTTTCGAAATCCATAAACTTGCATGAAAAAAAATGTTACCACGTTCATCTGCGATAGTGGTGAAATTTTTCCAGAATCTCGGGTAATTCGCTCGTTACAGAAATCGCAAAAATCACACGAGACCGCGCTCGCCACTATCCCCGCTCGAACCCTTTTCCTTTCTCTCTCCGTTTTATCCTCTTTTTTTCTCTTCTTCGCCTCACCCGAAGTTCGCGTATTTAATATACTATTAATACGTCCGTCGGCGACCCTCTCATAATTCTTGCTCTCTCTTCTTTTCTCTTTCTTAGTCTCAACGTTTCTTCTTATGTTTGTATTTTTATCTTTCTACGCTCAGTCCTATATGAATTATCTTTCGTTTCGTGATTATCGTTGTCGGGTCGCCGGGTCCACGACGAGATTCACCAGACCCTTGCTTCCTTCGCCCCTTGTACATTATTCGTTCGTATAATTTATCTTCCGCCGACTGGCATCCTGGGTCTTTTTTTATGATTTTTTTTTCCTTTTTTTGACCCTCGATCAAAGCCGCTCGTTTAGCGGATGACGTTCGCGTGCCCGCCGGTAGCCGGGACCGATCCGATACTACGATATGTCACGACTACTGTCCAGTAGATAACACTTGGCCCTCCTGTCGTAGTGGCACGGCTTCTCGGAGACGACAACGAAGTGTCCGACTGCTACGACGACGACGAATCCGACGGGCTTAGTCATCCTCGCTCGTCGTTGCGATCGTTTATATGCACACACACACCCTCTCTCTTTCTCTTCCTCTCTCTCTCTTTCTCCGAATGCCAGAAACGACGAGGATATAATCGGACCCCGTCGAAGAGGGACTAAATTTTTCTCCTCTTTTGGCACCGAACGCGAAAATTTTCTCCCAAAATGCCTCAAAGCTTCATTCAACGTCGATTGAGGCAGACGGGGGAACACCCAAGTAGCTTCTTCGCATCAGTTGATTAAAAAATCTTTTAGATCTCTCCTTTCCTCGAGACTTTGCAATAAAATTCTTTGGGTCTCTCCCCCAAACGATTTTACATCGGCGCCCTCGCCACCGATGACAGATTTAGTAGATGCGATATACCAGACCTTGAAGCCTCGCACACCTCTTTTACATCGCGGACAGATCAGTGCGAGACGATGCAGCTTGAAATTTTTGAATGCTCATTTTTTCCATTATTCCATCAGTCGAGCAACAAAATTTAATGGGTATTAGACGGTACTCTGGAATAAACGTTTAATTAAAAACTATTCGATATTTCGAGCGTATTTTTTCTTGATTTCGATCAAAATCATTATAGTTTTATATAAGAAGACTTTATCATGAAACGCATACGAGATAGAAAGTAACAATGTTTTACGTCAAGAAGTCCTACGGAAAAATATACGTGGAGGGTACCTTTGAGAAAATTTTAAGTTACAACACTTGTAAAAATAAAAATACAAAACTGTACGTTAATATTTGCAAAAAGTACATTATCAATACCAAAACAACTAGATTTCATTAATATTAGACGTTCCTGTACTCAACGGTCAATTGAAAACTCTCTGACATTTAAAACGTATTTCTTTTTATTCACATGAAATCTGCTGAATGAATATATCAAGGCTTTATCATAAAACATGTACGAGATAAAAAAAAACTACGCCCAATAGCACGAAGAATGATACCTAGAAGGTACCTTGAATTTTTAGTTACATCAGTTCTAATAAAAGTTATCCAATTTATTTTTTTCAGGATTTTGTATAGATTTCAAAAGCTCCGCCATGATCAATCATGTAAAATGAAATATACAAGAATTATCGTTGTATCGCAAATTTCAAGCCGTCGGACAGATTTCCAAGTATCCACGGCGAGTTTGTTGCTTCAGCTAAATGTCTCCGGTCCTACGCACGATATACCTGTCTTTAATCATTTGTTTGTTTGTTGACACATCGAGGCTTTAACGATCCTGTAATTTCCTTCTGGTTTACTGGAGCCCTCGGTACTCGGCGATCGTGCCCGAGTTCAACATCCCGCGAGAACGACCGTTTACGATCTTCGAGCTTTGCGCTTCGCTCCCTCTCCGACTCTCGACTTCGGCGAGAGTCGATTTTCCTTCTCTCGCTTTCTCCGCACACTGCAGAAATTCTGACGAGTGATCGACGTACCGGCGAGCACAAGCGGGTTTCCCTCCTGCACACGCTGCCTGCTACGTTGATGTTCGTAAAGCAAACAGACGAAACACAAAACACCTGTTGCACACGCGTGTTCGCCGCACTAAAGCGGCTTCGTACTACTCGCTTGCTCGCCGTGAGATTTTTCCACCTCTCGTTGAATGACTTCGAATAGCGGAAATCCGATTCCTCTTCGAAAAATGTTTTTTTTATTCATTGCGTTCCTTTCACCAAGGATTCCGGGGATAAGAGAACATAAATTCTGAAATACACATTGCGACTTCGTATCTAGACGTTCGCCTCGCTCTCGCTCTCGGTACCGTCGAAAAAATCGGCTGAGAAACAACAGATTTTTTCAAAGGTATTCAACCTCAGGGCGAAGACATCAAAAGCCGTCGGGGAGCGACCGGAGATGCTTTGGAACATCAAAAGCATGTTGTAATCTACGATGGGAGTAGTTTTTGAAATAAAAAAAAAAACAGGAGACGTGGATATAAATCAACTGCTGGATAAAAGGAGGGCGCAGGTCACACCGTTTGTGGTCTGAATTAATGGGGGTTACACTTTCTGTTATGTTTACTACGAATATATGTTCCAGGAAGGCGAATTGAATCAGTCACAAGGGGAACCTTCTTAAGAGGCGGCATCAGATTTTGAGCTGTTAATTTAAAGCATGAGCTGGTAGCTTGAAAATTACGAGCTTCTTCAAATAAAAAAATACCTTCGTCGTCTAATCGTAACCATAAAATTAGTAATTATTAAAATTAGTCTCGTTTGTTTTTTCTTCCTCTTAGACGCAAATTATCGTGGTAGTAAAAAAAATTTAGTTGGTGCTACCAAAATATGAAAACCTGATTATTATCGATCATATGAATAGATAAGTGTGTTGGGTTCGCGATGTCTTTGCAACCTTAAAAACATTTTTTATCCCCGTGAAATAATCGAGCTGAAAACTGGTACTTTAATCCTCTCCCCTTTTTTCGCCCAGTTTTTCCAAATACGTCTACAGAATCTATTCGAAAAATATATTTTATCATCATCATTATGTCCTTTATATACTCGCCGCTTATTTGACCCCAAGTGAAACAACGATTCTGTAGTGAAGAAAATAAAAAAAGAAATCCAAAGCGCGACCAGATGCAGCGTCCAAACTTCAGACCTGAATCGCAAGAAAATCGGCGCATCGAGACCTTTTTTTCAGAAAATTTTCGACCCTCTGCAAATCTCAGACCCAAAGTGTGCGCATTGTCGAGCTACTGGAGCGAACGGAGAGTTTGGTCTTCCAGAACTACTCGAACCGTTCGATGCGCCGACGTGCCGAACTCGCGCGCGCCGTTTTGTAATTTTGTTTGATGTGCGTGCCATTCTATTTTAGCGTTTACGCTGTACAACTGCACTTTGCTACCGACCAGCGGCCTCAGCCGGTGGTAGCAGCAGAAGCTGTACGCACACACGGGGCGTTAAGAGAGAGGGCGAAACTATCTCGGTAGCTCGGAAACTATGAGGGAGAGAACAGAAACGAGCGGGGGAGGAGCGGAGAGTGGCTGACGATAGCGGCCGCGAGCGTCGGTCTCTCCGCCCGCGGAAATGTGTGAGGACAAAATACAGAAATAGAGCAACGAAACTATCTCACTCTCACACTTTCGGTGGCTCAGGGGGCTTCCCCTCTCCCACTCGCCGTGTCCGTCTCCTTCGGGCTTTTCTCGCTCGCGCGCGGCTTCTCGCGATTCATCCGTGTATTAGCCTGGGACTCGTATCTGCCCGAAACGAAACGATTTCTCCATCTCGCTCTTTTTACTCCTTTTAAATCTATGGATTTTCCGTGAATTCCGCTGACTACACGTCGCTGGGCATCAACACCGAACGTCTGTCCGTCTTTAGACGTCAGTTTCGAGGCTTTCGTTTCGCCGAGAGTTCTGAACAATCCTTCGCCCAGTTTAAACAGCTAGCGCTACAGATTCTGAGTGACAAGTATTTTTTTTTTTCTCGGATAGTGGGTCGGTCATAGCGGATTGTTTCTTTTCGTTCGATGAAAAATTACTAATGCAACAGACGAGGATTTTTTTTTTTTGGCAATGCAACTGATTCCTCTTATCATCGTAGAAATAAACGATAGTGATTGTAGTTGGAACGTGACATTATAAAATTCTTGAAACAGTTATTTTGCAATTTAATTACCTAATCGATAGTAATATCGATTTATTCGCTCCAAGATCAACTTCGGTGATCTTGGAATAAAGAATCGTTTTTAATTGGCATTGATGAATGTCCAGCTTGACTTGAAGCAAAACATGGTATCGAATTTTTATTCGAACCGAAAAAATGCATGAATATGCCCAGAATTGTTTGCGTTCGTTCGTATTCTTCAATTTCTTTTTATTTGAAAAATCGATGAAAACTGCAAATTGGTACATTGCAAAAAATTACTCTATCACTGTTTTTTGGCATTTGTCGTCGCTCTATACCTGCTCGAAAAATATATTTTTAATCCACCAAGTAGCCTATCGTGCGCATTGGTTTCCTGTAGAATGTAGGGAATAACCGAGTGTTCCCGTAATTTGATTCTGAAGCCGAGAGACATCGCTGTTTGAAAATAACGCAAATCGCGGCCTCGTCCTAAAAAATAATTCTTAGAACAATTGTTTCTCGCTCGGCCTTCCAATTCTATATGCGATGTCTTTTTTTATTCCACCAATCATACTGAAAGAAAAAAAAATCGTTCCTTCAAACGTATTGTACTTGAACAGAATTAATATTGAATAAATAATTTTTTAGCTGCACGACCTGGAAACTCTTTTAAACGTCCGTCAATTCAGCCGTTGCGTAGCCGAAAACAAAATCAGTTTTCCCAGCTTATGTATCGGTCATTTATCGTACTCCGAACCCAACATTTCACACCGAAAAAAAAGAACAAAAAAAATGTTCGTCTTTCCAATAAAAAATAAACATTGCATACAGCACGAGGTGTACAGATGCTGCCAATTGAATGTTCGCAAAGTCTGCCAGTGATTTATCCTCGAAAAATGTCTAGCCTCGAGAAGAAACAATTGCAAAAATGACCACAATCGATGCTCTCTCGATAACCGCTTCGACGATCAAATATCCAAGAAGAGAACCGCGAATGATCTCTTCATATTCTTTTTTACCGAGCATGATTTCTCCCACCGTCGATTTATCGGCACGCGCCAGCGTTGAACGCACCAGCAGCAACAGCAGCAGCAGCAGCAACACTATCGGCCTTCCTCCTCGAGCTCAAACAAATGTTGGTCTGCCCTGCTCCGCGATTTTAGCGAACGGGTGAGCTAACGAGAGACCCCGAGTAGAACTTCCGAAATACACGCTCCGATCTGTCCTACTAGCTGCCGCTTCTGCTACTCTACGTTCCAGCCGCGATAAAACGCCGTTATACTGACGTGACGTCAGCGAAAGCGAAAGAAAATGTAGAAAAAAAGAAAGTTAGCAGATAAAAAAAAAGGTCTCAAAGTTATCCCGTGCGGTGTCAGGCTATGCAGTAGATTAAGTTAATACAATGCAGACACAGGAACGGGAGAAAGTAGAAAAGCACAGACGACGAATATTTGAGGTAATTCGTGATACCACATAGATCGTCAGTGAATCCAGCTCGACCAATCCACTTAATTAAAAATCGACGATCAATTAACTTTTCGTTGAATTGGTTTCTCCCTTTTGTTTTATCTTGGCCTCCCGCTGATTTTTTCGCGGTGCGAAAGAGGAGCGAGGAAAGCCGAACGAGTTTGTTGACGATATAACGTTGCGAAATTTATTCAAAGTGTTGCTCGATAAAATTCTCAGCTTTATCTGCTTTTTTTCGTTGTTCGTCGTTTTCGTTATTTTTTTTAATGTTGATTTTTTTGTTCGTTTTTTTTTCTTTTATTTCTTCTTGGGCAGACGTTTCGGGCCGAACCGGCTCGACGCTCATTCACCCGCGCACTACAACCCTCGACACACGCCACAACGCCGCGCACTCGACTCGACTCACGTCGGTCGTGGCTCCACGCTACGCGCGGACGAGTCCGAGGAGGAGTCAGGGCGCTCCAGGAATAGAAACCCGAAAAGCCGAACGAGCAATCCCTAGTGCTCTCTCGTGTGGTAGCGAAGCTTTCGGAGGAAACGCAACGGAACGTATATACGTAGAGACGAAGACGATGTCGCCGTTCTTCTCGCACGCGCTTCGCCCGCGGCCCCCACCGATTACCGGAGACGGAGGCTCGACGCCGATTTTATACATAGGAAACGTTGAGAAGGCGTCGGCAACGTACCGGCTTTGGCCACGTCGGGATTACGACAGTCAAAGCATCTCGCGACTCTGAACCTGTTTATTGTTAACTAGGTGTACAGGGCTTTTATGCCTTGTTCACCCAGTAGTAATAAATAGTAATAATTATAATAAAATAATTAATTGAGTCTTACGTGAATAATTTTTTTACGATTTTTATTAATTCGTTGGAATTTTGATGAATGACAGAATAAAGTTCAATTTATTTAGGGTAGAGTGCATGTTTTTCTGAATTGACCCATTCCATTATTGATTAGGGAAATACGACTCATGGCATTTTTCATTTTCGGCACGAAAAGTTGGGATTATTATAAAATTATGATATTTAAGATTCTTATGATTTTTCATGTAAATTTTGAGTTATGAAACCATGAAATTTGGGTCATTCAGACATTGGCTGACTAAGGACGATTAAAAATACTTTAATTAAACAAACACTTCTAGAATTTAGTTCTTCCTCTTTCGGTGTTAAGAGTTAAAGGCGTCACGATTTACTTGTTACTCAGTTTTATTCTATTTTGCAATTAGTTTGCAAATAGTTTAAAGGTATTTATAATGTAAGTGATACTGGTAAAAAAAATAGGGAGTATCGAGTATTTGAATTATAATTCGAATCATCAACAATTTCCGAAGGAACCGCCCATCTCTTTTTTATTTCATCACTTTCCTTTTTCACGGAATTCTAGACAGATTTTTGCCATTGCTGATTTTTTATAAAAATAAATACCCATATATATTATAAGAGTTGAAGTACTCGAGGAGTGCCGGAGCGACTAGTATTCATAAATTCATTGCTTCTACGAAGCCGCGCGGACGAGCTGAGCATCAGCGGGGAAAATTCTATATGTTTACCAATTCAGGGTAGATTCTAATGACGGGTACTCTTGCGCAAGGTAAAGGGAAGGAACGGCTTATCCTCGGCAAACAATCTCGACGTTGGATCCTATGGCTCGTGTGAATTATATCCACGAGATTGTACGTCGTGCGCGAGATCGTTCAACCGCGAATGAACACTCCGAGTGAATCCGATACACAAGATTTTGCATCCTGTAATTTTCCCCCTCCAAAAGCTTTGGTACAATGTAAATCATAACGACTAAGAAAATAGTGTGATTCCATCATTGTATCAATGATTTCTCGCTTCCATTTCAATTCCACTTGCAAACTCGATTACCGCATTGATAGCGATTGCGGTTGGGTGGAAAAACGAATGCAAAAAATGGATTAAAAAAATCGTTACAGATCAAGAACCAAAGTGAAACGCATGTGAAATTACCCGCATTACACGCGGTAGATGATAAAAACTGCAATCAACTTTTTTAACAGGCGCTGCTATTCACGGCCGAAAGAAAAAAATCACCGGAAGCTTTCGTGATAACTTCCAATGGAACTGTTCATTCAGCCGTTACAGTCAGCGTGGGTGAAAAAATTGTATTAAATTTTTGTTGGCGTTTTGGTGTGTTGAAGCAGCACAATTTTAATACAGCTTTATTAGAAAAAAAAATTATAGGCAGTGAGAACACCGCAAAATTACGGTAGTGTATCTGCCTACCCTGTCTTCGTTGTCAATAATAATACTGTGGCCAATAACTGATGTTTATCGAAAAATAATAATGCTTAAATAAACTACCAATTTTAATTTCTCAAATGATAATTACAAACGAAAACTTAGTTTGTTTTTACCTTTGTATGTAGTTTATTATACGATGTAGTTTATTTTTCAAAATAAAAAAGGCTAAGAACTTGAAGGAATGAAAATAGTATTAATAAATTAGTCACGATAACAAAGTTTTCGCGGACCCAGCAATTTTAGTCTTTTGCATCAATAATCGAAAGCAACGTAAGAAAAATTACAAAGTTCCACGAATGCACTTGTCAGTATAGATTGAAGTCCCAGTGTCTTTATGCTTATTAAGTCATCCGCATATATATGACCGGATAGATAGATAGAGAGGTAAAGATAGAAAGAGCGATCCATGTTCTGTATACAAGTCTGTGGTCGTTGCTCCTCAAAATTTATATCTCCACAATTTATCTTCATTTAAAATAGACTGCGGGTGCGTGGTTCGATGTTGTATGACACGCATATTACGAGGCGGTTCAGGGTGCGGGTATATGGCCGTAGCCTCGGCCAGAGGGCTCACAGACCCTCTTCTTCATCTTCTACTTCCGGGTCTTCCCTGGTACCGCACGCGAACCGGTGAACAAGTCAAATCTCATCTGCGCTTTCGCTGCGGGTTATGCTCTGACGTAAATAAAACGTACGAACGAACGTGACCGAATCCAACAGCAGCTGAAGGGTGCATTATATATACGTATATATATATATATATCTTTAGTTAGGAAAAGTCGTCTGTCCCTCGGTCTGATTGATTCCGACAGAAACAGACACTTGCTATAGTGGCAGAGTGACTTTGAAAGACAAGACTGTGTTCTCTGACTTAATATTTTTGCGGCACAACTGAGAGATTGAGTTAATTAGAGAATTTAGTCCACAGATCTTTCTGCCGTTGCGCTCTTATTTTTGTTTTTTTCTCGCTGAGGAAGATATATTTTTGTAAAGACAAATTTTTTGAAATTCCAACGTCGCAGTGCTTCAAATAGTTCAAAACGCCAAGGAGTGTGATTTTTATTATTTATCCTGTTGCCATTCAATCCTTCATTCTTCGTAAGGATGATTGGTCCTGAACTTTCTCATAGAGAAAAATATGCGGACGATGATCGAAACGGGGGAACAATGTTCCAAATCACATTTGAATATATTTGTGAAAAATTGCCCTCGGAACAATTTAAATGTTTTGTAACTTTTTTAGTAATTTTTTTTGTTTCTTTTTCTTTTGCTTCAATAAGCATCGTTGATACACACAACAAATACAGTTCAGTCCGTTCGAATCGAAGCCAGCATAGTATTCGTGTGAGGGGTGAGGGAAACGCCGAATTAAACAAAACAAATGGTTGGTTAGCCCACCGTGACGGGGTTTAACTCACCGTGAAATGTTTGGTGTTGTCTCAACGATTCGTCCTTTTCTCACTCTCAAATCCCAATTTTCTTTCACCCTCTCTCTCTCTCTCTCTCCCTCTCCCCCTGTTAGTCTTTGGTTCTTCACCATTTCTTTTTTTAAACACGAAAAGAGAACTGTGCTATCGCGGACCACCAATGATCACACCATGTTTATGCAGCTTTGACGTTAGTTCAAATTCGTTTCGGAGCAGGTCCCTACAGTGTAACAGCAGCGCCGGCATCGATACGGCGGTACACCGAACAGAATTTTGAGTAAATAATTAACAGTCTCGCATTCACGAGAGACAAATTTTTAAAAAGGTACACGAACATTTTGTTCTGTGGTCGCAGACCTTTAATTAACATTGCTATCCAAAAAATCCAGACCGGCAGATTCTACACTGTTAAAAAAGCAGTATAAAAATTGCATTTGGATATTGACTTTCTCATGATGTTCTTTTACTCACAAATTCTCTTCTATGAGAAACCATCTTCTCTAAATTGGCTTCCTCATGGAGGAGGGTTTGTTTTATGACTGGATAGTTCAGTTGTTCGTTTCAAATGCACTGACAAATTTCACGAAGACAAAGTTTCTCCACAAATCAAGGTTTGCTAAATCTAAAAGTGCGATAACTTTTTTTTCGATAAATTCGAAATTTGATCAAATCCGAAGAGACATTTTCATTTTCAGTTTGCGTGAAAGTCTTTACGACAAATATTTTCATGGAAAAAATTTCTTCTCTCTAACGGAGGAATCAGCGGTGTCGCCAATAAAAAACACGAAACTCTCTGGAAAAAATCATCGTAAATCCTTAATATGTAATTTATATATAAATCGTATTATTACCATCTCCATCTGTAATTCTTCGCGAGTTAGAACTTTTTCTAAGTTACAGAATACTTTGTCCCTGAGAGCGGTTAACTAAAATACGTATTTGCAATACATTTTTCCCTTGTCGTTCGTATTTAACGCCACGATTGTTCGAGCTGAGTCGTATACTATAGTTTTGCACGAGGCAAACGAATTAATAGAAACTCGTCCATACGTCACTGTCGATGTTTTGACGTGAATTGTCGTTGAAACGAGCCAAGACCGGAGATAAATGTCGAGGAATCGTGACTTTTCGTCAATCCCAGACGCCACGCGTTAACCGATACTAATTTACGCGTTGGATCCTTTTTGCTCCTGCTCAGTGGAGGACGAGAATTAACTGACCTTCGTACAATAAAATTTGTTTCAAACTGAGCCCAGTAACAATGGAAAAAAATAGCTGAGCAACGTCATCGACTGCCGGCCTATTTTACCACTTCCCTCTTAACGATTTCTCAAACCCAAATTTATCTTAGGCGTTTCCCACCAAAATATCAGTCGGTCAGAGACGATGAAAAACAAAAAAAAGTTGGAACGTACGAGGAACTTATTGTTTGCGTGGAAATTGTGTTTTGACTTCTTCATTCGTCGCCGACGACGAGATCGATTCGGAAAAAGTTCAAATCAAATGGACTTACTAAGAGAGCGTGGGTTTCAGAAGAATTCACTTCTATTCCGGATGTCGGTAACTAAAACGATCCGCGCGAAGAGGACAATACGACTAAATTTTTGCCGGTATAAATGATATCGCTCGGTTGAACACAATTTATTATTTTGTAAACATTTTCGACCAAAAAGATTGCCTGGTTGACGATTCATAAAAATGTTTTTTTTTATACACATAAATGTGGCTGAATCTCCGAAATACGAAATAAACATTATTTCTTCGTTACAATCGCAGACGCAGATCTCGGTTGGCTTTCGAAATTTTTTCAGAAGCTCGGCTTGTAAGGCAATAAAAATCGTTCATTTGATTTTCAAGAATATAATTCCAAAGTATTAGGTTCACTTGAGTTTCCGGCTGGTCTAACCCTTAACAGCATGCGCGAAGCTTCAGAAACTAGAGCATAGGTGTATAACTGTTGCGTTGCACTTATTTCCGTGCTCTTAAAATCAATCTCACGCTCTCCCTCTCCCCCTACGCTATAACGTCTCCAAGAAAGCTGTGATAATTCGTAACGGACGTTTTCTCACAGTCAATTCGTCACTGTTTCCCGTTGTTATGACTCGGCCTGTCCGAGAATCGGGCCAAGTCTCGAAAACGGCGTAAGAAAATTCGTTCAAGGAACGTTAGAATCGCCCTCGGTCTATCTGGGTTGAATATACCGCGATCGTTTCACTCATATCAAATAGTCGAGCTGCGGAAAACCATGGACTCCGCGAAATTTACGTCCTGGGACGTCCTGGTCGTCTTAACAAATGGTCCGGATCCGTGAAACGAGCCGATAATTGACGCCTCTGGACGGCAGTCAGTGTCGGTGGGTCATTCATAAAAAAAAACCAGCAAAAAAAAAAGGTTACACATAAATTGGAAAGGCGGCGAGGGCGATGAGCATCGACTCTTCAGATTAATCTTTCTTCACTAAATGAACTATACCGTGAGCGGATGCGCCGGCGAAGCGACACATTATTTCCGGATGATAAATCGAGCGGCTCCTTAGAACTCTCGAAAACCTATGACACAACGAGCTAACGCAATTCGAGCGGCTCTTGTGCTCCGCGTTTCCCGCGCGAACGTCAGCGCGTCTTCGGGCGTTCTCGCATAGCCAAGCAGGCGAGAAGAGGAAAATAGAAAATTCATTCTAATAAAAACGCCATTCAGTGCAACGATGCTCAAAACGCGTGGGACGGCCCGGCCTCTGTTGCTGCAGGTGTCTGACCCAGAATTCAAGCTAATTAATCGTTCGCACGAGATTTCGGAAAACAGACAGCGAAATATCGCGTCCTCTTCTAGTCGAGAATACTTCGGACCTGCTGAAGGCAATGCGGGTCAGTTGTGTCGCTATTGACGTGTTACGGAAGTCAAAATTTTCCCTCGAAAATCTCTGGACGAAGTTATTAGCTCTCACTTTTCTTATACCAAAAAAGAGGAGCTTAAAAATTGAATGTCATACCGTGCAATTATTTGCATTTTTTTCTATCTCTCGTGGCTTTAATTTGAACTTTTATGGAAATGAGGGTATTAATAAAGGTGTGTGTGGGAATATTGATAAAATATCATTTCGGTGACATTAGAGTTATGTGGGTTGCGCAGTTTTCATACAGCTGCTTCCATAATTGATCAAAGTGCCGCTTAACTAAGTCAATTTGTATGCAGAATCAGCGTTAATGAAGCGGCGAAAGCTTTTGCTCGAGATATTTATAAACACAGGTGATAATTACAGAATTTTAATAATTATCTCACCACACGTGGTTTTGTACAACTAATTTATGCAATTAGTCGAAGTATCGATCAACAAATTTAATTTATATGCAGAATGAGGCTAATCGGAGCGAGAAAGTCGCTTCCACTACATCGCTCCGATGAAGGTTCGGATTATCTTTGTTTTAGTTTGCTGTATTTATGTTAACGATTAACCCTTCATTGTAACTGCCGGCGAAATGACCCGGCAGCCAACGTGAATGGACATTTTCCAACCTTTTTTGTACTTAACGTCATTAATCTTTGCGCATTTAAATTATGAGTTCTATTTTTTTCTGTTTCAATATGACAAATAAAATTCTAAATAGGATTAACTTGATCCGGTGTTAAGATAGCGTGTAAAAAATATAAACTGTTTCACGAGGCGATGGATAAACAGCTATGACAATTGGTCTGTGCGATAATGAGCTTTTAAGAAAAAATAATTTCGTTCGACTGTCCGAGTTCACACTTGCATAATTTATATGCAGTATAACCGGGCTGAGAAAAACTCTTCATTTTCAACGTTCTGAAAAACGTTTTAAATACAAACGATTTCTTTTTTTACAAATCGTCATAATTTTCTCAGTTTTAAATTATTAACACATATCGTAGACTATTCAAGGTAAGTTTCAAAATTTTTTTTAGTTCGATAAGACCGATATCTAGAAAATGATCGAAAAATAGAATCACTTCGTGTTGCGATTACGTGGCAAACACACGAATGGTCTCGAACTGACGGTGTGCTAACAGCCATAAAAAAAGTAACGGCAGCGATAAAGAGGTTTGAAAAAAAAAATTAATTCCATGTGACCGCGTTCAAGTTCTCTCTTAGGTGGCCCGTATTACCCTGTTGCCCCGTACAAAAGCCCGTGCTCGCGTTGCCGTAGACTCGAGTAGTTCATCATCAGCGATAAATCAAGTTTTCCCGAGGCAAATATACGATCCTCGGTTGAGTACCGGGAGAGCCGACGCGTTCAAGCTATCATAAGCAACAGCAGCGAGGAAGGCAACAGCACGGCATCATCGTTGCTCGTCGAGTGTTCGAGGGCCAGCGGTGATGCTCTGCCCCTGAGATTTTCAAAGAACGAGCGTAGGTCTGATCACGAACGGTATTCCCTACTGCGTTGCCGGCACGCTACCGCCGCACGTGCAGCCAGTCGCATATCCGAGCCGACTCGATCGTGGTCGAGCTACGAAGAAGTCGCGCCAGATAGCGCGATCTGCTCCTCTGCGACGAAATAGAAAAAATATGTATATCGATGAAAAAAAATTCAAATATTCGTGGAAGAGAGTGGAGCAAAATTGACTAATGGGACAAAACATAATTGTCTCATAAATTTTCGAGGGTGCCGGCGGTGGCAAGTATGGCAAAACGGAGTTGAAAATCCAGATATATCGTTAGAACGGAATGGGGCATAAGAAAATTATTGGAAAATTTAATTTTCCCCCTCCATTCCGTTTTGCCGCACTTTCTTATTTTCCCTCGCTATCCTCTGTGAAATAATGAATTACCTGGAAAACTAGGCAGAAGGCGACCCACTGATAATATTTAACTTGTTTCAACATCGGGCTCGCGTTGTCCCCGCTTCTGTGACGTCCGTCCTGCTCCTCGTGATCGTTTCGCGGCCTCTGAATGAACGCTACCGACGGTCCGACGCCCGGAAACGCTACGTTCACACCGGCAACGCCAAGCATCGCGCCGGTAACGAAATAGGTGCTGTGGATCCAGCAATAAGCGTTGAAGGCCTCAGTGGGAATGTCTCTGTGAGAGAAATTATAAACAATTTCATCCTCGAGATTTTAATACCGACGCCGAAAAACGGATATCAGCATTATTTAAACTTTCCACCACATTTTTGTTATTCCAATCAATGCTACAACCAATCAATTTGTTGGATTTATTTTTGTCTTATTGGAGAACACATCGAAGCGATTCTATAATAAATTGACAATTTAAACGTTTTTTTTCAATTATTTTATCGAAATATTTTCAAGGCATTCAAATATTTTGTTCGAGCTATTAAACACTCGTTTAAAAAATCCGGCCTGAATCGTCAATCCATTCAAACAAATCTTTTAATGAATTTATTATATCAGAACGCTATAAAAAAAATGATCGTATCGTTGTGTTAAACAATTATGTGCTTCGAGTGATTCGAAATTTGTCAATTCAAACAAACATTTTTGTTGTACCAACGAAATAACACCTCTTAATGTGTATGACCAGCTTGGCTGAACTAACTATCAATTTTTTTTCAGTACATTTAGCAGTCTACTGGTACGATTTTTCTTGATTATCGCTCACCTCGTGTGGACGCAGTCTATGGGATTTCCGACCGCTTGTTTGGCGGAAACGATTACGGAAAAGCTTAGCATCAGGGCAGATGTTAGTACATGTAGTCTCAATAAGGGACCCTCGCTCCTGACTCTGCTCACCTGAATCAGTAATCAACCTGGAGTTACAATATCGTCGAAATTGCAACAAAATACTTAGAATGGACAGCTCCAGGACTTTTTATGCGAATAATTATTTTTCTAAACACCATCATCAATATTTTTAGGTGCAAATATAAGAGTTCCGATTTAATAATTCTGTCACCTTCAATAAAAATTGACTATCTGTGTCAATATTAAAACTTACACAGACCGATTATAAGCTTCGTCACACGACTCAATACTATCTTAAGTGATTTATCGACTCCAAACAAGGAAATAAGTTGGTTTCCAAAATTGAAAACTTTAGCGATTAATGATTAAGCACGACAATAAATCATTATCGATATTACCGATTTTAACAGATTTTTCACAGGTCTCAATTTTCAAAATATATCGGCATCTCGAATTACGATACTTCGAAGTTTCCGATAATATTTTTAACGTGCGACGACACGAGCCGCCCCTAATCCTTTTGCATAGACAATAATCCTTCATTGGAATGTGCAAAAATTGTAATCACAAAAAAAGATTACTCACGTGAAATAGAAAATACAGACTACCGATGGCGTCCATCATGTTTTCTCCCTCGCGTCTCTTATCGCGCTCTTTTACAAACCACCCCTGTTTCGTCCGTTCCCGTTTCCGCAGGCTGCTCCCAGTCCCAACTTATTCTTTGTTCCGGTACTTTACTTATTCCGTTCTGCAGACAGTCTGTCGTACGACTGTAGTGTTCTCTCTGTGCTCGTGCCTCGAGGACTTTTCATATTTCGACTTCCAGCCTTATACTATAGCTATGCTGGCAGCAGCATCGAGATCGAGCTGGCTGCCTCCCGCGCACCGCTACCCTTGGACTCGTTTTGTAATCACTCGAAAGGCTTCATTCGTACGTACGAGACGTGAGCTTGAGGTCTCGATTATGTGCGACTGTCTTCCGGACATTATTCAACCAAAAAAAAGCTTTCCGTCGCTGTCTCTAACTCACGCACCGGATACTCGTCGGCAGAGTTCAAGGTCTTTTCCGCGATCATTCAAACTTTCCAGCTGGACCATCTTTTTCACTATTCTTTAATGATATCTATTTATCGTATGTGAATAAATTTCAGCTGTTTCGTAGACGTTCGCCCGTTCCACTTTAACCCTTTTGACTTTTGAATAGTTTTACCGACTGTGCTTCATGCAATTTTTTTAGTCAATGGAATTTTTTTTTTTTATTTTATTAATTATGCACGCGCTGAGATTTGTGTTGATTATGTAATTGATCAAGCCGTATTCAGTTGCTCGCACTCTTGTTTTATAGTATTCTTTTTAGTCACTGAAACCTCCTGATTATAATTGTCCTCCGAAATTGGCAAAATTTTTATTTCTCTATCACAATTACAATAGGTTTTAAATAAATAATTTAATGAATCAATAATTTTTTTCCCAAACTGTTTTGATTTTGCTGGTTCACTGAGACACTCTTCACTGCAAATTGTGTCGGAAGTGTCTTTCCCACGTCGCGAAATTACCGCTCATGTTCATAATTTATTAAAAAAGATCTATGGGAGTTAATTTTTATGAAATTCTTTATATCATCGTCGATAATCTCTCGCGAAGTCGTTCGTCAGTCACACTTCGTCCCTCCGCAATATTCCGTTTTTGTATCGCGTCGAGCCGGACCGCGCGTTTTTTCTTCCTCGCGCTAATTGACGTTCGAAACTCGAAAACGCGCGTCTTTTTTTTTCTGTGAATTCAACAAGTACATGAGCGACGGACTCGTGCGCAGGATGGTTCTCAAGAAACTGAAACAGAGTAGTGACTGACCTACTACCGTTGCTCGTATAGCAGTTCGCGATGCCAAGAGAGAGAAACACATACGGAGATCAAGCAACAGCAGAGGCGGCGAACACGACAAGTCGTATAACCGAAAGCTCAGCTCATCGCCGATTCTCCATCGTTTCACGAGCTTCCCGCGGGGGAGAGAAACTTTTATTTTTACATCAACGCGCGCCCTTGTCTCCGCTGTTCTTTCCTTTATTTCCTTGGTGTCTTTTTCGTGTCCGTTTGCGTTTCTGTGTCACTTTGGTTGTTAACTTTTTTTATCTTTTATTTTTTTTTATTCTTCCGCACGCGCGAGATCGGTCGCGACTCCCGCTCTATCCGACACGTTGAAGAAGAAGAATGAGAAGAACTTGGCCGGTGAGCAGAGAAGAAACGGCCGCCCACTCCGCCTCGACGACGAGGACACGTCGACGCGGTACTCGAAGAGCACACCATTTGCGACATCCCGGGAACATGCTCGATCGAGAAAACGGAGGTGGATGGATGGAAGCGCGAGGACGGGGACGATGATGTCGATGAAGAAGAAGACTTCGTGGCCGTAACGGCGCCCCTACGCGCGTCGTGTCGGCGCCCGTTTTCATCTCTCCAGATGAAAACGTCACTACCGCGATTGAGATACGGCTACTTGGCAGACCCCAATCAAAGTCTATCAATAGAGAAACTCGCACTCCACGCACGCTTTTCGTACACGCATAAATCTCTGATAGCGCAATATTCTCAGGCTACACGGTCTAACCGCCGCGCTATTGGATCATTAATGTCTCGCCTTCGTCTCTCGCGAGTCTAATCTCTTTGAAAACCTTTTTTCTTTATTGAACGAGTTAGACGACATTTTTTTAACAAAATTCAGTGGCCCCTATAAATATACACTTTTTTCATGCTGGAAAACGTGTGGACGGTAATATTTTTTTATGATAGTTGAACAATGGCGATAAGCTATTTAGCTTCTGTCAGAGGCTTTTTGTTACAAATATTTATCTAAGCGTGTAATGAGCGGGAGGTGATGACGGTGTCTAATAAAAAGTCCGTGTAAAATTTATGGACATTTTCGGGACATTCAAATGTATATTTGAAACATTAATAATAAAAGAAAATATTCACTTCAGAAAAAAACTGCTCACTATGCACGTATGCATGTATATATAAATATATATGTATATATATTTCGACTTTAATGTACATCAATATGTAATTGTTATTTGGAGTTGACTCGGGTGATTCATGAAACAAGTTAATTGGATTCGAGGATTATAATGTAAAAAGTTGAGTGGATTGCAACAATGTAGCGGAGGAGGTTGATTTTACTTACACATATAAAAAGTTGCAAATAGAAATGTGCAATACTCGGCCATTTCACATTTTCGCGTTTTTCGAAGGTTTCAAAGAAAGGAACACCGGTGTAAATGATTGAGTGATGGTTTCCAGAAACTAGAAAATCTGAGCTTTTATTTAGTCACAACTATTTATAAGAAAAAATTTATCAGGATATTCCGAGAATCAATTTATATTTTCCCAATGACTGAAACACTCGGGTGTTGAGGTGTTTACCTTAGGACCGAATAAAAACAAAAGCGAGTCAGATCTGTGGGATTACCGCGTTCATTATGTCTCACTTCTCGCAGAGTGTTCTTGTAACAAATAATCATGAATTTCTATAATTCCAACATCCCCAGAACGTTTCTATTTTAAGCACCCTGACCGACAGTACGAAGAATTTTCTTCGACGACGAAACGCTTGAAATGTAAGTATTCACAAAACAGTGTCCATTCGTTTATCATTTATATATATCCAATGTCCCAAATCACGAGCTGCTCAATTCCCAACAGACTAACAGATATTAGCTCGATGCGGGGTAGCTGTTTTGATTTGTTGAAAACGAATATACAATCGAATAATTTGACGATAGTCTGAACTCGTTTACCGAGAAACGATTTATCAAAGGTTTTGCGATTCGACAAGGCACATAAATTAAGCTCGATTTAAAGTCTCGCACACGTGCGAATTTCATTTGCGCTCGATTAATCTTTCCAAAAATAATAAAGACCCGGATAAGAGCGAAAACGGCATGACAAAAGGTAAACGTCGTCAAGCTTTGAATCTTAATGCAAAACGCCACCGATGCACAGTGCAATCGCAGAACTCCGCGCATAAAAATTGGATGTGACGAGACAGAGAGAAAAATAAAAAATTGGCGTTGCTTTCGAGTTGTGAAAAACACGATATAACGCTCCTGGACGAGCACACACAACACCGACGAGCAGGGCGAGCTCTGTTAGAGCTGGCAGTAAATTTTGCACCAAAGAGGCTTGCGAGCCACTCGCGGCAAACCGGGCAGTTTATCTTGCCCCACGTTCCGCTCGATGTCTGTATATTATTCATTTATTTATCTTAGCTCTATTACGTTCGATTGCATTCGCTCTCTTGTCTCTATTCACTATGCTTCTCGTGCTCGCTCTTCCAACATGCGAGGCAATCGAGACCTCGATACACCTTCGGTAATTCACAGGATATTCTGTCCATCAGTAATCCATCCAAATTTAACGAGCACGCAGTCTTGAAATATATCAGAGTCGCACAAAAAATGTAGGGACTTAGTGAGGTATTTTTTTCAAATTTTTCAACAATCGGTACGTGTTTCATTTTGGTATGAAATACTCAGAATTTTAGGACTCAGGACGAATACAGGATTTTATACTCCTGTATGAAATCCTGTATTTCCTCCCAGTGTAGTGGAGAAACCGACAATCGGGATGCATCGACGGGACAAAATTTGATGTGTTAAAATTAAAGGAAAATTGCTTTTTTGTAAATTCAGCTTTGGCAAAATCAATGCAGGAATTAAGTTCTTCGGTCGTTTTACATTTTCTTAATACATATATTTTATTCTTGCGTTAACACTTTGTTCAATCAAGTTATTGGAAATATTTTGGCGTCTCTAGAGTAATGGAAAATTTACCCTTGAAGTATTCGCGGTTTCCATCCGCGAGCTTAGATTACAATCGCTTCTCGTTGAAGATAGTTACCAGTTCCGTGGAACGAACGTTTCTCATCATGTGCTTTAAGACGATTAACGGTATACACTTAGTAAAACAAATAGTTTATTCTTAAATTCCATACGCATTTATTCCTCCGACGGAACCAACAGTAGATGAAAACACAGGTTTCCTTAAGGGGGATTGTGTTTTTATCGCTAAAGTGACGGCTTTTTAGGAATTCCTTTCGTCAAAACTATGCAATCAATTTCTTACAAATTTTCGACGTAAAATTATAAATATTTTTAAAAATCGTAAAAATATTAATCAGTTTCATAAAGAATCACTGCTTTAGAATCCGCCATAATGCCGCGGGGTTATTTCATAGTGAACGTGTACCGGTCGTTGAATAAATCAAAATGATTGTACTCGAAGTTGTGGTGACTTAAAAAAAAAAATATATGTATATATATATAATTAGCGTCGGCCCTGAATTTCCAACTACTCGCATCGAAAAATCTATGCAAAATAAGAGACATTATGAATGTAAAAAATTTTTTAGATTTTTCTTTGATAAATGTTTTATACTTTTCTTTATATGCATCGAATACTTCACACAGCTGCGAACACACCTCTACATAACTGCAGTACATAGTTGTAGCGTATCACAATTAACGACATCGTTTGAAATTTACAAAAAAAAAGGATATATCATCAAAACGTAGCAATGTCTAGTTAGCGACCCCGATAGGTCTCGCTGATATTTTATCGCCTGCTCGCGGATAAAAATAAATTTGCTTTGAAGTTATTGTTTTAATCGATCTTAATAAGATTCCATGAAATTCACAAAAAGGTTTGCTATAGTTTATCAGTCCTTGAAGCGAATGAAAAAATAAAATATTTTTAGCATGAATTAATTGTTCGCTCGAACAGAATGAGCGGTAATCAATTAATTAGAATTGACATCCGATAGCAAAACTTTTGATCGGCATTTATCAAATTTGGTCACTTTTTTTTATTATCGGTTGTTATTTAAACAGTGAAAACTAAAAAAAATTATTATCAGCTTCTGTGCTCAACGCAATGGACCTTCACTGGTGCATAAAGCGACGAAAGCCTCTGCGCATAGTAAGTATTGAAAAAAAAGGAATAATAAAAAAACGTATTCTCTTACGTTATACATTTTGGAGGGGCTAAGAAGAAATGAGTAGTATCTCCGCTACAATGAAAGTTACAACCCAATCTCACTCAGTCTTTCCAGGCGGTCGGAATAATAAATTCGAAGACTATCGAACAGAGCGCACAACCTCCTGACGGGTGGGTCGGGCGAGAGGTCACACCCCTTTACAACAACAAAAAAATGAAAATAATAAATGGGAACGAAAATAGAGCAAACGAGTA
The DNA here is from genome assembly GCA_963978505.1 of Listrodromus nycthemerus. Lineage (NCBI taxonomy): Eukaryota > Metazoa > Arthropoda > Insecta > Hymenoptera > Ichneumonidae > Listrodromus > Listrodromus nycthemerus. The sequence goes on along the minus strand of OZ021681.1, from coordinate 10,977,653 downwards.
ATTACAGCAAAAAAAAATTAAACGTGAAAAAAAAGCTTGAGCATTCGGACAAAGGCCCGCGACCACCTCTCTACCGTGGAATGAATTTACCAACCTCACGTCTTCGATGTATCGAATTTTCAGCAACCCTGCCACGTCGTATATAAACTATATAGTTGATCTATTCTAATTTAAAAACTATTCTAGATATATAGAAAATATATATATTATATTTAGAAAGAAAAGAAAAAAAAACATTTTTGTCTATACGTCTCGTTCTCAAGGACCGCGAACACAGAATCTCTGACAGTCCTCGAGACGACGTCATCCCTTATCGTCTAACACGTCATTCATCGTTTCGCTTCTTTAATACGTAAAAAATGTACTGTAATAGAAGTATGTGGAGTTTAATGAAACTCTCGCTATCGACTAAAAATCAATGTGCTGAGCCGGGAATAAGAATTTCCATGAGGTAACGCTCATCGATTCTAGTTCTCGTATGGTCCCATTTTTTGCTTCGTGTCTCAAATGCAAAATATGACCGTTACCCCGGGAAAAAACAAAACAGTTTTTTTAGAAGATATAGATTATATAACTTAACTATATCGGTAAAGAAGTTTTCTCCTAATTTAAACTCTTTTCGAGATTTTAATGTGATCTAGGAGCGGTGATCTATCTCAAAGTAATTGCAACACTCCGCGCAGCAATGAAAAATATATATATATATATATAATTACATAGGCAGTTTGAATTCCGCCCATAGATCCTATGAAAAATTCGGTCATTCAAAGTGAGTGGCTTACGAGCACTGTGATCAAGAACTCGACGACGAGTGGGCTCGATATCCGACTTTCTTCGTGAGCTCTTCAAGAAAATCGCGATACACGCGGGAGTCCATGTTTGACGAGAGAACGTACAGAATCCACCAGTCGCCGACATCGACTTTTTTACTGATGTTGGAGCAAGTTTCGATAGAGAGCAGTCTCGCCGACAATTTCAGCAATCTCGGTCTGAGAGAGGGCGCGAAGATTATTGCTAGTCTGTAGATGAAGAGTCCGATGAGCAGACAGGAGAGGATGAGGTACCAGAACCAGATGAATATGTAAGTTTTCTCATTGACGATGTTCAAGGGCAGGATGCACAGAGAGTCGTGCTTCTGGATCGATCCCGAAGCTCCGTACTTGTGGAATATGCATTTTGTGACTCTTGGAAAGACGTAGACCATCGGATCGACACGCTCCTCCTGGGGCGTGTCGGAGAATTGAAGTACTCGCAGTCCGTAGCTCAAAAATTCACCGTCGAAGAAGCGATTCATGAGATAAAGTTGAACTAAAATGTTGATCAGGCACAGAAACTCACAGGCGAAGTAGCGATAGGCGTACGATTTGTGTCTCTGAAAGTACAAAATACAGTTATATATATATGTAGACATGTATGAATAACGTTGTAGGTCGGTGAATTAGCTCGAATTAAAATCAACGAGAGTGAATTGGACGTAACTCGAGAGCACTCTCGGTACTCTCGCTTTTTATTTCCAATCGTTCTATCCTTCGGGCTTTCGGTTCATCCCGACGACCGCATCTTATTTTTTGATTATGATAATGTCCTTTGTCGAAAGGGTTACGGCGGCGGTGCTCCGCGCGAAGGAAACTTTAATTAACTGACGCGACTACGCGGAACGGCATGAGACTCTCGTGATGACAATAGACTCGAGTTACTCGTTGGTGAGAAATAATTTTTTGCGCAATTATGAAAAAGCTACTCATCAACGCTAGCTGGCATTATTATAGAGTCATTAGGGCTTGCAAAATTGCGCGGGATCTGTTTCAACTCATCCGCCTTCCTGCGTATTCAGCGATCGATCGACGAGATTCGTTCTCGGTCACGGAAAGAAAAAAAATTCAGTGAACTCATAAATTTTCTCAGCAAGTTGCGAACACCTGAAGAAATATTTACCGAGCATGATTGCTACCTTAACATCCGAGAACGAAGATATTCGGGTCAAAATATAATATACTTCGAATCGTATCTTTCAATGTTTAATATATAATAGATAATTTTTATACAAAAAAACACATATAACTTTTTTTTCTCGCAATCCTGTTGCGCGTGATTGTTTCCAATCAATAGGCATGAAATTTCATCTATTTCACAGCAATTAATGATTTGTTATCGCGTGACATTTTCATTTGAGAAAAAGTAAATCATCAAGTTTCTTACCCTGATATGAGATACCAGGTAATCCATAAGGATGCCTTTTTTCTTCGAAATTTCGTCCTCTTGATCAAGTCCATGATTCATACCCATAACGAGTGTATTGATAAGTCCTCCTTCCCACATGTTCCATAGCCATTGCGGTACGTAACAAGCTATCGCCTGCCGATCGATGACGATTGAAGACAATGAAAAAAGAAAAAATCAGTGCATTTTAGATTTGTATCTAAACTTCCTATGTACATACACTTATACGACATACTAAACATGTACGTAATACGCCGATGACATTCCTTCTTGTTAACGGAAAACATTAAAAAATCATTTAGCTAGAGAAAATGAACACGTACGTGCGACAAAAGGAATATTTTGTTTATACAACGTTCCTTTCTCATGTCCATAAATTTGTCCATATTACATGGAAATACATATAGAATCTACCGAATGTTTCTTCATTTACTTTGATGATTATTTAGTTCGATCAACCAAATTTTTCTCACCCCCGCGTACTTAGCGGGAACAAATAACTATTTTTCCTCAACTGAAGAGACGATTTTATTTTTACTGTATTTTCGACGCAACCAAAGTTTCTTACTAATGGTGTCCCCTTCGGTATTATGCGATAGACAATCTATGATGAACGCAATCATTTCGACACACTTTGAACCATAGATTTCTTTCGACATGAGAGGAAATACACAGGCAATGTTAAAGTACACAAAGGCCCGCACCTAAATCGTACAAACCAAGATTATCAATTATACGTAAAATGAAAGTACGGATTTTTATATTCAAACTTGAACAAACTTCGTTACTTACTTAACAAAATACGTTTAAGAATGTCTATGAACTTTGATTTCACAAAAGTATTTCAAACAACTCGCAGAGTGAAAAATTTGCAATTAAAATTACCTGGAAGAAGAGAACGAAGCACACCCACTGGTAGTAAGTGTAGTATTTTCTAGCATTGACGTCCCCAAAGTCATTCGCCACGCCGGGATGGGCGACTTCCAATCCAATCTGTAAATGTAAACGTATCGAATTGAGACGATAGCGCACGTGAGGCATATTTAATTACTCTATACGCCGAAACCTCGGCGGGAGTTCCTAAGCTCGTAATCGCGATACGATTGCTCCGATTGCTCTAGGTGTTTCAATTAACAACACAATGAAATTCAAGTCGCGACCCACCACGGCTACGTTCGTGTGCACGTACACTAGAATTTAATGGCAACTATGGAGAACAATGTGTGCCGCGGAGCGATGATCGAGCGCGAAGATGCCGCATTCCATCGTGATGATCTTTTTTTCATCACGCGCTGAGTCCGGCAAGAATTGTCGCGCAACGACGCATAATAATTGACTAAAATTACTGTTTAAATTATTTTTATCTTTTCATATTAAAGACCAGCGTTCAGATTACCCTGACGATATCTGCCAAGACAAAATTTCAAGTTGTTACCGGCTGAGTTTTCATCGTTCAAACTTCATTTGGGAAAAAAAAAATTCTGCAGGAAAACAATTTTTTTCCCTCAAGCAGTGCATCGACGAAGAGTTGCGAATGACAATATTTGATATGTCCTTATATCCCCAAGGTCTTGGCGACTGGGGAGTTAAGGGCCAGCGACCTTGGCCGAACGGAATTTAAAGGGAAAATCAAGGTCAAGGTCGTCAGGACCGTGAAGTAAGGAAAGGGTCAGCCATGAAACCGAAGAAATAAGACTATTTAATGAGTTCTTCATAATTGGACCTTTCGGCTAATGCGTAAAGATAAGAGCCAATCAATAACAAGCTGTTCGTGTGTCTCATGAGAGAGCGAAGATGGGAAACGTGTCAAGGAGTTAAAATTCTTATTTATTTTTCTTTTGTTTGCCTTGTTTGATGGAAAGTATTTCATACGTTCAGCAATATCAGTTACTGTGTCAAAGATATTCTTAACGACGTCCAGTTCTATTTTTACTCCGTTGCTTTCAAGAATATTTCAGTGAGACAGATTTAGCTACGGAAATAGATAATGTTTCTCACGTGACAGAAGGTCGGTCATTAAAGTGTCGGGTGCACGATTTTTTTTGTCAATACTATTCTCGCAACATGTTCCCAACGATAAGTACTTGTTTAAAAAATGACTCGATTGATACGTTTAAAAAAATCACTGGAGCATCGTAATAAAAATGATTAAGTTTTACCATCGAGAAAATATAGCAAAAATAACCTTGATACATTTATGCAAATTTTGCGTGGCTTTGTACGAGTCCGGTTGGGAAAATGTTGTTCGGTCTTACACGACGGAAGCTCAGTTATCAAAGCGACCAGTAGTCGATTATATTAATAAATTTGTCGAGATATATTCTCACTAATAAATGGTTTCCTAGAAAAGGACTTGATTATAGCATAAAGTAGATTTAAATATGGAAATTTGCGTGGCTTTATACAGTCGAGTTTTTTACCCTCGTAAGACGAAATCTCAGATATTGACGCGATGAATAGTCGATTAAGAAAAAATGTTCTCAATATATTCTCAACGACAATGATTCTGTAACAAAGAACTGGATTATTACATTGATTAAAAAAATGCTGGGGACTAAGAGATAACGACAATAGATTTGAGAATGAAACATTCGCGTGACTTGATGCAAATCCGGTAAACAGATAATCGCGAAAAAAATCATCGTAGTCAATCTGATAATAGGTCACTGCGCGACAACCGTTGCTGGCATTCATTCAGGGAAATATCGTCCAACTAAGGTGAATGCCTCTGACACTGCTAGTGTGTGATGATATGTGATTTTTCAATGCAGACATGTGGATTTTAGGCGAATGTTGCAATTGCTCGAAATTTTTAATTATCTCGTATTTATAACGACTTGAAAACGCACACACTGTAATAAAAATTTCTGTTTGAAAAATTATGTACGGTACACGAACTTTCCCGAATAAAAACCAATAAATTAAATTTAGTATGTATTTTTGAATAAAAATCAATGCGCGGGTCAATGAATTCTCAACTGGCTTAGTGAACGCGTTGAATATAATTTCACCTCGATTCTGTATATTAGATTGAATGTACCGATTTATTCTAAAAAATTCATAATGTATATATTCATTTTGTAAATAATTTTCAACGGTACAGTTTTGCGACACATTTTTTTACAATTCTAAAATTATGAAATATTTAATAAATGAAAATATACGAAGATAAGTATCGATCATTACTATTAATCATTTGAAGAATAGTTTATCCATCAGTTTAAGAAAACCTGTCCAACTTTATAACGTGCCTGGATGTTACAATGTATCGTGGAATAAAAATGCACATCCATCAATAAATGAGAACACATAGTTTTATCGCCACAATTCCTCAGACTCGGTAAAGACGGTAATTGGACTTCGCTAAGATTCCCATAAAACAAATCACTATTTTATCTTGATATTTCACACAAATAATCCGGAACCCGCAAAAAACTTCTATTATAAAATCTGATAACAACTGTCAATGCAAATCCAAAGTATTGTTAAATCGCATCTATTAATATCTGAAAAATTTGAAATGCAACGCGCATTTAAGAATTTATTTCATCGACGCCTGAGAAGGAATACCGAAGCTGAAGGGTCAAAACGTGTTCACGAGTCAGAGAATCCGTAATGCGTGCGAGCTCGTCTGTTAGCTAAAACCGCGTGACGCTTCACGCTATATGCGGGTGAGTTCAACGCGCGTTGGCATCCTCCACAACCACCTGTGGAGGAGAATGAGAAGCGAAAAACAAAAAAAAAGTGAAACAACAGAATCGATCTCTAAATAGCTTTCCGCTCGTGCCGTCTCGGTCGGTCTCTTTCGATCAAATTATTTTCATCACTTTTTTCGTGTGTGTGTGTGTGTGTTTTTTTTTAATTTTCACATCTGCAAAATACTTTGGCTATTCACCTGTCGATTGAAAGCGTCCGGCATCGTGAACGTGGAGGTGATCCAGCAATAGGTGTTGATAGCGTGACCGGGCAAGCCTTGAACGATGCATGATATCGGATTGCCGACGTACTGGGTCGCCGTAATGACCAACGAGCACGTAAGCAATAGCACGGTCGTAAAAAGATTGTGCATGCGAAATACCATCGAGTCGGTTTTTATCTCCTGCCATTTTAGGTACGCGCTCAATCCTCCAAGTAACTTGTACATGTTTGCCGATTGTTCTCTTCAGTCTTCGTGGATTATTGTTTCGGGTACTTTGATAAAGAGCCCGTCGATTATTTAATATAATGTAAATGTATTTTTATTTTAACTGAGTTTGTCGTCCTCGACGAAACGGTTTATTTAGATACTGTCGAAGAAGTTTTTTCGTTGCGCAGTCACGCAGCACAACACGATAGAGAGACCGTACGAAGCGGTCGCGCCAGCTGTCCACGCGGAGCGTCTACCACTTCCCCCACCACTGGAGCGTTCCGGGCGTCGGAATAACACAGGCGTTTTTATATCTCTCCTCCGCTCCTCCTCGACGCGACGACCCCCGAGCGCTTCGATGTCACGTCACGCTGGCCGGCCGTAACGGATCTAAACCTTCTCTCGGCTAGCACCGCAGTATTACGAACCGCGCCGGATATCCCAAGACTTATTCCAGCGATTATCAACGAGAAACTCTCACTGTCCACGAGTATCACGGGACTACTCGAGACCCCGTCTGTAACTGCCCTTTTCGGAACGAGTAACGTACACTTTGTTCAAAATTTATTTTCTCCTCGAACGTTCATACAAAAAAAATCGAGTCCTCGTATTCTCGAATTACGAGTAATCACAAACATTTATATAACCCGATATATTCCCAAACACTTTTTCAAATTTTCGTAATTACGAATTTTGTTAACTCTGGAACTGTGAATGGAATTGGTCGGTCCGTCGCCAACTTGCGATTTCCGAGTTCACGATAAACAAATATATTGCAAAAGGATATATCGACTCTGGGCCGGTGTGCGACCGTCTAAGGTTCCTTGCTCCTTCTCTCTTTCCCTTGAGTTCCTCGCCTGGTAGGTCTATTCCCCCTTCTCCTCGACCCCAGCCGTTTCCCCCTCGCAAGTCGCCAGGACGGTATCGTGTGTATGCCGAGAATGAGCAGTGCGGCGCGGCGCTACCAGCAGCAGCAACGTGCCCGGCTACTGAATCTCTACGATGGCTGGCTACGTACGTACGAGTCTCTTTCGTCGCTCGACTGACGAGAAGTGCCACAGCGGATTTGTCGGGGGGCGGGGGGAGACACACGAGGCGAGCGCCGAGAACGAGAGGGGAAGAGGAGAAGTTGTGGTGGGTACAAGTGACTGCAACAGAGCGGCAGCAGAGAACCAAAGTCTCGACGGTAGTGGGGGGGACCACGCGGGGGAACCGGCGGGATTCTCTCCGGCACGCAAGAACCCACCGCAAACGAAACTTCTCCCCGACCCCCTCTTGCCCCCTCGTCTTTCTCTCACCACTTTTGTAGTTGATGCTGTTCGTACCGCTCTCTCGCGAACGTTTTACAGCGAGCAGCATGCACTGTGTTATGCCGAGAGAGCCTCGTACGCCGAGTAGCACCCGCAGGGATGTATAGCTTTCGCTCGCTCGGTCGTCGGACGATCGCGGCGCAGCTGCCTCGCTCCGACGTTCGCGGCCCGAGCCCCGTTAACTCTGTAGGCACCGAGCCCCCGTTCGTCCCAGTCCCGGCATCGCCATTTTGTTCCAAGCCACTGCTGCTATATTCTTTCAGGCCTCTCGACGAGAGAGCGGCGCGCATGGAGCCGGCGTGTTACTCGGAACGGGCAGAGGGCGCGCAGGCATTATAGTTTTTTTTTTCTGGCGAGGGCGCGAGCGGAACTCGGGTAAGGGGATAGGTATTGTCAAGGTCTCGGATGGCAAGGGGATGATGAAATTTCCGGGACGTAGGACTGTTGAGCTGATGGCTCAGGGTTTTTTTTGTTTTCTTTTTTTTCGCAGACGAACCGTCTATCGCAGAACATCTACCGTACTGTAAACATGAATGTAAACATTGGTTTGTTTTTGCAAAGGAGATCGTTGCGTTGGTTTTGTTTGTAGAGGACTTGTTCGGCGAACTAACGACACTATATTACATGCGGAATCACTGAGTAAACAACGAAAAAAGTTATCGATCTTGTCGGCTGAGAGCGAAAAAATCGATGTTTCGATATGTAATTCAACCTAAAATCGATACAGCTTAAAGGACGCTGCGCCTATCGAATACTTTCTGATTTCTAGCTTACGGGCCAATTTTCAAATTATTTTCTTCTGAAATACTTCGTGAAGGTCCCGAGTACATTTTACACTCTCGACAGCCCGAAGGCCCAAGGATCGAGAGTAAAAAGCCTACGGTATGGTGTCTCGAAACGATTCGACTCTCGAGGGACGCAAACGAGCTTATAATTAGGGCCAGCTCGCGAGATCGACGCCCAAGAAACACGTACACACCGCGAGTGCCTCAAAGATCTAAGAGGTGGGGAGGAAGTAAGCGATATAAGGAAAAGCTGTGGCGGGGGAGAATCGTAAAGAGAGACGCCGAAGGTAGCCTGGTAGGTCATCGGCAACGCTCGATCGGTTCGTTGCTGCGACCAGCTTTCCCTTTTGGTTCGTCAACATTTGTTTCCGTTTTTTTTTCTTTTTTTTTTTTTTTTCGTCGCTTGCATCGAAACCGCACGATCAATGCCACTTCACCGTGTCAAAGGCGGTTTCGCCAAAGCGAATAAATCGGCTGTGTCGATCGCCCGGGAAAAATCGAAGCGCTCTCAGGCTCCGACGGTTTTTACGGGAATTATCGAGCGACCTCTCGCAATCGCGGGAAACCGCATCGACCGTGAAATTCCTCTTGAACTAAAACCGACGAGAATTCAGTTTCTCTCGTACTAAATGAAAAAAAAACATTATTGACTTCAATGGACAAATAAAAGGTTTCGCGTGGCGCATTGAGTAATTGATGGACGATGGTCATTTGCGAGAAACGCAATTTCCGAATCGTACTCGAGGCCGACGACGCAGTGCGGCAGATTCCGAAAACTCGATAACGTTGTTTCCAGCGTACGTTGACGCTAACGTTGCGAACCCTTGGGGAAATGTGATTTGGAATTGGAAAGCGGAAATAGGCGAATAACGGATTCGTTGCAGCTCGGTCAACCCGAAACTCGATGTTTCGAGGTAGCGCCTAATTGCAAAGTAGAAAGTGCTTTTACATTAAACAAAATATATATATTCTGGTCGACCAAGATCCACGTTTAGTTTCTTGATAATTTTATAATTTTACACAAAACGTAATGTTCAATTTTAAAAAATCGAATCGTAACGTTATACGGTTTCGGGGTAAATTAAATTCACAGTACAAGAAGCTTGCACATCACAAAAGAAATTACCGTCCACAATAATCTACTCTTGTTTTCGTGGTAATTTAAAAAAATGTTACCGAACCGTTATATTTACCTTAAAAAAAATTAATAAAATTAGGACGTAAAAAATGTTCGAGAAGAAATAATTTGTCAAGTGTAGGAAAGGTCTTTACCGTGCGAACAATGAGCTACGCCAATGAAGGAGACCATGAACGAAAAATTTATCGGACACGTTGCATCAGGCTGACACTGCGCGGGCTGCCGAGATCGGAGGAATATTGATGAGGTAGTGATTCAATATTATCCAGCCATACGACAAAAAGGGATATATTGGTCATAACCTCCAAGTTATTATAGCATACGTCGTTGATGAAATATTTATCTTGCACGTTGCATCGATAGAAACACGACTGGAAATGCAATGATTGCACTCTGACGGTATAACATTTTTTTTCTCCAGTTTCGTTGCACATTGAATTTACATGATACCTTCGTCGAATTCGTGATTGGCTGTAGAACACGAAGGAAAAAAAAAACGTTGGGAACAATTTGCATGAGCATTGCGTTGAAAGAGTGACGCGAGAAGCGTACAAAACGGGGCTAGGTTACAACGAACTGTAAACAGATAGGATAATGTGGGTCATCGCTGATGTCGAATTTTGACGAGACGATAATTGTTTTTTCACTTCCACGCACGAAACGGATTTTCACGAACTGTTATCGGACAGGATTATGTGGGTCATCGTTAAGGTCATATTTTAACAAGTCGATAATTTTTTTTGTCATGTTCATGCGCCAATTAGTGTTGCAAATACGTGATAAATTCGTATTCGAATTAATAATTAATCGATGTCATTCAATATTTCACTAACCGTCAAAATTCTGCTGATATTATGTTAGTTCTTGATGAATTTTGAGCTTTGGGCGGTAGTTTATATATCCAGGATCGTCGTAATTAATAGATTTTTCCTTACAAATAAAGTTTGGGTCTGAAAAGTTTCCAGTTAAAAATAAATAAATTCAACATGAAATATGAATTAACCCTGAATTTCTATCGCACGGAAAACGCCATTACGAAAACTTCAGTCTTGAGAAACAGTTCATTGCTGTCTAGCAAATGAAACGTGTTTAATTTTTCGTTCTCGACGATATAAAAATTGTATAGAAAATGAATTTTCCTCGATTGATGTAAAAAAAATTTAAGCTGATTCAACATATTAAAAAATAAAGTCTGCCAAATCCCATATAACTGATTCGTTGATATATTCATACACGAATTAAATATTCAACCATAATCAACCAATATTCAAGACGATTTCCCATTATTACAATTATTATTAAAAAGTCTCGAGTCTTCCTCACAACGTCGTCCCGTGTTAAGTTAATACCCAGAAAGTCTCTAAACAAAAATAACATTGTTAATTTCTCTCCGTTCATATCTTAAAAAACACTACAGTGACGGTAAATTTTCTCATCGACCCCGCTGTTATAATCCTGCAGACATCGATGGTTACGCCGTTGAAAGTCCTGGTAGAGACGGTGAAAAAAAAAGATACATGTAAATCTCCCGACCCGTCGAGTCGGTGAAGCGAGTCGCACGGCAGGTTCGCGGTAATGCACATATGCAGTTAAACGACGCGTGTACACGAATATACAGACTTCCCGCCGCGAGCTCCGCCGATCGAGAGAGAAGTTCATTCATGGTAATTCGGTGGTCGGACTGGATGGCGCGCTAAGACCATCCCGACCCGTTTGATGTGCTCCGGAGTCGAATCTTGTCTGGCAAAGGCGTAACTTTCAGGAAATCTCGTGTCAGCGAGATTCTCCTTAGCGAACAGACGTCGCTTTCGCAGACATTTCAATCCGCTCCGCTGCACCCAGACGAATAATTAGTTCTCGAAATCTCGAACACGTGCGCGCGTGAAGCACGTGACCAATGTTCGCGCAGACTCGAACCGCGCATGCGCGATGGATCATTTCTAGGAAACACTTTAGAGATCCGAGAAATCGCTCCGTCGACGAATTATTGAGAGAGATTCGTTCCAAAGGACTCTGCCGGCTCTTCGTGAGCCACGTCGACCAAATATCTCGATCCGTAAACGATACACACTCGTCTCTCGCGAGGACGCGCGGCGTCGTTGAAGACTTCGTCACATCTGCGACGGATTTGCTTATCGCTCGGGGATCGAGAAATCGTAAACTTTATTCTATCCCGGATGAAACTACGAGCCTCGATGTATAAAGAAGCACTCGTACGAGCTGTCGCACACGTGTGGCTCGATGCTTTTTCACATTATCGTGTCCTCGATTGCCGTCTACACTAAAAAAACAATCCATATGCGATTCAATGTACCGGTGGAAGTTTTCATGCTTACACTAGTACGATAAATTTCATTCACATATGTTAAGAAAAAATTCATCTTCCCTGTGTTATAAATATTTGTAAATACTTTACTTATCATAAGTTAAATTAATTGCATGTGTGTCCGTTTTTACATGAAAAACTTCTAGTGTCGTACATCAAGATCGCATTTTTTTAATGCGCAGAATTTCGCATTTTGCCACTCCCTTTCTCGCTCTCCTTTGTCGGAGGAACCATTGCTGATTGTGTTTTCGCAAGATGGCGACCAAATGTTCAAGCGATATGACGCAACGAGGGCTTAACGTGAGCCCACGGAGAAAAATTCGTCACGTGAGACACAACCGGCGCTACAGTATGTGACGATCGTCCCTTTCCTTCCTCTTCGCCTACGTATTTTTGGGGAAAATATTATGAGAATGAATTATCGATTCAAGTGTCACGAAGCTAAACGTCACGTGAAAGACTCATTTGCGATGTCTCATTCCCTGCACTGCAAGCACAGATAACGATATCTGTCGCGGTCACGTGACTTTCACCCATGCTCAACCAACCCGACTTCCGCCCCCTCCAAGGGTTTGATATTGCGCGACAAGGAAATTCCTTCGATAAACAATAATATCAATAGGAAAATTAACTCAGTTTCGTTGCAAAAAAAAACAAATATTTTTTTAAAGAAAATTACAAATACATCTGAAATTCTAGGAAAAATGTTTAATTTTTTCGACCTAACGCTAAGGTTCCAACAGAGATAAATGGATTTTCCGAAGTTACGTGTCAGATTTCACGTAGCACGATGCATTTCGAAAGGCTCTTCTACAAGGTCGTACGGTCCAATTGTTAAGAGGACCCGTCGGTCGGGCCCCAAAGATGTTGATCCCTATGGGGATCAACGCTTTCACAAAGCGTGACGAGGGTCGCACGATTTTGTGTATATTGAAAAAGCCATCATTAGTCGTCCAGGATAAGTTCTACTTTTCTTCGAGCAATAATAAAGACCTCTGAAAACTTTTTTATTACCGGAATTAGTAAATTTAACTTCGATCCTGGTAAAAACCCACGTCGATAATTGAAGACAATTCCCGTGATTACGAAGAGCAAAGTCAACATTCAAAACCGTAACATTTTTTCAAATGTCAGCAAACAGGATTTAAAAAACTCACGTATCATCAGACGCTGTCGGATTATAAAAAAATAGAATTTAAATACCGGACATATGTAATTACAATGCCTTTTCATATTTATCATTCATTTTACGAAGCGGTTGATCGCTTCAAATTTACTTTTCATCACACCAAAGTTCATCGAACTATTTACCTCGAAAAATGAAGCCTTCAACTCGTCGCTCTTCGAGTTTAACTCGAAGTTGACCACCTATTACTCATTTTTTCGCGGTACTTCACTGTACAAATTTGCCAGAACGGCTTCCCCTCGAACAACGAATTGGAGCAGCGAAGCACCCGAGTAAACTCGTCAAGAGTCCAAGTCCATCGGGCCAATGAAATAATGATACTTATTATATTAAATTAATACCGAAGAGGCGAGTGGTCAGCCTCCGCACTAACGTTACATCGCACGAGGACGACTGAAGGCAACTTTAATATATTACAAATGCAAATGTTGCTATGTCTATTTATACGTAATGGCTTAACGAGTGGACTGCGAGCGGCGAAGGTACGCGAGGCGTATGCGCGCGTAGGCAAAACCCCTCTTCGGCTTACCACGTACGAGAAATGACGTCGTCGTCGTCGACGTTGTCGTCGTTCGACAGCATGTAACTTTGGTCGTCCCCGTCGTTGATTTTACTATGTACACAGAGATGCGCATGTATCTATAAACACTCTGAATGTGCACTGCTTAAGACTGGCTGCAGCGAGTCGCGCGCACCGAGTACCGACAAGCGCAATTAGCGTAATTAGGCCACGCTCTCTCCGGCAACAAAGGGCGACTTGTGCGACCATTGCATACGTCCAGCTCTGATCGGGTCGTGAGAAACAAATTCTTTTTTTTTTTATCGTTTCTATGTGCAGATTGTACCTATGTAAAAAAAAGCACAGATACAGAAAATTAAAATTATCGCAATATGCAGGTAATTTTCCTTTGATCGGAAAGAAAGATTTTTTTCTGCGCGAATAGATATTGTGTTTTAGCATCGTTGTGTGAGAAAATTTGTGAGCGATTGAAAATCGGTAGACAACGAATAATTACAGAAAATTGAATTTTGGACAAATCGAAAGTTTCTTTGGTATGCTTTTTCTCGACCAATTTGAAATTTCGTTCAATCTGTACGTGTGCGATATGTCATTGCATTACATTTTCTCCTAATAACCCTTCGACTCTTTTATTTCAAAGGGTTTTGCTACGAAAAAGTGATAATATTAATTTTTCGCAAAATAAGTGGAAAAAAAAATTAAGACGAGACTTTTGTATTCTCTATCGAACAATTCAGGTTGATACACTCCGTTTCTTTCAAATCTTTAACTTTTGCTTCGGAGGGCGTTGTTTTCTTGCTCATTTTGAAAACAATTCTATGAATCATCTCTATGAAAAATTCATCGGACGGCTGTTGTCGGACATTGCGGAGGCGTACTTCCATGATCTTTGATTATTCAGAGTCTTGGAATCGATGATCGGGACATGAAATGACGACCAGTTTTTTTTTATTGCGTCATCATTCGTGGACGGTGAGTTTTCAACCAGTTGCTTTAAGAATCGCAATCTCACTTCGCAACTTCCACGATTCCTCTCTTGTCACTATAAAAATAAAATGTCGCCTTTTCCCCAAATTGTTTCTGTACTTTGCAAAAAATTTTATATTATTTTTTATTAATTACCAAGAGCACAATTGTAGACTTTTGATGCGCAAAAAATTTTGTTCAACGCGCAAATTTCTTATCTTATGTTCTGCGGAGTCGAATGTTGCATCTCTGGATCTCAAGGAATTTGTAGATCTCACGATCGGACGGTTGAGAACCGTTGTGAGTCAATCGTGTCAATTGTGACGAATGGTGCGTCGAGCGACTCTGGCCGCCTCGTTGACGACTCGACGGACGAGCCCTTCTTATTCTTCGTCGCCGCTTTGAATACGTAATTGGTTCACTGTTCTCGAATCCTCCCGCACACGTTATCGTCAAACTCCCCTCACCGCGCCTCGAAATATTCGCTCCCCCTGCTATAAATCAACGGAAACGAGAATTCGGCACCTGTGCGACACTTGTCGTCACGCACTTGTACACTTGTATTTACACGTGACCTGATATTCTCTTTATCCTTCCACGCGCTCGACACTCCTGAAAGCAATAACTAACGCGGGCGTTTATATTTCCCAATGGAATATGCATGCCGAGATGTAAATATACAACGTTTATAGCTGTGCACAAGTGGGAATTGGATAACGGAGCGAGACGTTCGTTGGCATTTCGAAGCGCTACAAAACGGACCTTAACGAGTTTTATGGGCATCGAAAAAAATGAACATCTAGCTTGTTAGCAATTATATCGGAAATGCTTCTGATTTTTATGGTGAAACTTGCAATTCCGTATCATCAATTTTCACAACTCGTACTGGGTAGAAATATATGAGTAAGAATTATTAGTACAAAAATATTATTAATATTGGTGAAATGTTAGTATCTGTTTATTTCTTTCGCTGTAGCCTATTTTTCTATGTGGAGAATTGATAAGTTTCTGTGTTTTTTTTTGTTTAATTTAATCTGGATCGAACGAACGCACGTTGAGATCTTGAATGTCACGAGACCTCTTCCGTGGTGAAGAACATTTTTAGACATATAAAAATATAAGAATTTTGTGGCGGCTTTCTGTATAAAATATTGAACCGGGATTAAAACAAATGTGAAATACTTCAATAGCGGGTCGAAATTCATCGAACACAGTCTCCAAACCAGTGACCAAACAAATTTTGCTCAACTGGTTTGAGGAAAAGTCGCGAAAATAAATATTTTTTGAGTGTTACATCTCCAATTCTCGATGGAATATTGCTGAAAACTGAACATTACATTAAGCTAAAAAAAAGAACACGTTCAGTGAAGTTTCGAAAATCGTTTTTCGAGTCGATAACGGGCAACGAAAAACAAAAAAAACTATTATTAAAAATTGACGCTATGTTTACGTCGAAACGCAAAGGTGCCAAAAAATTCCCAGGAATTTTTCGCGCTGAGCACGGAACCAGATTTTTTGTATAAATTGAAATTGAAAATGCAGCAATAAATAAAAAAATGGTACGCCGAACGAAAATCTCCCAAATGAATAAAGTACGAATTAATTGACAAAAACATAACGCGTTATCACAAATTATTTTATACTCATTAAAAAATAAAAGTTATGCACTTTTCCGGAAGAGCCTCGAAAGTCGTAGAGAAAATTTCTCTATTTTCGTAAACTACGTTCGAAACGTCACGTAGCACATCGATACCCGCATGGTCGTTTCCGGAAGGTCGTGCAGTCAAATTCTTCGAAGGAGCCCTGCGTCGGACTGAAAAAAATCTCTTCGTGAAGAACAGCGTTTTGACGCGCAGGCCGTTTACATTCCTCGTCTGGCCTACGTGCATCGGAAGGAATTTCCAGACGAGGGTGTCGGCCCTTTTACGAGGCACGGTGACTGCAGCTGCTTTCCAGACATCCCCGTGCGCTCGTCCGTTTTTATTGTCATCCCCTGCCGCACCAGTTTCCCACGTTTCGAGCGCTATCGCATCCGTCCGCTAAGCAAATACATTTTTCGGTCTACCGTTTATCATATTTTTATCTGCCAAGTGCGTCGAAACACTCGTAGCTATTTTCTCGAATCTGGCTCCTGTCTCGATTTTTAGATGCCGGTTGTCGAGTAAATTTCAACAAACGCAGCTAGATCGCCAATGAGAGTAGAAAGGAAGAAGCTCTCGGTGATATTCGCCGACTCGCCTCGTCGCATTTCTACGTAAAACAGGGGAAACAGGACGAGGACGTAATTAAATCGGGTACTGTCGGAGAACGAGCAATCAGCGACTGCTCCAACTCACAGAGAGGCTCGATAATCGCTCGCCAAGCGTATGTACGACCCGGAGCCCTAAATACTCGGCCAAAGGGACACCGTCACTGAGCCTCAAATTATCGAGTGAAAATTGCATCAAACTACGGTCGTGCCAATTTTTTTTTTACAGGCGAACGTGTCGTAATCCTTATTCCATGTGGTCAGCCGCTTATTTCGTAGTGTCGGCGAATCTTTGTCACTAAATTATCTACTTCATATGTTCATATTTCATGTTATTTTTTAATATTTCGCTGGTGTTTATGTGCATGAAGAAAATAACGAGCAAGCTGATTTTATCAATTATCCCAACATTTTTCTACACTTTGTACGTAAATATTTTTTTGCACGCGAAATTTATTTATCTCGATGCAGATTTTTAACAAGCTGTTGCTATCTTATTTTATTTTATGGTGTATCGCTAAAACACATTTCTACACTAAATTATATGTTTCACATGCTTGTGTTTACCTTTTCGTTTCTATATTTGGCTTCTGTTTGCGAGTACGAGGTATTTTATATTAAAATTTCCATCATTATTACAATATTTTTTTGCAATGCGTGGATGAACGAAGAAACATCAAAATGAACATTTTTCGAAAGACATTTCCCGATAAGAAAAAGAATTCGGTCTTTATTTCTCACTCGCGCAATTCACATACGCGACACGGTACAGAGACGTACAAAAACGTGTCGACACGCGAGAAAACAACGTTTAGCGTGAAATGTCTCGCACGTATAATTACTAACATCAATAACGTCATAAGTTTCTCGAATCTCATTTATTACTCCCGAGAAATTACACAATCGGTACTCATCGAATATATAATATCGTAACGAGGCAATCGGAATAGCGAAACTTAAAAACAACAAATAATTATTAATCTGCGTTAAAAACGTGCGGCCCAAAGTGATGTAACATAACGGAATGGCGAATGACAGTCACTGTCCGATACTACGGACACGTTCCACGTTAGATACTGTTATGTTTCTTCATAACACGCTCTTCACTATGATCGCTACGCTGTAGATTGTCTCGGAACACACACCGTCAGAACCGGAGAATTAACGAGGCAAAGCAGGAAAGACGTGACGGACAGAATCATTCTCAAGAACACAAAAAAGTATATTTGTTACACCGGGCTCAATGTGAGCACCTTGGAGTTTCTCGTCCAAACCCACGCGGCATTAAAATTTCTACGCTTTAAACAGCCACGCTCTTATCCCGAGCGAAGAAAAAAAAAAGAAATACTTGTGACATCGAACTCGAACTGATCACCCTAGCGTTTCTCGTTCAGACTCGCGTGGTATCAAAAATTCCAGACAGTCACACTATTGATCCGAGTGGAGAGCATTGGTACGCAATAAAAAAAAGAAAAGAATCCGTATTACTTTTACTCCGGGTCAGCTAGGCGTACACGAAACTTCGTCAACGGACGCTTTGGGGACGAATTATATTAGAGTTTGTTTTCGAGTGGATCGACCAGTACGCACGATGTGTTTTTCATCTTTTATTTATGTGTGAGACCAACACAATCGAATATATTTTGAAGGCCAAAAAAAAACCTGTTTGACCGAACTCGAAATGAGCATCGTAGCGTCGCTTGCTGCGGCTAACGCTGGTTAAAAAATTTTATGCTCGGCATAGGCAGACTTCTATTATTTTATACTGATCCAAACGTTAAATACAAAAAATGTTAGTGTGTGAAAAGTGCATTTTCACACCGCATCAACTAGGCATACAAGAAGCTTCGTCAACGAGCGCGCCGGAGCTTAATTATATTAAATACACCGATAACGTTTTTGGCATGGTTGACCACTGTGCACATTGTGTATGTTTTTTATCCTCTATGGCAGTTGAGAATAATACATAAAAAACATGTATGAGGGTCATGGAAAAATAGGTTGAGCCTGTTCAATTCTTGTTTCGAATTCACGCCTATACGAAAATTCTTCAGCGGACTGCCACGATCCAAGCGGGAGCGGCGTATCGCAGGAAATGAGATTACTTACGCAATGAGCGTTTGGAGTAAACTAATTTTTTTTTGGGACATACATACACATGAAGCTAAAAACTGGCAGCTAAATAATGTAAACACCTGTTCGACTTTAGAAAAAAATTATTAATGAACGACCGGTGCATTTGAATTTTTGTTAAGCGATATTATACACACTCCGGTGGGAAAATATTCTCTTGCAATAGTCAGATAATTAATCTCCTAACAGTTTGACTATAACTTTCGGCATGTTTCAACACAACCAGAAACAAACAGAAATTTAACATAAAAAACAATTAAATATATCCTTACTAAAGAATGTTAATAAAAATTGATCGAGTGAAAAGCGAGTTTTACAATTGAATTTTTTTTTACACTTGCAATTATTTTTATACAAGTACTGTTCGCTATTGTCCACGTTCCAATAATTACACATTGCAAAACTGTTGGTCCCGATCCTTAACTACAAAGGACACGTGTGAAAAAAAAAACCGAAATTTAATACAAACAAAAACAGGACTTACCACACCGTTACTCAGAAACAAATATTAATAAAAATTCATTAAGTCGAATAAAGAAAGTGCTGAAAAAAAATTAAGAAAATCGACGCTGTCTTCTCTGTAATTCACTAGCAGTCGAGGCACAGATTACATTTTTTTATTTCATTTTTTTTTACTGATCAGAACATTAGACTTTGTGCGGCGCACGGTCACCGGAACACTCGCATTGCAGTATAAAATAATGGTGACTTGCGAGGCGTCGAGGCGATGACAGGCTCTCTCTCGCCACTGTTCGCTACTATTATTCACACATACCGTTCTCGCCACTCGCAATTGACTCATTCGTCGAAATACGCACGATGATTCGTTCGAAGCTTGTACAACTAGAGAGAAAAAAAACAATACTCGCGTTACGGCGCAAACTACAAAATACGTAAAATCCCGACTCTCGCTTCGAGCGAACGTCGATTTTCTTATTTTTTTTCTTATCACAGGAAACGCGATTTCTTATGCAAGACTCGCGCGCTTGACTCTTATTTACTATAAATTTACTATGCAACTTTGCTCTCACGTTCGCACACGCTGTTTAAATTATCGTTATATTATATGCCTATTTATACATAAGAACACTTCCGAGTCTCTCGTCAATGGAATTGCGACGTCGCGCGCGCCCGTATTTACTATGCATATATTTTTTTACTACAATATGTCGAAAGGGAATTTCCTGAAGGAGTAAACCAACACGATCCGCTGATACGGACAGTAGAAAAGCGTCACGGATGTCGAACACGAGGACGCAGCACTCCCAATGAATTTCTGCACGGTGCTGAACGGAGAATGAGTTTGTAGAAATAGCCGTACAGCCGATAATGTGAACGAGACGCGTTCGAACGCACGAAGTTGAAACGCACACAGGTTCATCGAAAAATCAACAAAATCCGTACGGTGCATAAAACGTTGAATAATGTTTACTGACTATAAAATAAATTTGTTGAAAGCTTCACATTTAATATTATATGAAGCTTGAATGAACTGTGAGTCACTCGAATTAGTTAATTTAATTTGATCTCGACAAAGAATCTTGTCTTACTGAAGAAGTATGATATTGTGACTGTTGAAACGTTTGACACGCTTTTGACACTTTTTATGCCTCTGCGCCAGCGCATATTATATTATCGGTATTCTCTGCCAGAACGATTTTTGCAGTATTCTGAATAAAAAAAAATCATATAAATTTACCATCCACATTTCCAGCGCCTCGTCACATCTCGTGGAGTTTACGACTCCGTTGTGTTACTTCGAAGGTGTTATCATTTGAACCGTGTACATTCGAAGGCGCCTTATACAAACGTAAAAATTATTGCAATCATAAAGTCAGCTGTGCTATTTTTTCCGACCGAAGGCTGACAATTTCCATGCTTTTTGAATTTTTGTAAATTTACGGATTGACATGTATTGATCCGTAAAAAAACAATCGTTATAAATTTGACATCTGCATTTTTAGCGCCCCGTCACATCTCATAAAGCTGACGACTGGGTTGGTCACTTTTAACGTGCACATTCAATGCGTACAGCCGAGGCTACGATCAGTAACGTGAGTTACTTACGCAGCATACGCGGCGCGAAATGCGCTTCCGGTCTCGCTCGCCCTCGTAAAATGAACCATAAGAGAGCTAAAGAGCCCGACGTCATCGTTCTCTTGGAATTATGAAATTTCGTCGTTCATCTCGGTGATAGAAGCGATCGCGAGAGAACAAAAAGTTATAAATTGTCAGGTTAATGCAAAAAAAAACGAGTAAAGAGTTAGCTCATTTTTATTATTCCAAAAAAAAATTTGAAGAATTTCCGCTCGAGCTTTTTTTTAGTGACAACTTTTTCTCTTAAAGAATTATTGCAAAAACTCCGTTACATATCGAATATCGATATTTCTTTCTTGTTGTCGGCATAAAAAAATGAGCTAACAAGTGCGATTCGAAGATAGCGAGGGAAAACCGGAAGCGATTATTTTAACTGAATACCCGTAATCAGCCGAAGAGCTCAATGAAATCGTTTCACGATCCATTCGAGCTTCCATAATTCGCGAAAAATATGGATATAATATTTATACGTGTCCCGGAACGATTATAGTTCTGTGTATATCACAATTACACCAGCACATCTTTTTCAATTGATTTTCTCTGCTTCAGCGGTTCCTTCTCTAAGATCTCATCGAAGTTTTCGCGAAAACGAGCCGACCGAAGATCTTCCATGTCGTGTGCCAGACGCTCGAGCAAGTCCTTGAATACATAATTGTCAAGATTCTTGGCTATGTAGTACAGGAAGAGCCAGTCACCATAGTAGTATTCGTTAGTCACTCGGAGAACGCTCCACGGATTGTACTTGCCCGGGCAGGCCATCGAGAACACCAGTCGGTTAAAAGCTTTGCTTCTGCAATTGAAAATACGTCAAAAAGAATTATAAAATTATCACAAGACAATGGATTATTTTTATAAAATTACGGCTAAAATTCGTACCCATATTTTTTTAATCAAGACATCCGTGGTCCCATTAAATTTTTGATGAAATTGGAATTACATTCCATATGAAATAAATTGTCGAACGGTTGTTCCACGTCAACCAATGAATAGGTACATTTTTTTACTGTCATGTGGAAATGAAAAATGAATTGAAAAATGTGTACGAAATCTCTTCGTGAAATGAAAAACTGTCTCAATTCCCGTAGACCTTGTAACAAACAGAGCAATTTATCTGCTCCAGTTGTTTGTCAAATTTCAACGAGTTTGATACACAGACGTTTTTGAGCTCAGAATCGCAGAAACACTTTTTTGTATGTTCCGACATTTAGAATTTGCGACATTTCTATCGTGACAACACAAGAAAACTCGGAAAAAAATGTCTCGAAAACAAGTCTTTCTAGATGGGGAAGCAAAAACAACCATAGCCGAAAGAATCACAAACCTTGCATGGAAAAGCATCGTCAGAATTCTCCAGACGAGTCCCAGTCCAGTGATAATTGCGAGAATTATAAACCAGAACCACAAAAACGTATAGATTTTCTCATTGACGATATTGAGCGCCATAACGCAAAGCGCATCGTGCTTTTGGATCGATCCCGACGGGCCGTACCGGTGAAAAGTGCATTTGGTCACTTTTGGAAAAATAACATCCAGCGGTCCCATTTTTAGGCCGTAGTCGAACTCGGTGGCGGTCTCGCCAATGCCGAGGAACGCACCGCCGAGAAACCAATCGGTTATATAGATCTGGGCAAGGACGTTGATGAAGTTGAGAACTTCGCAGAAGCCGAGGTAGTAAGCCCAGGGTCGATTTGCGTGAAGGCGATTTATGAACTCTGTACGTATCTCTTGAATTTTATTGTCCCGATCGTCCCGCGTCGGTACCGATTTTCCGCCATCTAGGTCGACCTTCTTGTCACTCAGCGCCAACGATGCCATGTGCAGACCGGATACGAGCATCTTCAGTCGACCACCTTGAAAGATTAGACGATTAAAGGCGTAAGGAAAAGCGTTTTTTTTGTTCTTTACACGGAAATCGTTAAGCGTAACCGTATTGCTGTGATTCACACGTTTTTTTCCCCTGACCTTCGGTCGTGCGCCATAGATAGTGCGGTATGTAGAAAAATATCGCTTGGAAGAATAGAACGAACGGAACCCACTGATAATAAGCGTGATGTACAATTTCGTCCTCTTGAGTCGACGGCCCGACGCCAGGGTGAGGAATGTCGCCGGTCTGCACCAAAGTCGCGTTCATGTGTTTTACCTACCGAGCAATAATTTGTCAATTAAACGAAGTTACCTGTAAGTGAACTTTCAACGTGATTATACAAGTTTCCGATCGTTTCTATTTTTCCCATTTTTGTTTCGTCATAGATCAAGGTTTTTTTTCGCTTTTTCGATCGTTTGGTTTCCAATAAATTGCGAAAATATGGGTCGCGGCCAAGTCGAAATGAGGACGCCTCGCAAGCGAACACCTCCTCGATCCGGGTCAAGGCGAACCTTGATATGTACCACAGAATTGTTGAGATTTTTTAAATTAAAAATAACAACACATCTTCATTAGGTCATGAATTTATTTCTTAAATTTGGGCATTGAAAAAATTTAAAGAAACGAAATCGGAGGAATGTTTTGAACAGATGCACTGAGGTAAAATATCATGCGAATAATTCGCATGATTCGTTATCTTAGTGGAGGAACCTAGAGTCGGAAATGTCTCGTATATTTTGTAATGTTTTTGTTTAATTTTTATCCATGCATAAAACCCTTACACACTCGCTCCCCTAATCCCGAGAAGCGCCGGGTCTTCACTAAGAAAATTTATGTCTTTGATGCAAAAAGACTTCTTTATATTAGATTATTTTTATTTATTCGGGAAAGCGACTTCATTCGTTATGACGTTTAACGCATTAGAGTAGAATTGTTTACGCAAAAACTGGTATAATAAATTTCATGTATAATTGTGATGAGAAATGAATGTTCAGAATATAAAAAACATTAAAAATACTTTCCTCTTAGCAATTCACTCTACTGTCACTATAAAATTGCTTTAATTTTAATAGAGTAATTCAATTTCAATGAAACTTATTTCATTTTTTCATTACAATTCCACATTAAATTAAATTTAGCAGTCTTCTCATAAAAACTTTCAGTCCAATACATGAAAATTGTAATTTTTCGACAATGAGCGATATATTGGACACCTAGAAAAACAGTGTAACACTTTGTATGGTAATCCCATAACAAACGTTGCACTATTATAGCGCCGGCATATGTTTCCATCATGTAACCCAAACGACGAATAAAAAATCATAATAAAAAAAAGTTAACATTTCCTTACTACACTGAAAGTCGAAGTGAAGAAGCAGAATGTATCGATGACATTTTCCGGTACTCCGCCGCTGGTGATGCACCTGCAGAAACAATTAAGAAACCCATGTCGAAATTTATTTTCCCTCAAACTCTCATGAAATTTTCCATCATTTATCCATCTCAACGACACCATCGAATTCTCGGCGAGACGGAGCTTACTTTATGTGTTCGCCGATGAATTGTCTCGAGGAAACGAGCAGCGAGCTGGCGAGGAGCGCGAGGAAAGTTGCCCTGTAGTGTAGCCTGAACACTGCAATCGCAAATATCATAAATCCCAAAATTATCCGTGCGTCAAACGAGAAAGTTTATCAAACCCGGTCATTTTACAGTGGAACGTTGGAGCGTGGATTTATAGTGCGTATTTTCAATTAACCCGTTTCAACTAACATCGTGGAAGTCGGCACGGAGTTATCGCAGAACGACAACGCTATCGCAACGACGTGCGTCGAACCCGGCTATAATTCTCGGGGGCTTGTAAAGATCGTTGCTCAATCGTCACGTTTAACGGGCAATGCGATAACGAGGATGTTTTACCGATGTTGTCGATTCTCGCAGCGTCCTGGGAGACTTTGAGCTTCACGTGATCCTTAAGAACGGAAAAAGTCGCCAAAACTGTGTTCGCCATTTTTTTTCCCTCACGGCAATCGTAACGATGAGATTAAGCTCGAGCAATGACTGGAGATCGATGTAAAGGGAAGAAAAAAAAATCGTTGAAGCAATCGCTCGCGAACGGCCGTCGAAGTCGTTCCGGAAAACCTTCCGGTATCCGCGTTGTTACGGTTTGGCGCAGCAAGACACCAGACGGAAGTTACGCGAAGACTGAGATGGAACCACTCGTCGGAGCATAAAATCGCGTTTCTCGTAGACACCTTATCTGCTGACGAGGCATTGTGAGTTGTCTTGGTGGTTACCGTCATTGCGAGTGAGATTTGAGAATCTTTGATGTTATATCAATGGAATTGGGAAGGGGAGGCAATGTTTGGAAGAAACCGATAGGTTCGTACCGATAAGAGAACAGATAAGCCGTTCCAATTGTAGACAGCGAAGTGAAATTCGTCGAGAATAATGGCAAATACGATTCGATGATTTACCTACGGTTGTCGATTTTTCTTCGACTGTTTAAAGTCGATTTTCTCTATCGTTTATCATGAAAATTCGTTGATTATATTCAGCCAATTGCGTAATTTCACTTTGCGTTAAGATTTTTTTTTATTACTTATTTTTTTTACGGAGATTTATATCAGCTGAGTTAATCATCGACGTCGCATCTGAGAAAAGATAATTCACGGTACGGCACGCGATTAGGTCACAATTACAGACTCGCTCGTAGGTTGGGTTGTTGATCGAACGCTTTGTCATTTAAAATGTATAATTTACTTATGCGACGAGCTCGTCGATGGTTACGGCTGATTCTGCGTCTTGGGAACCCGCTGAATAGCACAGCGCGACAATTATAGGTGACGGGCGTTATCAAATCGTTCAGCGGTTTGCATTCGCGGCTGAAATATTACAACCGGGTGTTCCCTCCGAGGGAAACGCGGTTACACAGAATATTCCAAGCGCTATTTCACGTGAAATTTGAGACTAAATTTTCATGCAGAGAAACATGTCGAAACGCCAGATTGAATAGTCGAATATAAAAATCAAATTACATTTTGAACTCGACTCAATTCTCTTTTAAATTTTAAGTCCAGCATTATGAATTATTTAATTGAGATAAAAAATTTTCAAGATTCTTGAAAAAAAAAAAAAAATCAATACGTCACATCGTCTTAAACGGTGTAACGGAAGTTTGAGCTCAACCCCGACCTTAGAATGGACTTAAAAGATTTAAAAAAAAATTGATGTCCCACTTGATATCAAACGCCTCTCATAAAATGTTTACAACTCGATAGAATGTTCTAATTTCATCATAAAAAAATAATTCTCCGGATTATAGCTCTGGTTTATTATCTGGGTTCAATCTAATCCAGCGATTTCGCAACCGTCATTGAACTAAACACCTAAAGTCCTAATATCGGGTCTTATGCCGTTCGAGCATGATTCATTCCGTGAAATTTTGAAGCCCATGCGGCAGTGTATATAGGCATAAGGTTTCGTACGTTCACGCATGAATATCTAGGTAACAGCGTCGTCTCTCCCGAGCGGTGCCAATGGTAATGCCATAAATTTCTGCTTGTCTCCGTCTTGACACGACATTCTTCGCCAGAGACTCTCCTTGCCGCTAGTCAGTCACTATTGGACTTGTTCATTGCCATCCGGGCGTTTATTAACTACACGTTCGGCTGTCTTTGATTCCTGGAATAGAAACAAACTACGCACAGCGAAATGATCGGTATCGGTGACAACCGGTCTATAGAACTGAAAATGATTAATCTCTGACTTGAATTGTTAAGTGCTTAACTATCTCGGTGACCGGAAAGTTTTCCGCTGCCCTCCAGGTAGAAATCTGAGGACACGAACTCCACTCGGTACACTGAGTAAACATTTTTTTCCAGAAGGACATTTGGCCAAAATTTTGCTCATCAAGCTAAGATTTTCGTTGATCAAAATTAAGAACACTACAAACAAAAACTGATAATTTTATTAATCAATCAGTTGTCTATGCATATCGTCACCTGCGGACAGACACATCTGTATTGTGACGACCCATCGTGACGGTCGCTACAGAGAAAATCCTGAGACCGTTCATTGGAAGGAGAAATCACCTTAAAAATTTTTCGCGCGCTCGCTCGACTTCCTCAAAAGTTACTATTCCGGTTACTCAAGCAACCGGATATTGTGCGTAACTGTGATCAATAAAAACAGAGGATTTTTTTTATTTTTCGAGTTATTGGGTAACATGTCAGAGGTGGAGAACCCGGATGCGAAAACATGAAGTCACTTCTGTTCGACACGTGTAAAAAATACGATTTCATGTAACAGTCTCCTGTAAAGTTTTTAGGTGGATATTATCAGTTATCGACTCGCTTTATCGCTTCCGATATCGAAAGCAATGGTTGTATTAAATTCAACATAAATAAAATGAAATTTTTATTTTATGATAAAAATATTATTCGAAACGAGACATCGTTTGCTCGAATTTCTTTTTTTCTGGGCGGAGCAATAAGTAACCGTGGGTATTTCAGTATTGGTGCACCCCGTGGCTAGAAGAAAAACACATTTCTCTTCCATAATATTTTTAGAAACGGTCTGAGAGATTTGTGATCCAAAGTCGAAAGACACTCCCAAGTGATAAAAATAAAATATATTCATTGGAAAGAGACCCTTCTAGCTGGGTACCAGTTATTAGCATATCTCTTTTTCTCTCTGCCTAATGCTTCAGATACGCTAATAACGAAATATTTATTCACTTAAACAAACATTATTCCAATGGCTCATTTCCAGTTCGTACATAATTTAAGCCTCCCGTGTATCAAAAACTTTCCCATCTTACGTACTCTCAGTAAAACAACTGCTATAACTATTATTCGATTCGTAGCATTAGTTGCCTGCGTTTGTTTCGTGCAGTGCACTTCGTGGCCAAAAAAAAATCTCTCCCATAATACTTTTAAAAGCGGACTGAATTTAGGATACGATGTCTAACACACTCTTCAGTTACAGAAATATAATTTTAAAAACATAACAAAAAGGATCTTTCAGCTGATAGCAGTGAGTGGCATGTCTTCGTTTCTCTCTACTCAGTGTCTCGGCTAGGCTAATGGTGGTCGTAGATCAACAGTAGATGGTGCTGTTCCGAGCCTCTAGTGCCTCGTGGACGTCGAAGAGATCCGGGGGAGGGCCCACGGTGCAGTTGGACCCATACACGGTAGGGACTTTGACCGGCCGTTGCCCTCGCGACGTCGAGAGAGCTCCACGAGTCGAAGCAGCAAGAACTCGACCGGTCTTCGCCGACGCCGATGGGGATCTGGGACTTCTCTCGGTGTATTGGGTTCTTCGTCTTGTTCTTCAGTCCCGACGAGCCTTTCTCGAGTGTGCGCTGCGCAACGTCTTCGGAGATAGCGCTTTCTTGCGCCTTCTCGTGTACCTGTCCGAGATCACGTCCGCCGACGAGGAGACGACGAGAAACGTAGAATGACATGGGAACGGGAGTAAGGGAGAGAAAGTTGCCTACGTGCAGACGCCGGACGACGATCGAATGACAAGAAATACCGGTAATGATCCGGGAGGGACAGCGAGGGACGGATAAAGAGACCCCCAGAAGGAATTTCCTGATTGGATCGAAAATCGTCGGATCGACGTGTGATCGAACTTTCAAACATACGCCATATTATTTCATGGCAGCTTATATACATTTTTGTAATTTTTTTTATGAAGATGTTATTATTACTATTATTGAAGGTCAGATTTTTTATTATCGGGTGGTCACGATAGTTTTGATATGACGATTGATAAAGCAACGGAATATAATATTTTTTTACACAACGATTTTCTTCTATTGTAATCGCCATGAAACTATTTTTTTTTTCGCTTCTCTTGAGTTTCAGTAACGACTATCGAGGTGAGTGTTATATAAATTGTGGTTCGCCATTGACGAAGAAAGAAATCGAGTTAAATCGATTTTCAGAGGGATAGAACTGCGCATGTTTCTAATGAAATTTTGGAGAAAGTTCGATAATAATAACGTGTACTGTGATTGCTCGAGGTATTCTCAGGTTATAACGGTTTGAGTCTCCGGCATTTGACACCCACATGCTCACACACCCGAGCATTTTTTTTAGCTATGATTTTTTATTCGTTTTGAAAATTTGGACAGCTTCACATAAAAATTTGTGCGTGATTGTTTTTCATCGAAACAATGCTTCTGCCAGGAGAAAAAAAAATCACCAAATGATTCTCGATTTGTCTGCAAGTCGAAGAAAAATCGTCAGGTCGATAAAAAAAAATGAACGACCCACTCAGCCTGAGCCTTGTACACGGCGCGACTTAGGTGAGACGAGCGTGTTGACCGTGTATAAAATTACTATTCGCCTCACAATAAATATGTACGTATTGTGTGTTTCGGTGAGAGAGTCACAAACGGTGAATCTCTATTATATATTTTAATCCCCGTCACACGATCCGGAGTCTTGAATGTATCCGAGTTCATCGCTTCAATTGCGAGACTAATGCCATTCGCGTTTTTCGCGACGAGAACTCTTTTTACCGACTACCTGGAATCGGTCGGTACAAAAAAAATCCGTGAAGAATTATCTCGATTTGTTTGGTAACGGATGCCATACACGGTTGGCCGGCAAGATTAGCGCACTGCACGATGGACATCCTCGAGTAACTCGCATCCCGGTGCGTTTAGCGAAGCTTGGCAACTTCATCGACTCCTCTTGCACAATACAGTAGAACCTCGGTTCATCAATTGACACTGAGGCAGGTTCGGATTAACAATTATACGGATAAATGGAAAAACCCCAATTTTGCCTCCCCTAAACAAGACACCAAAAAAATAAAAAACCGATCTCGCTTAGAAAAAATGTTTAATTTTTATTACATCATAAGAAAATTACTTCTCCACTCATAGGTGGAAATATTAACATTTATTTACTTTATATGTAGTGTTCGTTTAAGCCACATCGCATTCAACCAGAAATAAAATCAAATATAATTCGATGTATCCAATATTATTCAATATATATTTAATATGATTCAATAGACTTAATATTATTCAATGGGAAATAAATTTTTATCCACACCGTTACGAATCCCTCTGCGCGGTGCCAAAAACCATTGAATACAGCGCGAGAATCCCGCACACAATTCGTGTAACATTCAGAATCATAATGGCTTTCTCGCGCCGTTAACAATCCAGCGCTCGACGATAAAACGACATGGAAATCATGGGCCACAGTTAGGACAATTAACATTCCGAAAAAGCCCGTCGCATTTCGCCTAACGGAGTTCGGGATAATCGGGCTTCCACTGTATTACAGTCTTATCAAGTATCTCCGGCTGTACAGTTCGTTGCTTTACTCGCTCGGGGCTCTCCCGGTTGCATATTAGCGGGCAATTTACTGTAGCGTATTCCTCGAGCGATTCTCCGCTCCCTTTGTCCGGCATACCTTCCGTCGGCCGGAGCGAGCGTGGCGCAGCAGCGAGCACGCCCTTTTGCACTCGCCGAGTGTTCGCGTCAGCGGACTCTCCTCGAGTCCGACGAGAGAACGCTCGGGTGTTGTTTAACTCTCGCGAAAGTCTCCCGAGGTCCCTGCGACGCCACACACAGGGAGAATATACACCGAGAGCGCGTGTGCAGCGTAGTAATAAAAGGCCGGTTGAGGACGCCGAGAGTTAAGTGTGTGCGATCTCGTGAGGCCCTCAGGCTGTTACGTACCGCACACCGAAGGCCGACCGGGTCGATACTGGACCCTGCGCCGACACACAGCAACCTGCATGATCTACACTTTGACTACCTGCGGATCGCTCCTCGTCCGACACTGGCAATAATCGCTTAACCGTCGTTAAGAGGCAAATTAATATACGATGCAACTACTAGGCAGCGCTTTGTTCGACCAGCCTCTCTATCCTCCGGGCTACGCGTGTCGACTCACTTCGGCAAGCCTCGCGAGGTGTTTTCCTTTTCACGCTCAACTTATTTTGTCGTGATTTAAGAAAAATATTTTCTTAGGGTTGTGCATTTGCAAAATGATAACGAAAAGGTAAGATCGAAACGGATTATGTGATTAATAATCTTTATAATTAAATAAAATGATAGTTTCAAAAGATGATCATCGAAACGAAATACTTTTTCATTTTGTTATTTTAAGAAAATTTGTCATCTTTTGTTTTTCGTTCGCTCGGATCATCTAGAAAATATTTGTGGTTCGAATATATAAACTATCATGCAAAGTGATTATATCACCAAATCCGTATTTTTTTTTTGTGAGAAAAAATATTACATTAAAATTAAAAAATCTTAACTATCTAATTTGCAAAGTTCCCTCTGCGAGAAATATCGTCGATCAATTTTCCTTTTCTCGCTTTCAACCTCAGACGAGACAAAATAGCCAAAATTTTATTCATAAAAATATAATGTCTTCCATGAGGAAAACTACGATCGAAAGTGAACTTCTTATTGCCGGTGAAAGAGTTAATAGGCGTGGAAGCAAGGTTGCGGTTCGCCACCCTTCGCGGACGGTCCGAATAATTATTTCATCATTTGCTGTGCCGTTGAAACTGCGGTTCTCCCGATGCGGCGGTTGATCTATGGCAATGGTGGGAACCACGTGGATTCACGGGCGAAACAGCGTGTGTTACATGGTAGGTTTATAATAGCGCGTAATAGTCGAGCAATCCAAGCCCGGAGGACCCCTCCGAACCAGGCAAGCCATTACGAATAGATTGAAGGTCAAAACGCCGCGTGTGCTCGACCGGCGATACCGGCCCGCTCCCGTGACCGCCGACGATGCACCGGAGAACACGTATTCACCCGACCATCCCAGTGCATCGTCGACAACTTTCGCAACTTTGATACATCTAGCGCTGCTCCGCAAGCGAGCTCCGCACGAGCTTCTGGAAAGAATATAAAGAGGATTAGGTGTCCAGAAACGCGAGATCGGTAAAAGGTATCGATAACGTCGACAATGATGCACAGATGGATTTATAAGGACTTCTGCCATTATAATTATATCAGCGCTGTATTGTCGATATTTTCCTATACATTACGGCATAAATTATTTTTTCTGCATCGTCTTGCTCTTAAAAACTGTTAAGATGATCTGATGGACACGACATTGAAATACTGCAGTAATTGAGCGGTGAATTAATTCGTCACAAGAGGATTATTGGCATATTCGACACTTTTTACCGTAGTCAACTGTTTTTTGTTATTCGATAAAAGGTAAAGGGTTTGGCGAATTCTTTTTTTTTAGTATTGAGAATAAAAAAGTGTTGGTGATTGATCGATACACTTCCGGCTACTTTGATCGAAATGCAGATATTGAGAATTCGGATGTCAGCCACTTTGGATTAAACGACTTGGTGGTTGGTGATTCGGTTATCAGTAATGAGAAAAATGTATTGATAACGTCGACGACGATACGCAGATGGACTTGTGCCAGCTTGTACGATATTGCATAAATTTATTATATAATTATATTCTCTCAATTGATCTTGGCATTATAGAAAACTGTGAAGTAGGTGCAGCATGAAAACATTTGTCGAATAAAGCTTTTCGTAGTCGTTACTTCGTCTATTAATTTCTCTGAACAAAGCCTTAACGATTATTACCATGTTCGCCAGTGTTTACTTGTAAGCTTTTTTACGTCAATGAAAAATACCTTGACCGAGTTATTTTTGTTACGATCGAGAAAAAAATGTTTGGGGCATCTTCTAAAGAAGTAAGCCTCAGGAGAGTTTTGGAAAATAACAAAGTCGAAATTTGTACAGCTTGTCAAACGATTTATTTATTATATCCTGTCCTCTCTTGCCCATCGTTTTTATATTCATCTTAATTTAATTACAAGTGTCGATTGTTGTCTGTGTGTGAGGAAAAATCGCTACCGCCTCTCGCGTCGTTGCATCGACGGGCTGACAATTTTCATTGATTTATCTATCCTCGCCCTCGTAGCGCTCATCCAATGAATAAATGAAAAAAAATGTGTCGTTTCTATTCTCTGCTCTTTATCCTAAAAATACATGTTATCATTACGAGAAAAAAAAAAACAAAAAGTGAACCGTCGTCACCTCAGTTGCTATCACATCAATTCGTTTAAACGATTGCGAGAGCACCTTCGCTCGCACTTCTCGTCTACGTCGTAATCTCAGCTCGAACCTTATCTAAATAATCGGCGCGAAGAACCCGAGTTGGCCTTGCGTACTTGTGTATATGTGTTACACTCGAAATCAACGACTTGCAATTCAATTTTTTAAAGATTTTTTCATTTCCGCTTCTTGGCAAAAAAATCAACGTCCATACCATCGTGCATATCAGTTACCGATCGAATAACTTTTGATAAAAGTCGGTCGAGAAACATTCCACAGAGGCATTCCCCACTGGCCCGCATATAATTGTCTTTTCATTGTCTTCAATTGCTTCGAGCAGCGACGAGAGAGTGATATGTATCTATATATATTTATGTATATATGGTGGTAAAACATTTCAAGGAACTCGGGGCGTGGCTTTCGTGTCATGGCAGAGTGATCCTTCGTCGATCACTTCCGCTTTCGACATTGTCATGGAAAGCCGGAAGATGTACGCCTTGATAAGAAAATAAAGGCGGTTTCGGGCCCAGCGGAAGATCCCTTGGCAGTCTTAAAAATTGAGCATAGATCACTATAATTTAGTTTGTTTTTTTAATCTCCAATTTTTTTTTTTTTGCGTATTTAGCATTCAAAAGTAATTACATGAACGAAAGAGAAAATCAGGTAAAAACGAGCTACTCGCTACGTTTCGTCGTTAACATTGTGGCTAATTATTTAATCATGTATTTATTGTCTTTTCTTCTAACCTTATCGTGTAAGAGGCGTTGTATCCTAGTTAGCAAAAATATGTGAAAATCGCATGTATAACTACTTCTAAGATAATACATTTTGTATGTAATTATATATACTTTTTTTTTAAAGGCGGAAGGCAACTACCGATGTAAAACACAATTCACCGGTTCTCTTGGAACATCTGTTTTGTTGTTGTTGTTTTTTAGTATTTATTTTTTTTAATCTATGAAACAAAACCGGGAACGCGTTCGAGACGGCTTTTGAGGCGGCAGTAGTACGCATTTTCGATTAAATATTTATCGAACCGCGGAGAAAAAGAAAAGATAGCTTATAAAAAAAGACAAAAATCAATTGGCCCCCTCGAACAACGTGGAATGGACGTGTTTCACGCTTCTTCGCGAAGAAGACAGATATGTAATATCTACACATTTCTATCTGTAATTAATAATATATAATAATATATATATCTTTCTATTTTTATAAATTTTTTTAGTGTTTTTCTTTTAATTTTCCGTCTCTAACAACTCAAGGGAGGGATCCTTTGTAGTCATCTCTGTGTCAGTTTGTTATCTTAATAATCGTGTCTTTTACCGCTATTATTTGCAACTGCGAATGAAAAAAAAAGAAAAAAAGAACATCAATGAAACACATCGGTATGTAAAGATAAATGAAGTAACCCTACTGTGCGAGGACAACGTATCTCCTATAATCATAAAATTTTCCTTCGTGATTTCTTTTTCCTTTACAAACACACATTTTTTAATATATTTTTTTTAACTTTACAATTTGCCTGTTCTATTTTCGTGTCCTAGTACTTGGTCGAGATCTTTTAACGGACTCGTGACCCGGAGAAATTGGAAAAGAGGTCTCCTCAAAGTATCTGCAAGAATTTACGACCACTTTATGTCGGGAATGTAGTAACCGGAACTTCCCGTACCTACGCCGCTAAAACATAGAAGGCTCGGTACAAAAAGCGAGATTACCGAGTTTGCTTCTTACCCTCTTTATCCGTATCTTTATCTCTCTTTCTCTCCCTCTGTAAACCGTCAAGGAATAAAAAAAACTACGAAGGAACGAAAGAGAAAGGTTGAAAGAGCTCTCGGGATTCGTTTAATACGCCGTCCACCGCTTATCACACAATTAGAGTCTACGAAGCCTCCAGTCTCTCGCGTTCCGGTATTGCATTTTCACGCAAAAAGAAAAAAAAAACACACACAGTAACGTGTATACGAAGTGAAGTGAGCCTTTCGTAACAACATAAATTCCATTTAACCGACAATACCAGAATCTCATATCTCGATGAGGGAAAAACAAAAAGAAAAAATAATTTTAACACGAGGATTGATCGGATAAAAAATTGTATGAGAAATTACGGGGAAATAAATGAATCGAAGAAATACCCTGAGATATTTTCGTTCTCGTATAAAGTTCCTCGGTATTCTCTACAAACATCCGCGGGTTTTGATTTTCGATAAAAATGTAAAAAAAAAAAAAAATTTCTCCCTTCCTTCAAGTCGGCGCGCCTAACACATTGACGATGAATCGTTGCTCGTCCCTCGTCGGGACGATGGGTTAGGCGGTTTGTTTCCCGCTGAGCGATATCGCGAGATCGGCGACGAGTTGCTTGTAGATGAGCGGATCGATGTTCTTGCCGAGCTGATAGAGAACGAACCAGTCGCCGATCTGGCAATTTTGGGCGATCATGTCGATGTCCTTCTGCGATGAGAGACGCGAGCGCGCCCGTAGGAGGATTAGGCGAAGCTTCGGTCCGGCGACTACGGCGAATCTGTAGGCGAGACTGAGACCGCTGAGGATGGACAGAATGATGAACCAGAACCACAGGAAAACGTATATCTTCTCGTTGACAATGTTCAGCGGTAGAATGCAAAGCCCGTCGAATTTCTGCACCGTGCCCGAAGCACCATATTTGTGAAAGGTGCACTTCGTGACTTTTGGAAAAACCTTCGACATCGGATCGATTCTGTCCTCTGGTTCCATTTCCGTGAATCTCACGACGTCAGCGCCGTACGTCGTGAATTCGCCGTCGAGGAAGAAGTCCATGAAGTAAATTTGTCCAACGACGTTTATGAAATTCAATATCTCGCAGAAGAAGAATCTGTAGGCGTAAAAATTTTGTGTGTGCAGATTGTTGCAGAAGTACTCGACGAGCAACTTGCGTCTGTCCGACTTGCAATTGTCGCTGACGACGGGACAGTTAAGGTCGAGAACGAGCATCTTGATTCTTCCGCCCTCCCATGTCTTCCACAGATAGCGCGGAATGTAGAAGAGCATCGCCTGGAAAAATAGGGTGAAGCAGACCCATTGGTAGTACTTGTGATACTTAATCTCGTCCTCGCCCTCCACGTGGGCAGCGACGCCCTGCTGCACGAGATCGCGTCCGACAACGCCGACGCGATCCGGAATCGTGAACGTCGAATAAATCCAGCAGTAAGTGTCCATAACATTGAGAGGAATCTCGTCAACGATGCAGTCGATCGGATCGCCTATGTACTGTCGTGAAGTCACCAGCAGCGAGAACGCGATCAGTATTACTACGGTGGCTTTGTAGTGCAACCGAAATACATTGTTGTCGATGCAAACGGCGTCGAGCTTCAGAAGGCCTCTCACCGATCCGAAAACGTCAAACATGGCTCCTTCGTGATTGTTTCGACGTTACAAACAAACAAACAAACAAAAAAAACAAAAATTCCGTTACGGAATAGCCGAGTTCGGCGAGAAGTTGCGGTGATTGTTTCTCCTCTTTCTTTCTTGTAAAACTCACCGACACGGGCACGCGCACTGGCCGTCGACCCAAGCGCCACGACAAGCCGCTCGGCACTGCTCGCCTTTATCAACTAAGCTCTCTCGCCGCAGCCCACAGCCGCGGAGACAGACGGCCCGAGTTTTATTGCTGCTATCTTTCTCGAGAGCCCCGTCGAACCGTTCTTCCTCAATCACGACTGCTCCACGTAACTTTTGTTTCGTCAATTTAATATCGTCACCACTCGCGAAACTCTCTTGCCGTATCTGATCGTTCCTTCGTCACTCGTGTTCGGCGACGATTCTCATAGCGATTTTTCACTCGATGTCTCTTTCGGCGATGACGGATCACTGATTTCTCGCACACTCTCAGCACGTGAGCTCTCGCTCTCTCTCCCGGCTCTGTCCTCGTGGCTCGATGAAGCCTCGTCGAAGCGTTCTCGTTTCGTTTACCCACCAACGTACAAACTTTCCTCCGTCGCGATTCTTTCTGTTATACGCGTATTTATAAATACAACGAAAACAAAAAAACACGAATTATTCGTTAGGTTTTACAATTGTCCGAAAGGTTTCTTCGATTGTTTTTATTGTTTCTTTTTTTTACGCGATATATCGGAGAGACGCGAGGTATTGCAACGACGCGAAACATGCGCTTCCGTAACGCTCGTGTCTGCGTCCAGCGGTGAGTTCGGTGTACGGGTAAGGCTTGCTCTTTTGGCTCTTTCTCTTCTCCGCTCGCTCTTGTGGCGTCGGGGACTGAGCGTACTGGCGGTACGTGAATCCGGGACCCCTCTCCCCACTCCCGGCGAGGCATCGGCGTGCACGCCGCGCTCGTTGCTTCCCCTCGTTCCCTTTTTCACCCCCTCTCCGCTGAACTCGCCTGTGGAAACAGAAACGCCGATGCCGCTCGCTTGGCCCCCCTTGTCGCTTCGGTCGTAACGGTCGTCGGCACCGCCGCGGAGGACTCGCAGAGTTGAACGAGCGACGACTACCTCGATCGCGCAGTGCGCATGCGTGGAGTAAACGATTCCTATGGATCGGTCGCGCGGTCCTCGCTGCTCGTGCGTTCCTCGGATCGCATGGGTACGTGGATCTGTTGCCATGGAGACCGACGCCGGGAGGGCCGCCATCGGGCATCGCGCCACCGGGTGGGAGAAATTTTTGGCTTCTGGAAGTCAGCGGCGATCTTTCAAGCGCGCACTGCGAATCTACCGGCAATTCCAGAGGGAATCCTTCCGGAGGTTTTACTAATTGAACGATCCGTTTCGAGTTCGTACGGTATCGTTTGAGATAATTGCTGTTGGATAGATCGCCGGCGAGGGGGGGATTTTGAAAATTGTCCTCTGTCCGTCCTTAAAAAAATGTCAGTCTCCATTAAAATATAGAGAGTAACGTCGAGACGATGCTATGGATGGGTTTCTGATTATAAGGAATTCAGCGATTTTAGGCACGATTTATTACAGTGATTGTCCATGAGCCTGAAAAGACATTAATTGCCTTGTACATATGCCTTTAGATTTTTTATTTCTTTTTGAAGAATGTGTAATTTGTTAACGGGCGATAATGTTGAATTTCTCAGGCGTTGAATTCGCAGAGCATGTTTCGATCAAAATCGAGGAAAAATCTTTTTCGACAATTAGCACGAATCAGTTTATATTTTTGCAAACTTATTGCAATAAAAGTTTATCTACGTTAAAAAAAATATGCGACAGTACAATTAACCGTTTATTGTGATCAATAGATACAAAAAAGTTTGTATAAACTTCTTTAGATATTTAGGACTCATTCGACTAACGTGAAGCGTTTCAACCTCCTCATTGAATGACTACAATCTTAAAACGATTTAAGAAAAATTGCAGAAAAAGTGCACAAAACGAGTTACTTTGCTAGTACAAACATATCGAATCCGTCTTTATACATTAACCCAGGACATTTTCTTCTAAAATCAAAATCTCATAAATTATTTCGATAAAAATATTTCATTATAATTGAATAATTATAAAAAAATTAAACCCTTTATGTCACACCTTTATCCCCACTATTAGGTGCTACCGCAGTAACACGTCCCTACTTCGCTCGCGTTGGTTCCATTTGTTCCATGTGTATCTCACAAAGTCTTAACGCCTTGACTATTTAAGAAATACCACACAAATCCTTCTAACCGATCCAACATTCGAAAGGAATGTTGGATCGGTCGGTAAGTCAGAAATTTCCGCATCACCTAGAAACCTCGCTATCGGCGGCTTGGCACGTTCTCGCCTAGCGCGTTATTCGTCACCGTGAACTCTGCGAGTAGCTTGGCAAAATCTTTAATTAGATATTCCTTCGTAAATGTCCTCGCAACCGTCAAGTTCATTAGCATTGATAACAAAAGCCGAATAAGCCTCGCGCACCTCGAAGCGAATAATAGTTTCTTCAGAACTGTTTCTCTCCGTGGCTTTCAGCCGTGAGCCAAGAATCAGAAATAATAGGTTCGCCGATGCATCGGCCCGCAGTGCAACCGGTGCAGTTTCGGGCGAGGGAGGAAAATGCCAGGCTGCCGATTCTCGCAAGACGTGTCGCCGTCCAGGTCCGCAACGGGGGGCCCCCCCGACGGCTCCGGAATAACTCCGGACCCGCAGTCCCGAAGCGAAGAACTCGGCCACAGGTACGTCGAAAAATTTCGCCTTCGCCTCTCGTCTTTAATATTTTATTTTTTTTCATATATATATTTTTTGCAATCCTTTCCTTCTCACTCAGTCGGGTTACGAGTTGACCATCGAGGCCTTCGCCGTGGCTGCAGCACGACGCTCCGGACTCGGGTTTCACGAGTCCATCCGGCGATGTTCTTGCGGTTCGAGACTCTCGGGTGAAGGGAAAGACGACGGCAGCAGCGGCCAGACCGCATGCATTGGCGTCGACCACGGGACGGTAATACGTACGCAGATCAGAAATCGCTTCGGACAACGCTGACCGATCGTAAGGAGTAACATCCGAGCCTCTGCGGTTTTGAGATCATAATTATCCTGATCGCTGGCTCGCCTGCGCTAAAGCGGATAAACAGGGCCCGAGAGACTGCGGTGGAATCGGCGATTTTTTTTTTAAGACGTACGTTTGGTGACAGGAATAGAGAAGATTGGAAAAATAAAATAAAATCGCGTACGCGGTCGACTGCTGGATTGGAGAGGATTAAAAAAGAAAAAATGCATCGTGAGAAAGAGGACGGATTATCCGAGCCGCAACCAATGCACTTATGTAGGGTATCTTTGCGCGCATACGCTGCAAAGTTCGAAGGCACAATCGAGCGTTATCACTTATCAATCGCTCGGCTCTCGATACGAATGCACTCTGATTGCAATTGAGACGAATTTTTTAATTTATCCCCGACGAGTCATGAATAGTAAGACTGTCAGGCGTGATTCACGGTAAGCGAGATAACGATAAAGATGCGCGGTGAAGATATGACTAATGTGACACTGTTCTTATCGGTTTTGAAGCATTCGGTCATACTCGAATCTTTCATAGCGCTCGTTTTATACCAAATTACTATTGAGACCTTTGGTCGTGAAATACATTTTTTTTAAAAGTGATTAATGAAAACGGATGCATAATCACACTTTCCTTTTAGGTCACCAGAGAAAAAAGACTTTGCTTCAATTCGTTACTTGATTCACGGTGTATAAAGCAATTTTATTTCAACATGGTGAGGAGATATTTAATTTTAATTATCAGAGTCTTAAGACCTTGAATCACCGTCCACAATACATCTTTGATTTTATACGATTTTCTTTAAAACTTCGTTTCAACAGTATACAGTATGAAAATAGAACAAAATTCCACCTCCTCTCTTCCTGCAGCGCCAACGATGGTTGTCTTGCATAAGAAACACATTTCTGAATTAATCTACATGATTTATTCACGAAAGAAAAAAAAGTACTCCTAGGCTGCACTAACAGTCGTATCTCTTTAATGTGAGCATAAAAAACCTACGAACTCGGTGATTATGTGTAATTACATCCAATGAAAATTTAAGAATCAAGAAACTCGCTAGACATCGGGTTTATTCTCATCCGCGTCTCGCACAACAAGAGAGAACAGTTTAGATCTCACGAGCGTAAGAGAACCGAGTTTGCCCTTACAGTTTCTTCAATTGACGCCGGAATCGTGTTACAGATTCGATCGAGGCCATTAATGTCCTTTTTAACGGCTTGATACTTTACGTAACGAATTAAACTCTTCTCGCCACTGTTGCGAGCCGACAAAACTCGTGCAACGCGTTCTAACACATGTGCCTTAAAAAAAAAAAAAGTCACTTTTTTTTACTCGAGAGTCTCGGATCGTGAAGTGCAAAGTCTTCGGTATTCCGTAACATAGCTCTCGTGTGCGCCTCTGCGGGCGACAAAGTCATCGCATTACCATGCTGAGGACGTACTTTTTAACGCTACAGAAGCGATATACACAAGACGAGTGCCGTTGATGCGCGAGATATTCTATTCGTTACAATAGTCCGCTGCTCGAGCTTCGCATATCGATAGTGTTACAAATAACAACGGGAGAGTCGACGGTGCGACGAGACATGAAATTTGAATGCGTCGGTGAAACAGGCTGAGGCGCCGATACCCTGAATAATTTCGCCGCTGATCATCGATAATGACTACGGTCAACCCGCATTCTTGCCGTAGAGAAACAGTCTGAAATGTCATGGAGCACATTCGCGTCACGTTTCACAGGAACTTTATGCCGGAACGAAAGCGTCAAACGTTTCGCTAAAATATTCATCCGATAATCGGTGAACTGTCGACTGTTGCATGAGAACGCTTGTAATTGCTCCTTTGATCTATCTAGTTGTATGTTGTACGGAAGTAACGCTGCTTCGAATGTTTCATTGAGTTACCGACAGTTTTTTTTTTATAATTCTTTAATTAATCATCTAACATTGGAACACGGTAAGTCAGATAACGAGAAAGACATATTGGGTCAAATAAAATAAAAAATACTGTCTGGGTGCTGAGTCCAGAAAAAAGTGAAATTTTATAGTAAAGCGAAAATAAAACGTGGCTTATTTTTGCATCACATATCGCGTTACCAAGCTTGGAAGGACGTATGTCATGTGCTTGTGCACAGAAAAACTTATTATCGAGCTATTTGTGGATATAAAAGAAAAAATCCTAGGAGCTTCAAACGCTTTGATTGAATCAGTGATAGAATTCTTTTAACGTTTAATCGAAAGAAACTCTTGCTTTTTTTTATATTCCACTTTTCTGTCAAGACTTTTGAAATTCGAAAATGCAGTCACGAAAATACACATACATGGTTAAAAAAATTTACTGTCTAAGTATAATTCTGAGATAAGTAAAAAGCCGCATGAGTGTTAAAATTGAAATTTTCATATCGCTGGCTCAGAAAAGTTGAAAGTTGAATTTTTTTTTTATCATTTTCTCATAATGACGCTTTATTCGAAAAACTCTTATGAAAAAGCATTTACTATATTTTTGGCTTTTATATTATTTCAATGTTTCGAAACATTCTGAACACGTTTTTATTAAAATCTCGAATCATTTCTCTCATCACCATAAAAAATTTTCTTCCACGACAAAGCAAAACGTTAAAACCGAAAGTAAAGGAAAACTTATGAGTATAGTTTAATTCCGAGTCACATATCGAGTGACTAAAAAAGGAACTTTTATCGCAGTTCGAAGTAAATTCGTGGAATGAAATTGTCGTCAGAAAGGGGGGTTATTGGACATGTGAGCGGTTAAACAAACTCGTCGAACACTTAAGGTCCTGTGGCGCAACGGATAACGCGTCTGACTACGGATCAGAAGATTCCAGGTTCAAATCCTGGCAGGATCGTTCATATTTTTTTTCCTTATTTTGTACGCGACCTTTCTTCGCGGGAATATTTACCCGCAGTATCGAGGATTCATCGGTCTATCCGGTAAGCGCTCCGTGTGTTACCCACACCCGCGCTCCCAGGTATGCGGCGACTCGAATGCTTCGGCGGACAAAGGAAAGCCTCTCGCGGAGACCGGGGCGCTCCGAGACGACGATCAGTGGCCCTTGCTCACGCTACCCTGAGACACGTCCCACCAACGTGACTCTCCTCGCAAGCCCAGAGAATTCCTCGAGGTGATTCGAAACGACCAAATAAGAAAGAAAAAAAAACAATTCTACAATTTTTTTTCGCAACCTCGTTGATCGACCGGGTTGATGGTAATTTTATTTATCTATTCGGTCTCCGGATGAGCGGAAAGTGTCGAGAAATTAAAATCACGAATGTAAGCGGTTGCAGTCTCGGCGAGGATTCGAATTCCCGAGACAACGATCATTCGGATCCGTATAGTTGTCGCCGAAGAATAATTGAGAGAGCCCCGAATGGAGCTCGCGAGAGCGAGACTTGAAACGTTTAGGTCAAACGAATTAACCCGAGTCTCAGATCAGCCCTCTCGTGTAGCAGAGAGGTACCTTACGTGCCACTCGCCGGAACGTACGTGGAATGAAATACGATATAGCTCTCGCTTACCAGTTTCTATATGTAGTACGTATCACAAGAAACGATCCGAACGAGAGAAGAATCGACGATACAGCGCTTCTCGCAGACAGAGAAACACTTCAACTCGTCTCTGCACTCAGATGTGTCTCGTGTTCGAGTTAAAAATAACCTTTAGGAATACACTATTTCTGGCTACTGGATTGTTTTTTTCTTTCATCCTTCAGCTAGAATTAACGAACGGTATTATCGCTATAAAAAAAAACATTAGCGAAGCTGTTATGCGATAGCTTACTATCGTCGCGCAAACAAATATAAGACGGTAACACGTGCTGATTGTACGTTTAAATTTAAATCCCAATTAAGTCCGACCTTGAGTTTTGTATCAAGTTCGAAACGGAGTTCAACGTTTAATTTTTCTATTATTATTTGTTTGTGTTAAAAAATTAAAAATATAGAAGAAAGATAAAATATATTCAATTATAGGAGTGCGATTTTTTTGCATTTTTTATTTTATACATTTCTGTTATGATATAAAGAACAAACAGATTTTTCAAAATAATGAAAAATTACAGACGTTTTGAGAACATCCGACCCCACTTTAACTAAATAAATTTCCTTTTTCAACTACATCCGCCACGATCTTCTCACAACCGGAAGTGAGCGACCCCTCCCTCGTAGATTCGTTAAAATCGTTCCCGAATCCGTTTTTAATCCGTGCATTGTAAGCTTACAGATAATCCTTGCGTGTCGTTCTCGACATTGAGC
This sequence comes from Listrodromus nycthemerus, assembly GCA_963978505.1. Lineage (NCBI taxonomy): Eukaryota > Metazoa > Arthropoda > Insecta > Hymenoptera > Ichneumonidae > Listrodromus > Listrodromus nycthemerus. The sequence continues at coordinate 10,933,931 of OZ021681.1, read as the reverse complement.
GCGTATAAGAATCCCAACATTTTTAAAAATTTTCTCAAGTCGACACCGAGCCGTACGGAGAGTCTACCGGGTCGAGGGAATGGGACTTCTTCTCAGCGACGCCGAGAGTGGGAGTTGGAGGCGTCACGTGAGAAGAGCCGAGAAAGAAACGCCGAGAGAAAGAGCGAGGGAGACGGAGAAGATAGCAGGCCGGTTTTTCTGGTTTGACTCGGAGAGTCCGACAGACAACACTGGAGAGAGGGGGAAGGAGAGAGAACCTTTGGTATTCCAACGGCCAAGATTTACTCAGCCATGGGTTCTCATGCGGTCGCTACTTACATACTTAACGTTTTACGCCCTCCGGCGGCGCAGCTATAATCATCGTCGGCCTCAATGTTGTTCGAAGAAATATTAATCAGCGTCGCCAGCAAACCGCAACCGAGTGAAATAACTATTTTCCCGGTCCTCACATCCGCATCGACTTCTACGTGAATGGATTTTTTTTCGAGACTTTGTTAGCTTCGCACGGAGTTTGGCAATTGCCAAAGTTGAGTGCAGCCTCGAAGAGACCCAGAGATCCGTGGCCTCTCGCACTCTCGACTTGGGGTGTGGGAACATTGAAAAAACTATTCGAGCGACGCGACCTGAAGACCCAAAGGATCCGAAACACCGTACCTCATATAGTGGTGGTCTTTTTTTTCGCGCATTAATAATCATGACTGAACGAAAACTTTCACTTTTCGTTTTTTCAGTTCTGCGGTACTTGAAGATTTTTTAGGGAAGATCAATGTTGCGAAGAGATATGAATATTTTTAAATATATATAACAAATATTTCTCAACAAAGATTACATATATTTGTATTTATGTTAACATTAGAAATAATTTCTGATGTGGCTAAAGGAAGCCGATGGCCAATTGGCAGTGTGCGATACAGTTGAAAGGCGAAAAGTTTGTTACCTTTAAAAAAAACCTGTTATATCTTATTCTTTGTTAATAACCTCACTACTACTGTTTCGTAGTAAATTACGTGACAATCAACGGTGGCAACGAATCGTAATGGAGTGAAATAACTATTTTCCTAATTTTCACATCTACGATAACTTTGACATTACCAGATTTTTTTTCAGTCTGTTTTTTAGCTTCCTTTGACGTTTGGCATTTTCCGAAATTGGGTGGAGCTTTGAAGAGACGCAGAGATAAGTGGCATATTGCACTCTCGAGTTGGGCTCTGGGAATGCTGAAGCAAAATTATTCGAGAGGCGCGACTCCAGAGCCTAAAGGCTTCGAAACGTCGTAGTTCATAGAGTCGTGTTTTTTTTTTTTTTGGGCCATTAATAATCATGACCGAACGAAAGCTTTCTCCGCAAAGCCTCTCACCAAACCTTCTGCGGGAAGTCACGTTTTTTTCGTTTGTTTTGGTTCTCAAAGTACGTCGAGATTTTTTTGGAGAATCGGAGACTTCGTAGTCGCGCTACGCGTGGTCTTTCGCCGAAGAAGATGGAAACCCGACTCGGTGAGTCGGCGCTGCAACATTCGGCGGTCTTTCGGACACCGCTCCCCAGTCATAATCTGACTTCAATAAATCAAACGCCCACGGCAGGTACCGAAGTTTAATGTCTTCGCTACCGAGAATACCGGTGTGAAATTTTCCTCAAACCAATCGCCACGATACTGACGATACGCTTCGCTCGGGCGAATAATCCTTGCTGATCGGGCTTAATGGCGTGTGAAATACCACGGTCGGTAAGCGCGGCGCGTTCTCTTTTATCTCCGAGACTTCACATGTCTCTAGAAGGGACATTGATAAACATTTCTCATTAACGGAAAACCTTGTCTGCTTTTGTCTAAAATATTAAATATCAATAGTAGATTCTCTACCGACCGAGCTGCAGTGAGGTAGGGTTAAAGACTCCCGAAATTATAATTTAAAATCGTACACAGATTTTTTTTGTCATTTTTTTCATCATTCAGTTGGGAAATGCTATTGATGAAACGTATTAAAATTTGAGATAGATTCAGAAACATACTCACAGATACAACAGATATTAAAAAAAATATATTTCAAACTAAAATACCTGTGGACATGAATCTTTCTTATTTCATTGAAATAATCAATATTATATATGTATGTATAGATACTTTCTATTATGCTTTGTGATTATTTTTCTAATCATAAATTATATGATTTTCCGTAAGGAATTCTATTTTATTGTAGTCAGTAATAATGATTATAACTATGGATGTTTCTTGCGCGCACTATTTTTCTCGAGGAATTGGCTCGAGTCGCTATCGTACGAGATATTATTAAAAATACACACGAGCTCTATAGACTTTTTCCGTTAATAGATCATTCTATTAGATCTTTCACGGAGAAATTTTATACAGGAACGTCTATAAATAATTATATTTGCTATTACAATAATGAATTATCTTCTTGACCATATGTTAAAAATGTTCCCACAGTTTTTTCCCAGTGCTTCAATATTTCCCAGCAGAATTCGTCGCAGAATTTTTATCATAAATGCACGTATAAACTATATATATGTTTTTTTCGTTAATTGTTTGCTGAATTAAATTGTGTCACCACGAACCACTCGCTGAACTTACTGTTCTACGATCGAGTGCACTATGAGAGATAGATTAGCCGGACGAGTGCGTCACAATAGTTGCTCATTGCTTTATCTCTTTTTCTAGATGAAATTATATGTGCACGTCCTTGAGCTAGAAAAGCTAGTGAGATACGACACCCGGGTGTGCTACCGGCAGTGTAAGCACGATCACTTCACCGCCAAGTTAATATCGTTCGACTGTGGGCGATAACATAATCACATCGAATAAGCATTGACCACCGAGAATTTTGCCCGATGAACCCGCAACGCACTATCGATATTCGTTCGATCGTCGCTGACTGTCGAACAAAAATAATAAAATTGAATTAAAAAACCAGATCAAAATTTTCTTGTCACATATTATTTATTTCATCATTTCTCCATACACACTCCTCCCTGTTACAAACAAGCAAGAAGTATTTTTCGTTCACGAATTCGCATCGTTGTACGCATGCAAATACGTAAATCGTGTGTTCTTAATCAATACCAAGTAAAACATCGCGAGAACTTAAAATATATAATAGTTTTTTCGGTATAACAGTCTGTAAGTGAGATATTTATACAGTCGTGTTTTTTTTTCATAATTATTTTTTTTTGCTGCCAACTTATGATCACGAACCTTTTTATTTCTTTTCTCTGCACACATGGAATTATAATACGCGCTATAATTATAGTACGCGAAGGTCGCAATTAAAAAATATTGTACATAGAAAAATATGATGACGATTGCGACGGAACTACGAAAATGCATAATGATATTTCTTGTTTTTTCTTCCTGTATTTAATTAGTAAATCACCCGAATGAGCACTTCCCGTTTTATCGTTAACGATCGAAAGTCGTTTGTTTTACAGGTTCTTTTTGTTTTATCTTTTTTTGGTAGTGTGTCTGCGTACCTAAGAGGATTCCAGGGTGTAATATTAATATCACTCACTCACCAATGATATGCTCAATGAACTATGGGAGTCAGAAATTTCGGATGGCGAGGAAAATTTTACGTGAGAATTGTTCCACTTGTTCCACGAACCGATCAACCGTTTTGTTGCTGTTGTCTTTTATTTCATTTTGTTTTTTTATACTGACGTCTGGGTAAAATCTTTCTCGGCTGTTGATATAAATTAAGAGATTTTTGGAAAAATTTTGGTCGCTCCGACAAACATTTATCGGTATCTATACTGTTATTTTTCATACGCGAGAAAAATCTAATGGAACGCGTTCGCAATTCGTTGTGAAACTTCTTGTTTAGTTACTTTGATGATTAGATTGAAAGAAACAATTCTTATTACTCGGGACATTATGTAAATATCTGACTGACAATGTTCCTACAGGTTACAATCCGTGGATTTTACAGTTTTATTTTTATTTATCTTTTTTTCTCATATTACGTCTATTTCGTACTTTGAATTATACTGCTGAGCCTTACAGATATGTGTTGCTGTTGCTTTGACGCTCGAAGCTCCGATAACCCTTCTCGTTCCCTCGGAAAATCGTTAAGTTTTATCGAAGCCTCGATCATTCGTGCGATGTGTGTATCAGTAGGTTCTAAATACTTACCACCGAATTTCTATATTGTTAAGTTACACACATATGTATTTCGCAATAAGAGGTTTTGTTTTTTTCTTTTCTTTTTTTAACACATGTAATAGTTAATAATTGCATGGTGGTATTGTTTTCCCCTAATATTCGGCTATGAGTTACAAGTATATTCGTTAGCTATTACAACAGCACACAAAGAATATTTTTTGTTTGTTTCTTTTTTATCTGACTTCGGCGAGAGTTATTTGATTCATTGTTATTTTTTAATTAATTTCATCCATGAAAAGACTATCGCAAGATATTTACAAATTAATGAAATTTCGCTTTATCGATAGAAATGATTCCTGGCCTTCGTATTATCGCATGTGAGTCGTCCTTTCTAGAAACGACACCCTTACTGACTTCACAGTCTTCGAACACCTTTTAACTTCGGTATGCGTCCGCATATGTCAGAGGAATATACCTTAAATTTTCGCAGATTTTTTAACGAAAGCGTTGTTATAATCCTCTATTGATATTTAAATTTTTTTTTCTAAGATGACGCAAGTATTCTTTATGGCATACAATGCTTCTTATAAAAATCCATACATCAATATTCTCAGGTGGGATCTTCGGCTTCATAACGAAAATATTGCTAACCACACAATGATACACAAAAAATACCGGTTTGTCGGAGTGAATCTTTATTTCTAAATAGCGTATTTTTAATTCTAAGATATTAAATGTATATAAATTTTTTACTGCGCATATCAAATATTATATATTATTTGTGTATTTAAGTGCTGCATCGAATTCAAAATGAGTCATCAATATCTTCTTTAAAAAGCTGAGAGTTTTTCACATGGCAATATATTTTTACTAAATTTTATTTGTTTAATATTTGCAAAATTATACGGCAACGCATTTTCAAAAACTTGTAAAAAAATGTATAGGGCCCTGTATAGCCGTAGCCCGGACTTAAAAAATCCAAAAAAATTAACCTATATTTCAGTAACATATATGAACGTATGCCAAAGCTGCGAGGTGATCCAGGACCATGGAATCGATGAGGATCCCAGTTTTTACATAATGACCTATATGCATGTAACAAAATTTTTTCGCATATTTGACTTGCAGACCCCCTCGTTCCCGTCGCGCGAATAAAACTTCTAGTGAACTCGACGCACAGCTTGCGCGAGATATAAAAACATCGAATTACCAGTAAACTATCTAGAATGCGTCTACAATAGTCGTAATCGGAAAATCGAAGCAGTTGCGGTTGACTTTCTTAAACGGTTTACAATATTATGTTCATGTTTAAAGTTGATTTTTTTATTCCATTTTTTCTCGAGTCTAAGCTTATTTTTTTGTGTTTTCTTTGATCTCGTTTTTTTTTTTTCGTTGCGTATTCACGTATCGATCTCACTCATGTTTTTCATTTTGGCATTAGCTTTATATCTAACACCGACCTATCTATAATTCTGGTACAGAGGGTACTTTTTTTCGATGCAAGCAGGGACCAACTTCCGTGATTGGCGGATCTACAAGATCTCAAAAGATTATCTGCGAAAGAGTTGGATGTGACGACTATATGTGGTATCATTTTTTCTTCCCATTTCACTAAAATAATCGATGTGTCATAAATAAAGCAATAAATCGTATGAAAAGATGATATCTGATTGTTGATCCTTGTTTCGTTTAATCGTCAATTAAATAAAAAAGAGGTGATATATCAATTTTTTAGATACAGATAATAAATGTTAAAGCGTAATATGGCATCACAATGATCGAATGAAAACTTAAAATTATGGCCTTGATGTCATGCTTAAAAATTGCGACGTTTTGTGTGTTTGTGTGTGTGCGTTTTAACGTTATAGAAAATGGCACATTAACAATGGTAATTCGCAATAAGGGTCGGCAGAGATGTGGTGTAGCAGTAATTGAGATTGCGCATTTACACTTATAAATTGCGGTAAAACTTGCAAAACTTTACCGCGCGATGATCAAAATCGGGCATTTTTTAATTTTTGCCCTACCGCTTTTGGCTTCTCAGGTACGTCGAGCCGCTACTGACACCTATTCCAAATTTTCCTTGTTAACATTTTTTTTCCCTCAACGTTACAGTGTTCAATACATTTATAGTTTACGATAGTTGACGCTACGCTTCATCGTATTTTTTATATATAAGGAACGAATTGGTACGATTGAATTATTTACAACATTAATAAAACTTTTTTCGCTAATCATTAATTATATATTAGATATAAATGGGGGGGGGGGGGGGGGGCTGGCTACGAAACCCAAAGTGACTTTCGATCGACTTTTCTGCATCTTAACATTCTCGCTCGGCGCACACTCACGACCCATCCGATAACGCACATACAGACGATACATTGTACCCGATTCGGTGCGAAACAAAATTACTTAACTGTACGTTTATGAAGCCCTATGCACACGAATACTATGTATTGCTATTGAAAAGTTTCATGTTCAAGCATCTCTCTATTACTATGGCTAATGTAGCTTGGTGTCTTTCTATTCTTGTTATCAGAAAGTTGTATACATTCTGTGTCGAGGCTTTATAGTATAATGCCGTTGTTATTTAGTACGGTTCTTAAGATCAAACGTCGTCTGTCGATCCATATTTTTAATGAATTGGTGTTACAGTTCTCTAGGTATCTGACACTGATTTGCAAGGCAGCGTTCTAATCGGAGTTGAGCCAATATCTAATCTTCGGTAATTATTCTAATCAATCAATACTTTATTCACGAATTTATATCCGAATTTATAAATCGATCTATGCAACTTTCAGATGTTTGAATGCTTGGAATTTAATTTCTTTAACAATGCTGCCATATTCGATTATAATATTGCGATAAAACTTTTATTGGTTTTCGTCGGTCAAAATACCTGCAATATCAGATAAAGCTCATTTCCCTTACTAAATTAGTGTAGTGCGGTTGAATTGCTCCTTTGGGTTGTCACAATCGGATCGAAAAACTTTCGCGCAGTACTGGCTTTGCTACTCACTTAGGCCTTCACACAGTCACACACACACGCTCTCGCACGGTTAAAACCTTTCTATGACACATGTTGAATATTAATTTACGAAAAATAATACCTTCCGGGACCTAAACCTTCTCCTCATTCGATAGATACAAAGCACGAATAATATATGTATGTATGTATATATTTATATATATATGTATAGAATAAGACCTTTCATTGGATCTCAATTGTGAGCTTGGTGAAATTTTCGCTTGTAATAATAATTAAATTAAACTGTGGCGATTGGCCGGTAGGAGATGAAGGTTCGTTCCTGCGAATTACGAGATATATTTATTATAAGTATAATGACTAAAAGGGGATATGAGTATACTTGACTTCCAGCCTTGTTACATTATTATTGTTATAATTATTATTATTATTACACGCTCTTTCACACGCTGGAATGTTTAGTGAAAGAAGAGCTCTGCAATATATATATATATATATATATATGTATATATTGTGTCAAATCAGTATGGGAACTATTTTCTCCCCATTGACAAGAACTTCATCGTCATTTACCTCTTCATTCATGTGGTTGCATCGTTTACAATCAATATTCGACATATTGTCCATATGTGCTCCGCATGTTGCGTCTTTTTCTTCTTCATTTTGCTTTCGTTCATTTTTATTTACCTAATTATTTCTAGGTATAGCGACTCGACTCGAAGCTGCAAGCTCAGAAACACTATTTATATCAACAAATTTATCAGCGGCAACGAACAAAACAAAAAAATTCTTCTCTTTCTATAATCATATACAATAGTATATGTAACAGTTGGTCTCAGTCGTGTGCCACGTGTCTCTCGTCAGGAGAGATCCCTCTGGAACTCGCCGAGCTTTACCGAGAGACATCGGTGGCGTCTACATTAATCAACGTAATTGGTGTTCTCCCTTGTGTAATCAACAGTAACGCCCGTTGATCATTCAAACGTTTCTAACTACGTAAAAGCTACGACGAATGGACGTACATATATTTACGCTATTTTATATATTAAAAAAAATGAAAGACAGTCAAGTGGAGATTATAACAATCACAAGGTATTATGTGTACGTGTACGCGTTTACTACGGACATATTTCTTTTTACACCTAACGCTCGTGCTTGAAGGTATGAACGTTAAAATAAATAAAATTGACACCGATACGATATACATGCAGAGTGCAAGATTTTGTGACGCGTTAATTGTTATTAGCACTTTTTTATCGCGTCAGTTTCCGTCTCTCATGGGAGTAAAGCAAAATGAGCTTTCATTTTTTTTGTTTCCATGATCGTAAATTTACAAATTGCGCGTATTTTCAAAGCGAATCGAGTAAATTGTGTTTTCTAAGTATTTGATAAACGCCCCGAGACAAGAAATATTTTTTATTTCATCATTCCTTCAATCGTCTCGAAACTGAATCGCTGTTTGTTCTCGCTCCTTCAGTGATTTGGCATTTTTCGTTTTATCTTGTTTCGCTTCTTTTTCTTTTGTATTGTGGCTCTTCCGGATTCACGCCATGTTACGGTATTGGTCTTCAACCTCACAGAGGTTTTCCGTATTTTTGCGGAGTAATTGCATTTCAAAAACTCTTGCAATCTCCGTATTCTTTCGAATACTAATTACTTATGAAACACAAAATCATGGTTCTCCTAATTCTGTGGCTGCGGCTTTTTTCCACCTCGAGGCTTTATGCTTTCCGAGATTTGCCACATTGCGTCCTCGCACAAGAAATCGCTAAAGTTGTTGAAGAACGTTATTATTCTCTCGTGCTTCTTGAATGAATATGTACTGAAAGGTCAACAAAAAAATCGTTAATATTTCGTTCGTTTAACGAGTTGGATGTGCAAGATACTCACGCTTTCTTAAATCTCTTCATGTTCTCGACTATATTGAACTGTTGCCACCGCTTGGAAAAATTTATCGTACCATCTGGCAGCAGATCGCTGTTTCCGATGTGGACGAACGTTAAGTCTTGAAGTACCAGTCCTCTGTTATAAAAAAAATCAAAATAAAGGTCTCACACTTATTCCGAATTCGATATAAGTATTAAGGGATTTTTTGAATAAAGCGAAGAAGAAAATAAAGTTAAAAAAATTTAAAGAATATCTTTGAATTAGAAAACATAGAAATGAAAGTAATTATTCTACAAATAAGGTCAGGACAATTTGAGCTATGTTTATTCCAGACACTTAGATGTTTGATAAGTTATTTGTTGATAATTCAAAAACTCAGCACTCGTTTCGTGATCAATGCTACGAAATTATAAACATTGCGAATCACCATTAACTGCGATTAGAGTGTTGAAAAATGGGAAGTTTTTGTGAACCGTCATAAACTTACATGTATGGTATACACGGTGGTTGCGTTTCCGCGAGTGCTTGTCTGTAAGCTCTGAAACTGCTCGAGCTATCGATGAGCGCGCAATACTCCTTGAGGCCTTCGGTTATGTGTTTTTGCCATTCAAGCCTCCTGATAGGTGCGCTGTCCAATGCGGACAGTAGGGCGAGGTAGCTGTTAAAATTATTTATCTTTCTCAGATGCTTCATTATTTTTATAAATTTAACGACGTATTTCTCTCGATCCTTGGCCTCGTTTTCCATTCTGTGCTCGAGTATCCTCGACCTAGCCCAGTAGGACATTTTGTTGAAATGTTCGGTGAATCTTGTCAGATTCGGGCTTCTCTCCTCGTTCTGCTCCTGCGCCCATATGAGCACTTCCGGTATTTCGATTTTCATGAAAAGCTCCGCATCGAGCAGGGTCATTTGCTCGGCGATCTGTTCGCTCTTGAAGTCCAAAAGCGACGCCTGCTTTGTTGACACGCTTAGAGACGAGAGAATCGGTTGCGTTGCTTGTAGCTGCTTGGTAGCGTGTTTTTCGAGAATCTTCACTCTCAGAGCTTTCGCCATCGTGAGGTCGCCGCTGCAGACCAACTGTTGAACGAATTCCATGAGCGTTTGCAGAAGCACGTCGTCGAGATCGGACATTCTGTTTTAACAACATTATTGAAACGGTATCATTAATTACTTTTATTCGTAAGGTGGCTTGAAGAATGGAGATTATAATTTTAACAATTTCACGACAACATTTATGATAATACTGAAAAAAATTAATATTATGATTATTTACACAATAGTTAGAAACATTTTACTCACGTGAGATCGCTTACGACTCGTACGAGCAACGAAAAAGCCTCGCGTGCCGCTCGCTGCTTAACTACGTCAGGTGAGCATGAAAATCGCTGATGACGCCTATGCAACTTTTGTATCAACTCGAGAGGCGACATGAATGTCCGGTAGGTCGTTAAGAATGCCTCCTGATACAGGAAATCTGCACAAAAGTGACCTGTCATTAAAATATTAATGTTCTACGAACGGAGTCGTTGGGGAGCGTTTGGTTAATTATTTCACGAACCTGATTCTTTCTCATCTGTTCCAGCAGGAAAATATAATTTAATTATCGTATTAAGCATATGCATTAAGCGTATGATAAGTTTTTTTTCTAATAAATTAATATTATCTCGGAATTCATTGTTGATTGAAATTTGGTGCGGAAATTTCTACCGAAAGACTATTAACAAAAACTACCCCAGTTGGATAATTTTTAATACCGTTAATGCTGAGTTCTGTCGGTTATCGCAAGTTGCTACTGATATTATATTCTGTCGAAGATGTCTATGAATTACTTTCACAATTCATTGTCCAAAATTATTTCTCATTCAACGCACGTGGAAGTCCATGACTATTAGATTCTGGGCTCATCATCTTTATCATCTTAGAATTTTAAGGCATTAGATGAATATCAGATAACAAATAAATACGGAAAAAATATTACCGTGCTTGTTGGCTTTTGTCGCATGAATGAGCAACGCGTCCGGATGTCCGCCCCGAATGTCCGGTCCATCTTCGTCGGTTTTCTTGAAAACGAGATGCTTGCTGATATCCAGCTCGTCCAAGATACCATCATCCTGATCAAGATCCCTTAGCTCGAGTGTGTTTTCATCTGCGGAAACCGATGATCTCGTGTTGCTGGCCGGTCTCGAGGGTGGTAACGATACGTCCAACGTTACGTTGTTGTTCTGATAAAAAAAAAACACCATTTTTCGATTAGACAAAAAAAATCACATCGACGGAACGGTGAATTGTCCAGATAAAAAACGGTCTTGTACCAGTGTCAGTACAGCGGGTGATGTTGAGATCTTCTTTTCGGGCATGGAATTTATTGGTTCCTCGGTCTTCACTGGCGTCGAAGTGATCACTACTGGATCGGGGGTGTGAATGCTGTGCATGCTCATCGTCGGTTTCGGCGAAATCGGCGGCGGTGTTGCATTCGACTTTATCGATCTCGATCTCTTTGGTGGCAACGCCGGAGGCAGCTGCTGACTAGGGTTGCTCGGTATTTCTTTGATAGTTGGACTCATGCTGATGGATATACTGAAAGTAAAAAGTATTTATTATATTAAACAAAAATATTTTGAAAGTTCTTTTTTATCTAATTTAATGTCAGATCAAACAAATGCTGGGGAATATCGAGATTGAAATTTTCGTTGACTGTATGTTGTCAAGTCTCACCTCGAACCGTCGTGGAGGCTCGTCATAGTGTGAACCATGGACGAGCACGATTGCGTCGTCGTAAGTGCCATCTCGTGTTGCTGCCACTCTGCCTGCATAGAATTGTATGCAGCTACGGAGTGTCTCGTGCCGAGTCCAGAAATGAAATCGTTGTTGCTGTGCGAGCAGTTTCCGAACATCTCCATGTACGCCATTACTGAAAATCGTCAAAGTATCCATTGTCATAAAAAGTGAAGAGTGTTAAAAAAAAAAACAAAAAAAAGATAAAAATTTAAGAAATAAATGATAATAGCGTGATCGAGAAGAAAAAAAAAATAGAGTCAGAAAGGAAAGATGCCGGGCGGATAGATAACGATTATATTGTATTCAGAAAAGGTTGAATCGCTTCAATTAAAAACAACACGATAGACTGTACGATTGTTGCAAGCGTAAAATTGTCTCTGAACAACAAAATCTTCAAACATAAAAACAATTTTTTTTTAATAATAATTAGTAAATAAGAAGAATATCGTGATTTTCACAATCCTTAAAATATTCTAACACATCATGTCACATACACATATATGAAGTACACTATTATATATTCATATATATAAATATAAACAATAAAAATATTAAAAATCGTGTGATATAAAAAATGTGTGCATTGACAGCGTGTCGTTTCGAGATCGAGACGATCGAACTCACTGTGATACGCGTGAAACCTTTCGAACAGCATCTCCGAGTAGCATCGGTTAATGCTGCGAATGCGTGGAGTGACGCTTCGCTGTGAGCGATTACGCAATTTGTACGTACGTCGCACTATTAATTGCAAGTGTCATATCGAGCCGCGCAACGGGCACGCGACCTGCTGTCGATTTCTCATACTCTCGGTTTAATTTTGAAATTGCGCGTTTTTATGTGCGAAGTCTCCAGTTTGCTGCGTCGCGACACTATTGATACCGAACTAGCAGTCCAGTTCGGAATGCTGACGTTCCGAATTCGCCAAGTGCCGAAGAGGTCAATTTTACGAAATAATTAAACTCCCACGGCAGAGAGCTAGAGCTTATACGAGTCTATTTCGCAACTTGATCGTGTAGATTTTGAAATTAACAATTAATAATCGATGGTGATTCCTCTGCATCGATTTGGAACAATAAAATTTTCTGTCGCTTTGTGACCCCGAAACAATTACTGAAAACGCCGGAAAGATTTTACATGTTCAACGTGAAAGAGTTGACGCTTTTGACGAACATCAAACGTATTGGTGACAAATGGTCATATATTCAAACTCAATACACGGGAGAAAAAATTATTCTCTTTTTTGGTAATTGTTCGATTAATTACCAATTAATCACAGCCCATTTCCGCCACCCTCTCCGTTCCGGTAGAATGCTGATGTACTACCTCAAGTGTCACGTGAAAATACGAAAAGTTCCAATGGTTCAATCCCATGTAGATCGTCGATAATAAACTCAATGAGTGATTAAAAAAGCACAACAAATGACGCGTTACGCATCACCTCTCGGAGTGCTCGGGGGTTAATGACGACGAGGTAAGACTTCTGTTTGTCTCATCTCGAATCACTAGAACCCGTTTTCTGAGCGCGATCTACGCTCCTCGACCCACAGTTACGTTAGTGTCGTTTCTCTTTAGCTCCTTTTTTCGCTTGCCGGTGCAATTCTTAACACTAAATAAATCGCAATGATAAATTTGCTGTATGCGTTATGTAGATAAGAAAAAAAAGGAAGAAGAACAAAAATAAAGGCTGTGAGCAGCGAGCAAGCTGAAAGTATTATTAATTATTAACCAAACAAACGAGAAAACTGGATGTAGATGAAAAAAAATCCAAGCTGAACGCAGTAATAATTATGCACGGTAAAGTTGGATAGTGGATAGTTGCGGTGATTTTGTATTAATGTAGGAATTGTTAATAAAAATATATTAAAAGAATGGAACCGTAAAAACCAGCAAACATGCCGCTGAGAAAGCCCGAATCTTTAGACTCGTTTGCAAAGAAAAAAATGTTTTATTTGATTTGTTTCGACTTAGCGTGAAAGTGTTTTCGAGTTTCTTTTTATTTTGCATTTGCTGAGGATATATAGTTGATATATATGTGTACGTGGGTCGGGATCCCACTTACCGGAATATGCCACTGATTGGAACACTGGGGGATACAAAATATTGCGTCAGTTCGTTAAAAAAAACCTACCACAAAGTAATTTTACGAATTAAGAAAATTTCGAGAAACTGGTTCACTTTTTTTTACTGTCCGTTTGGCGATTTTTCCATGTATTTACAGTAGCTCTAACGAAATTATACTGCAGTCTAGTTGTGTCGTTGATCGTTTTATTGTGCGGCAATCTAATTTTTATCTCGCGGTCGTTTTGCAATTCGCAAAATTTTTTCTGTCACCAGTCGAGCGAGAATTCGAATTTGCTGTCACCTTGGTGGACTCTAAAGTATCGTTCTACGTAGTAATTGCTTTTGCCTTCGTTTCGTTTTTTTTAGAATGAATTATTGGCAGTGATGTGGTAAGGAACAGTTCGTTGTCTCCTTGCTGCATCACTGCCGATATTCTTATCGCAAATATTTGCGATACTTACTGTGTCTTTTCTTGAGGGGAAGAGGAGGCGGTTTACCGGCGTCTGGACTGTCACCCGTGCTACCGTGCAAACTGCATGTCGACAGGTGCTCATTTTCCGGTACATTGTCGTATTGCGACGGTAGCCGCTCTTTTCGGCGCTTTGAACGCTTTTCCGGCAGTGCTGGCGGTATTCCATTTATGTCCATCCCCGTGATGGCCTCGATTTCCTGTAGGTCGTTCAGATGAATTTAAAGTGGTGAAAATCAATAATGAAAACCAATTTTTTCAGAAGCAAGCAAACGTCACAAATAAATAAAATGTCTACATAAATGCAACCGGAAATTATTCGAAACCGTCGCATAAGAGTAGGTCGAATTTATCCGGCATGAAAGAGACATTGAAAAAAAATGTTCAGCACGTCATCATTTTTCTCAAAATCATATCATTAGAGTAATGAGATAATTTCAAATAACTTTCATAACGGGATAAATTTGAAGCGAGTGTGTCCTTCGCAGAAGTTTAGAAAAGTTTCTCTACGATGTAGGTTAAATGATAACTAAGAAAAAAAAACAATGAATCTACAATGTGGAGTCTTACGATATATTAAAATCTATTGGTCGACATCTGTTAATTAATTGATATTGAACAAACTTTTCGGTGTTATTGACGACGTGGTGTCTTGGAAAATAAAACATTTTCCAACAAACGAGAGCTTCAATGCAAGTTAGTAAAATAAAAACAGAAACAAACATGCAACACCCACGTTTACCAGTTTCTCAAGCAGGGCCGGGTCACCGGTTTCCGTGAGGTTGGTCGAACTGAGAACGCTTTTCGTCGTTGTGCTGCTACTACTGCTGCTGCTCGTAGTCGTACGATGCGAGATAACCGAGCCATTACTATCGGCGCTGATCTTCTGTTGGGAGAAAGACTGCTGCTGCGAACTAAACGATTGCGAATTGTAACATACGCTGCTTTTCGACGTCAAGCTCGAAGCAGCAGTATAACTCTGCGACGAACTCCTCTGCGAGTGCATCGACACGAAACCGGACTCTTGTGTCTGCGTTGACAAGCGTTCCGTTTTTCCCTCAATACCTGAAAGGTTATTATATTATGAAAAAAAAAACCATACAAATTATTCATGTATAATGGAGATCAAAAAATTAATGTTCCGTGTACTAAAACATTAGCGGTACTTAATTCATAAATGATCGACTTTAATTTTACTATAAAAGTTATTAAAGATTAATAATTTACTTCAATTCTAATGAAAAAGTGTATTGATTCTTCATCATAATGGTACATTTAATTTAATGTAGTAGTTTTCGTATAAACACTTCTAAACATGTGTACTAGCAACACAATGCTCTTTTTCAATTTGTCAATTTGTTTTTCATCTATGAATAATACTGGCTGAAAATAATATTCGGCCGGGTAGGTTTCCTACGAGCATGAAAAATTATCAAACTTTTTCCGGACAAGTTCCCTCGGTCAAATGTATATCTTAACTTTCATTTCTTGAAGACGAAAAAAATCAAATGAGAAAGGCAGAGCAACTCGAAGAGTTTTTGCCTGCTGTCCTCGTACCAAATGTACGAGTTTATCGAGCGCGATTGTGGAACCACGTTATCGCACGCCCACGCATTCGCCTCGGCAAAGTTATTCAGAGACTCTTGCGTAAATTTAGCTCTCGGTAATTTTTTCGTCTACGTTTTCGTAATATTAATAGAACCGAATGAATATGCTCTCCAGCAGCCATTTATTATTGTTATTACAATCGGTAATTTAAGTATCGCTTACCAGTGAACGGATTGAGAATATCCTGTGGCGTTTGCTGACCCAGCAGCATCGTGCTTGGTATGCTAGTTTCCGAGCCGTCCCAGCAGCCGCAATTATTCGCTCCGTTAACTTGCATACCTACAAAAAGAATAAATCGTACAGACCTTCGATTCCTTCGAGTTAAAGCGGCTTAAGACTGGATTAATTAATGTTCTTGGCTATCGTTAATATATGCTCACACGAAGAAAGAAAAACCTATGATAATTTTCCTAATTTGTTTTTGATTGATTTTTGAAAAGCGATAGGAAAGTTACACACGTAAAAGCGCATACCCAAACATATTTTGCTCAAATCCGCGAATACAGAGTCGAATATTTTATCGCGTTCGTTCTTCGAGCGGTGAAGTTTATCCATGATTATAAATCGTCGAATTAAATCTTAAATTGATATGATATATTATAACGGGAAATTGCGGCGCGATTTCTGCGGGTGTTCGCGTTAAGCCGAGTTTCAGTCGCGACTGAAACGCCAGCGGGCAGAGCTGTGCGGGCAGATATCATTTCCTTGCTCTCTCTTCGCCGCGTTTCTCGTCGACGCTGACTAATCGCCGACCGCGTGGGGCACATCCTTCTCTTACGTGTATGGAAAAATGCTTTACGCATAAACCCTGCTCAGTATGGTTATTCCGGGAATGAACGGGCTTAAACATCAAGGCATTCGTTTGCTGTGACAAGCACAACACGGTTCTGTGTATATTGGAGTACCAGATGATACGCGGATGTTGGAAACGAATGTGCCAAGTATAAGCAGCTATTAGCTGTGACGTGATGCATCGCTCTCGTCTCGAAACTATTGAGAGCACAGGGAGAGCCCTGTTAGGTCGTCGATTGTCACCTCGATTCACTGGTCGTCCTTCGACCGTCTAGACGTTCGAATATTCGTCCGCTCCCGATAACAAAACAATAACAGACATTGTAAAAATTTTATCTTTCGTCCATGTGCGATATTGTATTTCTCATTATAAAAATCAAATAAGATATGTCAAATATAAAAAAAAAATATTAATTACGTAAAATATTCAAAAATATAAGAATGAATTATAGAATTGAGTTCTTTTAATTGTGTGTACCTATTCAATAATGTTTCGTCTGCATTTTCTATCGCGGCGTCAAAGGATTCGGTGATTGTTCGGTAGGCAACGCATTGTTCTACCATCGAAGACTAATGGTGGCGCGTCGATGTATTACTGTTCGAGTGATATTTCGTAATATTCTTTACATCATTGCCCGGTGCTTCTGCAACGTTTCGTCAACGCTATTTTTTGTTGTTGTTCCACGTTTGGTATTTTCCTATCAATTTACCGTGAATGGTAGCGATTAGGCTGAGATCCATACTGTCGTTCAAGGACTCGTCGTTGGGTCCCATTATCGCGCGTATTTCGTCCTCGTCCCGCGAATGATTCAGCGCCGAGTCGAGACTACCGGCCGATGCGCTCAGCAGCGAGGACGAGTCCTCCGGCGAACGACTTCTGAGTGAGACCCGGTCAAGACTCGAGGCCAGTAGACCGTCGGACTCGTCCAAAAGCTGCTGAGCCCTCGTCCTTCTCTTCGGTGGCAGAGGTGGCGGTGTTCCCGATGTATTGTTCTCCTCCAGCATGAATGGATTTGTCCTGAAATCGTCGAACGTGGGGGAAAAAAAATTTTTTTATACATATACTTTATTTTTCAACAATACCGTCCAATATCGGATACCGATAAAATCCACGATTTCATGGATGTTTTCTGTTTATAGGACAAAAGCGCACGGCATTCACCTGTCTGGCAGGGGTGGCTTCGGCGGTGGACTAGAATCCCTCAATATGGATTCCGAACTGTGCGAGCTTCTCACCAAACTGCTGCTCGTTGCGGTTTGTTCCAATATCTGCCTTTCTCTCGGGGTCAATGGAATGTCCGGCAGAGAATTTCTCTGTGGCGCTAACTCGGTACCGTAACCCGATGTTCTGAAACAAAAATATCGTTGATTAATTAATTACAGAGAGTTTTCAAAAAGACAATGAAACAGATATATATTTGTTGATGCACAGAAAAAAAAGGAAACATGATCTTTAATGAAATTGTGAAAGTGTGATGTGAAGAAGTTACTGCATAATGAAAAAAAAATTAATTCTGGTTTGTAGTTGTTTTCGGTAAAAATAAATTCGAATTTGAAAGCTATTCGGATATAAACACACCTGTTATTCGTGGTGATGGGAGCAGGCTTCTGTCTGTTGGATATCTTCTCGTGTGCCAAAGCGACCAAATTTTTAACGGCATCTTCCACCAAACCGATAACGTGGGTGACGTTCTCAGTGTCGAGGGCCGACGATTTGTCACCGTACAGTAGGACATCGTCGCACAGCTTCAGCAATTGCGCCAGTGCTTGATACACTTGGTTCGTGGCCGAGCCTAGTGTCGAGCTGAAAATGACGAGACAAATAGAACGATTAACAAATCATATTCACGGAAATAAGAAATCCAAAAAAATGTTACCATTCATAAATTTAAAAGCAATAGACAAAAAAAATGCCAAGAAATTGAATTACATTTCTTTATTCGCAAAAATATACGATTGCAACTATATAAAAACAAAAAATACAATAAAGGTCTTTGAATACGCTTTTCAATTAAATTTTTCCACAATCTTTCAGACCTGTACGAGACCATGTTCATCGAAATCCAGACATAATGTACTATATTCGGAATACTGAGTTGTATAACTGAGTCTTGCCTCATCTACTGATTTGCCGAACGGTCAGAAAAAATTGTACTTTTGTCCCAGCAACTAAATAAATTCTTCACATATTTTAATAATTCAGTAGATAAATACCTTCCGGACTTTGACGCTATGGATAAATATAGTTTGTCAAACATATCGGTGGTATGAAGATGGTAAAAAAGGTCTGGAATTGATAAATTAATGGATAATTTTCCATCGGAGATTCTCACCTGTTCTCGTAGAGTAAGTAAGATTTTAGTACAGTGTGAATCGTGGTGACGGTGTCCAGAACGATCGTGCCGTTGCCCGGCAGCATTTCGAGCTTTTTCTTTGACACGACGTCTCGGAAATGTAGCAGAGCCAGTTGCACCTGTCGCACGTGAATGTGAAGATCGCGGAGTGGATTCTTTTCCAAAGGCTCGCCGGTTATGCCAGAGCCGGTCTTTTCGCGGGGTGTACGGGGTGACGAGGGTGAAGCGGCGCGGGTCGCAATTCCGCTGCCGCCCCCTCCGCCTCCGCCATTACCCGCGCTTGTGATAACCGCTGGAGAACGCATCTGTGAAAGCTTCTCCAGAAAATCCTCCTTGAAGGATCGGGCGCGTCGGGCTAGTTTGCCGCCGCGCGCTTTCCCCCCGGACCGCTCGTCGACTTCTGCAACAAGCAAACAAACAAAAATCAATGAATAGCCTTCGCATAAATTCTAAAATCTGAGACAGTCGTAAAACTTATTTTAGACTCGGCAGTTTTTTTTATACATTTTTGAGACTTTCAATACTACATTATTAATTTTTTTACCGCTGTTTTTTTTTTGTTCATTTTTATAAAAAATTGTATATTCAGAAAAGGCAAACGTATAGTCGTTGAAAAAAGATTTTAAAAAATTATGAGCAATCAGAAAAATCAACGAATTAATTTCTATTGAAAATAAAACGCTTCCTATTTATATGCTGAACCATTTTTTAACCAATATAGTGGTAACCCTCTGAATTATTATTATAAAAAAATCGATTTTCTTAGCGGTCTTCATTCGTTAGGTTTTTTCATATTCTCATACCATTTATACAAAAAGTGTTCTCGGCTGTATTCAGAGATATCCGGCCCACGAACTATTAATAGCTCGCTTAATGACGAATGTGGTGAAGCATTTTTCTAAAAGATATCAAAGAAAAATCGCAGATTCTAATTTCTTCGATGAATCATCCAAAGTTTCATCCATACAATTAACCCAAAAAAAGTCATCAAATCTATCCGGTTAAATCCCAAACTAATATGCTGCAAAATCACAACCGAAACAGTTAACAATTTGTCCGCACACTGTCACGAAAGTTCGTGTCGTCTTCCTTTCAAAGTGTGTATCGTGACTTTCGAAGTTGCGTTACCGTGAATTTTTATCGAATCGACGTCGAAGCTCTTTTCGAACTTTCTTTAAAATACACTTCGGCGCATAGATTCGCTCCGGTTCCGGGTATTCGAGCTCTCGTTATTCCAAAGTACAGGCCATGAGAATAAGAATAGATAGGCAGTCGTCGGCATCGGGACGTGATTCGGATCGAGCTAGGAATAACAACGGCTCACGTTCGCCCCGGCGAACTTCCCAGGGGAGAAATATGGATATTCGAATATTCGGAAAAATGGAAGTAGACTGCCGGCGCACACGGGAAGCTGAGGTAGAGCAAAAAGAGGAAGAGAGAAAATAAGGTAAAACGAGGAAGAGGCGAGAGAAGAGGAGGACTAAATGAGACTTCGATCTTGGCACTCTGCCCGGTCACGTCTCGTATCTACGGTTTGGTGGTGTGCAACACGCGGTGTATTGCACTTACACACGTGAGTACACAGACGCTCCGACACAACCCTTTCGTCTGCTGCTACGTTAGGTTCCTCGGTTCCGGAACAAAAACTCGTCTTTGCCGCCTTCGTCGCCAGGCTGGCAATCGAGACGGTGGAAAAACACCGTGAAAGGAAACTCGAGGTGGTGTCATAGCCCTTAGGAACATTACCACCCCTATCGGATATGCTCAGTCATTCATTTTCTTTTTTTTACGATCTCTTTCCTCAAACTTCGCTCGAAGTTTATGGAGCGATTGTCAGATAGAGCGTGGAAATAAAGGGTCGAGACTGCTCAGCCGATCGAAAAGCGAGCGGTTCAATGAAATCTACATTATTCGATGATTTTTACTTCGCAAATTAAACATACGAAGAAACAATATTTCCAAAATATTTGAAGTTAGGTTTTCGTATAATTAGTATGTATAAATTTGAAGAGATATTTTTTCTACATATTCTGATATACATAGAAAATATGCGATTTTTCGTCGGAAATATATTTTACATATCCCTGGTATATTTTTTACGGAAAAAAGGATGCGAAAAAAACTTTGCTAATTTTTTGTAATTTTTATCACACTTGTAACGTCTGCTAAGTGGAAAACAATAACAGATTCGTAGCACCTTCTATGAATGCGCATAATTATGTAATACAATAACAATTCACATAATCCAAAATTTGCGCGATGAAAAAATTTTTTGCCACTACAAATTAATCGAATCTGTCGGGTTGGCTGCCGTGGTAAAGCAGAGTAATAAACCCCAACATGATTATTTCGGAGTTACAAATGGACTTTTAATTTTAAAAAACCAATCAAATTTTTATTCGTAATAAATATTCCCACTAGAAAAAAAAACAAGCTTCAGGGCAAAATGAGCAACCCCTCAATACTCCATTCACCCTGACAACAGCGATTTCTCAATTAATCCCAACGTATCGATCAATTTATTTCACCCCTTGTCCGTGTTATCTTCAGCCTATACATTTCCATAAAAATATATTTCCGGAAATCCTACCACGTCTCATTTTGCCGCGAGGGTGCATTGCACCGCTCCGCAATTTCGGTCCCGGTCCGTCCCACACAAAATCGTAACCGCTAAGCGAATTCGATGTAAACTTGTTTCCGAAACTCGTGTTCGAACCGTTCGGCGGTGCGGTAATCGAAGGTAGGGACCGCGCGGAGTCAGAGCGGGAACATCCAATTAACGGATTTTTAATTACCGCGAATTCGATAGCCACGCCGCTGTGGCCACGAGAAACGTTGGACAAGAGGGCATTCGCCGTGGAATAGGAAAATGAGAGGGAGAGTACAGGGAGTACGTGCGAACCGGCGACACGCTCGGCGTCGTGCAGTGAGCAAAGGGATCGAGGGTAGAAGATAGGCACACACGCCTCGACAATGTTCTATAGGCGTGTATAGTGGTGCAGGGAACGGAGAATGTACAACAGAGGAAACGCGAGGGTGGACAAAGCCCGGCTCGTCCACCGAGGCTCGCCGACGCGAAAATCCCGTTTAATTGCACGATCGACGTCGATTCGATGCGTCACATCGAGAACCCTTTCTACCTATTTCCCTTCATTGTTTGTCCCGACGGGAGCGTAAACAAGACAATGAATCGAAATGAACCCGACGAACCGCCGTTCACGATCACTTTCTGTGACGTATAACGTCAAATTTTCTACCAGAGAAATCCTATAGAAAGTGAAAAAAAAACAACAACAAGTCGCATTCGGGGGAATTTTTTCAGGATTTTTTATCCGGGGTCGGGTTTTGGAGTTCATCGTTTTAGGAGAACCGATGAAAGTGTCGCTATTGGAAGACTCATACGGGGTGGGAAGGGTTGAATGAAAAATAATACAATGAAAATCAAATACTAAACAAAGAGTGCGCTCGTGAATGAAGATTGGCGCCAGTTGCGAATAACATATGACGTATGACCGATTCATTTTGCTTCACCATAAAGGAAGCTTTGGTTTAGTGAAAATTTTCTTTTTCCGAGATTTTAATGAAAATGTGACCAGAATGCTGCAATACATTGTGAAATCACATTTGGAACAAATGTCTAGTTGTGTGTGTATGGTGTGATCTTCTCATAATGGACTTTTATTCCAACAGCTTCCTTTATGAGAAAGCATGAAGTATAGTAATTAATTTATAACAAAAGGAGCTGTGCGAATGAAAGACCATTATGGGAAAGTGATATTAAAATTTTTACTTTCGGCTTTTATGGGGAAGCGGTATAAAAGCTTCATTTATTAGTTTTTTTTGTATTTCCTGGATATTGGTACGACTTTAAATGGAATATTGGATAAAAAGTTTTTTTTCTGCACTCTTGTATGTTGCTCTGAAAAAAATGATTTTTTAACGTTATTTTTGGATCTTCGACGAAGTCTTGTAGTTCGACTATCTGAAAGAGTTCGACTACACGAAAGAGTAAATTGCTCCATTAATTAACTTTTCGGCGAAGGATAAAGCAATCCACCTGTGGACATTTCTCTCGTGACATTTTGTCAGATAGCGTGTCTGAAACAGGACAGGCGTGTTTGATATGCTTACACGCTAAAAATACCATCTCCTGATTTTAGTCACGCGATGTACTCCCCCTTCTTTTTCTTTTTATACGATGTCAGGGAAACACCCAGTTTTTAAATTATCGTCTTCTCTGCCTGTGACTTAAAATCGTGAAAAATAAAGTTGGAGGATCCGAAGAACAAGCTTAGTAAAAACACCCGTTATATATATTATTCGAGGGCAATTATCGCCTACATAAATAAAGAAACATTAATGGACAAAAATTGTTGAAAACACACGCGCAAAAACCGGCAACCTTTGAATTTACGGACCGTAACGCTTCGCGAACGTGGCATTTTTTTGTGAGGCATGCGAGAGAAATACTGCGCATGTGCAAATCTCACATTTTCGCAGAGTAGTTATGAACACTTCAGTTGCTAAGTACACGGTTCTTGATATGGAATTCACACGAGTCAGAACTTCCTTATTTGCACACATGCTATTCGCATATTTTTTAGTGCCAAATTTACGAAAATCTCACTTTCTATTTTTGTGGAGTGTCTGCAGAAAGACATTCCCACACAAGTGTAGGAAAAAAACATACAGGGTTTTTACCATGTGCAATATTTTTCTTATACGCGATGCGAAATTACTAATTCATGATACTCGATCTGAAAATGAACTTGCATTTTCAGCCTCGTGAAATAAAATTTTGTACAATACACGTGCGATAAAGCTTCTTCTGATTGTGCGATTGCAGCACATGCCGGAGGTTGTGCTGCAATCGCAAACATTTTTCGTCCGTGTATCGTACCAAATTTTACCTCACAAGTTGCGAAAGCGGAGGTTTTGTACGCGCGAAGCGTGTGTAAAACTGTCATTTCCGCACCGAGTCGAATAAACTGCCTCTCTACGCAAGAACGGAAAGCAGAATTTTACGAACATGTGTTAGCAAGTATGAATCTTCACAGCGACTGTAGAATTCTGATTGCACTTTTGTATCGCCTTAATTAATTCCAACAGGTACAAGAATCTGATCGACCCGAAGCATTTAAATTCCAAGGCTCTTAATCCTTATTCCATTTAT
Organism: Listrodromus nycthemerus; assembly: GCA_963978505.1. NCBI lineage: Eukaryota > Metazoa > Arthropoda > Insecta > Hymenoptera > Ichneumonidae > Listrodromus > Listrodromus nycthemerus. The sequence goes on along the minus strand of OZ021681.1, from coordinate 10,909,709 downwards.
TCCACTCAACATAAAATTACATAAGCACAACGTCGATTGCACTGTTAACAAGCCGAAAAAAAAGTCATCACAGACAAGGTAATACGGAAATCGTTTTATTCCGATTCTCGTAAGAAAAAAAAAAAAAAAAAGCAAACCTCTCTAATAAAAAAAGTAGTCCGAGCGCAAAGTCCTTGTTTTCACCGTGCTCTTCACGCAGCACAATTGCTCGACAAATGATAATTTATTTACCGTTATCCGAGCTCTTATTCATAGCAAGCATTGTCCGGAACGGGCGAGTCTTCCTGTACCGGTTTCTATAGAATCTTTCTACACGCTCCGGCGATGAAAAACAAGGTTGTGTTTTTCCGTAAGCCAAACCCGACACAGTGACGAGAATTTGCTTCCTCTCCCGATCCATCGAATTCTCTCGCTCTCTCCCTCTGTCAGATCGCTGTACACAGCGAGCGAGACCGAAATCGCGATTGTGCGGCGGGATAGGGAAGCAAATCAAGTTCTATTCACGATTTCGGGATTGAAACTCCAATCGGACGTGATTTCGCCAAAGACCCGTTCGACTGAATAATAGACGAGAACAGAGCAAGTGGGTTGGACTCGGAGATAGAGAAAGACGGATGAACGTGAAGCATGAGGAAGGGGGGGGGGGGAGCAGCGCGTACAACCGATATGCAAATTGCCGTGATTGACTGGATTCGCGGTAGGTAGATAGTAGCGTTCGACTCCCCATCGAACGTCTGTACCCGACGGGTATAAAGCAGACTCTCGATACACTCGTACGATACAGGAGAGCCTCGCAGAATACCACCGGTAGTTATAGGGTTGTATATAACACCGGTTTTGCATGCGTGATACACGACTACCGCAATGCACCGAGGGGTGCATCCGCAAACCCGATCTAATGCCGTACTGGGCCTTGCGAGGTTCTTTGTCTTTTTTGTTGTTGTTGTTGTTGGTGGTTTTTTTTTCTATTGAAATTTATCGATACGAGAATTGTTCGCTTTTCGCGGGACTCGAGAGCCGATTCTATTCGCGAGGAACGCCAGGCAATTCAATTTAATTCTGTTGAAGCTAGGAGGGCTTCTGTTTGAAAATATGAGGGCGTGATGAAAGATTACTACGTGAAATCTTGTGTACGAAATTGTAGTTTTTGGAAGGCGTGTGAAGTTGTTTCGGTTTGTTCAGTTGATTAGTTACAGTTTCAACTATACTTTTTTTTTTTTTTTGGTTTTTTGCGTGGCACTCGAGAAAGGAATCGCGAAATCTCGAATCGCAAGTTTCATGACTGTTGAGTCAAATTTTCGGTGTACACCGACATTTTTATAAGCCCATTTACCAAATTACATAAATAATTGGTTGTCAGAAACTTGAAACACAGGTATGGGTCATGGACAGTGAGAAAGTACGTTTCTTGTCTGTGAACGTCTGCAACTTATCCATCTTAAAAAAATGTCGATATTTCTGGACGAAAAAAGTTTTTCCGGCGTATTAATTCCTCTTAGTGTGCGGTGGTCTTTGAACGAAGTTAAAGATAACATAGTTGATACTTAATTGTTATTAACTAACGTTGTTAATAATTAATATTGTTTTTTTTAAGTGCAAGCGCGTTGAGGGTGCGATAAATGTGCGACTAATTGTCAAAGGATTCATCGTCCGAAATGTCATCCGAATTATGTTGACCATCCAATGTAATTGTCATAGCTGTCCGACAAGGGTGGTAAATGTTCGTTAATAATTCGAAAGCATAGCCGACCTAGCGCATACGCGCATGTATAGTTTCAGTCGAAGCACACAAGGTTCCAATGCGTACTTAGGGAGATGTGTGTATATTAGATTCACGCTCTGAGAGAGGCGTGCAAAGCAAACGCATTTGTAATAGCTGTACGTCCGGAATGGAGAGTGCAGAGAGGAAGAGCAACCCCGAGAATTCCGTCATCCCATCGAGAGTCCGCTGATCAAACGTGGCTCGAACACTATCCTGCAAGCATTTCATTAGCAACAGCGCTACAAAGCTCCCTCAAGCCTTCTCTAAGGCATTTTCAAATTATTAAGTGAAATTACTAATTAATTTAAGAAATAATTGACTAATTACTAATAATATAGAATCATTGTCATGTCATTGCAATCGCAAGATCGCAAGATTTTTACAGAATAAATCGGTCATCTTTGGACTACAAACTCGTTTGACTGGCGGAGTTGTAAAAATACCAGCAGAACATTTCATAATAAGAAAAAAAACAAAACAAATCTTTGATATTTAAGAACAGGACAACACAATTTGTATGAAGTTTATCATAAATTTAACAATCAACGAACATACACAGGGTAACATTATAAATAAAATGGACTTGGAAAAATGGAATAAATGGCGCAAATTATAAGGTGGCTGGGGCCATCTAGTTAACAAAAATACAAACAATTTTTTGCTAAAACCTCCGAGTTATTTTTTAATGAAAAATAAATATTCTAACTTTCGAGGAAATGAAACATTTGGAAATAGCAATTTTTTAAAAGTACACTCAAGTGAATTCCAGGAAATTCCAACAAAAAGAGTCAAATTAATTTAATAAATCTTTAATTTTTTTTGTGACAATCCCGAGGTCGATTGGAATCGTCCGTTCGTCGTGTGCGCAATAGCCCTCGATATAATATACGTAATGAAACCATAGTGCACTAGACTCACTTGTGGGCGACGAGGAAGCTTTGTCAAGCTTGATTCCCGAAGTTTCCTGTATTTCCTACTATCGTCGAAGTTTCCTGCTCGATCTTGGCCCCTATCTACATAAATTCTATGGAGAGAAATTCGAGTAGCCAACGTCTCGGATGCACCTGTTCCTCACCGGAGAGTGCAAGCAGCGCGTATAAGGGTGTAAGACAGTTGGATCGGCGATGCGGAGAGAAACTTATCGCTCAAATGAACGCTTCCCTGTGCGAATATATAGATATACCTGTAACTTGAAGCGGACTTCTGCACCCCCGCGATAAGACCACAGTTAGCAGTATATACGGTATGTAAACGTGGGTATAGAAACGGGAGAGTAACGAGACACAGGGCGGTATGGCGGGTTGGCACATGGCGCAGACAGCCAGGCAGAGTCGAGAACGCAGAGTTTCGCAATTAACGATCTCACCTGACTGTACCGCATAACGAAGTCTCTCGTTAATATAACGGTAATTTATTGCGACCCGGACAAAGGTGAGACGAAATATTGCGAAATATGCGATGACGTATTTTAATTGCTCGACTTCATTTCATTTACTTTATACGTAACTGTGAGATCTAAAATTCATTTAGCAACATCAACGTAGATCTAGAAATTTTTTTAACAAATGTTTCAGTTGCTTTTTAGCGTGAGGAAAATTGTTTTCGAGAAAATTGAAAAAATGGCTATCTCAGTGTCGAATCACTTCAAATTATTTAAAAGGTCGAGTGATGATTTTTCATTTTTGCGCCTCGTAACTCATTATATCATTTTTATAATTAATAAATGGCTTGAACTAGTGGGGCGAAAGAACATTGGGTCGTGAAGAAGACGCAACAGTTCCTATATTGCAATTTTCATAAAAACTGCAACCCAATTGAATTTTTTTATTTCCATTACAGTTCCAAACCTGTACATAAATATTAGAATGAAGATCAAGGATCTTTGTTAGAGATTGGACGAATGTCGTTCGAAGCGAACATTTCATGAGATGTTGATAAAAAAAAACACTATAAATTGTCCACCATCCTGACTTGTCTATCTCAAGTTTATTTCAGATACAAAATTGCACAAATGAATTATGCATCGAGTCAAAGAATTGACGGTGAACGCAGAAAAAAAATTGAACAATAAATTCCCCTAAGAACAACTCGATAGTCGAAACAATAAACTAACCATACGGAAACTCGTTGATCAAACCGACCGGACATTTCGTTTCGTTTAGATTCCGCAAAATTGAGTAAACTTTGAAACAGAGATTATTACCGCAAACGTTTAATCGCTGAATTCGACTATTTCAATGCCCCTTGTCGCTCCCCATCGCGAAGCAAACAAAAACGTGTTTATCTACGATCCGCCTGTGCTCGAAATTTTAATAGTCAATTAAAGTCTCGTTGATTCTGAATTGTAGATCTCGGTGCTGCCGAGGACCGACGAGTCCGATAACGAGATCGACGCAAAATACAGAGACGCACGGGAGAACGAACGCACATCCACAGCTTGCAAAGTCCCGTGTCGTATCGCGCATACATGCGCGTGTAATGTGTGGAGCTATGCAAATAACGGGGTTCGTTAAATATTCTCGGTGGCTAGTAGTTACTCTTCTATTTATTCAACGACACAGAACGCGCGCGAGTTTTCGCTGCCGGTGAATGATGGACTTTTCGATGGAACACGCGCCGCGCGTTTATCTCGTCGCCCTCGCAGCATCGCAGTTACCACTCATCCGACGCGTATCTAGGTGCATTCTGTGCAACGCGATAGCATCGAGGCCCCATGGGTAGCGCACCTCCATACACGGGGCGGACGATGTTAATGCATTATCAGCGACGCGACGAGGCGGGTCTCGGTTAACGCGACCGCGACTCTCATAATGATCTCGTTAATTTTGCACCTCGAGCGCGAGCCGACGTCCCGCGAGGACGATGTACCACGGTAACGAAGCTCTCGGTGCCGCAGGACGAAATTCCGAGACTCCGTGATCGATTGCCGCGGGAAGAACCAGAAAAACACGTCGGAGTTGACAGCTTTGAATTTTTGTATTTTTTACTTGTGACGATACATCATATATATTTTTTTTTTTTTATGGGTATCGGTAGATTTGGCGTGTATTGGGTTTTTTGGCGGTGATGTCTCTTTTTCACCATAAACGAGTTGGGTTTGGTTGTGAAAACTGTAATGTTTTTTTAGCGGAAATAGGTTTTGATCTATCTATCAGTTTCGCTTTGGAATTCTATTTCCGACCGGCGACAGAGTTTCGGCGTGAGAAAATTATTACTGTGGTGTTTTCGGTTTTTTCGAGGGGAAGACTCGATCTTTGATGAAAACTGTAATTTTTTTTTATAGCATTCAACTTTTTGGCCAGTCGTAGATTGTTAGTTGCTCTGCTTGACTCAGGAAATATTATTTTTGTCTGGTCAGAAAAGCACTTACGAGAAAAGTGGATTACAATTTTTGCTACCGGCTGAGCTCGTCTCGGGCCAAATGGAAGGAAAGGAAAGATTTGGCATCGGCTGAAAGGGCGTTCAAACTTGTCTTTTCAAGGATTGTGATCCTTGAACAAGTCGGTAGCGAAGTTTAATCAACTTCAGTAAATTTCGGTACGAAAGTGCACAATCTATCAGTCAAGCCTGACACCGGAGACAGCTTCCTTCAGTCAGAATTCGAGTTTGATAGATCGTGCAAATTTTAAGAAATTTCCCGCCGCTAATTTACCTTGTCTGCACGCTAATCCGCCGATCAAAGTGAATAATACTTGCGAGTCTACGATATATTGTATTTAAGCGGGTTCGCAGTGTACGCCGGAACTTAAACTGCACGCTACCCGTGTGAGACGCTCTTTAACCTTTCGCGTACGAACAAAATTTCGTGAAAACTAGGGCGTTTGTTCTCTTCTTCTCATACAACGTGTAACTTAACATACACATAGATTTTTGTATATCCATTTTTTTTTAGAATTAGACACAATACATTTCTTTGGATATAATACTAGAAAAAAAATTGCTAAAAAATTGACAAAAACTGAATGTGTATTTGATCGATCCGACGTTGCCACATGAACCGTACAATTTTTCTCTCGCTCCGTTTGAGCAACGCGATACTTTGAACAGAGAATCATAAAAACGTTTGAAAGTGTTAAAGATTCTGCTAGTTCATTTGCTAATTAAAAATTTGCCTGCACAAATGCCTAAGATATTCAAGCCGCCCGTCTAAGTGTTTAACTAACACCTCTCCGGAGAAAATACCTCCGTTTTATCGCGTGTAAACTGCAGCTGCATAAATTAGGTAATGAACGGTTCGTTGAAGATAAGCCCAATGAGAACGCTTTACAGTCCGATAATACAGTTTTAATTTTCCACTTGTCGAGATAGTGCGGATGAATCTAATAATTTCGGTGTTTCTCTCGGCATGAAATTTTAGATCGCGGACCTTTCCTCTCTCTGCGCTATCGCGATCAGCTACCATGTTCGGCCTTATGAAGCCTAAAAAAATATTATTCGAATTCTTCTACCCCGATATTTAACTCGAAGACGGTAAAATGCCGAGAAGTCAAATTTATTTCATTTTTTTATTTTTTATTATAAAAAAAGGGCTATTGTTTTTACAATGCAGAATTTATCGAGTTGAAAAATCGACCTGTAGTTGCAGCGGGAATGTGTCGAATACGCGGCACGGTGTTAACTACGCCCGAGCGCAAATATCGAAATATTCGTGTATAGCGGATGCGAGGTTGTTTACCCGAGAGTTAAGCGCGAGAGATGGATTGAACAGAGAGAAACGCGGAGAAGCGTCGGGGTCGAATGTCGCGTTATTCGGTAGGACTCGTGGACGCGTGGAAATTGCGTTTACCTGGTGCATTGCAGCTGTGCGTATTGCCCTGCAGTAATGCAGGAAACTCGCTCGCTGTGGATTAATTCCATTAATATGGAAATTCCTCGTTGATTCGTGGAAACGGCAATGGGAGGGCGGCTGTTCAATTCGAATGTACACAGAAATGTGTGTGTACCTTCCCCTCCCGCTCATCCCATTGTACACGGAATTTCACATACCTTCTAACGAGGATACATTCATCAGAGCGTCGTTCCTCTCACGGGGTCCCAATAATTATCAAAACATCGCATAATTCCCTAAATTTTGTCCCACAGAGAATAAGGAGGATAATAAAAATAGAGATAACAGTGAGGTTCGATGACACCTGGTCGATGACCTTAAGTTATGATTATGGTAGACACCGACATGAACAAAAGCACGGGAGAACGATATAATGAAAATTCCAGGTGAAGTGCCCGTATTTTTTTTTAAAGAAAAACGAATGTCTAATCTTAAAAAAATGAGCCGCAAACTTCATTAGTATTGCGATTCTGTAGACATTAATGTTCAGTATTTTAGCCGAAATGTCAGAATGATTATTATTATTTATAGCGAATCCGACAAACAGTTGTGATAGGCCATATCAGCAGGCGAGTATAAGTAATATGGCGATGGTATCGAAAGCAGTGAGTTAGTTCTTTTAAGGACTCAGACATTACATACAGTGCACTTCATTATGTGGTATCTTCGTTACTTCATTGGTTCAATAATTCAGGACCTAAAATATTTCGACATATTGCTTTGAATAAATTAATGCCTAAATATAAGATCGTATTTCTTGGATTATCCAGGTTTTATGAAATATAAAACCCCTCTTATACGTTAGCGATGTCAAAATTAAGCGTAAAAAATTTTCAACCCTGCAAGTGAAGCGCGATTTGTTAGTGGTGAAATGTAATTTAATAACTGATTATATCAATCAAACCATGCTATACGATGGACCGTTTTTGGCTGCGGTAACATTCACAAAAACAAGATCACTGATTTTACATCCCAGTTTGTCTGCATTGTCATGTTAGCGCATTGAAAATAATCAAATGAACGCACAGAATTAACCCCCTCGATTTTCTACGAATTAATTTGTATTTAAAATTAATTCTTCAATATTCGTAATATATCTCTGCGGAAAATTGTACAATTCGAAATGTATTTCTACGAATTCATAAGGTTAATCAATACGTTTAATACGTTAGTCATACAGAAAATCTTAGAACAACATATTTTCAATGAATCCGATTTTCCTCGGGACGAAATTGCAATCCCAATACTCCATTATAAACATTTCCCCAAAAATTGCAGGAGTTATTACGAGCCGTAATTTTATATCCTTCAAGCCGAACTACATCGAAATAACTGACGAAGCGGACCGTTCAATCATGCCGGCTGCCATCTGAGTCGATCGTTTCGCGCGAACGGTGGACGTCGCTCTGCCATGAGCAATGAGCGATTGGTTCTTCCGTCCTAGTCGAGGAAAATCCATTTCCCTCTCCCTAGCGAGTACCCGAGATGAAAAACGATTGAGAGTTCGTGCAAAGATTTCTTCCTCTTTCCCTTCGAGATCATGCAACCTTCATAGATCCGCAGCGCGGATTATACGGTCGCGAGGGAGAGATATTACCTGTGCTGCTGGTAGCGTCGAGCGAGCGATGCAGGAAGGAAGGATCGAGACTGGGCGAAGAGACGGATAGTGCCATAGTCGACTTAGCGAACTACGCTCGTAATTCACGTCGAGAGCTTACTAGAGCCAATAATTACCCGACGTCAAAATTGATTATCGGCGGGTTCGTTAACTGGGCGAGGCTCCCGAGGCGTTCGGTCCCGATGCTGGCAGCTGCACCAACGCTAATACCCGTCATCGATCGACTAATGGATTTTGCCTTAGAGGTAAGAGAGCGAACGTATCGAGGAAACTGTTGAGTCTCCATAGGCTGCGGCTCCGATCGCGTCGACGAGCTGTTGCCGAGCTTGGCGCATCACGACAGAGACGCTCGCGATACCGAACGGCGAGTGCGTCAAGGTGCAAGGACCTCGGTCGCGAACGCCGAGACAGGACGGAGGGGTGCTGCGCGTATAATCGAGACATAGCGCGTGAGAGATCGATGAATGGATCATTGTCTGAACTGATGAGAGATGAAGGATAGTGAACTTGTGTGTGGAGAGCCGAACGACCAGGAGCAAGTTAATTGTGTCTCGAGTCCATTGTTCCGGGCCTCCGAGCAGCGCAAGGGGAACTCGCGTTATTAATGGACTTTGATAATGTTGTTAAACTGGAAGGAGAAACTACGAGACGTTGAGACGAAATTCCGGGAGATAACTTTTATCTTAAAATTTGAGGGTATTATAGGGGATTTTTATTATCATCGATAGAGAAATTTTTTTTTATATTGATCCTTTTTTGTGCAAAGTCATTAATAGCTTTTAATGTAGATTAAAGTGATGTGGCACTAAAATCTTGTTTATCAAAGATTTTAATGAAAAGCTCGATTTTAATACAAGCTTCGATTTTAGGTTCAACCTGTACAAGTAATACAAGAATACAAAACTGTCTTAAATATAAGGGGACTAGAAAATCGATGAAAAACAGATATGTACTATCGACGGTTCACGAATTACTTGAATGACTTTAAATTTATGCGTGCGAAATTAATGACGATAATGGGAATGAAATTAATGTATGACTGTTACTCGGATACGTAACTCTAAGCTCTGAGCACAATTCGTTTGAGAGACTATATAGCGATGCATTTGCCGATGCATCGCAGTTGTTTCGTTATGCAGCGACGCTGAGTATGGATCTCTGGATGAAAAGCGTTGGGCCACGCTCGCATTCCGTGACACGCGAGAGAGGATCTACCGAAATAAACCCGAAGAGGTTGTTGCACCGCCCATAATATACCGCCCTAAGAGTGAACCCAGCTTTCAAAGTGGAATACCGAGGGAAAGAAGAAGAGAGAGAGAAAGAGAGAAAGGAAAATTCCCGCGACAGAAGTGCTTCTTTCAGGGGCCGATATCCGAAGCACACGCAGGTCGAAAAGCGGCTTTTCTAATCTCACCATCATTCACACCACAGTGCCTCGTTCATCTCGTGGAGATATGAGCGGTCGTAAAACAAAATTGTCCCACATCTTTCGAAGGACCATAAAAAAAGCACCCTAAAGTACTCTCAGGTTGACGAACTCGATGGCGTGAAAATGCGATGGTGCGAGGCGTTACGAGAAGAAGGCAACCGTGTCAGGAATGCTTCCGGAGTGCGAACGGAGTGCCGAAGAGCCCATTATTCCGGTATGCTCGAGCCGCGCTGTCGAGACACAACGAGATCTATATTTAGGGAAGAGGCGGCTCGGTCGTCAGAGCTGAAAAATTTATCAGTGTAACAGAGGGGAGCCCTAAAAATATTCAGAATCGTGAAATATCGCTGAAAACTGGTGTTAAAAAAAAATGAAAGAACGTAAGATTGCACTTCGCTCGAAGGGTAAGTGCAATCGATGGGATGAACGCGAGGCTCGTGTAGAATATACAGATTGCTAAAGTTTCGCCGTCTTTGAGCAGCACATGCAGCTTCTTACCCGGCTTATTTCGAACCCAATCACTGGCATAACTCGCCATTTACAATTTATATATAATTTATACGTGACTAGGAAAAGAGTGGTGAAAATGGACCAGCCATTCTCGTGGTGAATTAAGCAGTCAAATTTACCACAACACCATATTAGTTGTTTTTACATAGCTACATAAGAGAATGGAGAAAATAAAAACGCGGTTTGGAGTGGATTTTAAATATAAATAGATTTTCCAAAAATTTATTTTGCGCTTCGACTTTCTATTTTCCATCATTTTATCCCGCACGTATATTGTGTACTAGAGCTTACGTCGACTTACTCGCTCGCGGGGATCGTTTACGTTCATAGTATGTGAAAATCCATTGCATATAGAAAGGAATTTCGGAAATTTGAAATCCATTCTATATGCTAAAAAATCGAAATTTCGAAAACATATGGTAAACAATAGAATCCGGATGTTCACATTCCATTGCATATTATCTGAGAATCGACATGGGGGGGGGGACATTCAATCTAATAAACAAAATCATAAAATTCACAAGATACCACAATTGTAGTACCGATAACCATAGCATATATTTGGTGAATTAATTTTGTGACAAGCAGATATTTGTTATCTATGAGATACGAAGACGGATGTCTGGATTCCGAAAAAAAAAACAAATATCGTATTTTTTTTTTGGAGAAAAAAGTGTCTAGAAAAAAAAAATCAAACGAAATATCGTTATCGTTCGAGTGTCCAACGGCTGTTGGGGTTGCCCCGAGGATTGACCTCTCTACCCGTAGCTCTGACCAAACGTGATAGCACGGTAAGTTGGGAGTGGGGGAGGAGGATTGGACAGGGTATTTCGATAAAATGAGAGTAAGCCTGGGGACTCCTGGAGCAACTGCACTCGAATTGTACTTCGACGATAGGACAGTCGAGACCGGTGCATCAGATCGCGTGCGCCTCGTGCCCAAATCTAGCGAAAGACCCATTTCCTGCAGTTGGCTGCAAACGATGCAATTACGTGCTTCGATGTGCAGGGAATGCGGCGGGCGACCCGCTCGTAGCCGGTGGAGGCGGTACGCCAGCGGAAACCGCGTTTCCAGCTGGAATTTCACGGTTCGCCGAGGATATTAGTGGGCGAGAGTACCGGGTGCACCACTGCGCTACCGCACCAACTTCGCTGAAGGGGTTGATGCTACGCTCGTAGTACCCTAACGGGTTTCCTCCAGAGTCACTTCCAACCGTTTCCATTCTCACCCTCGCTTACTCTCGCTTCGGTAAAATAACTGTAGATATACGCGTATATAGCACAAACGTGAGCTCGCGTCGCTCGCCGAATTAATCGCGCGATTTGGAGGCAACGGTGAAGCGCGATAAGGCGCTCTATGCCCGTGAAAAGAGCTTAAGAAGTACATTTTCGTAACTTGTTCCGCTAATCAGGAGAATGTTTGCAAATTATTTTCAAAAATATGTCTTTATCCCTTATGTTTCAATGAAGTAAAGCTGAGAATAATTTTATTTATACTTCAGCTCTTGTTGTCGCACTTTGGCGAAAGAGAAGTTTTTCTTGATCTGACAGTCGAGGGTGATCGATATTTTTTTGTATTCTAGTTACATTAGTTCCGTTTTTCCAATAATCCAACACGGGTTAAACACTAATAAAACCACGTTAGCCAAAACTCAAAAGATTTTTTTTAAATTCTGACAGAATTCGATGAACATCAAGAGAAAATTCTTCGATCTGAATGTCAACAGAAACTCGATATTGGGGAAACGTCGATCGGCGACCAGTGCAGTCAGGACTCTCATGATTTTGAAACCCCGTCATGCTATCGTTTATCTATTCTCGATCTACGAGCAATCAGCGATGTGTTCTCCATCTTGGCTGCACTGGCGAGGCAAAAATCACCGGTTTCGCTTAATGAAAATCAATCTTACTCGACAAACAATCTCTCGAACTCGGGGAAAGGAATTACTAGAATCTTGAAGACGATAGACATGAAAGGGCCAAGAGAATCTACGCTCTCTCATACAATTGCACGGAGATAAGGAATGGCTGGATAAGGAGCGCTGGTGAAGAATATCTCTTTGGGAATTTCAACGAAGATATCGTGTAGAATCCGCCTCGAAGACTCTCGAAATAAGAGGGTTGTAGCATCGATCTAGCGGAGAGAAACCGTCCGCGAGAGTGGATAGAGTGGCTGGATCGTGCTCTGGATTCGATGCTCCTCGAGATGCAAACATTGGATCCATTAAGGGCTCTACTCTCGATGTTGCCGTCAATCCAAAGCCCACTATCTCGTTGCACAATGTTTGAGGATATGAAACGAAAGCGAGAGAGACGTCGAGAGTGGAGACGAGAATAAAAGTATTCCGTACGGACGGAACGACTGGAAAGCGAGTGAAAGCCTCTATCTTCTTTCGAGCTGTTTCGATAAAGCTGCGGAGACACTCGAGGGAGAGCGTGGACGATGGGGAGAAACGACGGAGAGTGCAACAAGCCAAGGTATTGCCCGGGCGAAGAGCATAAACGTTAACTCGAGTAGTTCATATATTCGATATATTTATTTATCGGCAAGTTCATGGATCGTCTTTCAGCGAACGAAACGAGCTTTTACTTATCGAGACACCGAGTGAAATTCCAAGTCGCCAAAAGAGTATTCAACCGTGTCACGAATACAAACCGTATATTTTTCCTTGCCAATTCATGGCAGGTAATATTTGTATGGCAAAGGCGCAGAGAGTTCTTTACCGGAGCGACATTCAGACCCGTCGGGACTATTGTTTTTGTGCTACTGCCATTTACATAATTTTTCCTAACCAATTCAGAAAAATCATATTTTTCCTATGAAAATGACGATACTCTGTTTGTACGCATGTACAAATATCTTTCTCCGCTCGATTGACAGAAACTGAGCGCTGGATTTCACCTTCATACGTTTAGAGAATCAAGTCACTAGCTTTCGAGAATTTGCAATGAAAAGCTACGAACGAGACTTGTCACAGTTTTACGCATCGAGACCCGACTCTGAAGAAAGGAACATAGCACAGCGAAAGTTCGCTGGCTGAATGTCCCGGTAATATTAAATACGGCAATGAGGGAAAACTAATCTCACGAAATTGCTCAGTTTCAAGCGGGAGTTGAAACGCGACTCTCGAATGGACACCCGGATGTAATATGCAACGCGAAAGACAACGAAGCGTAACAGCGGAGGACGAAATTCTCACAATTCTCTGCTGCAATCCACAATAAGTACATTTTCCCGACTGCAATGACGCTTATTGTAGCACCGATGCAGCCTGCGTTGTGGAAGCGAGCCAGTCGGAGAAGTAGGTATAGGATTCGTGCAGCGAAAACTTCTCACAATACGAGAATTGTCGGAGCCGCGAGGACGCGGACCAGAGATTTTGGTCGTTGTCGCTGCAATGAACGAGGACGCGCAGGGCCATTGAAGGGAAATTCCACCGAGCCCTTTGTAATTCATGTACATCGGTGTATATTTCGCGAAGGTAGGACCACACAAAAGTAGGGAAACTGGAGCCAACTTTGAGAGCGCGGGTCGGCCAAGACGGAGCCCGCTAACGACACGGATATTCCTCGTTTCTGCATTCCTATTTAAACACGCGTGCTGAACGGGATTTCTCGGTTCTGTGACTCTCCGGCTCTTCGTGAACTGTCGTGGAAGAAGCCATTAGAAGAGCAGAATGCCGAGACGAGGTGTATGTACTTACAATACGCTCATGTTGTACCTGCACGAGGACGCGAAGTGCACTCGACGAAAGTGCTAAAAGCCAAGAGGCTCATCTTTCTCGGGTAGCTAGCTGAAACATCACGCTGGAATTGTCTCCGTCGTACGAAAACTCTCTTATTCGAGCGCCTTCGTCATTAAACGCTCGAAAATTTTTGGAGCTTCGCGGGTGTTTGGAAACTTTGAGATATTTAATTAGGGCGAGTGCACATTGAACAAACATAATTTGTAAATTTTCGTGTCTCTGGTCATGTACGCTGAGAAAAAAAATCAACCAATGGATCAACCAACTTCACGGTGGAGCATGCTCAAAGCTGTGATTTCGTTGGTGCAAGTAAACCATTATTTTTTTGAACGATTATTCGCTTCAGTCGATACGAAATATTTTGATTACAATTTTTTATTTTTCATCTTATTTATTTATTTGGGCTTATTTTTATTTTTCATCTTATTTATTTATTTGGGCTTATTTTTATTTTTCATCTTATTTATTTATTTGGGCTTATTTTTATTTTTCATCTTATTTATTTATTTGGGCTTATTTTTATTTTTCATCTTATTTATTTATTTGGGCTTATTTTTATTTTTCTATTATTATTATTTTTTAACCCTGCAACGTTTTTGTCAAATCAAAGTGTGCCAAGAAAATATTTCTCATTGAAGTTCTTCGGCGTGTTTTCTTTGTAGGATGAATACGAACCCAACAAACGTTCGGTCCTCAAGTCAAATGGGTTGGAAGTACTCGTGAATAAAAATTTGTTTTCGCCTTCCCGCACGATTAAACTTCCTTATGAATAGAAGGACGCCCTCAAGGAAAATCGCACGTTCAATATTCCAGACAGAACGATGCACAGGCGACAGGTTTATGGAAGTTAAGTACCCAATCCATTTTTATGAGACATTGCGAATCGATAATGAACTAAATGTCAAACATTTATAAATTCTATAAAGCTCGTAAATGTTCGCATTACTTTGTCATACTTTAGTCCTATTTACAAAGTTCACTGCATAAACGAGTGTTTTCAGTAATGTTAAAGAATGTTCAAGAACAATACAAATTTATCGCTTCATGGATTCTTTTCAAACTCGAACCCAAGCAAACTTGGCAGTGACTTATGTGCGAAGTTTCAACTCGATCACATACACAATCGCTCCGGAAGCTTTTTCTGAATGTCTTTCTTCCGATGCTCTGGAACCGAACCACGTCTACATGAAAATCACGAGACACAAATGGTTGCTAGAACAAAGCTTCTGTCAGGGAAAGCGAAACAGCTAGACCACTAAAAAAAATGTTTAAAGATATAAAAAAAAATCAACGTAAAAATGTATTACGTTGTGAAGGCAGTCCCGAAACTACGCAGACTTCCTCCAGGCGGTTTTTCCTTCGACGTATCCGAGCGAGTTTCTAACTTTCGCGACCTCTCGTCTGGTCGGTAACGCCAGCTTGGAGGAAGAATGAGGAGGACGGAAACACTTCGTCTACGGTTGTTGGCCGATGTAACGAGAGCCCGAGCTTAGAGGGGTTTCGTTTTCTACGAGACGACGAGAAAGACGAGCCGCAGAGGGAACAAAGAGAAAGGGGAGAGGTACGCAGTCACGACGACGATATGACCCGAGGTTACCATTAAAAATTCGCGAGTTGCCGAACGCTCGACGGGGAAAAAAGGGGGATGAAATAAAAAGACATGTTGCAGCGAGAATAACGAAAAGCGGAGCACCGAGAGGGCGAAGCACTCTCGCGGAGATTCAACGACGATTTATTTTATTGTCAGGTTTAATGGGGCGCGAGGAAGATCGAGGGATCAGCGAACTTGCAATTACAGAAAAGATTCTTCCGACTCCGTCCGCGTTACCGACTGGACTTTCGTGTTCGGGCGACGGGAAGCAAACCCTCGGGAATAATCCTTTCCCATTACTATCCAGCCCCACTGCTGCGCAATCCCCAACGGTGTACCGGCGACATCGAGTCTATCGATTTCAATGGCTCAATCCGATAAATCGAAGACCATGGACGAAAGTGCAACGGAACCATGTTAAGATCGGAACTATAGCAAACAGTCCCAAACCCCCGACTGTCGAGACTCACTTTCTTGGGGCAAAGAGGCAAAAATCGTGAAATCGTTTTCCTCTACGAGTATCTAATTCCGGAAAGCAAGTGCAAGGGATTTCTTCGGATCAAAAGAGTCGATGCAGTTATATTTTTATTGGAGGAAAAAAACGAAGGTAGGACGATGGAGAGACGAGCTAGTGTGCAGGAAGTAGATGTAACCGTGGCTTGCTCGCTGGGTTAAAGAAATCGAGGAAACCAGAATCCAATTTCGCTTCGTCCTTTTCAACCTTTCGGCCTTTTTTTTGGATCCATGTACAGGGTCGTTCACAATGAATTTCTAACTCGCTGCCGGGCTTTACGCTACAGGGTCGTGAGTAGAATCTTAGAGACACGGTTGTTATCGCCAAAACGTTGTTGGGAACCGAAGTTCGTTTCATAAATTGATTACCAGTTTTTACTCGAAAAATTGAAGAGCCCAGGTGGAAGAAAAAATATCGATAAATATTCTCATGGGGAAAAAGTAAATGATTTCCGGTGATGTTAGCCAATGAGTAAATCACGTGTTTTTTCTCTGCATTTTTAAATATATGATTCTTTATTGTTGTCAAATGTTTGAAAATCAACAATAGGTGATGAAGATTAGCCAAGTTCGGTGGGTATTACCGGATGAATAGACTTTTTCGTTTCAATTTTAATCAATGCACAATTACTCATAATTTTATAGCGTGAAATTTTATGTCGCAGAATAATACGAATAAAATATTGACAAATTCAGTTGTTGCATTCGATCATTCTACATCACTCGATTTATTTCAAACTCAGTGTTCATTCAAATCGACTATGTCGCCGTGCTTATTTTTGGAAATTTCTGCTGGTAGACCGGACCATCGAAAAACCAACGAGAATAACCATATCATTTCCTTTTTCGATTGCTACCTTGGTGCGCATACGAGGGAGTTAGGATCGCCATCCGTCCAGGGAGCGGTTATCGCTCTTGTATTTCAGAACGCCTATCGCCGAATATGCTTTGTGAGTTACGCGTCGAAAGTGAATTCGAGAATGTTCAGAAACGCGGGGATACATTTATAACAAGGAGGGATAGGCAGAAAGAAAAATAGCTTAAGCTCATTCGTCCCCGGGGAGAGTGCGACGTGAAACGCGAGAGGGCGAGGAAACGCGTGTCCTCCTGCGAGTGGGCATGTGCTAACGATTGACGTAACGATGTAACACGTGTGTGGAGCATGTCGACTGCCGGCTCTGTACGAACGGTCGACGACGAACTCGCTGTAACGAACGGCCGGGGTCGAAGGTAATCGCTCGCACGAGTGTCCCTCTATACGAGACTCGCCGAGGGTACTAAAAAAAAAATAAAAACGAAAGGTGCAAAATCATTTTTTTTACTCATTTTTTTACAGCTTTGCGCATTGACTTTTTCACGACAAAGTTCGCTGCCCGGGATTAGTTTTTTCGTAAAGCTGTTTGATATAAAATTTTTGTGACCAAAATCTTATCGAACATTTTTTTGGAAAAACGCTTTAAGGCCATGTGAAAGATGAACCATGGATGTATCTTTCGGACGAACACTGTTTGAAACCGGTTGACGTTTCGTAGCTGATTTTTTTTCT
The DNA here is from genome assembly GCA_963978505.1 of Listrodromus nycthemerus. Lineage (NCBI taxonomy): Eukaryota > Metazoa > Arthropoda > Insecta > Hymenoptera > Ichneumonidae > Listrodromus > Listrodromus nycthemerus. The sequence goes on along the minus strand of OZ021681.1, from coordinate 10,892,167 downwards.
CAAAAATTTTACGGTCTTCAAATCGCATTCACTACAGATTTTGGTTACCGACTAAGTTTTTACACAATTCGTCAAGTGAAATTTCCGTAACTTGGCGTTTCGGAGATTTTTCTACGTACACATGCGGATGCTGGTGAAAATTCACATTTGTTCGCATGCAATCGAATTTGCATGTCTTGCACTGCCTACCGGACCACTCGGAGTAACGCGAGAGACGAGTGAGTGCATAGTTTTTTATTCGAATGCAGCCATTTTTTTTTGTCTCTATGGAAATTTTGAAAATTTTATTCGTCCCTTGATAATGAAAAACAAACGACCGACGACTTTCGGTTTTTTCAACTGTTATTTTTTTTTTTCAGTTTCATCCAAGAGCTCAATCCACGGTTCGCCCGAAGTTATCCATGGAAGTTCGGCAAAAAGCCTTTGACGAATTTTTTTATTTGACGATTGCGTGTGACTGACGGTCTGATAACGAATAACCCTGTTGTCGAAGCCGCGAAATATACATATACGTCAGCGAGAAGAAGAGAGAAAGAGTGAACGAAATTTAATTTCGATACTGAAACCGAACTTTCCACTCGAACCTTCAGCGGAAGCGTTGTACACATTTCCCTCGATACATTCGAGTTGATAAATTTATAACGGAATGAAATATCGAGGTAATTGCTGGATACCTTCTCGTATGAATATCGCATCTATGAAAATGCTCTTTTACGAATTATTCGTTCGGAGCAATGTTAACCCCGCATAGTAAAAAAAAAAATTCGTAAAATTGCAATACGAAGTTTTCATAAAAAATTTCTTTGAATAAGGGACAAACTCGTTCTTCCAGATTTTGAATATATAAACCGTAATAATTTTCGTTTGTAAAATTAAGCCGAATTGTAATATAATGTCAATGCAACGAAATGTCATAAATATGAAAAAAAAATCATGACCGCTCGAATAAGCAAAAATGTCCATCATTACAATTTAATGCGTATGCGTCATCGGAATCACGTCATCTCCCCGGAGAAAATAATCGGGTCTGAGAGTTCGCCCCAGTACTTTTGCAACGACGATGTAAATCAGAAACGACCGCCCTTTAAACCCGGTCTTAAGTTCCTTGGCATAAATTTGCCAAATGCTCAAAAAGCATGTCTTAAATTTGCTATTTTATCGAGAGGTGAATCCGACAAGACCCATCGCCGTTTTCCTTTGACTGCACTCCGGCGCGCTCGACGAAGGGGCAAAGCGTTACGGGTTTTTCTTTGAAGCCTCCCCGAAGCGTTTGCGCCCCGTCGCGAATCTTCCTCTCTTTTTTTCTTTAATTATATTTCTTCTCCACTTTTTATTATTTGCTAAATTCTTTATTTCTTCCACTCTCTCTATTTTTGTCTCTTGTCCACCTTCCTTCCTTTGCCGCTTCTCGCCTTCCATTCGACTCTCGGGAGGCAAGTCTGAGTGAACCGGTAATTAACGCTCCGTTCCCTCGACGGAGTTTTATTCTCCGTCGAGAGAGGCAGAAAGAGAAAAACGTATGCTACAGATCTCGCTTCGCTGGTGCGAGAGTGTTTGCACCTGCGAAGAAAAAAAAATAACACACGTCTGTCTCGATAAGCCGAGAGAGCTGCACGGTGTTAGCCAGACCTCTTTGGCATACCTTCAGCGCACGTCCGCAATGGTAATATATACGATTGAAAATACATACTACGAAGAGAGGATGAAGAAGAAGAAAAAGGTCGTGGGCGAGGCGGCGTAGCCGTTTTTCCGAGGACTCTTCATGCACAACGGCAGCGACGAAACGAGCACGAAACGTAAAAAACGTTACGAGGCTTATATGGACTCGGCTAAAACCTGACAGCCGGGGAGGATTTGGAAAATCGGATTCCTCGTCGTCGAGCATCCCGCTGGATTTACAAAACTGCGCGAGAAGCAGGTAGAGCCGCACGACGATTTCGCCTCGGTTATCCTCGGTGGCTTGTACCCACTCTCTTTAAACCGGCTTATCAACGGTACACGTAAAATCTCCCTCGCCGATACAATAAACTCTGTGGAAAAATATTTGTTTCTTCATTCTTTTCGTCGTTTTTTGTTTTCGCCCCTCGCCGGGTAATCTAGGATTGACGAATTAATGGCTGCGAAAATTTTATTCGGCCGAAAGCCATATCGACTTGAATATTCATACTGATATGCAAATTCAGTGAAACGACACTTTTAATCTTCGACGAAAGAAAAAAATGTCTTTGAAAAATGTGCCGCATAGCTTGTTCATCCTTTTGGGATCATTTTTTTTCCTTTTTTTTTCAGGAATCAGTTTTTTATATTCTTATGTGAGATCAAGGCGCTTTAATTAGCGCCATTTAATATATAGCGCAAAAAAATGTATATGGACTTAATCTCATGGATAGGATTAGGAGAGAGTAACGCTTCCGTTTATCAGTTTAAAAGGACTTTAAATTGGCCGGCAGCATTTTACGGAGTGTGGCGATGCTGTTACCGCTGCTGCGGAATCCTCCTACCGGTTGTCCACCACCGGAATATCGATTTCCCGACATGCTATCTATGGTAATTCATGGTAACGAGCGAGCATTTCCGGATTCATTAAGATATATCGATCAGCGTCCACTCGAACGAAATTTGCCATGCATCTCTTCTCCCTCTCTCTTTCCCTCTCTCTCTCTGTGATGATTTCTCTCTTACTCTCAGTCTCCTGGGACTTTTCACTGTATTTGTTCCAAACTGTTTGGTTCCTATCGCCTTCCGAAATAGATGCGATATTTTATTTATAGGATCCACGGTTACAACCGCCGACTTGTTAATAATTCCATTATTTATTTCCGAGCGCCGAGAATTCATTATCGCATCCAACTCGATAGGATGCGAAGTATTTTTACATTGTTACTCGTAAAATCGCTCCAGCGTAGACATCCAGAAGAAAAATCGTCCGGAAAGTAAAAATATCATCCTTTCAGTGTGATTTTCTTTGTCCGTGAAAATATGAATAGGTTTTAAAATCTCGTACGATTAATTGTTTACAACGTTATTGCAATCATGGTAAAAAAAATTCTCGGAATCGGGTATAAAAATATTTGATACATAAAATCAATTAAAAAATTTCTACATTTGATATGTCCGAGTTTGGGAATTTGATTTGATGATCATAAGACCGTTAAGAATAATCAATAATGTGGGATTCATGAGCCGATCATTTTTTTACTGCTATCAAAATTAAAAAATCTTCTTCCCAAGCCGCTTTCTAAAACGACACTAATTTTTAATCCGGTTTCTTCTTTGGATAAAAAAAAAACCTTTTTTACTGCTCTCTTATCGCTGCAAACACGGAATAAACTCGCGCATCTGTATGAAAACGTGTAAACAGATGAGGTCGAGAGAGATGACTTAATACCCGTGGCCTTCGTCGGTACTGGCTTGAGCACGGCCAATGCCGAATCGACGGCCACCAAGAATCTCCACCACATATATGTGTATATAAAATACATATATGTGTATATAAAACGTGGGATACTCGAGAAACTCACTCACCATGATCTCATCGCTGAATTCCATTCAGCGTGCACGATAGTGAGCATGGAAATTGGACGTGATCTATTTATGAAGAAATTCAGAATAATTCTCTTTCGGCACGATGCATTTCTATCTATAAGACTCCTATCGATGCATCTGGTGTATTCGGGCCTCGGCTGAAAGGTAATTGCATTCAATAGTCTATTTTGGACGACTCGCGGGTTTCACGAAGGTATTTGGGTTATCTAAACTTTCTATACTCGACACGACTCGAGTACAGAACGAAAACGTGACCAATGTGATAATAATAACTTAGGTCGGATAGGCGAAAGTAATTTATTCATTTTTTTTCCATGCTTTTCTGAAACCTTTCAACGAGATGAGGTTTATAAGTTTCGTGCAGTGCTACTTGTTTCCGTATTCAGAACTGTGCATTATCTATGAAAAAAAAGCCTGTCTGGGCGTTACATCATTAATGCCCTTGCATGTATATAGTTCTATCCGTCTGTCGGATCTACATAATCCGATCCACGGTACGCCTGTTGCGATGTTACGGGTATATACGAATGGAATAATTATGCCGTCAAATGACAGTTGATTACAGTAGCGATTAATTCTTCAGTCGGCGAAATTCATTCTTGATTTTACACGCAGCGAAAATAAAGACGAATTATTCTGTCTCGCATTCCCTTTTTCTGCTGTGGAATAAAATAAAATACTGCAAATCCGATATTTACTATACGAAATTCGTAACAAAAATTTAAAAATGTGGCTACATTGCAATATGAATTGGCAATTTAATTAATCAGGGAAATTGCATAGTAAATTAAATAAATTATTTTTAGAAAATGGATTGATGAATTTATTTTTATGTACAATTTATAGAAAATTTAATATCATAAGAAACTTGAATATTACGTTCAATATCCGAGCATCAGCATAACGGATTGTGCGTACCGCTGTATTAATATGAAAAATGAATAAACTGCATGTGAATTTTTTAAAGGATTTTCCATTCGGTTTTTTTAAATTGAATTAATTATATTCTGGCGGTGGAAAAGAAATGGTTACAATTAATTAGTCGTACTGGATTTTATCTGGATAATTAAAAAATGACACATGACTACAGTCAAAACAATGACTTAGGCGGTGGTCACACGCGTAACTGGAAAGTGAGTCAGGCCTTAGTAATTTCTTCATCGCACTCGGTAAAGAGACTCGTCATTACCGCACAGCCAAACGGTGCATCGCTTGTCTTCGCGACAATAACGTTGATGCTAATAAAGTAAATAAGCACCGCCCACGACCGTCTCTGAATGAAAAAAAAAAAAAAAATAATAATAATAATGAAACTTCGTCGTCGAGTGTATATTTGGATTGAGAGTCAGCAGCAATTTAAGAAGGACATCAAAACGAAAGGTGCCCCATTCGATAAGCGACGAGACGCGTCGACGTCTTGATTGATTCACAGCTCACGTCAAAACGACGTGGTTCTCCCGCTCGCTTCGTGAATCGATCAAAGAGTATTTTTTCATCGCTGCGATTCGAAAAATTTTAAAGCGTTCGAAACGTAGAGTATGCAAAAACCGCGTACGCGAAAAAAAAATTAAAAAATTAATGTACATTTCATTTTTTCATCTAAAATAAAAATAATAATAAAATAAAAACTAATTAATCTGAAATATTAGAATCACCTCGTAAATTTACCATTCCAAAATTCGCCGGTTTTTAACATCATAAGATTATAAAGACGTAGAAAAATAATTGAAGGGGTAGTAAAACATCCATTAGCGGATCATACTTTCTTGTTTGACTGTAAAACAGAATTATTATAAAAACGATTTGTATGTAAATTCCGCATCTTGTATCCAGAAATCACTTGTTCAACAGGAATTTTTCCCATTAACAATTGAATAAACATTACTGTAGAATAAAAAAAAAATCTAAACTAAAAAAATGTAGAAAAAGAAAAATTACCAAATGGATAAAAAAAATGAACAAATCTATCAAGCATCGTGTTCCACGTTACCTCGTCTGAGATTTCCACTCGTGTCAGTCCTCGCCACGCCTCAACCTTGATTGTTCGCCGATCGCGGAATTGGAATTTTAATCGCGGGAGTCGACGATAATCATATTAAAAATTTCAACTGGTGATATCGAAGAATTAAACGCAGAAATTGAATCCAACGGTGCTGGAGTGGTTTCGTGCAAAGATCCGGAGTGTACGAGGCACCAAATTTAAAATGAGGAAAAAAAAAGGATAAATCGTCACGATTGTGCCGGTTTCGGAAAACCGCAAATTTCCTGGTGACGACCGGAAGTACAGAGAACGAGTAGAAACACTGTACGACGATGCACGGAGTGCTGCGATGCGTCGAAGGCACAGAACGAGTGTGCGAGAGAGCACGGGTAACTCGCGCGTTCGCTGCGTCCGGAGCGCGTCGCGTGTGCGCATCGACTGCTAACTAACTTGGAACCGTCGAGCTTCATCCATGGTCGGACTATCAAACCATCTCGCTCTATCCTTCACGACTGTCTGCAGCCTCGTCTACGTTGCACCCACGCGGCGATCCGGAGATCCTCGAAGCGCCGGCAAGCAGCGCGGTAGCCTCGTCGCCCCCACGTGCTCTCGCGCGCCCGCGCCTCTCATCGTCTCTTCTCCTCCTTTGCATTTCTTATTTTTCTTTCATTTTTCTTTTAATTCCCGTCTTCGTCGTCTTGTTTCCCGAGGAGAAAGACGACGGAGAAATAGACGTGGGACTGTCAGAAAAAAAAAGACAAACTTTTAACCCACGATTCCTTCGTCCACTGCGTATTTTACGACTGTTTTTTGGAACACCTCTCGGAAATATCGATGGAATACTGATGAGGGGACGAAATTTAATTATTCTTTACTTCTGGATAATATCGTTTTTTATTTAGAGTTGTTTTCTTCATAGAGAGGATTGGGAAAGTCCTGACTACTTGACCGGGATTTGTTGGACAAAAGTTTGACTCAGTGTCAAGAAGACATTTTCGAAATCGAAAGTGAAGAGTGCACTTCCGTTATGGGACTTAACGTGTGAGATTTTTTTACCGAAGACCGACAGCCGTTTGTTACTTGCAGCTCTAACTATGCGGCTATTTATAATTAATATTTAATATGTATGTAACTTTGTAAATATTCATGTATATATTATTTTGGCTTACTCATAGAGGAAGTTTTGTTTTCGTTATAACAAAAAATTTGACTTTTTGGGTTGGAGTGTTAAAAATGTTCGAAACGTCCCAAAATAACATTTAGCGAGGTCTCTGGATATGTGTGGGTGTGGGTATCTGCGTGGGCGCGCGCGTTTCAGATCTCCAAAATTCAATCCTTTATAACGCAAGAATGGCTGCATCGATCGGGCTGAAATTGGATTGATTCGTTCCTCGATCTGGATCGACGACAAAGAAATAAATATTTTGTTCACAAAGCCCGGATTCAATGGTACAAGGTTTGAATAGTCGAGAATATCGAGGGAAACGATTGACTGTGCCTGTCGGATTGCTTTGGAAAGTCCGAGTTAGCAGATAAAATCGACACTTCAATAATCATCGTTATTGTTCCATCCATTATTGAAATGGTGCCATTTTATTCCAACGACTACGTCTAATGTCTTCCATTTCGATGTACAATGGCTACAACCCCTGCGCCGTGCGCAAGAACCCAAAATACGATATGGTTGACTTCATTGTCTGGAATATTGAGAAAAAAATCGATTAATTTTATTCCAGTTTACAATTCGGTGGTCGCGATCAAAATTTTGTAGAATTTCTTCTTCAGAAATTCTCCCCCGGTTCGAGCCGTCTCAGTTTCTCACGGTGTGTATTACAAATAAAAACGTAAAAATATAAAGTTTCTTATATTTTCGCGGATCTTTTTCCGATAGCGAATATACGAAGGTATGTACATACCGTCACGTGACTTTCCCGACAATTCTTTCTGCTGCAGAATCGCCTTATAAACTTCTCGAGTTTCACACTCGCTGAGGAGACAGATACGGTTAGAGACCGGGAATTCGAGAGTGGAGGAAGTCGAAATCGGTTTTCTCGCTCTGTTCACGATGCCTCTCTATACATCTTTCTCTCGTCCCTGGCTCGCTTGCCTTTCTCCACTTTCATCGCGCTTTTCCTTTCTTCCTTTGTATTTTTTTACGTTCTTTCTCTCGAATTCTCCAGCCCAAGAGTTCAACGTGACGTTCCGGTGAAACGTATTTTCAGTTCCATCGTCGGCAAAAGTTACCACGGTTCTCTAATTCCTTCCATTTTCATTTCCATCTAACTGTCCGAGAAGGTTCTCCGATAAATATAAAAAAAGAAATCCCGTTCATTTGCGTTAACGTTTGACTTCAAGTTAAAGTAAAAAATATTTTTTCCTTCCTGTCACAGTTAAGTTACATCACGCATCGGTGTTATTGTACAAAGTTTATGTGTAGGTATTTAACGAGGCCTCGCCTTATATGCCGGTAAATTTTGGCTCGCGCGGTTTCCACTGTACGGTGGAGCGGTGATTTCGATGATATTTACGCAAAGTGATTCGCGCAAATTTCAAAGGCCATTAATGGAAATGTACACCGTCGTTTCGCGTATGCCGAACGTCGTGGGCACGCGGGGCTTCGGGAAGGCCGTAAATGTATTTTATGATTCCGAAACATGGCCAAACCTCCGCGTCGGTTTCTCCGTGACGGGGTAGAGGAGATTCGAGGAAATTGACGACGGGTCATGACGCCCTAAGCTCGACGCGTGTGGTTACGCGCTGGATGCGTGCAATCGTACTGTACAATAACCGGCGGCGATCCGCGGAGGTGAAAGCGATGCATTCACGATTTTGCGATTCGTTTCGTACGTCGCTAACGAGAGGGACCGACTATCCACTCGTAAACGTGTCCAGAGCTTTCCCGCGGGTGAAGTAAAGTATGAAAAGGATCATTTTGTTCCTTCGGCAATTACGAAAAATTTCGTCATATGTATGCATGAAGATTAGTCTGCGGAGATCGCCAAAATTGAGCGAATGAGCTCATCGCCGCAGCGAGAAATCCTCGGGACGGATGCTTTCGCGGCGTCATCTCCAGAGCCATGAGGGGAGGTGGCGCTAATTTGATATTAAAATTTCGAATCGCACGGTGCGGAGCCCGCCCGGATCGAGTTGAGCGGTAATGAGATGAGAATAATTACGGATTATCGCGGTGATGAGAAGGTTGGCTTGTTAGCGAACAAGGGTTTGAGGGGGGAAGCGCGGAGATAGAGAGAAGGTCTTGTACATGGGCAGCAGCTGTGAGGTAACTTCCTATATAATAAGTACCTGGTGCAACGCTCGAAGTCATAAAGGGCGTTCGAACTAGCGAGGTTGGATGTTTCAGGGGGTGTTTAGAGAGGCCTCGCAATCCACAGTGAAATCTGAACGAGATATACTCACCCGAGATATTCACACCCTGTCGATTATTAATAGCTCGAAAATTTTTGGGACATGAATATAATATCGATCTGCACATATTAACAAAAAAATTTGCTCGTAGTGAGCACCCTCTTTAATCTGCGACTATAAAACTAGAATCGTTACTATGAAAAATTTGTGAAACCGATATCTTGGTATTAATGGACGGGATTCAATGCTCAAACTTTTGATGATTCCATGCGTGGAAACACTATTTTCGAGCGGAAAACAACACTGGGTTTCGATTTTTGAAGGCTTCATCTCCGTCAATATGTTATGTAGCCTGAATTGAATATCTTTATCTGAACTATCCTTAATAAAATCAAATGTCGCAGGATTTTAGCAACATGTTTCCTCATGGTAATGGCTAATTGACCGATTAATGCTGCATCTGCACCGTGTCGTCTTTTGAGATGAATATCGTACTCCAATACCCATGAAACGCCAGAAGAAAATTGGAAGAATTTTCGAAAATGTATGTTAGCCGGATAACGATACACTGAGACCAAGATCTAGTAAAAACTATGTATATTTTCAATTTTGAGTAAAAATCCGAATTGCTGACAACTCGGAATTGGCGTTACCTGTCAGTGTGACTCGAATGGTATATTTGATGGAACAAACGATTTTTTTTTTTTTGGCACAACACAAATCTTGAACGGGAGAGTCATTCGACGCTTTCACAGGCATTTCCCTCCTCCCTGAATTACAGGGATTTATATTCCTGGTGAAAAGTGGTGGAGAGTAGGGGATGCGTAGTTACTTTGGTCAGCGTAAATGATTAATTTCGGCTGGGCTCTCTTTTTACGAGCGAAGCTCAGTGTACGCGTCTGCGTATGCTAAAAGGGTGGCAAAAAAAAATTCAAAAGTTTTAATCGAAAAAGTTCGAACAATGCTGAGCGAATGGGTTTTAACAATAAGATCCGTCCCATTGGAGGAAAAAACGCCGAGTCCGTTTCTCTGTCAGTCGCGTTCTACGGTTTTGCAAATGCTTCGACGATGCTGTCGACGCAATTCTTATCCTTCTCGTCGACCTCGGCGAGAGCCGTTCGAGACAAAATTCGTTCGAATTTACTTATTTATTTTCCCTGGACGCTGTGCCTCTCGTCGCTTCGCTTTAATTACGGGCATTCATCAGTGTGCTCTCGAGCGAGGAAAATTGCCGTTCACCCGTTCTCTCTCGCTCTTTCTCCTTCTGCCTCCGGCGCTCGCGAAACTGAGACTATAGAATTACTAATTTTATTCGATTCCACCTCGACTGCCGTTGACGCGATTCCCGACATGAATTTAATTTACACGGAATTATACACAGTCGGGTACACGAAGTAGAGGGGAAAATAAACGGTTAATTAGTCTGAATAAAGAGATCAATTAAGATCTCTTTATCGTGCATTTAGATACGTATCGGAAGAGATCGTGGAGCATGCGTTTTATGTATATACATATATTTATATACATATATATATATGTGGGTGTGTGTCTATGTTTTATCTTCGTTTACACGTACGCTCCCTATCTTGAGTGCGACATCATACACTTCCGATAAAAAGCTCCGCGCGAACGGAACCATTTTTTTCTCTCCCTTTCCGTCTATCTACCTCGCCTTCTTCTTCTTATTCTTCTTCGTTTTTTCCTCTTCCTTATGCGCCGCGGTATCCCAAAGGAATATGGGAGGCTGGAACATTATTACGCTCTACCGGGCGCTCTACCGAAGCAATTTGCATAAAAAACACGGGGCAACGGGGTACAGGGAAGCGTTGTAACGGACGCCATTAGGGCTGAGCAGCTCCAACGTCGGACGTTCTTTTATACGGAAAATTTCGCTCCTATCTTTACGCTGTTTTACATTATTTTTTCTCTCGTCGCCTTCTATACTTTTTTCTTCGGTGACCGAGCCTTCGCGGAAATGGAGATGATGAAATAAATTTAAGAGTTTACGATACTCCGGATTGTAATATTCCCGCTCAAATTGAAAACACTGGATCGCTGATTTAATCCTAGAATAACCAAAATTTCGTCACGCTTCGCATGAGAAAAATCCGTTTTTTTATTTGGAAGATTTGTCCAAGTGATGAATTTCACGGCGTTCTTTATGGTACTCAATGTTTGTTAGTTGTTAGTTTGTTATAATAAATTTAATAAACAACAATTCGCGATCATAAAAAGCCTCAAAGAGTTTCGACACCTGTGAAACGTATTACATTTTTTTTTGTTTCGATTATTTCTTGAATTTATCTTTGCCCACTCCGGATAATAAAAAAAAATGTTTAAGTGTAATAATATTTCGGACTCTAAAAGTCTCGGAAGCCAAACACCTGTGGTGCGATTCTATTAGTAAGTAAGAAAGTTCGCGTCTCGCGTAGGTGGAATTGAACTTTGGGCGAGTTTATGTCTGGAGCTCCATGACCCGATGGAGGTCGGACCAATGAATCCTCGGCTTCCGACGCAACGAGCCGTACTTGCATTCCACGAGAATGATGGCTTCCGTTACGGCTAGCGGCGTTACAACCCGCGTTGTTCGAGAAACCCCGCGAAGGCACACCGAGAGAGAGGCTAGCGTTCCCTTATCGCTCCTATAAATCGAAGTACGATTCTTGATTAATCGTCTCCAAGAGAGCAAGCCAGTTTCGTAAACTACATATAGCAAAGTCGATAGCAATAGTTATACGCTGTAAAGTGCGGCGATCTCTGAATCCGTGTATAGCTGAGCGAGCAAAAGCTCGAAAGCTCTTTGGCAACGAGACGCAACGGAGTTTATAATCCGCTGGGCCAATGTTCCGTTCCATTAAAGTTAGTTCTGTGATCGACTCTTCGCGAGCGAGTATAATGGGGTGGGGAGCGCAATGATAACGAGTTTCTTGCCAAGACCCAAGAAAGCTAACCCGTACACTTCGATAGTCACGAAAACAAAAAATCCCACTTTACGTACCCGTTAATTAACTTTCTTGGCATATACCGAGCATGAACAAGTATATCGCCAGCAGCTCCAAACTTGAATTATTAAATTTCCCCCGGTCAAACTTTGCCCGGTCTCAAACCGTCAAGCTTCGTGAGGCGACTTTTCACTTTAAAGTCCTGTTGAATAATTTGTCACATAACGAACCTGACACTCTTCTCAAAGAACCTTTCGTTTCCTATTATAATTAAACCTTCGGTGATTTTAAAAGAAATCTAAAAAGCAAAACGGGCAATACGTAATCTTATCCTACTCAAGTCTAATACCTGTTGTAAGTTACAGCGCCGAAAACCGCACCGAGATCGGACTCAGGGACGTAAAGTGGTGGCAACGTTCTGCTACGGTAGCTCCCAAAGGTGGGGATGGAGCCGTGACTTTTAATGGGTTAAGCCCGACGGACTAGTCCGGGAGTAAGACGTTGATCGGCGAAAAGTGGGTGCAGAGAAGACCGCGAAGCCCGGCAGCGTGAAGCCCGACTCTCCTCTGAAGTGTACGTTCAAGAGAATGAGGAACGGTAAGAACCCTCAAACAGTCAAGTCAGTCGAGGAGAAAGCTCCAGGAGGGTGCGAAGAGTTTCTTGTCATGCGTCGTCCCGAAGTTGAAGATCGCGAATGGCCAAGAGTCATTAGGGAGCTCGCGAGGAATGACGTGCAAGTTAGGTAGGAATCCAACCCGCTAGCGCAAAGTGCTCGCGGAAGAGAGCTCATCCACCTAAATCTCACGGAAATTTTAAATTCGTTTCGACTCGAGAATAACACTTTATTCCAGCAGGAAAGGTATCCTCCCGAATTCTCCGGTATTCTTACCAGATACAGAAACTCATATATCTCTCAAGCGCAACGCCGTCACGGAGAGAAGTTTTATCGTATCATCGGGTCGTCCGAGACGAGGGCGAATCTCTCTCTTCCTCTGCCGCGGACCTCTCTTATTTCTTAAGAGGATCTCAGCACGGGGATATAAATGTCTCTCGTGAGTCACCCCGAGCTTTTCTCCCGTTTCGGGATTCGCGATAAATAATGGCACTATTAAAGATACCTCTCTCTATATCTTTTAGTCCCGTCGACTGATTATAATCGAGCACGGTGCGCGATGACTTGGCAAATGGGATATTACAAGGTTGATAAATGGTGAATGAGATAGTTGAATGTGCAAATTAATTTATCGATGCCACTCGTTTAATCGTGATGCCAATTAACTGTTGAAGATTCAGCAAAAAAAAAAAGTTTTACCTTTTATTCGGGAAAAAGTATTTCTCATGATATTGACATTTCTACATCCTCTTTTTAAATGCTTACTTTTTGTGCTATTTGCCAGCAATCCGAGTCCCATTGCACTAAAACGATAATGATATTTGATTTTTTTTTCTCGTTTTGGAAACTCCGACAGTTTTCCAATTTTCATAAAATTTCTCTCGACAGGTAGTTCCGCAAAATTTGCATGTTGAACAGTCGGTGGCGAACTTGATATGAAACCGCTCACATATCGACGTTTGACTTGCACCCACGTATCATTAGTTCGCATTGAGCGAATCAGGCTGGAACGAATGTGGGGATGAGTCAGCGTGTCCAGAGCGAAGCTCGCCGCTGCACGACCGGCAACAAATATAGACCCGCCGGGCAATCCATTTATGCAGCCGTACCCACATTTCACGGGATATTTCATCGAACGAAAAGCCATTATCCCCGGTCGAATATCCTTCGTATAGAGTCCGATATAGTACAGGGTAGGTAGGCAGGGTACTTCGGCCGATCCAACGGACTACATACGTTCTCCTCTCTAGGTATTATACGCGCACTCGATATCTGGTGAAAAAATTATGACCCTCGAGATATCGGGGACATATAGAGTAACTCCGAGATTTTTCTTTCTATATATGAACTCTCGATGTGTGCTCTCGAGCGTTTTCAATTTCAATCGATGGATCGCCGGATTTATGAACTCCGGCACTTCGTTGCCGGACCCTTTCCTTTGGCTTAAACGAGCAATAATTTATTTCGATTGAGCCTTTACCGCTACGGCTTTTGAGGTGCATCAATTTTGTTAAAATAAACTCATCGTGAAAGAGCTCGCTAATGAATTTTTTCTGTTTTTTTTTTGTTCATAGAGAACATTTTTGTCGGTTGTATTTGAAACACGACGCCACCATGGCTGTTATCAAAAATCCCTCTATTTTTTCGAGCCACCCTTGACCACGGGTACGTGGAAAAAGCGAAACAAACCCAACTAGCTCGAGGTTGACGCGTCACGCGTATGTCTGTATCGTACAGGAAAGAGGGGGAAAGGGCAGCCAACTCGGGAGACCGTAATCAGGGATGGCAAGTTGGAAACGGAGACGAATTGTTCTTGAAACACGTTTTCATCGCGCTCTCTAGCTATTCGTCGTGCCCTAGGGGCTGCCAGGTCGTTCGTTCTGGCTGTTTCGGTTTCACCGTGAGAGAATGTGTCGTTTCGTTTCCGCATCTCTCGCGCAGTCTGCCGGTCTTGCACCCAACACTTTACGGACCGCGGATGAAAAGGATAGTGGGAGTCACAAAGAGAAACAACAGGGAAGAGGACAACGCCCAGGTACATTCGGATAAGGCACTGCGTTTCTGCGTCTCGCGCAGCCGGAACGCCGCTACAGATGTTCGTTTCATACCAGTCCACAAATATGCGTAGCGTCTTGAAATTCATCCCCAATAAGGAGTAAAAAATAATTCGCGCATCTAAACTGAACAAAATTTCTCTTTGGAATTTTTCTCTCTGATGAATAGTTACCGAATGACGAGCAGTTAAAGTTCCGAGCCAATGGGATCGCTCCGACTCTCGTAGCGCCATCTATCGAGTGCCCTCATTGGCCGAAACGTAACTGCAGCTAACTGGAAAACTATGGGTCGGAACCAATTTCACCAAAGAGTAAGTTTGTTCAGTTTAAAGTCCTCGATACGATATTGCTCGTTTTTGTTGTTACTGTTATCATATTCCATCGAGTCCCGCGTATATGCATCAACACATTAGACGGTTCGCGTTAGCAAAACGTGTGGCGTACAGAGGAGAACACGCGCATCAACGACGTAAGCTGGGGACACCGTAATTAGCACGATCTTCCAAGCGAGCAATAACTCATCAAGCTCGATGTTATCCGCAAGTTCATGCGGAAATCCCATCCCGTGTCGGTTCCGATTGTCCTCTACGTTGGTTTCTACTTCCCTTCCGTTCGACTCTCGCTAACCAGGCCTCGGTAATACCCTCATTCGTACATACTCTGTAGACTATTGACTGCCTTTATGTTCACTCTACACGGTCGTTAGTTCATTGTCACGCATTCGCATGGAATCTATCGGACGAGCCGCTGCCATGTCATCGACACATGCTGCTTCCAATGTCTTCTGTGGATGGATTCTTGTGTGGATGCAAAATACTTTAATACGGCCATCAAATACAGCTTGAATTTAGTATTCAGAGATTACAACTCTTTTAATTGAATACAATCATTTTAGATATTATATTTTATATTATATATATTTAGATATATAGCCCAGGCAAAAAAAACTTAATATGGAGCACGAAATTGTATTAATGGAATATCAAAATTTTTATAGAAATTTTTCGTAACAAGTATATTATTTCCCGACATATCCAAATTTCTCCAGGGTTTCACTGGCAGTGATCACACTTATTAGGAGAGCAAAATTAGCACGAGAAGAACCAATGTTGCGGTTTTGTGACTTTGCTAAAAATGCCGTGCAAACTGTAAAGTATGCAGGCGTTTCGCTGCTATTCTCGGTGTGATGCGAAAGGGTCAGTGTCATTACCAGAGCACGATGGCCGCGAGCGATTGCCCCGCAATGCAACACTGGGCATTGCGTTATTGCACGACTATACAGACGGAGAGCCGTGTAGATGCAGAGTGAAGTTTATCGGCTGACACTGTTGCGAGCCCACGCGGAGCAACCCTGACATACACACGGTGGCTGCGAGGCAATTTTCTTCGACGTCTCCACGTACGCTATAGTACTCGCATTTTGCTGGATGAGGTCATCGATTTCTCGATAAGGCGATTATCGTACTACCGAAGAATCTGGCTTCGAAGAACGCGCGAACTTAATAACACTCGTGCAGTTGCATTCTGTATGAAAAATACGTGGAAGGGCTAACATTTTCAGGGGATTTTATTATGACATTTGACGAGGATACAAACTTTATGGTTCCTATTTTTGAACAATAAGCTGCGGAATTAAATGTCAAAAGTGATTAAAAAGTATCTTATGTTATGAAATTTATGACACTAATGATTTTCTTTTGGATTTTGAAGAAAAGTGCCGCACAATGATTTCAAATTTTATACATACCGAGCACACATGAGAAAATTGACTGGTTGGCGGGAGTTACATACCTGGAAGCAAAAATGATTTTTTTCAGTTAGTTTCTATATAACTATCCTAAATGTTTTACTGCATTCGTAAGTACGTTCGGAATATTTTCAGGTGTGTTTATAGATGTTTTTAGGAAAAAGTGCTATAATGTAAGAATTGTTTGCAAAAATATAGAAATATCAAACTTATTGATATCGAATGAACTCGTGCTGCACAGAAGACACGGAAGGGTACGTCGGCGACGAACCGGGTCTCTTCTAGCAAAAGCTCGTCCGACGAGACCCACTGGAATATCATCACGCAGCCTTGAGATCTCACCAAACCTCCAGAGTTCCTCTCGCTTTTAATGAATATTCATACCAGCCCGGTGAAGTTATGAAGCGAGAGAAATGAAACCGAGAGGAAATCGAGACTCTCCAATTTCGCGTACGCTCCGCGCAAGTTTGGCTCGATTCGCTCTTTCACCCGGAAGTTCGACTTCTGAAATTCACGGGAGTCTCGCTCGTCAGACTCAAATATAAGACGGTAACGCATATAGCGATGCGTGGAGAAAAATTCTCAGCGTTTTTTTTCATCGTCTAGACGATGTTCCAAGAACTACTTTACTCTACGTCCGGGACTTTTTTTCCATGACGTCATTACGGAGGTCGCAAAAGCTTCCGCGACACCGTCGAAATTGTCGCACGGGCAAGAAAACAACCGAAGGAGGACGAACCAAGTCAGCACCGCGGATGCGGAACTTGATTCTTCGTCACTAAAGACGGAACGACTTATTTCTTGCATAGAAACGATTGTGACTTAAATCGCGCTCGTGCCATTTCAATCTTCGTACAACAATTTCTCTGCGTCGTTCGCTCCGAAAACTACGTCTCACTTTTCTGCGATCGCAAATTCACTTCGGCGGAAGTTCGCGCATGAATGGGGATCGGCGAAGGTTCGACTTCTTGCAGAGCGAGCGACCGGAGAGACCGGTGTGAGGGAGCGAGACTCCTGAGGAATTGCAACTGAATAGGGCGAGAACGAGAGTAAAAAAAAAACAAAAGCAAAAAAAAAGGGTTGGAGATGAAGGAGAGAAATAAAAAGGGAGATTGAAGGACAGCAAAAGCAGAGCCAGGAGGCTCTTTTCATTTATTTTTATCCTTCTACATCCTCTTCGCTGGGCGCTCGATGTAGAATTCCGCATTTCTTGAAGTCTCGCGAATACACCGAAGGGCTTTTCGGTACAGCAGAAGCTCGCGGCATCTCGGTGCGGGAATAGTGGCGGAGGAGAAATCGACGGGTGAGAGGGACGAGAAGAACAAGCGGGTACGGAGGGAGGGAGAGGGTGGAAACTATCCTCGTAGCATTGTGGAAGCCCGGGGAGATGAAACGCGACAGAACGAGCCGAGCCACACTGGCTATCGACCTACCAAACCTTCCGCGCACATGAATGCACTTATCGGGTGGTAAGGAAAGCTCCGGGTTTTTCCACGATGAAAATTTATTGGACCGTCACGAGGACACGAATGTGATACGAATAGAAGCTTAAGCGACAATGTTCATAATCCGATTAAATGGACTCTCACACCGGTGAGGACACCGACACGTCTTGTAATTCAAAGGATTCTTGTTCGACATTATGTAAAATAATCGCTTTACATTCCGACAGAGTTGGACTCCTTTCGCTCATAGACGTTTGGTTTTTTTTTTTTTTTAATAAACATGAATCGATCGAGGAAAATAGCGGTCCCGACGAGAATCTTAAACGAAGAAGGAAAAAAAGATCAAAATCGAATGGGTTAGAACAACGAGTCGTGATAGGTCAGACAAAGCTCCTCATGGTTGCACGAACACCGTTTTGGAGTGACCAACACCGTTCGGTTTATGACACCGAGTATGACAATTATTTGTATCCCTCAGTCTTATTACACCCAGCGAGGTTGTAATTATTGTTGACCCGTACGTCGCTCGCATTTGGCAGGATTCTCTGTTGAAACCGCTGGAACGCGTGAAACAGAGAGCGCACAGTGAATTATAGCAACGTAATAACGAGCTGCACCGGACTAGCCGGGAGAGAGATAAAGCGAGTTTTCCCCTCTGTTTCGGCGTAATTACTCGCTCGGCCCCGAGTGTACCTACCGCTGGCTATAACCGTGGAGGCTCGAAAATTTATTTGGTAGCTCGGGAAAACTGGACCGCTAGCATCGGTGCGGCCTGTTCAAACCGACGCTCGAACCCACTCACGGCTCGGCAAACTAACAGCACAGACGAAACCTTTTAACGAAAATAAAATATTATTCTTTCCGCGGGTGAATCTCCCGTTTCCCGTTTTGCCACCGAGTTGGTAGTGACAGCAATTAAAGCCGAGTGGATCGCGAGACGCTTCGCCGTACCTGTATCGAAGATCCTTAACGATGATCGACGATACTGAAGAGTGGACGGAAGGCGAACAGGCCGGAGCTGTTTGCGAAGAGGACTGCTGGGAAGCGTCCGAGTTTTTTTCCTCTTTTCGCTTCGGGGGTTTCGAATGAAAAAACGGAAATGCACGGAGCGAAGGGGGAGAACAAGAGAGCGGACAACGCGTTCGAACCACCCTGAAGGCCTCGTTGGCGCGCCGACGACCATGCACTCTCGCACTGCCGGTGAGGGCTCTTTTGCCGAGGGTGGATAATGCCAAGCCCTTGTGACACCGTGAGGACTCTCGTGCTTGCGTCTTGATTAAGTGGTGGTTTAAACTGTTGGTCGCGGATCCACTTGAGTCTCTGCACTCTCCCTACATTGCATCGGACTGGGCCTCGGAAAATGCCCGAAATCGGGTCTCTCGCGCCGACCTCTGTGCGAAGAGCACGTTGGAAAAACTTCATCGATCTCAATAACTCCACGGGTAAACGCACTCTGATTCGATCGTGCGGTTGGTTGGTGGAATCGACTAGTTAGTCGGATCAACAAATTTATTGAAACCACCAAATTACCGGACCGAAGTACATTTGACCATGGAGTACAGCGCCGATGACATTGATTAAATGCAATAAATATGTGGTGAATACACTGAATTTGCAGTCGTTATGCAACTATTAATGTATTGGATATGTAGAATTTTATGATTTCTGTTCGAGTTTTGTCTTCCGAAGCTAAATCGACCAGTCTCCGAAATGAATTCCTCATTGATAAATTAAGGGAAGGTAAGTAATAGGAAAATCTTTACATCATCTTTAACATACGTTTTATTCTTTATCGATAAATAATTTACGTCATAGCGTATAATTGATAATTTTTTATTGGCTGCGATGGTTGATGGTGTTCTTTAGTTCATGTGTACCGCAGTCTGTAAAAATAATAAAAACCCGTTTTCATGGAAAGTGAACATTTGAGACAATGTACAGGAAATATTTATAGTCGGTTGTGGCAGACTTAGCGCGCTCGCATTTTTTGTGTGCATGTAAGCGATTGAAAAACGAAAGCTCACTAGTAGTTGAATAAGTCAAATTCATTTTCATTCGATTGTCGCGGTATCGAGAGTCGTGATGTAAAAGGGAATCGTTTTCAGCAAAAAATCTCAAAAATCCACTTGGCTGAATCTTTATCTAATGACGATTCCAAAAAGGGAATCATCAATTTAAGATATTTCCTCTTTTTCTTTCCTAGTGAAGTGAAGCTACAGACACCATTTCTTGACTCTATACGACCTTCAGAAGGCAAATTGCTTGTATGCAAATTAGTTTGAAAACCATTGCTTTATATGTGAAAAAAAACTCTTATGAGCTTTGCACACTGAGTCTAAAATTATTCGGTATAACCGAACTTCGCGGTAACATATATTCGAAAAAAATTTTCGTTTAGTACAAAAAAAAGTTTTATTGGACGAGTGTTCAATCAAATAGATTCGGAACGTGTTTATTCAAACATTTTTGTTGTTCCAACCAACGCACGCACATAAGATATTTCGTGTTGCATTACATTTTTGATGTTCGCAGCTTCGAGCAAATTTGACTTACTTGCCGTTCAACGTCGGGCTTCTTGTTGTTTTATCCACACACTTCAAGGCACTCCTCAAGAGTGGCGAAGTTGTTTTCATTTCCGCCACATCCACCCCATATGAATTCCACACAGTTATTGGATTTAGGATCAAAGCCAAATCGAGTATTAGCAGCCAAGCATATTCCCTCTACTCTCGGTAGCGAACAAATATCTTTACGAAAAAATACATCAAAATTGCATGAGAAGGTAGTCACGACGGAAATTCCTCAAATGCGATATTTTAAATGAGCAGAATCTGACAATATTTTTATTGTTATAACTTACGCCGATTTCTAGCTGTAGCAATCTCCGACATTGATGCCAACACGCAAACGATCAATAGGGTAATAACTTTAGTATTCATCTTGAACTTATTTTCACGCCTTGCTCTGTGCCAAGCCAACTGTGCTCTTAGGTGAACGCTCACGTTGCTTATATATGATAAGTCGACCAATCGAACGCCTGGCAACAAGGTATTTTCGTAAAGGATCAATCTTATCATTGAACAATTACCACCGACTAGGCTAAACCTCTCCAATCATTTCACCCACTAACGCGTTGTTAGAGCTCTATTAAGTAATTTATGGTTACAATATAAAGCGACAAGGAAAAAAAAATGGCAGATTCTGAATATTATTATTATATCTGAACGCACACGTTCTGTCCAAACTACTGATTTCTACGATTTAGACTTGGTTGAGTAATCTGACATGAAGATCTCGATGATACTTTTTATTATAAAGAGAAAGCTGTGGAAAAGTTATGAATTTTTTTTTGTTTTTTCTTAAAATATCCTTTAATATAACTTTTTGAAAAATTTAAAACCTTGTCAAACCGTTTCTATTCAATATTCCACACTATATTTGGTTTCCATCGTAGGCAAGAGCGGGGTAAAACGGCGTAACGAAACAAAACGCAATTTTCCGATAACTCTTTGATAATGACGATGGTGGTTCGTGGGGCAAAACGGGTTTAAAAATGTGGATGTTTCGTTCAGATAAAATGGGTATCCAAAAATTATTGTAAGATTGAGTTTTGCCGTCAGTGTTCCGTTTTTCGCTTCCCTAATAATTCCTTAATAATACCCAATTATGAGAAATCGCCATCCGAGGATTTCTTCAAAATTTTTCCACCTTTTTTGCCGAAGTGATGATAAAAATTCGACAAATAATGAAAGATAGTGCGCATGCTCTATTGCAATGAATTTATTAATCCCTAAAGTAGTATATGCTTTAAAATTCTTTGTAAAATATAATAACATGTATATGAACGTTCTCAGAGACATAATACATTGGTTTGATAATTTTTTGAGATTTCTTGCAACCTTTTGTTCTACGTTATATTTCGTTTTTTGTCAGATTTATGTCTTCAATTTTTGTACGTCATTTGAGTCATTTTTTATTTGCCGTATTTAAGTACTACTCTTCGGGATAGCTCGCAGATCCGGATCCTTTGCAGACCTATTACATGAATACGGTTCCTCGGAGTGGCGATTATACCGAAATTCTTCCAGCTAGAGAGAAAGCGTGTGTGCGGTGGAACAAAATTATTCAACGTAATCCACTGTGAGAGCTTGTTGAAGCACCCGCTCGGCATAGAATCAGGGGGATTTCGTCTGTAGTTTATCATACATCTGTGAAAAGGATTCTTTCAGCAGCGGATATTTTCTGACAACCAAGTGAAAAACACAATTGCCATATCTTTTGTTTTCAGTATTCAAATTAATGTTTCATAAATCTCATGGTTTTTTTTTTTTTCAGAAATTGAAGAGATTTTGTAAACACTGCAATTTTTGTCAATTTAAGACGACCTTTCTGAAACTATATATTGTATTGCACAGCAAATGTAACATCCCGTCGTACAATTAAAACGATGGATCTAAGAACCTTGCGGACTAAGATCATCCAAAAACCGACTGAACCGTTGGCACTTTATGAGGTTTTAAATTTTTCGAAAATTTGCCGAAACGATCCGAAAAAAATGTCAGTAGTCGAGCTCAAATGTAGTGTGAAGCAGTCGAGCTCAAATGACGAAAGCGAGCTTAATTGTAATATAGCAATAATTGGTCGCGGCTCTTAAATTTTATCAAATTCTGATCTTTTTTAATCTATTAAAAAGTAGTCGTTATGTGACAGACATAAAAAATTGGCGAAACAATGTTAAAAGTAAATTTGCATTTTTTAACGTTTTGGTTTGGAGCGATTTGTTCATCTAATAAATTCTCCCCTAATCCCCGGCTTATCTTTTTTGCCTGTGGATCTTTCCCGTTGTACGATGGACCGGGGTGTAATAATCTTCGTTACGATTTTAATTGCAACTCGGAGAAAACACGAAGTTATTAGGTAAAATTAACCATCAGAGGCCAAGTTGTTTGAGGGGAAGGTAAATCGTAGCTCGAGGCAACACTCCCGGAGCTCAACGAAATAGGTAACCGGAGAGACCCTCTCTGGAGCTTTTTCGTCCCCTTTTCCGCACATTATACACGGCCGGATATAACCACATCGACCATCTCTCAGTACGCTTCTACTCGTCCGAGTGAAAGTTTAAGTTAAACTTTGTCTTTTACATGAATTCCTCTCTGCTGGTCTTCTGCCCATTGGGCCCACCAGGATTCCCGAGATTATCCAGCAGAAAATATTTGCTTCCTACTTCTGTCACTGTTCATTGTTTGCTGTAAACCGCCCATCAAAAACAGATGTTCCCAAAATTCATTTAGTTAAATTAGTGCAATCGCTCTTTAACCAACCCTCAACCATCGTCTAAGTTTTACCTCGAAGAAAATAATTTACCACTGTTGAGGAGAGTTTCGCGATGTCGACTCATCAAAGCAGCAACTCGAATCCACAAATTTGTTTTGAGAGGGTCTTTGAGACGGCAGCTGTTAGATAATGGTTTTAAATCACAAGTTAGATCTGCTCGTTTGCTCTGCATATAGGATTCATGGTAATTCGAAAGATAAGGTGCAAAGTAATTTATTAACGGTTTGGTGATAAGCACATTGTGGGAGAAAGTTCGTTGACCGATTTTGACTTTCTCATCGTGGAAGCTACCAGCAAAATTCCAATATAAATTAGGAGGCCATGTGCAAATTTCTTTTCATCTTTTTGAGTAGCATTAAAAAATGACCGTATCTCATAAAACTCAAATAGTCAAAATTTATTGCAAAATTTATTGTAGAAAATCCCGAACTTTACATAATTCGTCGTTCGATGCTGCTTTCAATCAACTTTTCATCACTGATGACAAACCTGTAACTCATTTTACTCTCAGCGTGATAATTGTGGCAGAAACTCATGTCCGACGGCATGAACTAATAAACCGAAAAACTCAAATATTTCATAAAATTAAACATTAATAAATGATTCCTAAATTTATTATCAAATAACTAATAATAAATGACCCAATGATAATTTACTATTTGCCCTCAGTTGCATCCTATGGATAAATAAAAAAAAACTGCTTAAAAAATGTATTCATCATCCAGTATAAAAGTCCGCAGTGACAACTGGAAGAAGTTATACTCTGAACGCAATCATGTGAATTAAAGACTAACGCGTCGTAACTTCACATCGTAAATTTCGTCTCTCACTGAGCACACATTGATCGCTAAAAATACAGTCGCACGGATGTCGTCTCCCCGGCAGGTAATTTCAAAAACGTTACCTATTACAAGATAAAACATCGTTGAAAAATTTGGTTCACATTGCAGTTGAATTCGACCGTCACGCCGTTCGGCTGCGTCACTTCGGGTATCTTTGACTATTACCGATGCCTCAAAATTAATATTTCCTTTGTCCATATTATATCGCGAGTAATTAAATTACTAGAGCTGGATGAATTACTATTGTCGCGGAGGTTATGTGTACCGAGTACATAATATTAAATTTCCCCATAGGATATGTGTATCGTTCTACCCCAGCGCGGCTTTCCCGTGCGCACACATTTTGGATCGTACACTGCACAGAGCGTATATTATTGGCTCTATGTAACAGTCAACACAGAGATACGTCTATAAAGCCCTTGATATATAGCGGAGATATCATCGAGGGTCGACGAGTCGGCCACTGGTCGAATGGACAGCTCTGGCCGAACGTTCGCGGCTTACCCAGTGCCCGGCCAGTCGTCAGAGAGACCGTGACACAGAAGAGCCGCCGGGGTCAGACCTGCCGGGGAGTGGCTTGACGCGAAAGGGCTCGCCGCCTCTGCGTGATCTGCTGCTGACAGGCGACCACTGTATGTTATTCGGGTGTACGTGCTGTACGCCAAAGCCGAAATTGAACTCTTCGTTGTTGACGCACTTGCCCGAAGGCGTGCAGAGAAACGAGAGGAAACGGAAAGTCGACACTCACAGTGCATGCTCGACGCCAACCGAAAAATTCACAGTTTTAGTCTTTAACACGACCAAAAAGGAAAATAAAAGTACATTAATGTTCGATTAATGTAATTTATGCAAATTTCAAGTTCCAGTAAATTATATTCAAAATTTATTTTCACAGTGTCATTTATCCTAAGTCCCCCTAAGAGTCATCCCGCACCTGGACTAAATCTTCCCTAAGTCTCTTCAGCTCAAAGTCTTTCCAAGAGCCGCCCCAGGTCTTGATTATTCCGTGACTCGTCTGAGGCGAAGGCTTCCCCCGGGAGACTTTGACTTAAAGACATTTAACCACTACTTTGTACATTGTATACACTGCATACATTGTACACATTACGTCGTAAATCTCGAAGCCGTATTGTTGAGAATATCCCTGTTGAAGTTTACTAATAAAATATAAATGCAAATGCAAAGCAGTAACGGGTTTTAAAGATGCTTCATTTGCCGTTAATATGTATTGCACATCATAACTTCAATAGCTTTTATTTAACCTCAGAGAACATATGTATAAGTGATTAACGTTCTTTAGAGATTATTCATCAATTTTTATAGCCAATAAAACCACGTGTCTATGTGGTATTTGAGAAACTTACAGAACCGTTTTTCGAGCCAAAACAAGCTGATGAAGTGGGCGTGTTTTTTTTTTTGGTAATTGGCACAGGTACCCAAAACTACCCTCGACGGCATTAATTTCCATAAGTTTTTTCGTCCTCAAAAGAAATACGATTGTGTCCTAAATTCAAACCGATCAGCGATAATTGCCAATAGCAAATTGTTCCCTAACACGATTTAAAATAAATTAATGATCTTCTGATTATCGATTATTAACAGTAAAATAATGGAATTATTTGGACACTAAAACCCAACCCAATGTAAATATTGCTGCTCTCCCAATTTTTTTGCATAAACCAGGCATCAACTTTCGTGGTCAGACTAATTGCACGAATATGGTAAAACCGGTGAGTATGACTCGCCCGTATTAACGTTGAAACACATGGGAAATCCACCCATGAATATTCACCGCAGTCACCTACGCATCTGTTCATTAATTTCCACGCTAATTGCCGTAGAACACAAGCGTCGGGTCCTGTTTTTTAATTCATTTATTTTTTCCAAAAAAGAGCCGTCCATATTAAAACCACCGCAGAAACTCGACACCCGGAAATATAATACGCATGTTGTTTTAACGTTTCTATTTTCTTCCCGTTCGGTCCACTGAAGTTTTCGAACTACTCCGAGAAGCATACACGCGCATGTCCCCCTGGGATCGTCCTGACGCAGCGACGTTACGCGGTAAATGCTAATTCGCTGAGAAACTGAGAATACCTCTTGTCACATCCGTCTCTAATACTTTAGCGTGTATCGAAAGACGAGAGAGATCTATTATCGGGGGTTCGCCGCGCTCACAGTACGCTTCGGCAAATCCTTCTCGTCCTGGAATCTACAGAGAAGCTCAGTTATTGCGTACATGGAGAATACACGGTGCATCGCGCTACAGATACACGCTCGGATGCGTAATTCTCAACGTGTCGCTAACCCAAAGGGAAATCACAAGACGAGGAGCACCGCCGGTATGGAACACGGGTGTCGTATACGGCGTATAGTTTAGTGCTCATATTGTGCCGAGCACTGTGCAATGGAACGGGGCGTTCAGTCACTCTCGTGGTGTAGGTATTAATGGTTTGCTCTGTGCATACGATACGCCCCCCGCAACTTCCACCAAGAATAACAAGATTGGCGGAGCTGTTGGCGCTCGACTCGAGGGCCGCGAGAGAGCTGTAAGAGGGCCGAATCGCCCGGAAAACTTAAATCTTCTATGCGGTTTTTTTCATCGACTGATGAATGTCCTTCGAATTTATCATTTGAGGGAAGAACTTTTCTAGCTGCTTTAGAATCATTTTCGTGGACCAGCTATCGTAAAACATTTGCGACTATTAAACAAATAAATGAACGGCTGAATAGTTCGAGCTCCAAATCGTCCCTTTGTTTTCTTTAACGATGTACCACACCGGTTGAAAGAAAGACTTTTTTTGAGAGCTCTGAAGCTATGGATTGATATAAAATCTGTTACAATTATTTCGGTGTTTCAAGCTTTCAGTAGCTACGAGATTTCGGAAGTTTCACCACGCGCACAGCAGCACGTAATGTTGGAAAGAAAGTCTGTCGACTTGGTACCTAATTAATTCACAGTCCTAACTCTTTTACTGAGTTCAAACTGTACTTTCTGACTAAAATTCCAACGCAAGTTAGAATTTTAGTTTTTGGATTCAGCTCAATCTTGGATGTGAACTTTAGCCACAAAATTAAGTTCGAAGTTTAGTGTGTCGAGTTTGTGTGAAATAGTGTTTAGAAAATTAGAGAACCAAATAATCGATGCACCAAAATAGTATTAAAAATATCGAAAATTTGAGTGAATCGTCCGCACGTAAGATTCTACTCCAATTTCGTCGCTATTGCTGAAAACCCGGTGATAAATAAAATTATACATGCAACAACAGCACCCGTCGTAAATTATACTCGTGCTTAGTTGCACACCCACGGACTCCGGTTTCAACCTAAATATAGCAAAAAAATATATATATTGCCAAGACGTAACCGCGAATATAAAAGTTTCTCGAGACGGGCGGAGATTTGGAAGATGGCCCAGTCGTGACGGGAATTTTCATAGCACCGCCCGCGAAGTTAGATCTTACAGCCGCGCTGAGGCCTCCCCGAGCACATAAATGGCATAAAATGTGTGAACTTTTTGCATTGCCTCGTATATATGCACACGGTTAGCTCATAATCCAAGACTGTCGGAGCGGGAAAATTTCATATCGAACCAGAGAACAAGATGTAACACTACTCGCATACACAAAGCGGGATTTCCGGAGTGTCGCGAGAGGCCTCGACGCAGGACACGTGTGTGACGCAAATCACGGACTCGGCCATTAAGCCCCAAAAAAATAAAAGCTCTCGGAGAAAAAGATTTAAAAAAAAACAAAGAGATGGAAAGAGAAGAAGAAAAATGAGGCCAAGCAGCTGCGAGGTTGCTAACTCTTTTCTCCTGTGAATGCGAAGGAGGAAGGTCGAGTGCGCCTTTGTACTTTTTCTTTTTTTTTTTCCACACGAAAAGATTCCACCAACGTGTGAGGCTGCGCGAATTTTTACCATTTCCATTTGCTGGACTCGAGTTGCAAAATGCATTGCTTCGCTAGATTTCGAGATGAAGATTTTTGAAACGCTCGATCAAGCATCAGTTGCAGCGGAGGCGTGAGGGGGAAGGAGGGGGAAATGAAGGTCAGTGGTCACCCTTCGTCTCTGCGGATTACCTAGGAGCGATTTCATAATGTAACTATTTTTAGGATCAGAGTAATCGAATCAGTTTTATTCTTGTATCTGCCGTAATCCCTGGATTTTTATTTTTATCCACCAATGTCGTAGACGTGTTTATTGAATACGAAAAAAAAAAATTGACCGAATTCGTAATTACTCGTACCGAATGATATTATAAAGCCAATTCACAAATTTTAATTTCAAATCAACAACTGTGCATTTTTTAAATAATAATAGATAGAATAATCGAAGCAGATTTTATTTTACTATTTGATTCAGTCCCTGAATTCGTATTCTTGTCAACAAATGTTATTTCCATTTCTCTTGAAAACGACGGAAAATACCAAATTTTATTGAATTCGTGTTCACCTAAAAATTAGCGCACATATTGTCAAGCGACTTTACGAAAAGAGTAAGTAATTTTCCCGTTTCAGCTGTGTATCGCAGTTTTTCTTTTAGCGTGTTACTTCACAGGGTCAATCACACGTTCGATTACCTTTGAGGCTGCAGGTCGATGCCGACGAGGCCAAGCTCCTCGCTTGATTTGTCACAGCGAGCAGGAGGGGCGTAGCAGTGATCTGGAAGGTTTTCGATTTAGGCACATCCTGTTTTAGAACACTGTAGCTCTTGGCGCGTCGGCGAAATAACGGTGAGTCGAGAAAAGAGTCGTCGTAATGAGGCATGTTTTTATAAATATTTTATTTCTCAATTCCTCTTTATTCTAGCACTATCGAAGAATTCGCATTAAAGCTTTTTAAATCTCTTCCTTTATTTATTAAAAATAAAAAATTAAAATAAAAAAAAAAACGTATCACTGATAATTTAATCGTTTCGACGCCTCTCCAAGCTTTTTTCACACTCGTTATTATTATCCACAAAGTCGTCCATCGTTGCAATCGAGCACGTCATTATTTTTTTTAAAGTTCTGTAAAAGAAAATTTTTTTCGAAAAAATTCGCAAAGCAACCTCGAAAACGCAATGTGGCGCCGTTCGTTCGAGATCGTAGACTCAAGTGGCGAAATAAAATTCAAGTTTGTCGCGTCTCTCCGAACGAGGAAGCGAAAGACGAGACTGCCGAGTTACGTATCGGTGAGAACGAGGCTAAAACAGGACGGTCGACGGATATGAGATGAGATGAAAACAAAAAGCCGAGATCTTTTACCGCACCCGCGGATGATAATATCGCCGGTAGTATCGTCTGACACGCAGACCGCGGTTATCGCGACGCGCTCCATAACGGTTTTCCCTCTTTCTCTGTATCTCTATCTTGACAAGTGTCTTGTACTTCTGGCGAGTGTGCCGACGCTGCATGTTGTACAGCTCGAACGAGGGCTGCGACGCGCTCGGAGGAGGAGTTGATTAAAAACAACATGTAATTGCGTGCCTATCTCAATCGCTGCCGAGCGCTGTCGCTCCGGCGAAACGAGGCAAACAGATTACAATACTTAAGCCGATCCAAAAGAAATTCAACCGCAACTGGGAATAGAAATTCATGGCGTATCGCACGCTATATCCGGCAAATTAATTCAATCCGGTATTAAATTCTCCTTCGTTTAGCAACTGGCGAAAAAAAAAATTTCCCTGCATCGTGCTTATGTTTTTTTTTGTTTTTAGATACGAAGAAGGCGGGAAAGATAAACCTTCTGACGTGGAGACTCTTTCCGGCAGCGGACCTGCGAGCGACAGGGAGGAAGACATTATGTGATATGTTATTTTTTTAAATTGAAGAAAAACAGGTGAGGAAATGATTTGCACTTTTCGACCGGGTTTTGCCCCAAAGTGAGGAATTAATTAGAGAATTCTAGAGGTCTCTTATCAAAAATCTAATTTCATTCGATTGCAACAGTTAAACCGAGTTTTCATTGAACACCTTACCAGTGGCGTTCAGTTTACTATTTATTATATTTTTAATCGAATTTCAGCTCGAGATAAGCGAGAGAGTGTCAATAGTTATTTATTATTCTGTGTAAAATTTAAAATGGCCAAGATTCTCGGTAAATTAAATACCAACAGATATTCTTCGATGCAAAATCATTTGCGTCTAAATTTTTACTCCGGTATATCGACGACTACTCAAGTCAGACAGTTATAGTTATTTTAAAAAAAGCAAGTTCATACGATTCAACCTTCACGAAAATTGCACTGAACAACCAATTTTATCCGTTTTATCAGTCTACGAATTCTCAGCAAGCTAGCTCAAGCACTTTATAAATTATCGGACTTTAACATTTTGAAATTGATCTCACACACAAATATCTGGACACTACCCAAAGATCATATTTCTCGGCGATTGAAGCTACTAGAAATATACACGGATAATTTAAATGCCGATTTTTTTTTTACTTAACGATATTTTCCTCCACGGGAATTCAAAAAAATGTTGTACGTTGCAATTCGTAAATAAAACTTCATAATTTTTTCGAGATGTCTTTAAATCTCATTAATTTTCTCGTTCTGAGCGAAACGAAAGTTCGTTGTCGACGGTGCTCGATTACGAAACCGCGATGACTGGAGACAGTATTGCGCCGGTAGATTGGACGGAACCGATGACAGGGTGGCTAAATATAAAGGTCGGTTATATAGCAAATCAGCGCGGCGGTGGAATAGGTCGCGAAAGAGCGAGAGAAAGAGAAGCAACTGAACGAGACTGAAACGTGGAGAAGCAGAAAATACGCGGTAAGTAGAGTGAAGCCGAGGCGGATGAGGTAAGTCTCGTCGAGAGGGAGAGAAGAAGACGGGGACGCAAATGAAAGCTTGGAACGAGCCGAACGAGTGAGAAAGCCGTCTTCGGGGTGTCTATTTTCACGTAACGGATGTCCCGTCACGATTTCTCCACCCGCTTCCGCGTAGCTTCAACGATAGCCCGGAATTAAGTGGTATCTTCACGTGCCCTCGCACACACATTTTATCCTAATCCCTCGAGACTCCAAATCCAATTTGTCTACATAAAGGATTTTTTTTCTTCTCTATGAAATGATTAAAATGAACTTACTTAAAATGTATTCCAATTAAATTTATATTTTTAAAAATTATTCTGATGCCCAAAGTCGAATTATGTAAACATTGAAGTTATCATTAATCTATACATTGATAGAACTTACATGCAGTTCTTTTATTGATCCATTTACATTTTTAATATTATACATTTATTAGTTACAATTTACAGTTCGGAAAAATTTTTTAAACAAAGGTCACTTGGCTCATGAATAAAATTCGTCTACTCTTAAAATCCGATAAATAGAAAAATTTAGTCACAAACTAATTAATATACACACAAACGATCAATAGATCTGTTAATCCATCATTTATTTGTTACTTATTTCGATAACTTTTTTGGATCATTTTTTTCGAAAGACAAATCATAATGAATAAAAAAACATAGAGTTAAACCGATAGTGATTTATGGACTTGGTCGTTGAAAAGCAATCAGCGACTGTCTGGAAAATAAAGATATAGCAGTCCGAGCAAAGTGTCTCTAATACCGATCTTTAATGACCTAGCACTTCTAATTGGCCGAGTGTACTAGGCGTGCGCTAATTAGCAGTCAGTCGTGCACAGATATTCCTCGAGCCTCGACAACACGACCGCAGCAGAGGGCTGTATCGAAAACATTGTACACACGCGACGCATAAGCCTTCCTCTAATAACCCTCGACTAACTTCGTAAGCAGAAATCATATGTATATCGATCAGCGATAAAGGCACTAGAGGCGGCAGCCTGAGAAGCCAAGAGTCGAGTAATTAGCACGAGTTCATTGGGACGTGGAGTCGACACCTCATCGTCGTCTATCTGAGCCCCTTCAGACCACATCAAACATTCAAATTTGCGTTTCAGTTAGCTTTAGTCTCGACTCGTGTATTAGCCGATTTGAACCCTCAATTTAAAAGTCCATTTTCGTAGAATTAATGTAAAATTATAAAATCGCATTTATGATGTACAAGCGAAATAAATAAATTTCTGCTAAATATTATCCGACGAAAAAAAGACCTACTAATTTTTTTGTTATCTTTTTTGACACCAAGAATTTACAATCTAGTTTTCATCAATCTAGGTACACGTATTAAAATCAAACGAAGATTTATCGCTCAATTATTATCAGTATCGAAATAATTAATTGCTGTGAAATCTGCAAATGCTTTTTTCGCGTAAAAAAAATACTGATTTTCACAACGTTTTTCGGAGTGTTTGAAGAAAGTCCAGATTTTAGTTATTTACATCAGAATAGAAGAATTTAATTAGATTGAAATTTTTTAATTCCAGAATTTTTGGATTCCAATTGTAGCGAATGTTCGCAAAAACAAATTTCCACCTTTATCCATATGGCACATCGGGTATTAAAAACTTAACAAATGTAAAAGACGATTTATTGATTATTCAATTTGGCATTTTATTATTTCGTTTAAATGATCGCAGGTACGAAGATAACCGCGGTTTACTGTGTTTATCGACTGCTCTTGTATTTAAAAAACTGCAGGTCTAAGAAGATCCCTTCGAACCATAATTTTCGTGTAGTCACTTGCTTTAGCGCGACACGACTTTTGTTGCCAGCTTTGCGGAAGGTACAAAACAAGCGAAGATCTATGGTTGCTAAACACAGTATACGAGTACTGTGTCGTCTTCGTAGGTAGCCTACACGTAACCGAACTGCGACCAGATTATTAGGTACACGAGGTACGCGCGACAGGTACTAACTACTCAGAGCTCTCTACCCCGGACTCAGCTACTCGGGTCTTCTAACGTTTCCCCCTTCACCCACCTCGCCGTCATCGTCGTCGTCGTCGTCGTCACACAGTAGAACGAACACACTATCTAAGGGACAAAGTCACACTGTCGCCTTACTCTACCACCTGCCCCTAAAGTCTACCATGAGTTTAAAAGAAAAGGATGGGCAACGAGAGTCAAAAACTCGTACGGGCTTCATCCTTAACAGGAAAAATTTATAGCTGAGAATTATCTGTACACTATTCATTATATGGAACTATATCATAGGTTTTTATACTTTTATCATTGACTGTTATAAAATGAGTACATTTTTCACTACGTTCATCTGTGATAAAATGGATTTTTCTGAGTGGGCGAATCTATTAAAAATGTGTGTGTGTGTGTTTTTTTTTAATGGCCAAATAGATAAAAGCCGATGCTTGTGTAATTAAAGGTATCGAAAACAAGAGGCGTTTTTATAAACGCCCTTGACTATATATACTCGCTTTTATAAATATCGGTATGCATCAGAAATAAAAGTATTTATACAAGTGCGTTTATTATAACTTCCATGATTATTACGTCATTTACAAATACGCGTAAAAATGGCTTATCGCTAGATTGATGTTCGCATTGTAATCTTCCACGGAAATTAAAGTTTTTCTAAGGTATTTTTTTAGTAGTGACATCGAGCTTCTTCCCTTTCATAAGTTCAATCTACAGAAAAAGGTGTGCTTTTTCATAAAAACAGTGCAGAATTTTGGCTTAGGTGATCCGCATTGCCGTGTCCTGTCCTTAGCAGGTGAGGCATGTAGATTACGTTAGGCCAGGGGGAGTACGACGGTGACGAGAAAAGCTAAGTGAGAGCTCCCTCTCGCAACTCTGGTTTGCCAACCGCAAATTATCCAAAGCACCGTAACGACGATATTCACCCCTGACAAATTTTGATACGCGGCGCTTGTGTGTTCTTTGTATACGACTCGATGTGGCGCACCTCAAAATTTTTATTCCCTACCCTTCACTCCCTCCCGCCATGTCGACGTTTCTCAGCTTTATCACGGAAAGGTCAAGTGTGGTATTATTATTCGGAAAATTTGTCAACCTATCACCGTTCATGTGTTAAATTGTACACATAAACATATCTCAATAATCTTGTTTTGTGTTTAAATGATACTAAAAAAAAGTGCGTAATTTTTTTTAAATCTTTTTGTCCCAAAACGTCCACAAAATTATTCACAAAAGTGACAAATACTTCTGGGAAGTTAAAAAAAAAATCGGTTTTTAAAATAAACATGAAATGTTGCTTGTAAAAGTAACAAGAAAATAATTGTCGATGTTTGAGGACGCGAAAAGTTGATATCTACTTCACTTTGTGTAAAATCGTTTCAATTGCAGGTGTGAGTTTCCGGGAAAGTTTGTTACCGGTCCGAAATTTGAGTTTCCAACATGTCGGCCGTCGAGACACCCCTCACCTTCTCAACCTTCTTCTTCTTCTTTTTCGTCTTCTCTCTATCCTTCTCTCGATTAATAATAATCAACGTTGATGAACTTGCGACCCAGTTTCGTCACGACTTCCTGATTCCCCGGTAAGCCCGCGAAGTTGCCACCGCGTGTTTCCACGCTGCCGTCGCGTTACAGTCGTCCGCTGTTGCTGTTGCTCGCGCCCATTCCTCACCTCCGAACTCTCGCTCTCTCCCTCGTCCGCCGCCCTCTTCGTATACTCAGACTCTAGGCCGAGGAGACCAGCTTTGATATATTTTAGGACTTCGCGGGCACCCGAGAAGCTTTCACGAATACGCCTGGCCACGCTAGACGGTGGAAACTTGCGCGCGTATCGCGCGACACCCGACATTAACGAAATATTAACATTCGCATGCACATCTGGTTCATATATAGGGCTTAAGGTTTCTGTACGGTTCGCCGTGTTATTCGTGAAAATATCGGCCAGACTTTCGGCGTTCATGGAAACAAAAAAATCGCAATTTATGGAAAGCAATTTCGCTGAAACGGTTATTATTTATGTGTTGGGAAAAAATACAGAAAATTACGGTTTATCGTTTTTCAATGTAGACATATGTTTTTTCAATGCGTTTGTTACTGAAAATATTTTCTGCCGATTTTTTTTCGCTTTATCAATTTTCGTATATCTTTCGCAGACTGCCGAAAAAAATGCATTTTTTTAGAAATCACGCTGGCTTATTCTTAATTTTATTGATTTCATATTAAGCTAACGGAAAAATATTTCCAACGCTTTTTACTGTGAATCTGAATTGGACAAAATTGGACGAATACTTGATGTACTTGAATTATTGAGTACTGGCGTATTGTTTCATTATACTCATATTAATACTTGTGTTAATTTAATATGAATGTACTTTTTTGATAAATCACAATATGATTTGTCCTGAAACTCAATAAAACGAATTTTTTTTACAATGTATAAATATATGCAAAATTTAATTTTTCCGTCTTCGCCGAAATGAGCCTTTCTTAGTGTAACTTAAGTGAATTGTTTGCAAATTATTACATGTGTTTTTTTTTTAAATTATTTCCTGGAAATTTGGAATTTAAAAGGCGAAGTATTCGTTCAATATTTCGGACCTCTCTGATCCTTTAATACTTCGTATAAACGGTTAATATATATCAGACGACGCGACAGTGTGTCTTACGCCGTGCCAGATCTCGCGGTCCGTTGAGTCCGCTCTTGATTCTTGTGTCCGTCGGTCACGAGTGAAAAAGTTCAAGCGGTTCGTATATTACGCGTCACGCAATCCGCGCATCTGCATGCGTACACTGGATCTACTCGTGTGTCTATCCGAACGCAGGGAACACAGTAACACGAAAGGCTGCGCGAACCTCCGCAACATCGCGACATTGCGTCTCATTGTTGGACGCGCAATACTCGTACTTGCCAGACGCACGTGGTGCATTCGAATGGAACGTCGCATGAGCCGAGAACATGCACACATGCAAAATTCGTGTCAACGCTAACCGATCGGACCTTGATCGCCAATCGAGCGAGCCATAACGCGACGAAGAGTCGCCCCTCGTTGCGCGGGTTCCGTTTGCGAAATACCCAACGATCTGCGATCCCGATGTGACTCGCATCCGCATCTAAGATAAATTTACACCCGAAAAAAAAATTGTAACGAGTGCCTCGCAAATTAATATTTAATTTTCATGAATAAACAATTTTTTTATAAATACATTTTCAATAAAAAATTAATATTCCTTCAATTGAATACGTAATGTTTAATAAAATTTCATCAAGTTTGTTCATTTGTAACTAGTATTGTCATTCAATTTTTCATTCATTTGTAAGACAAATGCGAACGCATGTGACAAAAAAGTAATCCACGTATCTATTGAAATGCTCTATTTTTCTGAAACTGTAAAAGGAGTAATCCGTCAAATAAATAAAGTGTAAATAAAATAAATATTCGTTACACTCGAATAAGTGTTTATTTGCGAAGCATCCGTCAGATAAATTTTCATGTGCGCCCCCTCGAGTACCGACTTTAATTCAACAACAGTAATTTACGATCGATAAATCACATCCACCCAGCGAGACTTTCTCCGACGAATTAATTAGTCGCTCCGGATCCAGCCTCGCCCAGCGACTCACCAATTGATTGCCATTCGGCTCTCGCGACTACTTAAGAAGTTTGAGGATTACGTGTGCCACGTACGGGCTCTCTAATACCAAAGTCTCGTCAGTTCCGAGCAATAGATTATTCAATCAGTCCCTCGCGTGGCGCGAGAGCGTTTAATTAGCTAGCCGCACTGTCCCCGCGGGTTCATTTTTTATTGTCCCCAATTCTCGCTCATTGATTATAATAACTTTTAGTCGCTTTCGGCTGTTTTAACATTTCTTTTTAGAATGATTTTCCAACCGTGTAATCACAAATCAGCGGCGAACGTACGACCACGATCATTGTTCTGTTTGCACAAGGAGGGCAATTTTCGAGAATGATTTCATCGAGATAAAAAAAAATTATCAGCGATTGGAGTCGCGGGTCAACGATGGCACGAGCCGCTCGCTGGCAGAGATGCAGCAACTAGCTTGGCCGCGAATCAGAGACGTACTACTGGCGTGGACTGTGTTAACCGTTCGCTGATGCCACCGCCACATCGGACGCTAATATCCCGCAGTTAGTTTGGCTGGGAAAGAAGAAGGCTCGTCTATTTTCACGTGTCCATCGAGAAAGCGAGACGGAAAAATTTCGGCGGGCTTTTTGGCCGGCGTGAGAAACGAAGGGAGAGGTGAAAAAATCAAAGAGAAAATTCCCGAGCGCAGGCGGATGTACAAATACCGAAGATAATGTGTGTAATACATTGAGGAGAATGTATGAGCGAGAGGAATGAAAAGGAACGGAAAAAATTATATAGGCTCTGGAGTTTGAGACAACAGAGAAGCAATGTAGAGAACGACTTTTATTACGTCCGCGAGAGTTCATTCTTTATTTCGCCGGGCGGGGATTTAACAGCGATTCGAGAAGGGGGTCCTCCACTCTGTAGGGTAGAATTGAGACGGCCCGAGAGGCAGAGATAGTGAAATGAGAAAGGAGGGATTTATTTGCGGAGTCGGCGATTGACCGGAGAAGAGACTGAGCGCTCGATGTGTCGTGTCAGTAGGCGAGGCACTCAACTGACCGGCGATGCGACTTTTTTTTTATTCTTCAGTAACCGTGGTATGATTTTTCCTGTCAGTATCAGTGTCGGAAGTATGTATTCAAACTTCCGCGTTGAAAAAATAAAATCCTGACGTAATGACTAGTCAGTAGACTGCACGTAACGATTATTCTGGACAAACTAAGTGATAGTATGTTGGAACAAGCCAATGGAAAGTTAGATGGGAGAAACCAACTTAAAATTTGGAGAATCCAACTTATAAATTATTGAGACAACCCAACTGATAGTTTGGATAACCCAACATGTATGACAGTCAATCCAGAGAAAGCACCTAATAAATCAGCAGCTAAATAACGTACTACTAGTTAATTGGGCCAACCTAACTAATAACTAGTTGGGAAAGTAATGATAGTTTGATGATACAAGCCAACTGATGGTTATACGGGATAAGCCGAACCGGTCGGGACGGTATAGTCAGCTGTGACAACCTCAGTCGAAGTTAGTTAGGACAACCCAACTGTTCTATCGACTCATATGTACTAACTCGATGGAAGGAACAGAACAGACGCTACATAGTTTGGTAGATCGCTACTTGGAAACTTGAGATATTCAGGAATTTCTCGAAGACGTAACTACGTCACCTAGGGCGAAATTCTCTGGTCTGTAGGGTGGTTGTGAATGTCTGCCACCCACCGAATTCCTGGCACGAGAGAACACACCCAGTGCTGGAGCATCGGGTTGTATAAGCCGCTTTGCTGGGCTACTCAAGTAGATCTCTCGGATCGCGAGCTTTCAAGCGATTCGACCACGAACCGAAAGTCACCGCGGACTCGAAGGGCGAGAGAGATCGCCAACTCAGTCGATGTCTATAGAGATCTTGACCTTTGAGGAAGCATCGAAGGAATTTCGGTGTCACCGTCGTTGTCGCCGCAGAAATATTTCTCAGACCAGCGAATCCAAATTTAAACTTGCCTACCGTTATAATTGCTCGCTTCGGAACGGAATACTTGATATCTACGTTGGCCACAACAACGAGAATCACTGCGGACAAAAAATTATCACTCGCAACTGGCGTAACCGCATCTCGCGACTTTCTTGTCGACTTTTTTTTGCGCGATGTTGTCTTGAAATTTATGTGGTAAAGTGAATAGCGACGTAGGCAGAAATATTTGAATCTCGCACAACAATCGCAATCTACGTTTCTCGCTTACACCTTCGAACATTCCGCCTCCAGCACGCCACTCGTCGACGTTGAGTGATCTTTTATTTAACGATGCACGATCCAACACACAAATCTGGAATCCCAAGTCATGGATCGTATTTCCGCGAAAAACTCTTACGAGCGTATCGCGAAAACAAAAACTTCCTACGGAAATTAATTGAGACTTTCGTGTTAAGGTATAAAAAATAATTGTAACGGAAAATCCTCACGAATTTAATCGTCGCTGAACTTTCGATACAGGGACTTTCTCCTCAGCCGCGGTTTTCTCTTCGATGCGGATTGTTACAGTTGCCCGTTTAACAAAACCTAATCGACCTTGCAGCATTTAAAAATTCAGCACGAAATGCATTTAAATTTTTGCAAAATCAGCATTTTACATTTGCAGACACAGCTTGGATGCCAAAAACGAAAAAAAACTACAGGCTGAAAATACTTCGTTAGAATTCCACTGCCTTGAAACAAAAACATAAAATGAAAAGAATAAAGAGGCACTTATAGAATTTGCATCACCCTTAACTCCACCAAGCTAATCGTCGGATATTCTTTTTCTTCTGTTCTTTCTTTTTATCGTCGCTCATCCATTCGTGCGGAATCGTCCAGATCCAATCGGGCCGACAGCGGCATCGTCGAATTTATCTGAACACGACGGAAAAACGGCGGGTTTTTGAATTTTTCAGCAGCATATTGTTCGAATAGGAATGAGCGTTGGAGGTGGGTTAGGTGAGCTTTTCATCCGTTTTGCGGAGAATAGCGAACGGCGGATCTCGTTCTACCCCGCGAGCACGTCAAAACAGAGTTGCATATTCATGAGAAAGCCAGTGACGTTGACGTACCGAAGCGCAATGCTACCAGCTACAGTATACCCACACTTGAAAACGCTCGCGACACATATATATACTATTAGATATTTTATATATATATATACAATTTCTGTGGTACAGCATGGTGCGCCAGCGGTTCACGTCACGCGACGGACAGGCAACGCGTAACTCGGAAACGGTACCGCGCACCGTGTATACCAACGATGAATTTGCATGGATATTGGACAAAGTGAAAAACGAAAGTTTAACACATATATATATATACATGCTATATATATGGTGAAACGGGACGACGACACAACAATTTGTTCTGTAAGAATCGGCAGACTTTTGTAAATTTCTGATGTTCTACAGACCGGAAGTATTGAAAATTAGAAACCGTTAGTTCTCGAATAAGAAACGATGACAATTTTTTTTCTCAAAATATAGTAAAAAGTTATCGATCTTGTTTATTGTTGTTATTGGAAATCCGTATAGATAAAGTTTGTCGTTCGATAATCTCGGCGATTGTATCGTCGACGTTAACGAGGGGGATGCGTAAGCGTAGTATATTCGGAAAAGTTATACATGCTTTTTTTCAATTTTTTAAGTTTGAAGAGTTTGTCAACATTAACATTGTCGATCTAATACGACGAAAAAAATGTCGGCTGAAAGAATTGCTTGTGAAAGAAGCAATAAATCAAAGGTTTCATTACTACCGTTGTAAGGAAACAAATGTGAGCGAACACGGGTTGTTCGGCACAAGGGGCCGTCCGCGGCACTTGAAAAAAAATTGACATGTTATTTTATGGACGCCAACGTAAAGAAAACGAATAACACTCGATTGTCAGCCAAGAATCAAATGAAAAATTATAAAATGTTATTTGGAACAAAATTTATGTTTATATTTATATTTATATTTATATTTATATTTATATTTATATTTATATTTATATTTATATTTATATTTATATTTATATTTATATTTATATTTATATTTATATTTATATTTATATTTATATTTATATTTATATTTATATTTATATTTATATTTATATTTATATTTATATTTATATTTATATTTATATTTATATTGCAAAAATCTGAAAAAGTTTCTACAAATTATACCTTATATAATTGAAGAAAGTGCATGTACATCCAAACGCCGATGTCAGTAATGAAACGCTTGTACCATCTTATGGCAATTCTTTTTCTCGAGAGACCGAACAAGAGACAGTTTCTCGCAAAAGGAAATTTCGTAATTTCGGTAAAGTCGAATGGGCGTGAGAACGCGCGAATTGCCATGAGACAGCAAAGAACTAAAACGTCGGGACTCGTACAGACACACAGACAGAACGGTCGGATGATATGCCCGGCCGTAAAGGCGACGTGGAAGATCAGCACGGCAGAGAAGAAGCTGGGGACGTCAGACGGGAATTAGCAATTTCGCAAGGAGCACTTTTGCGACAAGAAGAAACCGCGGAAAGCCAGAGCGGAGCCGCAAATGGCCAAATGCCTAGGAGAAATGTAACTCGAGAGATGAGACACAGGATCGAGTTGTCTGCGTCGCTTTTTCTCCGTCACTCCCGCCTGTGCTCGACACGTTTGCTCGATAAGCTCGACTCTTGCACCGTAGGAAACTGCGGCTGAGAAAGAACACACCCAGCGTTCAGTATCGACCTCCATTCCGACCCGCAAGTTTCTTGCGTTAATTATTGTTTGTTGTTTACTGCGAGATGGTTTCCGTTTAAACTCAACACTAACTTGGTAAATCAAAGAGCTAGGGCGATAAAGGAGAACAGTGAGAAGAGATGAAAGCGATCGTATTGCAACATTCCTCTCAACGAAAAGATAGTAAAATATTCCGACAACTTGAGATGTTTGGAATGCTTCAGAGTTTAACTACTGCATAACGAAGCTAAGGATTCACTTTTAAAGATCCTTTTTTCTCATTAATATCAAACTGCACTGTACAGAAAGCTTTACACATTACAATCGCTAAATATGATTCTTGTTTCTCACGTAGCTCTATGTGTCGAATGTTAATCTGAAAACAAAATAACTCACAGCTTTATTGGTCGCTTGAACGGAAACGAGCAGAAAATGAGCATCAACTTCCGAGTAAGAAAAAAATAATACTTTACTAATTTTTCGAAAAGTTAAGATTTACGATATTTTTAAAAATCTGAAATATCTTCACTTCCCGAAGGGATGAAAAATAACTTCGTTCTCTGTTGTGCTCTCCTGTGGAAGAAAGCCACAGAAGATGGAATAATTCGTCCGAGTTAGCGAGACTATTTTTTCGGGCCTACACAGGGAGATAAGAAGCGTCAAAACACATGTTTTATAATTGTTCAGGGATTTTTGGAAAACTCCGGGAAAAATAGAAACCTGAGAAAAATGTTCGATTGTTCGAAAAATGATTTGATGATTCAATTGTTGAAAAATGTTCGAAAATTTATAATCATTGTAACGAATAAAAATTCGGACAGTGAAATTCACCGAAATTCATTGAAAACTTTCGGATGGCGATTTTGCAGACATTGAATAGATTTTCGTCATAGTCCCATTTACTTCGTATTTCCGCGTGCAATAGTCCCTTTGCCCGTTGACCGATAAATATCCGTACTACTCCCTGTACCTACGAACCTTTCCGCAAGGGCTTCATGACCTTTTCACATACCCTCAATCACCGTCATGAGATGGCAAGAAAAGAAAAAGATGGATCTACAGAGATACGAGAAGTAAGAGGCAGAGTGCCGAGTACCGGTGGCCATAGAATTATTTCAATGAGCCGACCTACCTAGTCGGGCTTTTAATGAGAGTTCTGCCTATCGTTCCACGCGGCTTGCTGAAAGTCCCCGAAGCGTCCCCATCGTTTTTAACCCTCCCGGGAGAACGGAAGAATCACGAGAAATATTGACATTGCGCACGGAATTCCGTTCTCAAACTTTCTGTATTTCCCATCCTCGACGTGATTTTTTTATTGCTATTTTAACGCCGGCGCCGTTGCAATCCGTAATTAAGCGAGAATCCTTTTCCGACTGTACGTATTATTTTTATACTTGCGGGTTACTGAACCTTGTATGCGAAAAATTTCTCAAGACAATAACTATTCTCTTCTTTTAGCCAGGACATCGATACGGATGCTCGTAATCAATTTTTCTTTTCCGTTGTCGGAATATAAATTACGCTCTATCAATTTTTTTCTGCACGTCCCTTCTATCGGCGGTTCCAAAACCCATGATTTTTTTTTATCGATTACTAGGTTTTCCATTCGTTGGTGAAACATTTTTTTCTCCAATCATCCCGTCCACTTCGTCATTCAAAAAATCGCGAATGCTCGACGACGGGATCCACGAACGAGTCCTCGACGACATTTTCGAGCGTACGCCGGTAATTTAGTTGAGTGTCTTTCGCGCCACTCTTACAGCGAAAAAAGCGAATGGTTGATTTTTTTTCATTTCTGTTCCATCCCTCCTTCCGTACGTTTTAAACCCACAGAATCCTCGGCAATCTCGCAATCAAGATCGGTCGATAAGAACGACCGGCAGACTGTTTGAATGCGCTCCAGAACCGAATCCACGGTATTAATAATAGCAACGTTAATTAATCTTGGTCCCGAATTAATTTGATGAGTTGAATTTTGAGGGACGGAATAACTTTGTTTTTTTCCTTTTTCAAATACAGTATTTCATTCGCGTCTGTTTGCAGCGCAGCAAGCGGGCAGTGTAGAGTTTCATGTTATGATTTAATCCTCCGCCAACGAATCAA
The DNA here is from genome assembly GCA_963978505.1 of Listrodromus nycthemerus. Lineage (NCBI taxonomy): Eukaryota > Metazoa > Arthropoda > Insecta > Hymenoptera > Ichneumonidae > Listrodromus > Listrodromus nycthemerus. The sequence goes on along the minus strand of OZ021681.1, from coordinate 10,849,082 downwards.
CCCGAATTAGAGATAATTAGGAACGAAGAGAACTACGTCGGGTTAACAAATGACGATGCTCGCTGCGTGTAACCAACCGGGCAAATTGATCAAACAGGGCTCACTTCGAGTTGCGCCTCTGCGTCTCTTCGTGTATAGTGTTATATCTTTTATACTCGCTGCGAATTATCTCGTCACCGAGAGAACGAAATGAGACCAGTAAGCGATACACGGCGATCAAGAAAAACCGACATGATAAGCCGCATCTGTTAGTCCATAAAATTTTGTCGATGCGCTGTGTCGAATAATCCTAATCCGATTTTACAGGCGCCATCAAACTCACAAAACTTCATGATACGATCGTTCCAAAAAGCCAATTGCAATAATGAATAAAACGAAAAAAATATTCAGAGTAAAATTTCATAAGCAGTTTGTGACTTTCCACGTTGCGTTTGAAAGCGGACGTCCTAAAATCATTTTAAAAAATTATTTTGATTAACGAGAATGGAAAATACAAAGTGACATTGTACTAGAGATTTTGATGCATTTTTTTCCAGGTTACTATTTTTACGCAGATCTTTGTTTTAGAAATTTACATCGCCGTGGTAAAAGGATAAATTAAAAAGAAATTATCATTACAATCTTCTATTTTTTTTAATGTCGCACACATAGTAAAAAAGTAACTTCCTACAAATATTTATTGTTCACAATTTTTGCGTTTTAATTCCGTATTAATCTTTGCAGTCGCACTAACAGGCTTTAATTTTCCAACGAACCAAAAACTAAAATTGATAACAACCTAGAGTATAAGTCCACAGTTTAAATATTTTTGTATAATACGTTTGTATAATGAAATATACGTTTGTATATTTATTTAACAGAATTATTTTTACAAAACTTTGTAGCCCGATTTTACGAAATGATTAAATACTGTCGACATTCTAAACAAAGTTCGTGCAAACTACTCTTCTTCCCGACATAAGCGAAGGCATGAACGTGAATAATAGAGTTGCGGTACAAAATGTAATGAGAAACCGGGAATTACCCGAAGGGATTAGCGCTGGTAAAAAAAAATTTTAATGCAGTTACGATAGAATCGGTCTGATCAGCTCCGGTGTTGCCGAACAATTGGTTCTTACAGAGGCCTGAGGTTCTTTGTCCCCGTTTTTCTCAATTGTACAAAGGGTGCGAAAACTCGGGGACAACGAGAGAGAGAGAGAGAGAGAGAGAGAGAATGAGAAAGAGGCGAGTTCGCCGCCAGCTGCAAGAATCCTAGCTCCATAGTTCACGCGTGCACGCGCTTTCTTTATTAAGCCCGGGTACAACGGAGTCGTAGAATATAGTCCCGAGCACTATAGAGTATACTATAGAGTGGATATTATTGCCTACGGGGCCATTGCCGTCTGTTAAATAAACAACGCGGCCTACCGGCCTTGCCAGCTCGGTCTATCTTTTTCTCTGTTTCCGTTAGGTCTTCGAGAAAATTATTCCGTCCATTACGACGTTCTTTCCCCAAGATATCAAACCATCGAGTTCCAATAAATGTTCTATATTATTCGACCATACTTGTATACTATTGCGTGTTACTATTGTTTTCATTGGAATAATTTTTTCTCCTCGCAAGATAATATTTTCAGTGCTTATTTAGATTAAAATTATAGAATGTTAACTGGATTACAAAATTGGACGAGTTTTCTGCTACCAGTCTTGGGACGAGTAGTCATCATAATAAATATAAATAATAAATCATAATAATTCGAGAATTATACGCATTTAAAATTAGTATAAGTATGATGGAAAATAATAAGTGAAAAACATAATAATTCAATCTAGTAATCCACTTGTAGCGATCGATGGATTCTCTCACAGCTGCTTTCAATTCCCCATCATTATTATTGTTGTGGTTGTTATGAATTTTTGGAAGAACATAATATATGCTATCGTAAATAAGAATTATAGAACATTATCTGACAAAATATATCTGAAATAGTACAACACCTTCATATGTCTTTTGCGATTATCCAACCGGTCAGACACGAAAAATTCTAATTTTACTGTGAGTCATTCGCATCCGGTAGGTCCGACGGAAAGATTCGCCCGAGTATGCTAGGCTTTTTCTCTAGCTTCTCGTTACCGCGATTACCACGAAGGGAGACACGACCGGTCAATACTCCCGATCGCAAACGAAGTAGAAGGTCGTTGGGTCTCTATAATTCGATTCTCTGTCCCGCAGCAACGACGCTTACAAATTCTCAGTAATTTCGTCTCACACCAGGAAGCCCGAACGCTCTCCCCTCCATTCGTTGTATCCGCCGATCATTCGATTTTTCTTTCATTTTCTAATCGGTACATTTTTTTCGCAAAAGGTTAGAGATTTATCGTGCCGTAACAAAACTAAGGCCAAACGCCGGTATTCTCTCGGCAGTTCCCGCTATCATCGCTGTCGAACGGACTCCCGCGCCCCGCGCGGTGCCTCGCAGCACGCACGCATATGCTTTTGACGTTTCCCGTCCGGTGCGTGTTAAATTGTACACCGCACGCTCGCTGTGTCGACTCGTGTACAACAAACGACACGATCGTCCAGCGTCGAGTGAGCTTTACACGCCAACGATAACGTAGAAATTTAATCGAAGATTTTTCTGATAAGACTTCGAAGAAAGCTCAGAAACAATATTCGTCTACGCATATTTCTTTCTCTCTCTTGAGATTCGTTTCTTTTTTCTAGGGCAAAAAACGTACGTACGATTTCTCATTCTTTTTCGGCTGTTTTTTTAAACATCTAATTATACTTTTCGCAAGGAAGAGAGCGAGGATTTCCGTCTCGCACGATTCGGGACTCCTGTGTCATGGGCGAACCAGCGGCCAATCATCAGCTTCGCTCTACCGTGCGTGATATACTACTGCTAGGCTGTAGGAAGCGATGAAAAAAAACTCACCTCCGTACTTTTCCGTTTTGGGTGTTGCGTTCGCCATTATTTTATTCACCCACCGCTGTTTCACGTACACACAGTATGTCACGCTATCTCACCATTTTAACGTACGAACACCCTGTAAACTACGCACTAGACGCGCTTTAAATCTAATGTAAACCCGACGTGCACCGCTACATTTTCGTTTGTCAACCATCTTCGGGGCGAGCGCGCGTATCGCTCGCCACCTGGTGGACGATACAGGGAGGTTGCGGCAAGGACAAGCATGGCCGACGGAGCGCACTGCGGTGCAGCAGAAATTTACTTTTCACCTTGGCGTTTACGCGCGAATTTTTTCCATCGCCTGGGAGTTTGATCGCGCGCTAAGATTTCGTCGAGAGTGCTCCGGTGTCGCGCGTACGATCATCGTGGAACGGAGAGTTACGGTGAATATATCCCTTCGCCTCGAGTTTCGGGAACGATCGGAGGAAAGCAGACAACTCTGAGCAATGCGCAAGATCTATCGAAGCGCCACGAGAATTCGACGCGTTCGTGACACTTGTCGATAAACGACAAAAAAAAGTGAGAGAAAAGAAACAGATTTCGGAAGAAAAAAAAATCGTTGGAGAAATCTATACTCTTTTGTACCCGAGAAAAATCGAGGGAGATTATGTTCGCGTCGGAGAACGCGCGATAATGTAGGGCGAATGAGTCGGAGTTCGTTCAGCGCCGAGAGACGAAGCTATCGAGGACGTCTGGAAACTCGGAGAATGTAATTCGAACGATCGTAGAGTTTGCGGATTAAAAAAGTATATTAAAAAAAAATAGTATAAAAAAAATGGGAAACTCTATGACAGCGCATTACGAGACGGCGCAGAAAACCGGCGCTCTCACACTTAAGAAATGCAACTTGAAGAAGCTCCCGCCGAACATCAACGAACTCGGAAAGCATCTCCGCACATTGGATCTTTCAGAAAATCATTTCGTCAAACTTTCGGACGAGATTGGTAACTTTACGCTGCTCAAACATCTGAACATTAATGGGAACAACCTGACCAGTTTGCCGGACGTTTTTGGCGCTCTGACGAAGCTCGAGAGCTTAAACGCAAGCTCCAACAGCATAACCTATCTGCCGGATTCGCTGTCCAGATTGTCGAACCTCAAACGGGTCAATCTCTCAGACAATCGCATAGCGGAGTTTCCACTCATCTTCTGCGGACTTAAACATCTCGACGTTCTCGACGTGTCGAGAAACAAACTGACCTGCGTACCTGATGCCGCTGCTGGTCTCCACGTTATAGAGCTCAATCTCAATCAAAACCAGATATCGGCGGTCTCCGACAAAGTCGCCGAATGTCCCAGACTTAAGACTCTGAGACTTGAGGAAAATTGCCTTCAGTTAAATTCGGTACCGACGAAAGTATTGTCTGACTCTAAAGTAGCAACTCTCACACTTGATGGAAATCTCTTTGAGATGAAGACACTGGCCGATTTGGACGGATACGATAGTTACATGGAAAGATACACGGCAGTTAAGAAAAAACTATTTTGAGATTGCCGCATTGTATTTTTTTGGCTTCCTTATAGAGGAAGCTTTATCTCAAAGATTGTTTTGCTTTTTGCAATCTTTTGTCAATGCCATTATGTATACCAAGTGGCTCTGGACGATGATCCATAAAGTACAAAATGACTATGTAATATTTGTGTGAAGTCTGCAACGGGTGTTTATGTCGCAGAGCTCAATCGCACTCAGCAATTTCAAACAAGGCTGCTAAATGTACCGAACTGAAGATACTGAGGATTGAAGTGGATTGAGTGCATTTTGTATCCAGAAGAGTATTGTCAGGCTCTCACGCTGGATGGTTTGGTCACGTAGCGATTCACATGCTGGACGGTTTCATCACGCAGCGATTCACATGCTGGATGGAAATCTCTTTGAGATAGAGAAGCTGGTTGCCTTTGACAGATATCAGAGTTGTATGGGGAGATAGACAGCCATTGGGAAAAAGCTGATCAAGTTTGCTAAGAATCATCCTGTTTTTGAGGCATCCTTATAGAGAAAGAACTATTGTTTAATTTCATGAAAACATTTGTTTTTGGGACTTTTTGTAAGCACCAATGCTTATACCGACTGGCTTCGGTATACAATCTGTAAAATGTGAAATAACTGTATATTTGTGAAATCTCTGCGACAATGTGTTTATATTAGTCGAGAGGAGAAATTTTTCTGTAGATTTTATCCAGCGTATCATTTTTATTTTCCATATGTTTGATACGAAGCACCTGCATAATAATTCTAATGTGCAATGAACGTGTCTGCCGCTGATGTAGCACAGAACGACTGCAAAGTGTACCAAATAGAACATAATAAAGTATGTATTTTTATCCATGTAATAAAATTTGAATGTATATTTTAACATCCCTGTTCGATTTTTCTTCGATTTTTCGCTGTCCTCACCAAACTCCAATCTATAAGATTTATTTTACTTGAAAATAAACAGAATAGAAGCTAAACCATATATATCAGCAGAGATCCTTGCAAGAATTGTTTATTCAAAAATATAAATTGTCAACTCGGGCAGCTAAACGCATAGGACCTCACAGAAGCACGGTTGATTACGTAGAAATCTGCGATGGCATTGACGCGCAAACTTTTGGCAACGCTATATGCCATGGGTGAAAAATTCCTTTTTTTTACTTTCTGTATGGTATTTATTTTACCTGTCATGGCAAAAGAAAAATAATAAAAATAATAATTAATATTCTACTAAACGAATCGGCGATTTGTTGTAGAAACAGTACTGCAAATATACTAGCACATACGGACGGATAGATTCACATAGTAACCTCAATGTCGGATACAACTAGGTTGACCTACAGTTGCTGCAAATTTATCTGCAAAGAATACGTTTTTGGTCACTGCTATATATGAATTAAATTGAATCCAGACAAATAAAAATCGAAAAATATGGGGTTGGGTTGAAATCCAGATTTAGTGGACTTTGTTCGAGGTATTAAAATTTGCCATAAAATCTCATAAACAACTGTATATTCAAAGCGTCTGCGTCAGCGCCGAGCAATTTATGATCTGACGATCGACTTATTGTTTCATAAATGACTGAATAATAAATCCCAAGTGCATCATATTTCTCTCCTTCAGAGTCGTCGTTCTAAGGTGTTCTCCCTCTCGCCACACTCCCATACTCGCCCTCGCAACTCTCGATATCCTTGCACTCAACAGTCATCGAGAGTTATTTATTCTTAAATCATAAAACATCGGGCCTTTAATTATCCCGTTACAACAAACGTCTCATACAGCAGCTTTGTCAATTGTTTATGTTACGTCTACCAAAAGAATGGGCAGAACTCGACTCAGGTACGTGCAGTTAAAACCTCAAATCCCGTTCCTTTTCATATAATAACGACCTGGACTCATAATAACGACAGGCAGACTTGTGTCGTACGCATTGACGTATAATAAAATCAAGCATTCATTCCTATTTACGTAACGTAAAAAGCAGATTAAGTATATCGTTCCTACAGTCATTATCTGCTTTACTTTTCATCTAGCACTACACACAGTCTTTCGGTAACTCCAAAAAACGGAGCCTCAGGGCCTCGAGTCTCAAACGTCCGGCACTGTTCCTTCTAGCCTTGGATTCGGAGTGGTCCGCCTGACGAACGTAGTCTCTTGGCAAGTGTTGCCTGGTAAACATGGCTGTCGTTTTAGTGCATTCGAAATTGCAATAGCCACACGATGCTTCTGAGCGTGTGGTTTCTGAGGAAGGTCTCGCTTCCGATCGTGTGTCGATAAATTACGTCTAAAATTTTATCGGGTTGATGATCGTACCTCGCAGAGAGAACAATCTCGTCAACCGACGCGGCGTGATCTCGACGATAATCGGCATTTTGCCGCGCGCGCTTTAACTCGCGACGGTAAAGCTGTGTCGTCCGTCCGTCACTGGTAGTAGCAGCACGACCACGGACAGAGAACCGTGGCGGGGCTCTGCATGCTCGCCGGAATGGCCGTTCCCACATCCTGAGGAAAATGAGGGATAACGCAGCGGTGCTTTCCTAAAAAAAAAAAAAAAACACGTGAGCCTGGCCGTTACAAGCCGAGGTAAATGATCGTACATAAACACGAGTGGACGCGAGCGTAAACACCGGGCCTCGATTGCCATCGTAATCGACACATCACGAGATCTAGTTTTCCCTTTTTTTTTCTGAACGCGAAAACGAGTAAGATCCAGCATGAGACGAAACGTCGTGAATAGGACCCGGTGGTCTCGCGAATTCTCGGGGGTGGTTCTTCGTCTACCGCGTCGACGTCCGAGCCGCGATTGATTTGCTCTCGCGAGAGTTTGTTCTTCGATATTCGTCTCGGTTCCTTCGAAAAATCATCGAATGTCTCGTTATCGTCTAACCGGAGGGCATATAAAGGAGAAAATGAAAAAAAAAAAAGTAACGAAAATTGACGACGCGGCGGAGAGATAACAAAACGCGTTACGTGCGAATCTCGAAACATTCGCGAACGTGACGAATCTCTGTGTACTATTATCGAGTGCATTCATGTTTTAATGCCGTGCGTATACGCTGCTCCCGTTTGAGAGACGTCGAGTGTAAACTGGTTATTTTGTTTTAATGAGATGCCGATCATATGGGCGTTTAGTACACACGGGTGAATCTAAGCGATTTTAATTTACAAAGAAGACAGCCCCTCTGGCCTCTCTTGGAGGATTAAACACGCTCCAATTCCCCTGGGACCCGAAGTTTGTCCATTTTTTCTGCTTTTTCTTTTCCTTTTTTTTTTTTTTTGCGGAACAACGAGACACCCGACCCCCACCCTTGGCTGTCTCCCTCGATCTCTTGGGCTCTCCTCTCTCTCTCTCTCTCTCTCTCTCTGTCTATGCTACCTTTTCTTCTCGAACCGTTTGCGAGACTCCGGAATGGCATGGAGGGTGTTCTCTACTCAATTTCGTCGCGACGTTTTTCGGGACTCGGGACCGTCGTAACTTGAGACCACGGTCTACCTCGACAACGACTCCCCTCCGCCCCCGCGGCTCTAGCCTCAGAGACGCGACTTCGCGGAGGTAAAAATCTGTCGGGGTCTTTTTTTTTATTTGTTAAGGCGGTTTGAAGTAGTTGGCCAATAAAAACGATCCAATTTGCGTTTTTTCAACGTTAAACATATTTTCTCTTTATGTCTTCATGTAAATGCATTTGTGGGAAAATTATTGTCTTTTTGTTCAAAGCTGCGAGGATGTTGGAACCTGAGGACAGTCCGGCTGCGCCGGATAGCACGACAAGGGAGCAGCGTCTGGGATTCGCACACGGCGAGGATGTTTTGCTGCAGCATAAGGATGGAAAATATTACCTTGGCACGGTGGTGCAGGTCGATCTTGTCAGGGAGAGGTGTCTGGTGAAATTCTTGGACAACACTTCGTCATGGTCCTCCGTGAAGGAGCTGACTAAATTGGCTATGCCCGACTGTGACGTTATGTGCGTGCTCTGCAAAAAATCGCAACCCAAGGCGGACAATGACATCATCGTTTGCGACAAGTGTGGACGAGGCTATCATCAATTGTGTCACCAGGTGCAAATTTTTTCTTTTCAAATTCAGTATTGCCCCTATATTTATTTTTCATTAAAAATCCATTCTGACACATTGTAAAAAGAAATATTGATTACAAAAAATTTTAGAAAAGGTTCATTCCGACATGTTTTTGAAGACAATTGATCTTGACAAATCATAAAAATGAAAATTGTTTTGTTTCTTTTAGCCAAGAATACCAAAGGAAGAGGGTGCTACTGATGCACAGTGGATGTGCAAACGATGTGTGGACAGTCAACCCAGGGGTCGCGAGCTTACGGAGCGGAAGAACTCAATGGTAAAGGCAAATATCAGAAAAGTATGCAGTGGCAGAGACCAGCCTGAACCACCTCCTGAGGACACGACGAAATTGCCGTACGATGTGAGTGGTTTTCGAACGATCAACGAGTCTTAGTGTAATACGGACACGAAATAGCGCGATCGTCGTTTCATTATCGGTTCCGATTATTCTAATAGTTTTTGCATGACACCTCCGAACAAATGTTTGCTCCAAAACAAAGTGTACATAGTATAACAACTATATGGTTACAATGACAAACGATAACTAAAATTTGTTCAATAATTTAATTTATTCAGCCAGACTCACTAGAGTCAAGTCACGGTTGTTTTAAAGAAGTTACCATAATTTAGAGATAATTTTTATTTGCAAATTATATCACCCTACATTCGTTCAGTTGAATTAGCTCCAGCGTCTATGGTGTTTTACCCGCAGCTATGTCTTCGTCACGGTCACCTCTACAACTTTTCGCGTATTCGAATCTGACGGTAAAAAAATTCACCGAGAATGCATGTAAAAATATGTGATGGGCCTGAAGAAATCTGCGGGACATATTATTTATTGTTTGCCAAATTTCTGTCAATACACTACTTCAGGACAAAAAGGTTAACTTGTAAAACTTCATCCCCAAAGTAAATTTTCTCAAAAGACGTTTGTATGAAACAAAGTACAGCGATCATACGTTGATGAAATACAGTCTGCATATATCTTCAGGGCGATAATATTTGTAGAATAAAAAGAAAGAACTTTTCCATGACTGATTTTAGGGTAACCGTGCTCGGAATTTTACAATCTGTCGCTTTATCTCGCTATTGAAAAATGAAACAACTGGAACGTAATGATTTTTAATATTGCAGCCGGAGATGCTGAGTTGGGACGCCCATCATCGCGTGAACGCCGAGCAGATCTACTGTTACTGCGGTCTGAACGGCGAATGGTACACTCAAATGTTACAATGCGCCCGCTGCAAACAATGGTTTCATGAGAAATGCGTAAGCTGCCTGACGCATCCGCTTTACAGCGGCGACAGATTCTACGTATTCGTCTGCTCGATGTGCAATTACGGCAAGGAATTCGTCAGACGATTGGAATTGAAGTGGGTCGATCTCGTTCACCTAATGCTGTACAATCTCACAGTTTACAATGCCAAGAAGTACTATGATCTCGACACAGTGATAATACCTTACGCCAATGACAATTGGAACACGCTGCAATTACCGGCCAGGGTGAGTTATATGAAACCAATATTCCCTCCTCCATTCTTTTGCATAAAAAAAGGAAAACATGTGGTCGTTTGTTTTATTCGATCTACCTTCAATGCGCCAGTATTCAGCACTGCCAGTCAATAATTGTTGCTGCAACTCAATACCACGGTCATACTATACAGAACTAAATCGTTCCAATTGTATACGAGAATTATTGAAAATCAATGGATCGGTATGAGAAAATGTGCTTGGTTTATTCATACAAGAAGTATGTATGCGAAGACATTTTCATACAGAACGTTCTTCGTACAGGCTTTTGTTGATATCGAATCATGGAAACGTAGACTATTATCTTATTTATGCTCTCGAATGTCCACGATTATCACGATTTTTCCCGAACAGTGTAAATAATTTTCAAATTTGTCGCTTTGTTCAAATAAAAATCTGTATTACAAATGTTCAAATAATCTTTTGTAGCACCGAGTAATAATTGATGCTCGATAGCAGCAACGGTTCTTTTAATCGTGGTGATATGATGCGAATACGTGCAAACTACGAAACATCCACGCATTCATGAACGGTCGTTTGATCGCTTGCAGACTCAAAATATCTCGTGATTACAAGAATTAATTATTTTCAGTTGCGGGACGTGAGTCTCCAGATTCGCAGAGAATTGATATTGTCGATATTGACGAACAACAGGAACAGATTCAAGTGTGGCCGAGAGATAAAGAAACGGACAACAATATGGGGCCTTCGAGTTCGATTGCCACCGCCGTGTCCCGTGGTGAATCTTCCTTCCAGCGGCGTCATAGATGATTCCGTATTGCGCCGATGTTGGGGCGCCAACAAAAGACTGCAATATCTCCCACTACCCTCCGGGTCAGTAAAATAAAAACAAACTATTCCTGTCGTTCGAGCTCGGCAAAAAAAATCAACAACTTCCTTTCGTCGCACACCGTCACGCGAGATCATCTCTGTCGAACTTTGTTCATGTTTTTTTTTCAGTCCCGTGTGTTTACCGGAAAGTACAAAGCAGCTCAACGCGCTCAAGCAAGCCCCCGCGGAAAACGTCGAGATATCGGTTAATCCATCCGACGTTGTAATGCGAGGAACATTGTATCAGAACACCGAAACCGAGCAGAGATCATGCACGAGTCCGAGCTCACAGCCGCCCACGGCGCAGGCCTTGCGCGAAAGGTGAGTCTCTCGATCTGTTTCTACGACACTCATCGCAAGAACTGTGAATTTTCGATTTACTACATTTCCGATTACGTAAGAATGCTAATTCTCGTGCTTCGTCGCGCGTCAGGTACAGCGGTGGGGGGTTCGTAAAAAAATCATTTCCGTTCCCGAAATTGAGCCTGCAGAGACGAAGAAGATTGATGGCGCTAGGCAGCTCCCGCGAGCGCATGTTAAGAAAACACAAGAAAAGAGAGAAAGGCTGCGTCGTCGACAACACCACCGTCAAGGCTCAAGGTGTCCGCGAGGCGAGATATCGGAAGGCGCGAAAGCTTCTCAAGAACGCTATTGCGAAGGTGAGCAATTTTTTAGACCTGTCCATGGATTAAAATAATAAATCATTAAATTATCATTCGTCATAAAACAAAACTGACAATTTTGAAAGTTTTGAACATTGTTCCTAGTTGGATCGTGGAACGAAAAAGAGCGATCGAAAATTTTGAACGTGTGTTGGAAATTTTGCTATTGTACTGTACTTAGATTGCGTCGTATAAAAATCCCTTTACCTCAATAAATATTGACCATATCGAAATAAAAAAAAAATTCTTTTCGAAGAGTAACGCTCACGATATTATATTTATGTTCAATAACTCTTTTGTCGTTAATATTTATAATGCGCTATTGTTATTCGAAATTTATATTAACATTTCCGGTTACGCTCCGCGCGAGGTTCCCGTACGTGAAGGGATTGAAAAATACAAATATCGTCAAATTTTCTTAATTGATTTATCTCGGTGGTTGTAAAAAATTAAATAATCGATCTCGCACATTGTGTTCTCTACTTGTCAATATTTTTCAGAGTAAAACGCGTGGTCCGGAAGTCTCGGATTTGCCACCAACTCCACCGACCTCGATATCTGGTCCACCGACGCCACCAGCCACGACGTCCGGCATATCAGAGCTCTCAGTGCCCAGTTCTGTAGATCTGTTGCACACACTACCACCGTCGACGCCAGCGGACACAAGTGGTGACGAGACAAGTTCTCGGGGAACTCTCGATTTGTTTATTCCACCACCGAAGGACTTCGAGGGCAAGAACAATCCGTTCAGAAACCTTAGCGAACTTCTTGGTACTCCTAGCCCGACGGTACAGACGAATGCGTCGAGCAGCACTCCGATAAGCTACAATCAGTGTCCAATAACGCTACCATTGCCCTTGACGCCGGTAATATCGCAGCCACCAATAGTCCGGCCGGCAAAGCGTCAACTCTCTGCCAAGGATATAATCGTCGATCAGAACGGTCAGGTTAAACGGCGGCGACAACATCGGCGCGGTCGGCCGCCCTCACAGCCCCAGCAGCGACAAACGACGTATCTCGCGACGGCGAGTAAAACCGCAACTATACTGCCGGCCCGCAACAGCGAAGTAAAAAGCGAGTACGCGAGAAACCTACGCAGTTCGTTCAATAGTTCTACGAGCAGCACGAACAGCCCCATTGGAAATTGCGTCGATTACGCTCTCAACGGTCGTCGCCTCAGACAACGCCAGAGCAACGAAAAATTACCACCACCCGATAATAACACACAGCAGCAGAAGAAAGGCAGCGTGCCAAATTCGCCAAAGTGTTCGCCGGTTAAACAAAACGCACCGGATATATCGATTGACGATCTGAAATCTTCGGTTAATATGTACTTCGGTGCGGCTAACAGAATAGCGTCCGGTGAGAAATTCGTCGTTAGAGCTAAGAGGATAGGCCCGAATGGGCAGATGCAGTATCTCATCGAGTGGGAAGCCCCGAACACATAACGCCTATTTAATTACAAAGGATTAAGGACATTTAACGTCGATACTTGTCGTTACCCACGGTGTCGATTGAAAAAACTCCGGCGGCCACCAATCTCGCGTTTCTCAATTTGTACGTTCGGTAGATAAGGAATCTTTGGTACGCCCTGAACGGGCTCGGAGAGACACGTGGACTGATTCCCTCTGGGAGGGTATTGACGGCGTAGTTTCTGACCGCGTAGGGGAGTGGTTCAAACCATTTTTGGTATTAATATTTATGAATATTCTAAAATTTTTTTATACATTCCTTGAATCGATTTTTTTGCGAGAATTTGTCGTTCGCGCTTAATGCTTCAAGCAACTCTATCTCATGATTTTTCGTAACTTAATGGAGGCGAGGAGTAGAGTTAAAAATGCAAAAAAATGGTCGTTATCGGCCGTTATCGGTACGAAAGTTTTGCGGGAACTTTACCGATGCATGTCCGACCTAGTTCGAGCCATCTTAACTTTTGTCCATTTTTTTGGTCATTACTCACGACTACAAAATTAAAGTAATTTAATATTGAAGTAGTACCACGCAGCGTACAGTTAAATCACCCAATTGCATACGTGTTTCGAAGAGGAAAGAAAAGCGTTTTTTTTCGAAACTTTATTAAAATTTTCCTAACTCAGATTGAAACAAAAGAATAGAAGTTTGTATTGGAAACTATGCCGTTTATATTCCACGTGATCTTCATAATAAAAAAAGCGTTAAACTTTCGATGGTTTTCGCGAGTTTGTCGGCGTTTGGCGTTGGAAAAATTAGAATGGTTTTCCGGTTTACAGGGTTCGTTGCTGGCTGATGAACCTTTACTTTGATCCATACGCTCGTGTAATAACCCTCCAAACTTTCGTTACAAAAGATTTTTTTGCTCACAGTCTCGTTTAGGCCTCGACCGCCGGTGCCGACGTTCCAGCGAAAACCACCGCGGTGACTGTCAATTGTAAATAATGTAGTATAGTAGTTGTCGCATTGACGCCAATGGTTGTGAGCCACGCGTCGTGCCCCTCGCATGAATAAGACGGAAAAAATCACCATATCCAAAACGGAGATTGACCGGCAGCGTTTGGGTTTTTACAGATTAAACGATGGACAAATCGCGCAGACAAAAGTCAAAATGGAATTACGTAGTAAGCCGAGAATTGACGCTTGTTCCTTTTACTTAAAAACAAATAATTAAAAAACCGTTAAACATCAACGACGATTGATTCGTGATTTAGTGACGATAATGGAAGAAATGAGCTAAACGAAGCAGACTAGCACTGCAAAGATTATTTTTACAGATATAGTCCTAGCGTTAGTCCTTCGCTTCTGCGGATTTCGGTCACTTCGGGATTACTTGTAATTGCGACTCACCGATTACGATTATTCAGTCTCCGAGATTGAAAATATGCCGCCGTAGCATTGCTCGCTACGAACGCAAGACTAAAGACGATATACTTACATGTTTCATATGTTTTTTCGTTGCTACTTACTCGCGATTCTCCGAGCACTTGTTAGCGGAACTATTCACAGCGATGCAGCCTTCAATTTATAATTTCTCTTCTAATCGCTCTTTCATTAGGTTTTGCAAGAGACTTGTAATTGAAAAAACATTTTGTTCCTAAATTGTTGAATTCCGGGACTTTAATTTTTCAAGTAAAATAAATAAATCCGTCTTGTCGTTTTTGAGCTGCAGGGCCGAGAAAATCTCCTAGCCAGAAGAATTTGTCGTTTAGATCCACTTAAGTTTTCCGAGAGGTACTGAAGAAAAAAATCCATCCGACTATAAAAAAGTGCTTTGTTCGATTCGTGCAACGTGTACAAAAATGTTGGAGATAAAAGAGGTGTATATTTTTTGAAGTAATCCGTAGTACTGTATCAGCAATCATTTGAGATACGTAGATAATATACATACATCTATCTCCGCGTCTGCTGTGTAAGAACTTTGGTCGAAATTCGAGACTGCGAAAACGTCGTTGACTAAACGGATGTATAAAAGAGAAAAAAGAACGACAGAACGAGCGATGAAAGATTAGGAGTACTTGCGCGACGTTTCAATGAAAAATAGAGCTTATTAGAAAATTTAGAAATAACTCTCTCCTTTCGTTCGCAATGACAATGTTAAAATTCTGCCGATGAGCTCGATGCTAAGCGACCAAGGAATCTTGTTTTGTATTCATCTCCACGCTATTCTACTCGAAACCCGAAAGTTTATAGTGACGACAATTGATCATCTCGGTGTAGTGCCGAGTACATGACAACTTTATTTACAAAACTATTTTAATCGATCATCTTTACAATGATCATTTGGAAAAAAGTACACGAAAGAAAAAAAAAAGTTTAAACATTCGTTCGTCGAAACGGACAGCACAAGGTTTTGCGCCAGATTTCCGAGATCTCGGTGTGTCAAGTGTGCGATGAGCGCTCTCGAACGTGTCTATGCGATGCTGCCAGGTTGAGCAAATTACACGCGTTCATTGATCAACGATTAATCAGTTTTTATACATAAGTAATCAATATCGATAAGGAGCGATTTAATTAATTGATAATAAATATCGCATTATTGATCCATGAATTCGGTTGAATAAAACATTTAACAGTGGCAATTTAAAAAAAACGTATCACAGGGTTCGGTCGTACAAGGAACCATAAAAAATCATGTAAAGGACAAAATGAGCCATCACTCATCAAGATAAACATACGAGATTTTTCCTGTTAAAATGACGTAAACCGCATTACATTTTCTATAAATGTATTGTTACAATTTTTGGTACATTAAGCGTGAATTCTTCAATTAAGATCCGTTTTCTTTGCACAATTTTTATTTTTCAATTGCCACAGTAAGAAATTGATTCGTAATTAATTACGTTACTGATCGTGTCATTGTCTCTCGATCTGGTGCCCGCGCCAATGGTACTTTAGGGCTCGTTAATACGCTATTAATTTTAAAAAAAGCAAAACTCACTGCGTTTCTCATACTCATAGAGCGACTTGAAAGACCCGAGACTGCGCGTATGTCGCTACACTAGTACAATTAGTTTAATTTTTTTTGTTGTTGAAAAAGGAAAATCCCACGAGCATGCAACACAGCACTGTAGGGAAGTTAGAATCGAAGGGGGTAGGTCTCGTTCTCGTACATATGCGAGAAATCCATGGTGATATTGTACGAAGAATTATAGACGAACACTGCCAAACTCTTTATTTATATTATAATAAGTACTAAACGAAGAATAATTAGCTATTGCTTTCCCTACGATATAAGCGTACCCCTCGAATCTGTATTACTTATGCAATTCCATATTTACCAACATCTATCACCGTCAATCGTATTTTCTCGTTTGTTCATTCACCGACACTCAACACGTTGCATTGTTTCGTTAAAAAGGATTCGCAAACAAATCCACCCGTGAATTAACGCATTTCTGTACGACGAGTACGTATAAACAACAAATATCGCGGCTGAGAAAAATAGTTTTAAAACATCAGTGGATTTGGAAAGATATATGAACTGCCAGTATCTTATGTATATATTCCGTTTTATTTCTAAATATAAAATATATTAGATATGCGGGATACGCGTGTTTATACATATACGTTTGTAACGCGACGTTGTGAGAATTTTTGGAGCGAAAGTGTAAGGGCTTGCGAGTAAAAAAGAGAATAATAATGCGAGTGCGTTAAATGAGTGAGCGAAGATGACAAAAAAAAACGAAAACGATTTGAAGCTCTGGCGTTGAGAAACTGCATGAAAGCTCAAGCGCTTCCAGTGGACGAGACTGTGTGGCGAAAGCTTCGTTCAGTGTGCCCACCGAAATTATTCCAAAAAAGAAAAATAAAAAAGAACCGTAAATGTCTCGATTGTGCTATTCATCATTAGGTCCGCGTAAACTTTTTTTTATATTTAATTTAATCTGGTATACGAAATTTTGAACGTGAGGACCGCGGATACGACAAATTTATTCTCGCGCGTCTTCCGAATTATTTTCGATAATTTTTTTTTGGTTTATGATCGAACCTACTATTAGTGAAATTATCATCGTCTCGTAAGTTTTGTACATAAATTTGTCTGAAAAAGAGAACGTTTGAGCGTTTCTTCAGAAACCTCGACGCGATCCGAAAAATGAAATGAATTTTTTTTAAATCGAAATTTTCGTGATTAAACCCTGTACATAACACTTCATCGTTCTATCAAAGAGACGGTCGGTCATCGGGAGTTTGAAATGTGAAGTGAAATGTTTGAAAAAAACCTCATATACTTATAGACGAATAAATGTGAAGGTTTTCTGGTAAAGTTCGCCCATCCCGCCGCTCCACATCGACCAAATGCATTGTACAAAGTGAATTAATCGCGAATCACCGGCTTGTCGTTATACTATTTATCTCCGTAAAATCTGATAATTGTTCATTCGCCAAGTCGTGTAATGCGGCGGAATGTGTCAAGACAGAATTGTCGAACGTACACTGTATCGCGCGAAAGAAAACAAAAAATGTCTACGAATTAAAAAATGGATGATATGATCGATGAATGAGTGAGAGCTATCATGCATTGGAGCCACGTAGAAGATAACTGAACGAACATTTTTATGTTTATAAAGTAGACGAATAGTGTTTACTCGTATAAATTATGGTTACGATGTAAGACTAGTTTTTGTTGTTGTTTTGCCCGGAAAGCACTTCTTTCAACAAGCAAGAAACCTCGGATTGAGGCGATAAGAAAAAACATTTTTTTTTATTAATCCACAAACAATCGATTTTACCGACGCGTATCGAGTCATCGCTCCTAGAAGTTGTGCTTTCGAATTCAACGTTATTCTATTCAGCTTGTCTAATGAGACTGAAAAAAAAGAAAAAAAATAGACATTATATTATTTCATCCGACTTCTCATTTTCTTGGTATTATAATATTTTTATTTTTTTATGGGTGTAATTTGCGTTACGACGAGACCGTTCGCTGGCGCGCCAAGAGATTGTACACGTTATATATATTTTCGATCGGTGAAAAAACTCGTGATCAGTCTTCTGTGGTATTCCAATGACTGCCAAGAATTCTAGTTCGTTTCATCATTCCCTTTGGATATTTCTGCATCGACTTCCGTTAGCCGTATTCCTCTTGCCATCCCCACTCATCGGTATACCCTTCTCGTCTCTCGGTTCACGTGATCGCAAATTAATTAATTTCAATTAATTTAAAATTAATTGATCAATTGGACGAATAACGGAGATACCTAGAAAAAAATCATGGGTTAAAAAAACATTTTGAAAGAAATTGGTTGCATTTAACATAGCGCATGACGTATACGCTAACCCTTATTATCATGAAATTCTTTCGTTCGTAAACTCTAATTTATCGCTGTATTAAGCTATACTGTTTTTTTTTTACCGTGACATTATACAATTATGATACTGTGAAAGATCGAGCGAATGTTGTTAACGCAAGGGTGTTTGCGAGTGTATTTGTTGAGGCGTCAAGGCGTACGCCTTGGACCATCCAAGACTTGAACTCCAATGGCGATGTGTATAGTTAGCACAAGAAAAAAATTAATGAATAAATTCAAATTTTCGGTATAGTAATAAACAAAGTAAAATAAAATTTTTTAAAATTAATATTGGAAATTGAAGAGCAACGGAACGAGTTCCTCTTTTCACTTATTTCCATTGTATCCCGTCTGGCTGAACGGCGGATATAAAGTTTCTCGAATGTATGATTAATAATAATTAGGTAAAAAACAAATAACGGTCGACGAGTTTTTCTTGGTCCACGGCAGTTGTCGAATCGAGCGTAATATCATAATTTACGTACGAGATATTTCACTTTTGCGTTGAATTATCTGTACACGTAATTACGATGAAATCAACACCCCCCAATTGTGAAACCCACTACCCCATATCCCATCCCGCGTATGCAAATATGAAAGTCTGTAACGAGTTTTTACATACTTACATAATACTACTATGAAGTTTATCGTAAAACACGAAGTAAAAAGATAGTAAAGGTATCTTAATTATTACGATGATGTAAATCTGTGTGATGATTGTAAAGTATCCGTACGATTTTTTTCGAATGATAATAAACGCAAAGGCTATCATTCCATTATGATCTTATTTTTTTAATATTCAACCTTTGAAACTTCCCCATGAAGAAAATTTATTGAGTTTTTGTGGTTTTTTTTTACAATGTATTTTAAATAGGTGTGGATTTCATACCGAAGATGTTTCGCCCTACTTACAATAATAATATTCCACGAATTTTTTAATTTCACCTTGATCAGGTAACCAGATTGCTATGCAGAGTTCGTGGATGAGGCAATCAATGAATAAATTCTTACGATCTTTATTATTTAGCTTTTTATTTTCTTTTATTGCTATACAATTTGATTGTTGTGTAAAATCTGTCGAAATATACTAGAAGTATCTATGCTTACGTAATTAGGGAGTAAAAAACGTGGAAGCATAGCTCAGTAGAACAGAACAACAACCCTATCGTGAATGTTAGATTATCTTTATTATTACATCTGTTTAAAAGACATAACTTATTTATAAAAAATATGGGAAATAGGAGGAGACTGGGCTGAGAGGACTTGTCGGGGGGGGGGGGGGGGGGGGGGAGTATCAATCGTATCTTTAGATTCCTTATATCGTAGTTAATACTAATAAAACTCAGTACTTTTTACAAGTTACAAGGAATAACAAATTCTATTATCATTAATCGGAGTTTTTCAACTTACGCAATTTAACTGTAAATACTACAGTATATCTTAGTTCTACCACTGTTTCGTTTGTTCTTTTTATTTTTCCTATTGTTCTTTAACACAGAGTGATTGGGGCGTCAGAGAGCAATCGGCTTCTTCATTGTCACATTAATTGTCAATGGTCCTTTGCATTGGTCCATCTTTTGTATGTATTTATCGGATCTACGTATCGATACATTTTTTTTACTTTTGATAGACTTGCTTTTCATAATGGGAGCACTTATTGAAGTCGAAGAACGAAAAATCTTTTCTCACTGGTCTGAAGTTCCTTTCACCTTTTTTAGAAGCTTGTATCGATAATGTCTAAACTTAGACGATGTATAGAAATCAATGATTTGCTTGGTCATGTGTAAAACAAAAAAGTTGCTGATTCTGAATTGTTCGATAGAAAATATATGGAGGGAGGAAATTGCGTCGAGCATTGGTCCCTTGAAGCTAGCAGCTTCATTGCACCACTGTGTAACCAAGTATTGCATTAAGAATAGTAATTGTTCGATAGGTATCCCTAATGCAACAAAAAATCACATGATTATACATTAAAGTTACGGAAGAAATTAATAATATAATAAAAAAAAACATAATCATTTATCGTATGCGGATCGTCTTACAAAAATTAGCGAATAGTCGATTGTTCTTTCCTACTAAATATCAGCTAACTTATATACGGAATAAAAAAAGAGAGAAAATGAAAAATATGTAGAAACAGTTTGTACAAAAATCGAGAGAAAAGATAATATGAAAGTACTCGACAGTCCGTTTTTTTAGAATGAAGACAGTAGCAGGACGAAGTAGAGTCTATTTACAACATTATTGGAAGCTAAGAATGAGATAATCTGCGACATCAGATGTTATTTTCCTTTTCTTGATTTTTTTCTTACCGGGATTTTCGTTTTATCCAAGCAACGTCGCGAGTCGATGTCGATGACTCGGCGTATTATTCTTTTCGCGTAACACTGATTTATTGCAAGCGCAGTCGAAATCACATGCACATACTTTATAATAGAATCTTTTCTCTCGCAACAATCTATGTGAAATATCGATTATGCGTAATATCGCCCCTTAAATTTCGTTTTTATTTCACTCATAAATCGTGTTTTGCATTCGGTGAACGACAATCAGAGAATTCTATTTTGCAAGCCTTTTACGACATAAACTTATCTCCGAGAGAAATCTCATGATTTTCATCGTGAAAATCCATGGCATCACGGAAAAAAAGTAAAAAATAAGTAGTGTTAATAAACGAAGCAAATTACGCTACGCTGTTAGTACCGAGATTCGAAGTTTCTTTTGTTTTCGTAACTATTATTTAATACCCTTTGTTCGATGGCAGTCAGTTGAGCTGAGAACGGGAAAAGAGCCACACATAATTGGAATGTCTGTGTATGGAACGCGTCGCGCAACACGCCTTTGCAGGCTACAACCCTCGAATTCTCTGCGATGCCGTTCGACCTTTCACAATTCCTTCCCCCCTATCTTACAAAATTATTAACTAAAACGATCGGCGATCGTCATTGGTCACATCGGGTCACAACACACTTTTATTTTTGTTCGTGCGTTTCGGCGTAATGCACTATTAAATTTTCTACAAATGCGTCTTACGTACACATAGTTTTTTTTTTTTAGTCAAAGGCACAAAATACTTCGATTTCTACGAATCATCTCGGATCGCGCTGTTATCGGTCATTCGATTTGCGGATACGAAAAATCGTTATATATATCTCGTTAATTATCAATATCCGACTTATTTTCGCTTCGGCAGTGGCGGTTGCAACCTCGCAGTCAACCTCGTCTTAAAAAGCGACGACTTTTTTCAGAGAGAGAATTTGTCTATGTATATAATTAATAATTGTTCATCAGCTCTTTACATCAAACATTTCGTCGGTGTTTTTCTTTTTTTTTCGATTTTTTGTTATTGTTGTTTTAAATAGAAAATATTACATATCATAATTTACATACTACAGTCGATCACCGTCAATTACAATCCCGCTACTGTGATTCTTTGTTACCATCGAATCTTTCATTTTTTATCTCACCAAGTCGATTTTTAATCTATTTACAATAACTATATATCGTAGTTAGCAAGGTCGCGTTCCCTTAAATTTCATTGTTTTTATCAAGTTAATTATTGTCTATCGCTGACTCTCTCTGTCTTGTTGGCTTTCGATTAATTTTACAATCGGCGATATAGTGGCAGGTTTCTTCACTCTGGCAAGTCGAAGGCACCATTGATCATTTGAGCTGAACACTTTGCGCTTTTACACTCGGATCCTTTTTTTATGTATAAAAAATAGCTTAATCCCTTCGCTACACATCGTTTTCCAATAATAATAATAATAATAATAATATTAATAATAATAGTTAATAATATTAATAATGATATTAATAATAATAATAGCAATAATAATAATAATAATAATATTAGAGAGGCACGATTGTCGATTGAGTACGTGGTAGTGTCTCTGATCCAAAAAATCTTTCATCCAAATAAACAAAATATATATATACCTATATATAATACATTATATATCTGTATACATATATATCCTATACATTATTTAGTTATTTGTTTGTCTTTTTGTTCGTTCAGTTTGTGTCATATATAAAAAAATACTCACTCTCGATGTTATAACAGTGAGATATTCTGTTATCTTTCTTTTTTTTCTCTCATCGAAACGATCCCTCAAATGTAGATAGCTTCGGAGCCTTTGTTACTTTGGTGCGGCCCGCCGGTGGCGTACGCATTGGGCGATGCCATGCACTCGGACCAGTCGCTGTTCGAATGCGGCGAACTCGACGACCAGTGGCCAGGACTATCGGGTGACGGTGTAGGGAAACTCTCTGGCGCTTGCATGAGGTGCTGAGGCGTCACGTCGGGCCCGGAGTGATGCGACGGCGGTGTCAAGTACTGCGGATAGTACTGTTGCGTCTGTTGCTGCTGGGAGTTTTGCTGTTGCTGTTGCTGTTGCTGTGCTTGCTGCTGTGCCTGCTGCTGCGCCTGCTGTTGGGCCTGTTGCTGCAACGCCTGCTGCGTCTGCGCCATTTGCTGCTGAGCCTGGCCGGTCGAGTACGGCAGATTGTCGAAGTCGAAACCGACCGGAGGCATGCCACCGTGTTTCTGATGCGTCGCCTGTCTCATCGCCGCTATGTGGGTCGGCGACGTTGGCAAGGACGGTCTGCTCTTCGCCGGCGATGGCGAACCCATGTAGCTCGCTTGCGGCGACAGAGTCATGTTCGACTGGACCGAGTGGGGTGGCGATTGGTTACTGTAAGGAGGCGACAGCGTGTTCACCATACCCTGGGTCTGCCGCTGATGCGGAGCTAGCAGTTGGTCGTGAAAATTAGGCAAACCGTAGTTCGTCGTAAATGTGTCGAGGCCCAATTGCTGAAGACCCTGCATCGTTTGACCCTTTATACAATCCTCGTAGGGCGGGGGCTGTTTCGTCGAGGTCGTCGTGTGACCTACGAGTGGGAGCGCGTTGCTGTACAGACTCGCGCTGTCGTACGGACTCGGAAGATTTCCTTCGGCTCCCTCCGCTCCCTGAGGGATCTCCTGGTTTGGGGGCTGAGCACCGCGCTTTACCGGCGGCTGCTTCTTGACCGACGGTTTTCGTCTGGCCGACGCTGCGACGACTCCCTCCGACTCGGGGCTGTTTGGATTACCGCCGCCCGCTTTCGAGCGCTTCTTCGTCTTCGACTGCTTCGGCGCTGAACCGATCACCGTCGGGTGCGTTATCAGCTGCGAATGGTTCGGTGATCCTGAAATAAAAACAATTTTTTTTGTTTATTCAAAACAGACAACATGCACGAGACTGTGATAATTCATCCGGGGAAAATAGAGGCACTGAAGTAAACTATAGATTCTTTCATTAGAAAGTTAAAGGGTAAGTAAAATGTTAATACAAAGGTTTAATGGCAGATGGTCTTTGAAGATTGTCGATCGCATAAAATGTAGGTTGGTATTGAATTATTATCGAACCACAGAATTAAAAAATAGAAAAAATTGAAATTCTTTTCTTCGCTGAGAAAATAAGTATTGGTGATAAAAGATGACGCTTACCCATGAGAGGACCATTGGGTATGACCGAAGCCATTTGCGGCGACCTCGGCACGTGATCTTCGAGGAGCCTGAAGATATCGTTGTGGAGCCTCTCGCTGGCGACGTCCCTCGGGAGTCGATCCATATGATCGGTGATCTCCCGATTGGCGAACGTGTCGAGCAAAGCTTTGCAGGCTTCGAAGCTGCCCTCCCTGGCAGCGAGGAACAGCGGCGTCTCGTCTTTGTCGTCCTGGGCGTCGCGATTTGCCCCGCTGTTGAGCAATTCTCTAACGGCGTCAACGTTGTTGACAGCGGCCGCCCAGTGAAGAGCGGTCTTGCCGCTGTTATCGGCGGCGTTGATGTCGGCGTCGCTGGCGATGAGCGCCTCGACCATTCCCTCGGTGGCGAGTCTCGCCGCGAGTATCAACGGCGTCGTGCCGTCGTGCATCCTCGAGTTGAGGTTGGTAGCTCGATTTCGGAGCAAAATCTGAAAGACCCCAACGGCATCGGCGGCGACGGCCGAGTGAAGGGGAGTTCTTCCGGTGTTGTCCTGGGAGTTCGCATCGGCACCGGCGTCTAGCAATCTCTTAGCGGCGTCGGCGCGGGCGTATCTTGCGGCAAGATGCAGCGAAGTTTCGCCGCTCTTGTCCGTCGTGGCGTTGAGATCCGCGCCCTGAGCGACGAGATCGGCTATGACGGCGGCGGTGCCGTCGCTCTCGTCCTCTTCCTCGCCGGTATCAAGTCCGCCTCCGCGGACGGCGGCGACCATCAAGGGTGTCATTCCGCAGGGTCCTCGGACGTCGACGTCCTGGCCATGCTCGAGGCTGGGCGGCGTTAGGACTCCTGCGTCCGGGCGATTTCTTATTTCGGCTGCGTCGAGATGCTGCTGTGTCCACATTCGTGGCTCGGTCTCCTCGTAGTCTGTGATGGCGGTGTGATCGCTTGCGTAACCGGGCTCGATCGCTCGCATGCGCTTCGAGGGCGGAAGGTCGGATTCATCGTCCGACCACTGCTGAGCGCGTCCGTTACCTACGTCGATGTCCATGCAATTTATCGAGGGCTGTTTGTTCAGGTTTCTCATCTCCTGTCCGTCGGGACAGCGGCGCGTTCGAGTTCTCCGTCTGGGTCCGCTTCCGGTGCTGGTTCGCAGGAAGCCATCAGGGAACCAAGTCACCCCAACGGCCCTCTTTCTCTGAGCGGTGACGAGAACCCCCACGAGCATTCCACCCAGTATAACGATGACGACTCCGATGAAGACGTATTTGTAGTTGGTCGGCGAGTCGGGATATTCGGGACCCTGAGGTCCGACCTCGCCGCGAACTTGCTCAATTGGGAAGTTCCTGGTTAACGAGTGCTTCGAGGCCGTCGCAGCGAGGTACTCGGCCGCCTCGTTGGCCGAGGGGAAGCAAACCGCTCCCTGCGTGACCGTGCATTTTCTGTTGTCAATTTCCAGATAAGCTTTGACGCCGCTCTGTCCCTCGGTGTATATCGTAGTCGGACGTCCGAAGATATTCGTCTGCATTCCCTGATCGCGCTCTCGCTTCCATGGATAGATCATCTTGTTGCCCTGCTTGTCCTCCTTAACGCGCAGTGTCGTCCGTAGTTCGTGGCCGATGTCCCGCAGAAAAGCGACGATGTTCGACTGGAAAGACTGCATGTCCATTCGCACGACGACCGATATAACGCCCTCGGCGAGCGAGGCCGGCTCGCCCTCGCAGTCCAGACCGTCCCAGTTACACTCCTCGTTGTTGCATCCGTAGTCGCAGAGGCCGTTCGCGTAATGCTTTCTGCAGTAAGCGTCGTAGATCGGATTGCATGGCGCCAGTTTCTTCTCGCAGTCTCTTCCGTCAAAGAGGCATTGCGCGTTGTTGCACACCTCGTTGCACTCGTCGTTCATGAAAACGTCCCAGCAATTTATCGGCGCAGTACAGTTCCTCCATGGATTTATACCCAGCGAGCAGTCGTTACCGTCGAAGTTGCACGCGTATCTGTTGCACTCCTCGTCGCAGTGATGATTGCCGGATTTCTCCTCGCAGCGATTTTCCGCGCACTTTTTGCGCTCCCTCTCGAGATCGAGATCGTACGCGTTGATCGACTTTGGCGCCATTGAGTTCAATCTCCCGAAGACTCCGCCCGGATAGTTCGGGTCGTAGATCTCGCAATTCTTGCCCGTCCATGTCGGCGGACAGTAGCATGTGTAGTCGCCGACGAGATTCTCGCACATCGCGGCGGACTGCTGGCAAGGGTTGCTCGAGCACTCATCACGAGCGTCGATCTCGCAGTGCGTGCCAGTAGCACCAGGAGGACAGTAGCATCGATAGCCTATTTCCGTGTCGGCGACGCGGCAAGATCCGCCGTTTAGGCACGGCTCGGTGTCGCAGAGCGAGCCGGCGAACTCGCAATTGTGTCCGTGATAGTCAGCGGGACAGAGGCAAGTGTGACCGGCCTGTTTGGCAGTGCAGACACCACCGTTTTGGCATGGCGAGCTGTCGCAGAAGTTCACCTTCACCTCGCAGTGACGACCCATGTAGCCGGGTTTGCAGTTGCAGTGGTAGTTGTTGACGAGTTGAACGCAGTCCTGAGTGCCCGGCGAGGCACACGGATTCGAGAGACACTCGTTGATGTCACCCTCGCATCGGGGACCGACGAAACCCGCCGGGCAACGACACTCGAATCCGCCGACCTTGTCGGTACATGTGCCGTTGTTGTGACACGCTCCGTAGACGCAGTCGTCGACGTTTATCTCGCAGATTATTCCCAGTGTGCCGGGTGGACAGGAGCAACTGAAGTTGTTGACGAGATCGTGACATGTTCCACCGTTCTGGCACGGATTCGGTCGACAGTCGTCGACATTCAGTTCGCAGTTCTGGCCCTGGAAGCCTTTCGTGCACTGGCACTGGTACGAGCCGACGAGGTCTTTGCAGACAGCGCCGTTCTGGCAGGGCGCTGTGTCGCACTCGTTTATCTCCTCCTGGCAGTACGAGCCGGTGTAACCGTCGACGCAGTGGCAGCGGTGACTGTTGCCAATGTCCTCGCACGTGCCGTTGTTGCAGAGATGCTTCTCTGGTACGTTCTTTCGCAGCGAGGCGTCCTTGCAGGAGACCATCTCCACGTCGCAGACCTTACCAGTCCAACCGGGCGAACAGTTGCAGTGATACTTGTTCTTGTGCTGAACGCACGTGGCACCGTTCTCGCACGGCATGTCGGCGCACCAGTCGACGTACTTGTCGCAACGCTGGCCCGTGTAGCCGTACGGACAGTGGCAAGAGTAGTGCTGATTCGCGTCGTCGTGGCACGTCGCGCCGTTGAGACACGGCGAACTGTCGCACTCGTTTATCCTGTACTGACAGTTCGAGCCCGTGTACGCTGGCTGACAGAAACACGTGTAGTTGTTTATACCGTCTATGCACTTGCCACCGTTCATGCAACTACTGTCGGTGCAGTCCTCGTCGTTCGTCTGACAATTTATTCCGGAGAAGCCCAATTGACACTGGCAGGTGTAAGAGTTTACGTATTCCTTGCAAACTGCGTTGTTCTGGCATGGCGCCGAAAGACACTCGTCCACGTCCACCTCGCAGTGCTTTCCGCTGAAACCGTCCACGCACAGGCAGGTGTAGTCGCCGATACCGTCCAGGCAGGTACCACCGTTTTGACACGGGACTGTAAATTGAAGATCAAGAATTAATCAATTGAATAAATAATAAATAAATACTGTGAATTTATTATTTATGCGAACAAACTGATAAACTGATAAAATTGTGGAACGAAAAATAGTAGGAAAAAATTAATTTAAAACGACCAAGGCGTACACGTAGATCACTGAACAGGGAAAATAAAATGCACTTTTTCATTGGAGCTTAAAAGAGATACCTCAGCGAGAGAACCATAAATAAATTATTTACTCTGCTGCAATGTTTATAGGTTCTTTTAATGGAAAACAATGTATCCGCACTTTCTTTTAGTACAAGACAATAAAATATTGCTCATTTTCCATCTTTTACAAACTTTACCCCACTAATGCGTCATCACGGAAATTTCATCATTTTGTATTTCAAATAGATTTAATTGAATGTATATAATTTAAAAAAATATATCCTAAGTATTTATACTCACATGGAGCACAATCATCGGTGTTGATGATGCAGTCGCGTCCCTCGTATCCCTTGGCACAGACGCACTGGTAGGATCCGTTCATGTTTCTGCAGGTCGCCCCGTTTCTGCAGGGCGACGTCATGACGCACTCGTCAACGTCCTCGTCGCAGAGACGTCCGGTGTAGCCGACGGTGCAGGTGCATGCGAAATCGAGGAAATTCGACGAGGGTGAGCACTTCGCGCCGTGCAGACACTTGTTCGGCGAGCACGGATCCAATTTGTCCTCGCAGTTTCTTCCCGTGTGGGGAAGCTCGCAGACGCACTTGTAGTCGTTGACGAGGTCGATGCATGAGCCGCTGTTTTGGCACGGATTGTTCGCGCAATCGTCGATATTCGTTTCGCAATTCGTGCCCGTGTAACCGGCGAGACACTGGCAGCTGTAGTCGTTCAGATGATCGTTGCATATTCCACCGTGCTGGCAGGGATTCGAGCCGCACTCGTCTATGTCCACGTCGCATCGCTTGCCACCGTAGCCCGGTAGACAGTGGCATATAAATTGATTTACACCGTCCTCGCAGGTACCGCCGTTTATGCACGGGCTGCTCGAACACTCGTCAACGTCGCTCAGGCATCTCGCGTCGTAGTATCCTCTCGGGCATTCGCATCTGAATCCGTTGATAACGTCGATGCAGCGACCACCGTTAGCGCAAGGATTGCTCGCGCACTCGTTTATGTCGGTCTCGCAATGCTGTCCGGTGAAACCTGCCTCGCACTCGCAAGAGTACCTGAAGAGTAGAAAAAAAATGCGTTATGTAAGAAAAATGTACTAATTAACTCAATTCAACTTGGGGCTTTGACCTCAATTGCAATAGGAGGGCACACGGAAAACCAAAACAAAAAATAATAAATTATAACTCAATAAAATGCCTCGTACTCGCACGAGTACCTGAAGCGCAAAAAAAGAGCGTCATGTGACAAAAATGTATTCATTAATTAAAGTCAATTCGGTGCACATGGAAAACAAAAACATTATAAAAATAATAATAATCGCAAAAGAGATAATCGCAAAAACATGAGAAACAATTTTTCAAAATCAAATTGATTGACAAAGTTGTCGAGGCTTGATCGTTCAAGACAGGATGTGTTGGATGAACGAAAGAAAGTCTCACGTGATGTTTTTGTCGAGGAAAATTTAATTACAGAGGTTCCAAACCAGCGATCTGTTAAGCCAAAAAGAAGCACACGAATAAAAATAAAAAACACACGCACACAGATAACGAGAGTCCCGTTAATGAATTACGTACCATCCTAGACCGGGCATCCGATTGCTTCGCGAGGGGAGGAGACGCGCGCGATTGAAACAAGAAAAAGTGTAAGGGAGATTTTTCGATTAGTCATAGGGAGATTTTGTGAGAGATCCTGTCATTGCAGGATAGTTTTGGGAAAGAAAGAAAGAACTAAAAAATCACGGCCGGTAGTCGGAGTGATTTCAAACGACCCAGTTTCGTCTCTAGCATTCTAGTCCCCGACACGTCAAAATTGATTTTCATCGGGTCTCGAAATACAGGAAAGAAAATATGTTCGATATTATTTTTTTACGAAAAGGAAAAATTAGTAATAAAAATAATAACTCATTAACAAAAAAAAAACGTATTATCACATAAAAGAATATCGAAGTTGCTAACAGAATTAGAACCTAGGCCATCATTGATGATGAGAATAATGATAACAAAAAATTTGGATAAAATCTATACTAAAGAAATATTGCACATGGAAAAAATATCATACCCTTAAAAGAATATTTTTGACAAGAATTCAAAACTGGGCCGTCATCATCGATAACAATAATGGTAATCATATTTTTTGAACATGCAAAAAATAAAGAACATTTACCTGTTTATACCGTCGATGCATCTGGCCCCGTTTCTGCACGGATTGCTGTAGCACTCGTTGACGTTTATCTCGCAGTTCATTCCCGAAGTGCCCGATCGGCATATGCAATGATAGCCGTTAATGCGATCCTCGCACCGTCCACCGAACTGGCAAGGATTGCTCTCGCATTCGTCGATTTGCGTTTGGCACAGTCTGCCGGTGAATCCTGGGAAGCAGCTGCAGGTGAAGGAATTTTCGCCGTCTATGCATGTACCGCTGTGGCACGGATTCGATTGGCAATCGTTGATGTTGGTCTCGCACGAGGCGCCGGTGAATCCCGGTGGGCACTCGCACGTGTACTTGGCTATGGAATCCTGGCACGTGCCGCCGTTGCGACACGGCGATGAGGCGCAGTCGTCTATGTTTATCTGACAGTGGGAACCGGCGAATCCGTCGGCGCAGGTGCATTTGAACGAGTTTATCAGATCCGTGCATACACCGTTGTTCAGGCACGGATTCGCCGTGCACTCGTCGATGTCGATCTCGCATTGCGTACCCGTAAAACCTGGACAGAAAAGAATTCATTAGTCTTTACACATGAAACTTTTTTTAAATTAAAAAATATTCATTATTATTATAAGGTTGAAAATTATAGCAGAAAAAAAAAGTTTGTACATGTAAAAAATATTTTCTTTCACAAAGCTTCGAATTCTATGATTAAAATGCGACTCGTTGACCGAAGAGGAAAAAAATTGTAATATTCACTAGGAAATATTGTGGTCTGCGGTGGACGGGTAATGCTTAATTTTTAACCGTGTATCAATTTTACCTCCGTTCCGTTCGGTTCTAACGAAAAGTTATTAATGTATCCGAACATAATTACACTGTTCGCGGTACTGGGAGAAGAAAAAATCGCGCTTTTTGTCATAGGCAATTTGGTATGACCAATTGGTACGAAGGCTTCGAAATGAGATTCCTCATTACAAGCTCATCTGTCATCGCGTGAGTAATTAATTGTCTGTCCGGTGTGTAATCCCTCGGAAAGATCTTCATGCATGTATAATTACACTCGAGAATAGCACTCAGAATGACGACGAGTGTGCTCGATGAGACGTTGAAAAAAAAATAAAAATAAAAAATAAAAGAGTGATGGAAAAAAAAAAATTATGAAAAAATAAAATAAAAACAATCCTTTCGCTCTCCGTCTCGCTTCGATGGCTTTCCGATGTTCCTATCCTATTACGAAGTCGTCTGGCAGCTATTATCTGCGTTATACCCGAGGGGCACTTCTCGACTCGCATTAACCCACGCAGCCTATTTACTCCGAACAGAACATATGACAGAGAGTCTCAGTCGGGTGAGAGGGAAAGAGAGAATTTACCGAGTGTCTCGCGTGTGTGTGCATTCGCGCGCGCGGCCTTCTCGTTCTCTCTATCCTCTCTTCCTATACGTCCTCTCATGCATTTGCTCGTTCTCCTCGAGGACTCTCTTTTAGCGTCCAACGGGTGAAGAAACGAAGCCGCCGGAGCAGATTTACATACGAATACGTTTAGACGAGAGACGCAAAGGGGAATCTCGCTGGCTGGTTCGTGGCTAACGGCGTTGAATTATTAAACGCCCCGGTCTACCTCGAGGCGGGACCACCGAGTAAATTTTTCAACGATGACTTAACGCCCCATTGTCTTTTCCTTTCGACTTTCAGTGTAGCATTTTTGTACACGTTCAAAATCGGCAACGCGATTCGCTTGATCGAAAATATTTTAATGCTCGCAACGCCAAAGAAATAGTCGTTTTTCTTTTCAATTGTCAATTTTTATAGTTGGTTTTTATAGGAAATTTCTGAAGTCCCTTTTTTCAATTGGTTTTTATGGTCAACTTTTAGGAAAGTAAAGACGAATGGAAATGGATGTTTTAATCCTAAAATCTAAGACGAATGAACCGTCGAAAGAAAAAATGATCCAATTGTTTTTCACACGAGCACGTTGATAGAGCTAAGCAGCTTCCGCCTCGAGGCTCGCGCTGTCGACCGGCAGGAAAATAAAGCGGCAGCGAGATCCTTCGATACACCGAGATTTATCTCAGAGCGAACACGTAGATCGCGCATACACGCAGGGACAAAATTCAGCGGATCCTTACGCGGCAACGAAAGTCCCTCGAAATACAGAATAAATTCGACAAGGGAGTACAAAAAAAAAGGAAGCACTCGAAGGGATCGAGGAGAAGGGTTCGGCACGATCGGCGGGATCGAAAAAAAATCGAACGTGCCGCAGCGAATGTTTCGAAAAAGGCCCTCGAGCTTAAACCCATGAATCGTTTCTCAGTCCCACCGAATTTCCCCCCGCGAGTTGAGTTTACGATGCAACACGACCCAGATGCAATTTACGGTTCACCGGAATTCTCCGGCCGCGGCCTCCGTGTATACCGGACCACGAAATCCCTCGGGACGACGACAATTTTACGCACTACGCTTCATTTAAACGGCATAAAGCGCCGCGGAGAGGAATCGTCGCTCTCCTCGGTGGACCGCGCTGGAACTCGGTTTGTTCGAGTCACTCAACAGGCGGAGGTATTCGTAGCGTGTAAATAGTGTATACGAGAGTGGATATGTTGTTCATGGATATGTCGAGAAGAGAAATAAATCGTAGTTGTCCGGTCGACGTGGCCGAAACGGGACGCGAGACGCGAGACGATGAACGAGAAGAAAGAACTCTTGAGGTTTCGAAGATCGTCCATAGAAGTTCCTCCGCTGTCCCGCGGATCGCAGTCGAGGATACTTCACTTTCCATACAGCGCTCGCTCAGGACATACGCTCTTGTTCGGAGCTCCGTTTCTCCTCGCCTCGAGACACATACGTTCTTTTTTCTTCATTCGCTGGCCGATTGTTCATCAATCTTCCGAGCGACGCTCTCGTTCGCTTCGAGACCGAGCCCCGGTTAAACGTTTCTCCAAACTATTAAAAAAATTAGCGTTTCTTTTTTTCATTCAATTTTTATCAAGGTTGGATGATCGATGAGTTGGATAAGCACTTTTTTCTTACCTTTTTTTTATGATTTATCTACTCCGAGCTAACAGTACATTTTTATTTGTGATATTTGTTGTTATTGTTTCGAAACTTTGTTTTTTTTATATATTTTTTTTAAACCGGGATTTTAGGATTATTCGGGATGGACTTTGGGATCCCTGAATTGGAAAGTTTTTTATTTTTGTCGTAAAGACACTTTGTATTCGGCTACGAGACCACATCCGGGCATTGAATTAATTGAGTTAATTGGTGAGTCTCTTCCGCGCCGGAATCGAGACTTCCGGTTCGGGACCGAAGCGACTGCTTGTACCGCGTCCATGTTCACCTAAATAATGTAACTCTCGATTGTCCGGGTCCGTGCGAATTTTTCAGTACGCTTTTCATGGTAATAATTACACACTGCGTTTTGTTGCATCCTCGCGGGAGTTATTAAGACCCGTTCAAATGGAACTTCCGGTCGAACAATGTGCACTTCCTAATGATCCTCATTCACGGAATCAAGACCGGCTGTGCAGTTATTTTTCAAAAGATTCTCAAATAAAGTACATTACATCGACACTCGGAAAGAAACAAAAATATATGAATTACAATTTATGGTTACCGACCGACTTCTTTTTCACATCGCTTCGAGTCTGCACGAAATTTAGACTTCCTCACGATCCATTTTTTGCCAGCACCACCGTAAGGCTAACAATTAAAAAAATCATTGAGTGCTAAAGAAAAAAAAATTCCTTCCGCGACTTTCTATTTTTTTTTGTGTTTCAAGTTCCCTTCGAGTCTGTCATTAGCGAGTCTCTCGCTAACGAACAAACTCCCGCCGCATATTGTCCTCTTCGATCGCGACTGCCGCAACACGCTCTCGAATCCGGCTAAGGATGCAGGTAACTTCGGTAGTACAAGTCTGGTAAAGTCTCGTTAGTGTAAGTGCGGCGAGAATATAAAGCCAGGTTGCAGCGGGAGCTCTCGATGGGGCGGAAGAGTTGCCGCATCCGCCCTTGCGCCCTTGCGCACTCGAACGCTCAACAGGTAGGCGAAGAGAAGCGTCTCGAGTAACTCTCGTTATTGCGAGAGGAATTCTCGACGAAATCGTTCGGACGATGTTCCGCTATCGGGCAGAACTATCGAGCGCGATATTGTTTCGGATGTTACCGACGAAACAACAATCGGAGAACTGTATTAGAACGGAAGCTCGCTACGTCGAATCCCGATGGACTTTAGCAACGACGGAGAGCCGTCGTTGCATTCCGTGCACTTTACCGCTCGGCGGAACGAACCGCGGCTCTTTCGCACACTCCCACGTTGAGAGGATTCAACGATCGATGCTGCGAGCCGGACTCTATCCGAGCTCTCCCGTGTTCGGATAATTGTAATCTATTGCCGGTGTAGGTTCGTCGTTTCCTCGCGCTCCCCTCTCGCCCGCGACGGCCTCTTCGGCCGGGACGCCAACACGCTTTGATAAAGTGTTGCCGAGCGTCTGCAACGCTCGAATATATCGCGACTCGCCGCCGTACGAAGTTTGCTCCCCAAGAGAAAAATATATTTAATTCTAGACGGTGTTTAATACCCGGGGTGAAATCCGCGAGTCGTCGAATCTCGGGGGATCGCAACGGCGAGGTAATGCAATAAAAATTGAAATATGACGAAATTCATGGTGGAAAGTTCGAAGTGTCGACGGTAAAAAAAAAAAATGTTTCCGAAATGCAATTTACCGGTTAGAGGTTTTTATGCGAAAAGTAGTGTATTAAATTTTACGTGGAATTGTCATGAAAGATTAACGTATTCAAAGCAGTTTTTACATACAAACTTCTAGTCCGGTTGGATTTACAATTTTTTTTAGTTTTGTTTTCTCGATGGTGGCGAAGAAAAGTCAAACCGGGGAATTTTTGTTTCGCACAGGGTTAAATATTTCATAATTTTTTCATTCAATTTAACGACTTAATCTGAGGAGAAGTCCAATCGTCGGACACGATCTCAGCAGCTGACGAGTCTCGCGATATCTCCTTTCAATTTTCTCTTCTCTCGAGTTACAAATCGATCGTTTTGTATCGATCGCGGTGGATCCTGTAACGAGTTACTTTGCTCGAGTTCCCGACGTACCGATAATACGACTGGCTCCAGGTGGTAAATCACTCCGAGGGGAAGTATAGTGTAACAATTACCGTGAATGCGGTCGCGGACCCCTTTGATAATTCTACGTGAGGCTTCACGGCTCATAGTTGATCATATATATATATATCTATATAAGCTATTAAATCCGAACGTGAAACGCGCAACGTGTGTCCGCTAAATTGGGTATCAAATAGAACAATAAGAATAAGATGATCGATGCGAGCGAAATTCAAGGGAATTCTGCCAATCGTTTATTTCCCTCGCGCATCTCTGTGCGCGTTGAAGTATGCAACGGGGTTTGGCCGCGGTAAGTATAAAAATTTCCGTAAATGCTAAACCTGGTGCGAATAGATGGAGCGAGGGGCAAGTCGAGCCGGTGGATCGTAAAAGCGCGAGAGAAACGAGTTTCACAGAGAGCGTTTGTATTCCATTTTAGACCGCTGATGGAAAGACCCGTTTCGTCCTATTCTCGCTCTCGCAAATGTTTTACTAACCACTGCGGAAAGTGGGCAGAAGATAAACTCACACATAGATATGAGTAAGAAATACGAACATTTTATATTTAAAAAAAATGAAATAAACATAAAATAAAAATGGAATATTGCTGCCGAGTCGAAGTGGAGACATGTATATATTTTGATTTTTTAAATTATCTATCTCCATAGATATTAAGTTCATGAGCCTATCTATATATTCTACGAAGAGGGGTTGGAGCTGGAGCAGATATCGAGACTCGCTTGAAACACGATCGATCAACTCGCGGTGCGATCGATCACGAGGGCGGTTCTCGCGAGCTCCGGGACTTTTCATCGCGGTAGCCAATTAATCCTCTCGTAATTGAGTCTCGTGATCTCAGTGCTGTACGTCCCGAGCCGAGAAGACGCCTCGAGGAACGGGACAGGCCGGAGAACGATTTTGCCTTCCCTGATGTGTTTTTTTTTCTCTTTTAATTTCAATTAGCCGACGAGAGCCGAGGAGGGCGAAAAGGAGGAAGGAAGAGCCGTGCGTTTGGCCGCGGAACGACAGGATCGAACGCGGCCAATCCCACATCGGACTTATATGCAAATGTCGACTCCGCCGCAGTGCTCTTTCTCGTCCGGACTAATTACGGGCTTGTCGTGTCTTTCCATTGCGGGTCGCACTTCTCCAAAGATTTTTCACGCCGATGGAATCCTACGCACTCCGAAGAGTGCCGAGCAAAATACTTCCAGTTACATTACTCACTCGTTCGAGACCCATTCGAGTCCCGATCGAGCGATTCATACGCGATTTATATTTGTCGCGATATAAATTTATTCGAGCGATTGCGGCGCGCGCGGTGGCGTTTGATAAAAAAAAGGGGCAGTCAGCGTTTCAAGGAAGCTCCGGAGAAACCGCATCCAGAATGCAATTAACGTCCGATCGGAGCGTCGTTATCGAACTCGATGAGACGCAATCTAAGGAGCGAGAGTTCGGAAGCGGCAAATAGAGAAACGTTACGGGGAATGCGACTCCGTAGACTTGTCAGAGTCACCATTCCTGTTTGTTCTGAACGCGTCCTTCTAAGGTTTTTTTTTAAAAGCTCTTCTGCCGGAAACGGGATTTTTTTATACCACTTAAAGATTTCCGTGCGGCGAGACTTGTTTCGAAAAAACAAATAAATCGCTAACTTTGATACTCCGGTCTCGAATATTCCGGAGTCTTTAATAAGATTTTATTTTTTAGACTTTTCGTTCGAACATGCAAGCTACGTGTTAAAAGAGATTTGTCCATCTCACAAACCTTCCATGTCAGGACGTCAATTTTTCGTTGTAAATTTTGAATTTTTATTCGGTTAACCAGCACATCAATCAATTCATAGTTAATTAAGTTTGTGATAAGCCAAAGTTGTAAAATGAAGAATAAATATGGTAGAACTGTGTGAGAAAGTAAGAGAAAGAGTGAAAAAGAAATCTAAGTCATCACGGAGTACATTTTTTGATTAAATACAGCGCTATTGCCGAACATGATTTTTCTTCGCCATCTTGTTCGAGTTCCGCTGCTCCCGCCTATCCAGTAAATATTTCCCACATCGAAATAAAATAAAAATTAAAGAATTGAATCAATTGCATAATTCGATCCAGGGATCCGATGCGAGGTTTGGCTCGCACGGCTACGCTCAGTGGGCTCTGAACATATGAAAAGAGAAAGAATTTGCAGGCAACACTTCCACCGCTGAGGTATCGTGCTTCCACATAGCGTAGGTATGAGAGCGTTATCCTTTCGCCCGCTAATCACACGGCGTGGCACATACGCGCCGATTTATACACCCCGTTCGCTCGAGGGGGACAGAAAACGTGCGGGCGCCACACCCAGGTCACAGGAACGAGTGTGTTGCACACACCGTTGGAAACTTCGCCCGCAGACGAGAGTTTTAACGTCTCCCGAGAAAGAAAGAGTTCCAGACACACACTCATGGAATCTAAAGTTTATGTACAAGACAGAGCACGGGAACTCTCGATACGTTATCGCGAAAGATCCTCTAGTCAGGCGCAGCTGCCGTTGCATGCTGTGACTGCTGGCGCTTCGTCTTGTATACCTCAGGCTCGAGAGATCCTTCGGTGCGCTCGTTCCCATTACATTCATCTACGATAATATATATATATATATATAGATGTATCCCAGGACAATCCTCGTATGTGCACGGCGCACCAACCTTCCAATTCCCACCCGGCGATACGATTAATCTTTCACTCTGCAATTTAATTTACTTCGTTTAATGATTTTTCATTCAAGCTTTTTTTCCGTAAAATTCCATTCGGAATTACA
The DNA here is from genome assembly GCA_963978505.1 of Listrodromus nycthemerus. Taxonomy (NCBI): domain Eukaryota; kingdom Metazoa; phylum Arthropoda; class Insecta; order Hymenoptera; family Ichneumonidae; genus Listrodromus; species Listrodromus nycthemerus. The sequence goes on along the minus strand of OZ021681.1, from coordinate 10,811,447 downwards.
CCAATGACACATTTGTTGGTTCGTTGAGCTATGCTGTAACTAGTTTTGACTCTTATCAGAGTTGGATGAATTTAATTGCTTGATGTTTATTTCAGTTTTTATAATTTTTTCAGGGTTTTCGATTCCTATGATTTTTTAGATGTCAATTTAAATGGAAAATATTTTTTTAAATAAGAGTTAATTAGCCGAGTTATATTAAATCATTTTAGTTAATATATACAAAAAAAATCACGAAATATAGATTAATCCGTCGAGTAATTCGATTCCGCTTTTAGAGCTTTGTCGTCAAATATAGATCAACCTCACTATATTCTCCTTACAGGTTCAATCACCGTAGACTATCTTCATCGATCAATCATAATTTTTCAATCAACTCTCTAATCAGCCACACTCTGATCGTTGAGATTTCATTTTCAGGAGCGAACGATCTATTTATTATGTTTATTGGTCGATCATGAAACTTTTTTGCCTCGTAAATCAGTCGTTTATTTTTCATGTAACACGCCTCCGTGTGTTAAAAAGTGGAAGAGGCGAGAGACTGTTGGACCGGTCTCCGCGGCTGGTAGCGAAGATCCGCGGTCCTGTCGCGTCGCCAGAGACTTTTAATGAATATTATTCACGCACGCGATCGCGCACTTACGCGACGATAGCTTCCGATCGTTGAAGCCTCCTCGCGGGAGAAGCCACCGAAGGGATCTTAAGGATCTTTCATTGCCCACCCGCCTGCGCTAACCGCGGATACATATTCACCGCATATCTCTTCGTTGCATCGTTAGGGAACACCTTTATTCTTCTTATTAACATTATTTCTTCCACACGATCCGTTCCATCCCTCCTAGGATATTCGTGACTTTCTTATTGTACGGCGGTGAGAGATAAAGAGAAGAAAGAGAAGAACAAGTAAAAAATTCTCTTCGCAACCTCAATATTTCATTCCAAGATCGCAATTTTATTGCAATTCATTAGTTCTATGGATACAAAAATGCATTTGGCCTAAGCGGACGATTAATCAATTTGTGATTAAAATTGTATCACCCGAATGATGTAAAGATGTTCTACCTATCAACTTAAGTGTCTTCTACTTTTTTTCCTCCATCAAAAAAAAAAAAATTTTTTTTTTAAACGATCAATCATAGAAATGATCGAAAGTTTTCTTGTTGATGCGATTTTTTACCGATCGATGCTCGCACTGGATCAAAGCTAGAAGATATTCACGCAAATCTTTGGTTGCCACGGAAAAGGTTTTCGTTAAGAATTTTCGGTTAATTACATTATCCAGAATATTTTTGGGGACTCTTCGGGATGCTGGTAAAAAAATTGAATGCATAAAAAAATGTTGACTTGTACGCTCGAAGTTATGTTTGAACTTCGGGACATAATTTACCGCGACGCTCGAGGGTAATGTGCACGTATATCTTGGTCCAGGATTACGAAGACAACGGGTTCTCGAAAGTGTCGAAGATTAACGGCGCGCTGATACCCGGTAAACTTCTATCTCTCGTCGCACCCAGGGTAATCGTTATGGGCGTGGCGAGCAAAAAGCTTAGCTCGTGTTGCCGGCAACACTTTACTGCAATCTCCCACGCGACGCGATTCCCTCCCCCTGTCGTGAGATGCATTACGGCTCGTGAGGGGATTTACCGATATCGCGGTATCGAGCCACAGGAGATGAAGAAAGAAAGGAAATCGAAGACGCGGACAAAAACAAGCTCGGTGAAAACGTTGACAGCTCTCAGCGAGATCTCTTCCGATATCTTTCACCTCATTCGTGATGGATGTTGCGCGGCTTACTCGACTAAGACGATGCAAAAAGAGCACCAATTTAGATTCACGCTTTTCGTGTTGTAAGGATTGTCTTTCAAAAATGTTAAGTGTCCATTCATTGGATAGTACGATTATCATTTTTTTTATTATCATATGAAGGAATTTCACTAAAGGAGCTGAAATGAAAATAAGCACACTACTCTACAATTTTTAAAAATAAGTTGACTCGAGAATTTATGATAATATAGGAAATAAGGAGCTCCGATGTGGATCAATGAGAAAACTACAATTTTTACTGAACTCATGTCAGTTAAATTCAACACAAGTCTCAATTAAAATTTACTAAGATATAAAAAATTCGGCTTCGATTTGGTCGCCACTCCTCTCGTTCGAGATAAATCTCGGTTGTCGCTCGATTGCGCCGAGCCACGGCGATCTCGCAAGTGGAGCAGCGAATGCAAATTTCTTGTATACATAGCTGAGTATCCGGCAGTGGAGCGCGATCGGGACGACATAGGCGCACTGTACTTTGTGCGGCGGTCTAAAGACCTGAGAACGTGGTACGAGCTACGTTCTCTTTGCCGCTGTGGAGTATCTCGGACGCGGTCTTGCACGCTGGTACGTACAAAGAACGAAGAGGAGGAAAGTGAGTGCGATCGGACAGCGGAGCGAAGGAGAGAAGAGAACGTGGGTGTGGTCCAGAGGAGGCATCGCACAACAGCGTCGGAAGAACGAACGGTCCCCGCATCTCTCTCGATGCATCGCCCGCCGATGCAACTGCAACCGCGGAGAGGCCGCGGACTCGCAACGAGATGCAGTTTGCTGAACTCGGCTCCCTCTCCCTCGCATCCTCATCCTCATGGACTTCGTAACCTGTATCCGAGCGAGCCCGGGGCGTGCTGCGCCTCACTTTGCGCATGATTCCTTAAAGAGAGGACGACGACGGAGAAGACGACGGCGACGACTCGGACGGCCCTTCCTGGAGTAACGGTCCGGGCCGGCTGTTGCTTCTGGTACCGTAGCGAGTTTCTGGGGGAGATCGAAGAGAAAAGCCCGGAGATCTAATGGAGCCGATTGGTACCCACGTGCAAGGTTCTACAGCGGATGGAATGGAGCGATCGGACAACAGAGGACTTTTCCTAATCGACGGAACTTTAAGAAAAATGTTGGCGCTGAAGATTTGTTTTGTACTTTTTTTTTTTAATACGGAGTCAAAGACATTGCGGAAAAGTCATCGAAGGGTAAAAACGAAATTTGTAGAAATTACAAATCTATCGATTAAGGATATTTTTATATTTTTCTCGGTCGTCTGCGACGTGTACAAATCGCGTGTATCTCAAGCTTGATTGATAAAAAATTCAAAAATATCCCGGACTGGAATTCAACAAAACGGCTCAATTATTTTTTTAAATAAAAAAATGATTTGACTTTAAACAATTTTTCAATTTTAATATCTCATTGAAAGTTAATCGGTATCTTCTTTCCAATTGAAGTTTTCTCGATATTTAAAAAATTATTATTATTTCGATCGACCCATTATTTTTTTCAACGCGCACTACATGTAACACATCCGACTGCGGTGTTTCTTTGCTTCATCGTGGTAACCTATGCGGTATCGAGGCTTTGTAGCGACTGGTGCCCGAAGAAAAGGCCAAGCAGCAGTTATCGGCATACTCCTATTCCTTTCCGATCGCCCAGTTTTCATACCCTTATTGCCACAGGGTGGCCAATCATTGTTACCGCCGACGCGATTCTCTCGATGACTTAGCGCTGAGTTAGTTGGGTCAGTTGTTTAAATGCCAACGGCGGCATTACGAGTGCTGGCTTCTTATCCGTAGACACACACTGAAACTCGGAGGCTGTGGCTAGAGGCGTCAGACCTATCGATCGATAGATCGATAATGCGCACTCTCAGCTGGAATCGCCTTCTCAAACAAACTCTCTCAAGATCCTTTCGATAATAATCATAGATAAAAAGGCTATCCATTTTTTAAAAATGTTTATCAAAACGAAAGGCAACGCTTTTTAAATACAAATTAAAATGACGATAATAATAATATAATGAAATAATCAATTTATTATTATTATTATTATTATTATTATTATTATTAAAAGTTTATGTTTTATCTTCCTCCACAGATCTCAGAAAATATATCGCTGCTGTTCAATCGAATCATTCGTCGACGACAAATGGAAAAAAAATAACGAAACGTCCGATGCTTCGACGTTAATCCAATTAAATCGAAAGTTTAATCAACACACAAGCTGCCACTGCGCTCTGTGACAGGCGTCGCCGTCGAGCACTCGGCGCCCGACTGACATCGAATTCTCTGCGGTAATAATTGGCCGCTTCTCTCGGATTCTCTCTCGCCGCCGATCCTATCGGCAAATCAAATATACAGCCTTCGCTTTCGGCATTCTCATTTATTTTTGTTGTCCTTTATCTATAGGTCGATTTCGTATCTCGGCAGCAGAAGGGCTACGCGTTTCTCGAGCGATCTTCACTGTGGGTCTTCTGTGACTGAGATGGATGTTTCATGGTGGATGTGTCGATCGTTACCCGCACGGACTTTTCCCGTACGACGTGTCGTTAGTCCTGTCGTTTGTGGAACGCGGCGGCTCAATTAAAAATTATAAAAGATACTACGAGACTCAGCGAGACGGGAGCAGTTTACGAGGCACGGAACTATGTTATTGGTTCTCGTTATGGAAATTAATTAGTCTATCGTCTTTCTGACCTTGTCGTTGAGTCGATTACACCGCCGATAGGAACTAGGTTGACTGAATTTTTTTTTTTCAACTCACCTGTAACAGATAATAAATAATGGTCATGGTTAGAAATGAAAATTGAATCATGTCTGGTAATATATAAATATCGGTTGGTATAAAACATAAAAAAATTTAGGAAAAAAAAGGAAATAACGGATCTGCGAGAAATTCGAGCAGGAAGTTTTCTGCTTCAAAACTCCGCCGAGCCAAGGGAAATAGTTTAATCCGGAGCAAGACGATAAAATTTCCACGATTGATCAGATTGACGTTAAGATGAACCAGTCAAGCTACAGAAAAAGTCGAAACCCATAAAAAGGATAAAATAAGGAACTCGATATGAATCTAATCCACGCGAAGTACGAAGTTAAAGACTAAAAAAAAAAAATTCTTCCAAGCCTCAGCAACTACAGAAAATCTTGAAGGCTGGAATTACGGACCAGTGTCTAAATTTACTGAACGACGAGCGCAGTGGAGAAGCGAGGTAGAAAATCCTTAAGAGATAAAATAAGAAAGTCAATATAAATCTAATCCACGCGTGATTTATAAAAAAAAAAATTCCTCTACGAGGAAGCAAAAACACAGGAAAAGAAAAATCCGTTCCAAGGCTCGGCAGCTCTAGAAAATCGCGGGGAGAGGCATATCGGGTCAGAGTGTGGATTTACCGGGCGTGTTCGCCCGTCCATTCTCGACCTTCGGCCTCATCTCTTCTCCTGGGCTTTTTGCTTCTTGTTCTTCATCGTCGTTTTCCTCGCCTCGTGTACAGCACTGCCGGGCGTCGGGCCGTTGTGTACCGCTATTCGTTCGTTTCGTACACGTTCGCGAGGCTCGTTGCGGCAGTTCCTTGGTCTCGGATGAAAAGCACAACCGAGGGCCGCGAGTGGGAAAGAGACGAGCGCGAAATGGCATTGGTAGCCTACATACCACGACAGGCAAAGGCGCTCCCGAGCGAACTCGAATGGATTATCGTGCCATCATTCCCTAGTTGGTGTATATACATGTATAGCATCACCTCTACCGGTCGCGGAGGTTGATACAGCTCGCGGCTGCATCCTCTCTCGTAACGAGAGTCCACCGCACTGGGAGTCTCCGGCAGTCATGCACCCACTAGCAAAGATAAAACGATCGGTCGCTCTTTCTCTTTGGCTTGGAAAATTAAAAAATTTCCAGTAATTTTTTTTTTTCCAATAATTTACTTGGGTTCGCAGATAATGTAGGTTTTCCAAGTTATCACTATCGTAATTAGTATTTCGACTAATTCAGTAAAATTCAATGGAAAAAGTATTGTGGAGTAATCATCAACGTTTCAATAAAAAAAAACAGCAAAAGTTTACGTATCTCGTGCCGTAAGATTTTTTTTTTTCATCAAATAGTATTTATTGCCTTTAAAAAATTATAAGAAAAAATGCAATAGGTAGATTGATGGTTGCAATAAATGTTTTCATCACCTAGATAGTCTGTTTGTGTTGACCTTTTTCCTCATTTGAATTTTTATTTTAAATACGTATAGTATTTCATATTTTTAGTGTATCCGACTATTTCGCCCAGCTCTCTCTTTAGTTTCACGTTTGTCAACGTGATTATTTAATTATTTTTTTCCGTCACCTGTGGAGTTAATTTGTCTATCGATAAATCCAATTTTATAATCATCGGTCGATCTCGTGTGTAACAAATCTTGGAGTACGTTGCTCTCGAGTGCGGAATGAGCATGCGTTTACGTTTCGCTAACATCGCGGGAAGAACTGTCGGAATAAAATGCGTACAAGCACGAGTCGAGCTCATTCCTCGCAGTCTACTCGACGATCTTTTTGAATGGTGATTATCGTTCCCGCCGATACACGACGAGACATATAAATTACAATCGCTCCAAGAGTAAAGAGAACCGGAGAGTCTCCCTTCGCCTCTCTCGTCTCTCGCGAGGCAATTTCTCGCGTCTCAGGCGCTCTTCTTCGTTCTCCGCAAGAGTATTTGGTTTTCCGTGCTGCCGCGCCGTAGAAGGGCGAGGATGGACGATCCTGTGGATTCAGGAGTCGAACGTACACACGTATGTATCGTGTCGCTCCCACAGCTTCTCGCCTTCCGTGAACTTGTCTCGATGCCACAGATGGTGCAGGTGTTTCGCTTCACTCGCTCCAGTGCCGGATAACGTTCGGCTTAACCCGGCAGCGAGAGAGCTCGTGCATAACGCAACCGCATAACCGCCACGTACTACGCAATAATTTTTTTTTCTCTCCTGGCAGGCCGCTCGAGAGGAAAGCGACTTGCAAAAAAAAGGCGACTGCGTGTATAATCTCACGAGTGATTATTTCTTTTCTTCTCTTCGGGCGACCATCAGGCGCAGAGCCCGGTTCCGCAACTTGTTCGGTTCTCGTATCGGAGGTCTCGGAGTTTTGGATAATTTTGGGGGCTTGAAAAAAATTTCAGATACGATATTAAAATTAAAAAGGTATGATTGTCGCGAATTTTTCTACCTGAATCTTTAGAGTTTGCATTAAAAGTATAAAGGTAACTGTGCAAAGACGGCCGGCACGATAATCACGTGAAATATTATAACCAATTCGTACATTGAGTGCAGTCGCTTTGCAGTTTTTTCTCCGCTTGGGGCGCACGCGCTAGTTGCAAGTTGCTCGAAGGAGAATCATTAGAAACTCACGGGAGAAAAACGTGAGGATGCTGTGTAAACACGAATTAGGGATAACGACAGGAGTACGAGAGGGAGAATAAAAGAGTTATGCTGAATGGTATGCAGTAGGCTCGGAAGCGCTAGACAGCGATATATCCGAGCATTAACGTCGTTAACCCGAGAGCAAAGTTGTAATAATGGCTTCTCCCGCGTCTTTTCTCGATAATTACACTAGCGCCATCTCCAGTGCACTCGCCTTAGATTTTTGTACTCCTCGTCACCGTCCTCGCAAAGTTCCGTTTTTTCCTCCGCCAGAAAAGTTCCCGGCTCGTTCCTCCCGCCTTTCGATCACACGGATGGTCCGAGCTCTGACCTCCCCAAATTCGGATCCGTTAAATTACACACCTTGCCGTATATGCACGTTCGCGGACGGTAATTGTAACCTTTCATGGGCTACCCCGCGATGCGTTCGCGAAATTCTCGCGGAAATCGCCGAATTATTTTTTTGTTTTCTTCTTTGAGGCAGGTTTCGAAGTTGCCTTAAGAAGGAGACTGCACTTTTGGGTACGCTGCAATGTCAATGAAGCGTAAATGCGAGCGCCGTCAATGCAGGAAAATATGATCAATGAATATTTAAGGATAAACGGATATTTAAATTAACTTTTAGTTTTTAAGCCATCGACAAAAAATCAACGAATGTCGATCGCATGCGCCTATGACTGGAAGCATTCATTTTTGCACTCTTAGGAGAAACTAAATGAGAATTTCGAAAATCCTTTTTTTTCCACAATTTGACATACTTTATTTATTCCTTAGCGATTTCGAGCTTTATTGAAGTATATAATAGAAATTACTGAATGAAGTATCGCGACATTTTTTTTTATTCTCTTGTAAACTGTAAGTTAATGCATTAATTTTAGATTCTTTTAATTTTTTTCCATGCCGGTCGATCCTTTATACAATTTTATGCTTTCAAGATTTCAAGTGAAATTATATTCACGGAATGGAAATTTATGCTTCCGTTTTGCGTTTTCATGCTTCCAGGGATTTCAAAGAAATAACTAAAATATCATCCTTTACAATAAGAATTATATTCCTAAAATAGGATTTTTACTCGATCGTCAAATCTTTTTATGTTTCCTTCCTACCGACGCTATCGCATCTGGAGTGTATTCATATATCTACATATATATAGGATGTAGAGAATGTCGTCTTTCAACGAGAGCCAAAGAAAATTTGCAGTAATGTTTTTTTGATTTTTTAAAGTGCGATTTTGAGAATAAGGAGGGAATAATCTTCGGGTCTCGTCGTTAAAATCCTTTACGACGAGTGCAGAGAGAAAAGCGGAATTTTACATGGTTCAGGCAAGAGCCCGATGAGATAATGGAACACGAAAAGAGAAGGCAAAACGGCGTCAGAAATGCAGAAGATGAGGACGCTTTTTTTGCGTGGCAGTTAAACGCCCCGACGCTTCTTCTTCATCTTCCCAAACGCCTCTTCTATCTTTATTTCTCCATCGTATTTTACCCAGCTACTTCGCAAAGAGGATTTCTCTTTCTCCATTAAAACTTATCGCGGGTAAAAGTGCCCGGGAAGTCTCTTCCACCCTCTCGCACAGCTAAGTAGTGTCGTCGTCCTTTTATCGTCCCTTCAACGCCAGTCACTCTTCGACCGAGCCGATCGCTGGCACTTTCTGCCCGCACTTTGCGTCGATGCAATTCCAGGAAATTCCACGAAACCTTTCATTGAATTAGCGAAAGAATTTAATTGGCTTCTATAAATCGTTATCTAATAAACCTATTTTCTAGACTCGCATAGTCAATTATCTTCCACCATACATTTAATGAAGTCAACCGACCAACCCTATGACAGTCAGAGAAAAATGTCTACGGTATTCAAATGAGAAAAACATCAAATTAATTTTTCCATTGGTCGATTTTTTCTGCACGAACATGATGGAATTTCGTGGTTTGGAAGTCAACAAATAGCTTTCTTTCCAAAAACCTCTAACTGGGTTCACTAATTCTACGGACCTCTTGGAACCATAACCCTTAAAAAATCGTTTACGAAATTTAATTTTCAACTTTAAATTTGCCGGTCCCGATTATTTCAAATTTTAATTCGCAACAAGGCAGGCAAATTTAAAAATTCACCGACGGACCTCACTAGGAAACATTTTAGACGATACGGAAAAATTGAAAAAAAAATCAGCTTCTGTATCCGTTTCCAGAAGAAACCTTCTCGAAATAAAACCATGAAAAATAGAAATTCACGTCCGAACTCCCGTAAGCGAGTAACGAAGAGCTCAATGAAGACGGTGAGGTGTCCGGGAGAGCAAACTGTAGACCTAACGAACGTGCAGGACTACGGCAGAAGCTGCGCTGATAGGCCCGTGTCGAGGGCAAAAAGAGAAGCGAGGAAGTAACCGCCCGTTGTGTATTACTGTATACACGTCCACGTAGAAGTTTCCAGCGACGACCCGACCTGACCCGGTGCGGAGCACGCGCGCCGGCTCGGAGGCGGTGTGGTTATACACCTAATGCCACACCGTATACACGGCTTTTCTTCGCGCATCCCTCGGCTCTCTTTCGCTGTTTCTCTTCCTCGCCAAAACCAATCAAGCGCGGTTCGGAATGTGGCGTGGCCGAGGCGAGGTCTTCTTCTCCCTCGGCCTCCGCGTCCGTCTCATCCTATTTTCTATCTCTTCAGCTTCGTCTATAATTTTTTTTTTTTAAGGTCTACGACGACGGTCAAGACTGGAGTCGCGACTTGCATAGAGTTGCGCTGTACACTACTCGCGGAAGAATCATCTCTCCTCTTCATCATATCCTCCGCTACTTCTCACCTAACTAGTAGCGCATTACGCACGAGTGACTGTGAGTGTTTCGTGCGTGTGCGTGCATGTGTGCCGTCGCTGCCTCGGTCGTCCAGATGGAAACCTTTCAGCTGTAAGTGTCGAAGCTCCAAGCTGGGAGATAATGAAGAAGATGCGATGATTATTATTATTCCGAGGGTTTTCGAAGCAAACGGTAAAAAAAGGTTGGACATTGGACAAACATTTCTCGATCACGAGCATCCTCAATTCATTTTCTCATCAATTCTGCATTGTTTTTCGGGACAATTAATTTTTTATTCACCCCAAACCATTTTTTCATGTAAATTATGCAATACTTTCAGTTAAAAATATCGTTGATTTAAAATGAAATCGATGCTGCCGACGTTTCAGTTAATTGCTTCTTGGTTTAAACTGTATTTTTGGCTTACCGGTCGATCATTAATTTTATAATCTTTGCGAAAAAATTGTAAGATAAAATCTCAGACCATTCCCAATCGCTCGACCTTATTCAAGGTTCAACTCTGTATCGATCCATTGTAATGATGAATGTTCGAAAAATCTTTATGATTCTTAATCATTCAGAAATTGTGGCGCATAAAATAAAATGCATCATCGAGCACGAGCTCCTTCCCGATAAAATTTTTTTTTATCGTTCAATTATTACGCTAATAACAATATTTACGAAAATTACATTTTCTCTTTTCGATACAAACAGCAAAAAAAAAAAAAAACAAAAAATCTTGATTAAGATTTCTAATTTTTTTTTTTCTTTCAGCAACCAATCGTGACTGTAAAGCATTCGCGCGCGAGCACGATATCGCCACGAAGCTTGTGATAAAATTTGGTTACCGAGCAGATTAAGTGTGTAAGGAACCAAAAAAAAATTAAAAATAATTCTGGGCGTTACAACACACACGTCGGCCTGGTGGTACGATAAATTCTCCGTTACAGCTCAGCTCCGTGGCATCGACCCCTCTCGCTTCGGGCATCGAGGACTCGCCTCCTCGTGCCCGCTTGGCCCTTCCTTATTAAGTATACACGGAGACGAGTGCGAATGCAATTTACGAAAGGGCGAACGTTGCTCGCGGAAGGCCGCGGGAATCGTTCGACGTTAAAATAAAGGATAACCGAGGACGAAGGGAAAAAACCGAGCGCACGAAAGAAGGGAAAAAAGGGAAAGAGAGATTCGACTCGAGATGCGCTACGTGCTCAGTAAATTTCCTGCAGGGACAGCAGCCGGCACGGGAAAAACAGAAGTGTCTTTTGCGCGAAATACCGGTTCGCCCCATGATTGTATTGGACAGCTGGGGGGAGTGAGACAGTGGGGCAAAATGGGACGGCGGAGTTCAATTCAACAATAAGACAAAAAGTTTTAAATAATTTTTGGATGACTGCGGTAGTGGTACGTGGTGTAACATGGGTTTGCATATATGGAGGTAAAATTAGGACAAAATGGGGAAACCAAGAATTATTCTAGAATTTGCCGCTGCTGTATCGTTTTGCCCCGTTTTCCCCGTGCAAAATTGGTGGACGCAAAAAGTAAAAAAAGTAAAAGAAAAGAGTCAGCTTCTAGAGAAAGACGGAACGTGCTGGAAGGTATTGGCCAAGATGCAAAGGAGAGAAGAAGGAGGCAATTAAATAATTGGCTCATTAACGGGCGGTGCGTTTTACGATTCTCGGCCCGAAGTCATCGGAGCCGAATCGTCAGATAACGTGTAACGGGTCGCCGTGACCGGTGAGTTTCGCCGAGTCTCCCGCACGTGGAGAAAAAAGTTGCCAAGAAATGGGGAACAGGGAGAGCGGAACAGCAAAAGTATCTGCCGAGAGGCTCGAGGAGAAACGAGGAGTTCCTCGCGTTTCCTCGCGAAATCGCGAGTATCTCGGGGCGTCAATTAGTCAGGCGGCATCTAGAACGATAAATCTTTTTCTCCGGAAGGCAAAGAAAGAGAAATGGAGAGGGCACGAGCGAATTTACGATCGGTTCTCCGCTCTTCGACCGGTCAACGCGAAGACGACTCTTTCTTGCTATTCGGGCCGCTGTCGATCGCGGGCTACCGATTCGATCACGGGCCAATGAAAGAGAAGTCAGATCGATTCGGCGAGAGGATACGTGTGCCTCGACGCCACGGATATGGGGATTCGATGAATAAAGTTAAGTCGCAGGAGATTTATCGGACAGTAGGAAGTCAAATCAACTCCCAGTACTGAATCGCAATTGAGTGAATTAACTTTTTTTCGACACTTTCTTTTTTGTCAATCGTGCCGCATTGTTTCATATGCGGAACGAATTTATTTTGGCCGAACAAGTTTTTTTTAGAATAAAATGTAGAGACACAAATTTTAGATCCGGTTTTTGAAAAAAATTGGATTATATTTTTGGAATCGTTTATCGAAAATTTTGAGAACTCAGTGATTTATTTGGAATTGAAATACAGCTGAGTTTCGTGAATTCATTTTTTGTAACGATTTGTAACTCTGCTTCGAGAATTGCAAAGTCTTTCCACTTATGTATCGGGACTTACCCTCAAATCTTTTTTAGATCCCAGCGGTTAAAATCTTGAATTTATATTTCGAAACTTTGTCCCGAGGTCGTTTAAAGTACCTTCTCTCGCTAAATGGAGGCCTTTAATGATACACTTCACCTCCAACAGTAATTCTTTATCTGACCAGAAAAACGAAAAAAGAAAAACATTAATTTTTTTGTCTCGTTTCCGGTTCTGATATTTCCTGTTTCCTTGCGCAATATTTTTTGTTCGAAAAAAAAAACACTGCTCTCTTGTAGAACTCAAAGTATACGACTCGCCTGACCCTTTCGAACACTTCTCCGGACATGATGATTGATGACGAAAGCGCAGGTAATTACCGTGGACGTTTCCGAATACCCAGCCACGAGTACTAGCTCTTCGATATTGATTCAATTATCGAGATTAATGGCGCAGAGCGTTGCTCTAGAGAGTTCTTCTCGGGCTCTCGCCGGAATGATTTATCGTGAGACACTCGAGACAGAAACGGAGCATTATATTCCTCATCGGGCACGATCCCTCACGCGACATTGTACAACGTCAGGAAATATTAAGTTTAGCCAGTTGGCTCCGCGACTCGAAAGTCTCTTACCATTTTTTTCGAGTGGTGAAAAATTGCCGCAAAGACAGCCGGCTCGCGACCCTCGCATCGCAATCGCCCAATCTCTTTTTTCCCATTAGCATGACAATGCACTCGGATCACGAGCCACAAGTACGTCGAGGGAAACTCGAGTGCGGCTCTCGATGACAATTACGTCGCCGCATGAAATCGAGACTATTCGGCTGAGTCTCTCGTGCGACGTTTCGGGCTTCGGATAAATTAATGTAATCGGCTCGAGGCGTTAAGAATTTTTTTGTAGTTGCGCAGGGACTATTTTTCGGTGCGCGCTGAAGAAAAATTGATTCAACTTTATAATTTTTCTATAATAAAAAAAATGTATCTTGGTAAAAGAAGTTGTAAAATTAGACCAAGAATGGGGATTTTTACGGACACAAATGTTAGTTACGCGTACGAATCTTTTTCATTGCTTTGTAGACTTATAAAAAAATGGAGTGAAACCGGGAAAAAATTTTGAAAAAACTTTAGAAGCAATAGATAAGTTATTGATTTTATACAGCTAATTTACTCCATCTTCACGATCCTACCGATTGTAAATAAATCCCGGATGCTAAAGGAAAAAAAAGGTATTAAAGGCAATTCCGATCGCTCTTGTATTAACAGCTTTCTCCGATATACGTCGAGCTCCTTTTTCCGAGCCTCCGTGTATCTTATCGCATTACCATAAAGTTCAATGTATCTCGGAGGACCGAGCCGAAGAATCTTTGGTGAATCACAACGAGTCTCGCCCCGACGGAGCTCCCAGTCACGCGACACAAGACTCCTCTTATTGTACATTTTATTTTCGATCCGGAAGGTGGCGATCGCGATTATTTTTCGACAGGACGCGCACTCGCTCCCCGAAGTTCGCCCAAAAAAATTTAACTCCCATCTCCGTCGGACCAGCCCGACGGCAATTCTTTTGCCTCTCCACTGTCGTTTGCCACGGCCGACTCCCTCTCCTTTTCTCTGTATTAAGAGCATCGCCCAACAATCGCGATAAGCTGGACCGAGCACCGAATTCCCGACTCTCGACAGGGCTCTTCCCTCTCGTCCTCGAGAAAAATACAAAAAAATAAATCCCTGGCGTGCAAAGGGATAATTTTAACGAGGTCCAATCGGTGGCCGAGCGATCCAGCGCGACGTCTCGATCTCCGACGGGAACTCGCGAATCTCAATTTTAATTGCCTTCGTGTTTTCTCCAGTACGCAAAAAAAAAAAAAAAAACGAAAAAATCCGTCTGATTATAAATCCCTTTAAATCCAAGATCTCTCGGTAAAATTTCAAACCCACTGTACCGAAAGCCTACGTAAATTTCTTCATCCCGGTCTCTCCCATCTCAACGCACGAGCGAGCCCGAAGACAATGTACTCACGATCGGGAACTCGAAAGGGCCTGAATAGGGAACGATCTGGACCGTTAAAATTCGTTTGAAATAAAAGCGACGCGGGATGAATTTATCCGATCGAGTGGAGTCGTGGTAAATAAATTTCAGTCCACCCCCACACCGGCGAGGGCCGAGAGCGCTCTCCCTTCCCGCGAGGTGCCCGGTCAGGCGAGAGCGGTATCGGTTTGAATATAAATTCAATGAATAATCGTATGGTTCGCGAGGGAGAAGACAAGTTCCACGGTTGGATTTGCGCCGGTGGTGAGAGATGCCGTGTGGACCGGTATGGGCGTGTTGTATCCGAGCCGGAGCGGCCGATGCAGGGGAAAGAGAGAAGACTCGAGAACGGCTTCGACGGCTGATGCACGTCGGGAGGGAGAGCGAGTAGATCCGCGGTCTCTCGGCCGCGGTAGCCTCGGGACATCACGAGTTCGCGGTTCTCCTCAGCGTCTCTCGTGCCTTTCCTGCGAGGGAATAAGAGAATGATGAGAAGCCGCGAGTCGGCTGGGTCGGCGGAAGGGGTTGAGGTTGGAGAGAGGGGAGGGAACGGACAAGAGGAAAGCGGGAGAGTCTTCGAGTTTCTTTGCCCCGCTCGAGAGTATCCTTCAGCGAGCACTTCCTTCGAACGTCTATCATCTGTAGTGGCCTCTGCGGTACTGATTTCTCTCATCTCGTCGAAGCCAATACGCAAGCAACATTGCGCAGCAACCCCTTCGAGCGGGGGGGAGAGGCAGGGAAAAGTAGGAATGCTTCGCGGCGAATTTCCCGGGAGATAGGATTGTGTCTCGATGAAGTTTCCCTTTTTTTTTGTCAATTATCTGTGCACGGAAAAAAAATATTGGTGTTTATTCAGCAGAGATTTCTGTCCGTGAAGTTTCGATTTATTTTCAGGATTTTTTAATTTTAGGTCCGTTTCTTCAATTGTTTTCAATTTTCTTTTTCTGAGAAAAATATATTAGTATTTTGTGAGTGTTGGGAGTTATAGGAGATTTATTTTTATTTAATGCTGATAAAGCAGTTGATGCGATAACTTGTACGTTCATAAATTGTCAAGTGTAAAAATGGTTGTATATTCGCACAGAGTTCTCTTCACGAATGTTGTTTATTTTTTTAATTCATTTTCACTATTCTCATACTAATTTTTTATATTTATTTTTCCACTCGAAATTTATTAAAAATACACGACGAATCGACAGGTCCAGCGAGTAATTTTTAAACTTTAAAATAAGCCGTGCGAAAACGATTGAAATTTTACATACTCAGCATTCCCGCACGAGCACGAAGCGTCGTCACCGAGCAATTTCTGCGGCGGTTGGAAGGATTCGCGTTATCCTGCCGTGAAAAAAAAAAAAAAAAATGAAATAATAAAAAGTAATACCGAAGAGCTGTGTGTCCGTACGTGCCGGTGCGCGGGAGACCGATAGCATCTTGCGAATCCGTGCGAATCGCACGCGATATCGGCCGTGTTACGCTGGCCACAGAGCCGCGAGCTGGGTTTTCCTCGTGCGCGAGAGATATTCTCAGCAAGGACTCTTCTTCTCGAGCCCCGCGGGCCTCTTTAACGCAGCGCACCGTTCTCTCCGACGTTATTCCGCGAGAGCCCGAAGATTCCGACTTCAAAAGCGGCGTAAACGTCTCGCCGTAACGCACAGGCATGTGATGTGCGTTCATGTTGCAGCTTCTACTGTAGTTATCCTTACCTACTGTTGCAGCTGCGCACGAAGCCTCCAACGCTTTCGTATCACGCCGAGCGTTCGTCCGAGTGGAAGCCGCGATGCCTGATTAGGCCGATATTACTGTGACGAGTTACGGCGCTGGAAGAAACGCCGGTGAGCAATGCACGCCGAGTCGTGGCCTCCCTCCGTGTAAGCGGTCGCAGGACGAAACTATCGTAAGCCTGTTTCTATACGAATCTGGACAATCTTATTTCAAGTTTACCAAAAAAACAAAATTCTTATTTTTAATGAGCCCGAGCATATTTGTGTGACAACGAATTTCATCTTTGGCAAGACTTTGGTAATGCGTATTAGGAGGAAAAAACCGATGTTCGCTTACAGAATTTTATCGCACGAGTGTATTTCACCCTGCTGTAACTATTGCTGTATGAATTCTGGCGCTGATTTGTCGGCGCACGATAGTGAGGTTCATAAATTAATTCATATCGAGTCAAGTAACTCGATACGAATTTATATCGACAGTGCCAGACGTAAACGAGCATGAAGAAGCAAGGAAAAAAATCGTGAAAAACGGTCCATCTCACCCCGGATTCCCCCGTTATCCACGAACGATAGCTCCGACCATCCTGCGGGGTCAACGACCTTTTCGCACCTCGTCAGTTCTCGTCCAAGTCTTCGCGATCGCTTCCGCTCCGTCGCTCTTTACCCAAGTACAACAAGAGGGTTTCTCGTGCAGACTAATTCTCACGCGCATAACCCGCTCGAGCTGGCTCACACGGGTCGCCATCGAGAAACTTGCGCGAGCAATTTGTCCAAGCTTCTTCGAGAAGCCCGATTGAACCGTAACTCCACGTCGGAAAGCCCCGTCGAAAACCCCATCGCCTCAACGCAAAAAAAAACAAGCACCCGCAATAAATAAAAAATAAATCCATCCGTGCAAACTCCGTGCGGATACTCAAATTTCATAATGTATTTTTCGGACTTCGAGGAAATTCTATCCGGGGTGGGTGGACGGGTTTCGAGCTCGAGATAGATGCGCTCATAATGGGATTACGACGTTTACGAATGGACGGAGTTCTCCTCGGTGGCGCGCCGCTTCGGTATGCACACACTTGCAGAGGTTGCACCGGGTGCCGAGGACGCGTGCATTCGCTCGAAGGGGGAGGAAGAAGGAGTTAAAGATTAAGGCCACCGGAGTGGTAACGCGATCTCGGTGCGAGGGCATCGCTCTTCGTCTCTCGTCTTTCTCCGTTACCCCGGAATACGCCTTGCTCCGTCTCGTTGGAACTTCTTTCCGTGCTTCTTCTCGTGCATCGCGAGGTGGGAGACCATGGCGGGAGGGGGAGGGCTCTTCACTCTTCGCGAGAACTCTCACACCCGCGCATTCCCGCAGATACATAACCGTAACTGTGCGGTCGAGGGGAAGATGTGTACATCGACTGTACTTCGCTTTTTCTGCGCGTGTGTATATGTGTTTGTACGTGTAGAAATAAAGAGATGGATGGTAGAAAAGGGCTGGAGTATGTACACGTGTACAGGTACGTAGGAGAGAGTATATAGCACGCAGATAGTCTTGTGCAGACGGGAGAGTTACTCGAGGGCCAACGGTAGTTTGCTCGGGTATAAAACATCTCAATATAACTATAGCGGAAGTAATTTTCAAAGTCACGATAGACGAGTCTTGCCCTCGGAGGCGAAAGAGGCTTCTGGCCTTCGTTTCTTTTAAATTACATATTAAGGATGATATAAGATACTTTTTCGTTCGCGTTATTGGGATAGCGATGGAATTTCGATGGGCGAGTGGGAGGAGGTTTTGAGTTCTTTCGCGGGGAGAAAGACGGAAGTCTCGCGACATATTTTTTCTAAGAGACCGAAAAAAATTATTTAATTAAACAATTAATTTTGTCACATATTCACGTTAGTAGGATAGCGATGTAATTTCGATGTGCGATTCAGAAGCTTTGAGGTTCATTCGCGGGGGAGGAAAAAGGAAGTCGCGCGACAGACCGCGCGCGGGTTTACCCGACGACACGTCGTAAGTTCGCGAGCTACACGGGCGAAACACGATAGATAACGAAGAGGCGCGCGCGGGCGAGAGAGTGGAGAGAGAGCTTCCTCTCGTTCCATCTCGCGGGCCGCCGCGAACCCGGAGAGGACTTTTAATGAGCCGCGGTCGCCGCGCACGGCTATTCTCAAGGGAGATACGATCTCGAGAAGCGACCCCGCTGAGGAGAGAAGTTCTTTTACAACGGCTGGAAGCGAAACGCCTTCGTTATAGGACTCTCCGGGCTGGCGGGAGCCCCAGACGTATGGGGACTGGGCGGAAGGAGGAACGATGATTTTTGTCGGCGTGACAAGCGGTGTCCAAGGTCGTCCAACCTGCTCGACCCTGCTCGGAAAAAAGTTTTGCCGAAAAAACGTCCGCGATATAATTTAAACCCACGCGCCTCGCTTAGGGGATTTTTTCGCCGAGGTCAAACATCGCTGCCTTCTCGAGGCTGTAAGAACCATGAGGAGGCGCGCAATCAATTTTTTTTCTCGCGCCACGGAAGTCTCCACACTTACCGGTAAATTCATGTATTTCTTATATTATTTTGTTTACGCACTTTTTAAATGTTATTTTATAGTATTTTACTCTAGGAAATTATTTTTTTTACAAAATTTACTATTTTTATTTTGTGCTCAATATTTTTGACGATTTTAACTGTCAAACTAAAAGTTAAAGTCGGGCAGATTTCCGGTCGTTGTCAGATGAAACCTTGTGCATGAATGGTTATAAAAAAAATTGTAGCGGCTCGTATTTATTTAGGGAAACACAAAAAAAAAATGAATATTCAGATTCACGTCAAAATATTTCGATATTCCGCACACTATTACAAATTTAATCGAAGCCTAATACAACGTTCATCCGCGCTAGGATATTTGCGCTTCCGTGATTAAATTTGTCCCGGAACTCCGCCTTGCTCCAAGTGGCATTGAAGTCGCTCGTCGAGTTCGCGAGCCCGTCGAATCCGTTTCACGGATCGGCATTTAGCTCCGCTTCTCCGCCATTCCACCCCCGCATCGTCCCCGCCACGGTCATCGAAAATTTCCTTCCAATGGCAAATACAATTTACTCAGGAATAATCCGCGATGCGCTTAATCGCGAATGCTCTTAGAAACCTTCATCTCCGCAGCTTCAGCGGCCTAACCCGACTCGCCTTTTACCATAAAGCGAGGAAGCGCACGGTAGCTTTGCCCACGCTCGAGGAACTTACACGCGCCAATAGAAACGTATCGCAAAAAAAAAAAACAACAACAAAATCCGAACAAAGCATCCGCTACTTACCGATAATTACCGAAGGCTTTATGGGAAATAATGGTCAGGCGGCTCCTAGCGAGGGAGCTCCTTAGTGGCTCCTTAAAGCCCGCTGCGGTAGCGCGGACACAGGGACGACCGTATGAAGAGATATGTACGTACATGCATCGGCCGCCGTGAATATAGGCATGGAATATAGATAGATAGGATATAATGTGCCTGCAGTATAAGTTACCCCGTGGATTCGCCGCGGATCCAACTACCGTGCTCGTCGAGTGCGGGTACTCCGATAGCATGGACCGGGTATGGGCAGGCTGCAGTTCCCTCCGCGGCATGCAGGTCGCGTAGAACACAGCCAACGAGATGGAGGAAGAGACCGGAGGGAACTACCGAAGATCCTCCTCTCGGAGTCAGCCACATTGTCGAACGTCCGCGCGATGATCGTTTTGTTCAGCGGCATTCTAGTTAACTCTCGTTTATGGTCCAGGCAACGCGAGGCTATCCCTTTATTTCCCTATTCCTTTATAATCTACCCTCGATTTTATTATTGGACCTATCTTTGCACTCGTTAAGCCGAGTGGCAACGATTATCGTCGCATCCTCGTAATAAAATATTCGCGCCGGGACTATCGAGCATTGTGATTTCATGACTGTATAATGGTTAATTTTTTTCTTCCTACTGGTTATTGTTTTCTTTTTTGGAGGATTTTCTCTTAACGAGAATAGGAGATCCGTGCGAGGTGCGGGATTTTTTTAAATTAATTTAAAAAAAAAAAAAATTGTGGGACGATCATAGAATAAATGGTTTTTCTGGTTTGTCTCGGGCGAAAGTAGCAGCTTCCGGTAAGCGCAATTTTTTTGTTACAAAAAGTCCAACATTTCTACATTTGGGTTTCAAGATTTCGAAAAGTTTTCGACGGCGATCGAGACGCTTTGTTCGAACTTAAAAAAAAAAAATTGTGGATCACCGCCCGAGCTCTCAGGAGAGTTTTATCCATCGTATCGATAATTTAGCGGACGATCGACGTCCGATAACGGTCGCCGACTGTTCTCCACCGGGAACTAAGCGGAAGCGATAGCGATTCGTGGAAATAATATTTCTCAAAGGAGCGTTGGATCGAGAGGTCGAGGAGAGGCCCAGCATGCCGCGAGATAGCGCAGCGCGGAGAGCGCCGCGGAGGAAAGAGGCGAGGCGAGGATCGAGGATTATCGGCGGGGCGAAATCTGCATAGGCAAAAGTCGTGAACCATTAAAGTATGCTGCACATATACTGTCCGTGCTGTATATACATGAAACCACGTATACATACACTATATATATATAATAATAATAATCCGCAGAGCCGGGCGATTTTATAGTATAACATAAACCATTTCCTCTTCTCGTTTCCTCCGCCGGGCTGCGGCTTTGGTGTTACGCAAGCGTCGATATTAACCCTATAAAATCGGCGGATAACGCCTAGAATCTCGGCAGGTGCTCACGATTGATGAGAATAACCCGGGAACTCTCTGCACCGCTCTTTGAGATTAAAACAACAACAAAAAAAATCCGACTCGTTGCTATTAGAAACCGAGACGGAAGAAACGATAAGCCGTGAGGTAAATCCGGAAATACGTTAAAAACCCCTCTCGACCTTTCGACCCTCCAAACCACTTGGTAAACTTTGTGAGAAATATTGTACAGAGTAAGACATATATATATATACATCTTCCGCTAGGATATTATATGCGGCAATAAAACTTGTGCAAGGTATTCGAAACTTCACGATTGGATGTCTTCATTCGTACGAGAGATGTTTCGTGGTCGAGGTATTTGATGGAAGAGATATTAATTTATGGGAATATTTTAGAGCCTTTGATTACCGAGATAATACCGATGCTTGGTGCGCGGTTTGATCGTAAAACGGGCATCAAAAAATCAATGGCTCGAAGTGTGTAACGCGCTCTGGGTGTACGGCGGGTATGCGACGGCGAGATGAGATCTTTGGGCCAGAAGTAGGGAGGCTCGTGAAACTCGATACCAAAATCGAGGCGCGAGTGAAGCTTCGTACATTTTTATTACGTTTTCTTTTTTTCTTCGGAAGATACAAGCATGTCGGGTATAAAGAGACGCGTTTTACGATCGGCTGGAAGGTTCGTATAAATACGAGAGTCAATGAGCATTGATGAATCAGACAAGCGAAAAAGGCTTTTAAAGAACCTAAGACGCTTCACTGCGGCGGCGAAGTGAACCCATTTTTTTCCCTGCCGAGGTAATCACCTCTTTTACTGTTCTTTCAATTAAGTTTAGGTGTTTTATATCGACATTTACGTTTAAGTTCTTTTATAAATTTTATTAAGGAAAAGAGCCGAATTCCTATTAATTGTAATTAGTTTACAAAATTTCTGTTGCCATATTATGATTTTTTTAAATGAAATTCATTCAAGGAAAAAATTGTCGTAATTAAAAAAGAATTTTAGGTCTCGAAACATCCTTCACTTGATTCGTTTTGATATTCCATTTTTCTCTTCAGTCGGCGATACGCTACGATGATAAACACAACTATTAGGGTTTTTGTGAGCAAGACATTTTCTATTGATGTACAAACGTTTCACAGCCGACAATAAAAATGTCGATATAGTCGTAAGTAAGAAAATTAAAAGAACATCGACGGTTCGGTCATCCGTCAAATCAATGCAATTCTGTCCGTTCACCGCAAGAAGCAGAGTCGCGAGAAAAATGTGACTAATAAAAAAATCTCCAAGGACAAAGAAGCGGAAGAGTAAGGAGTAAGAAAAAAGAAAAAATGAGAGCGACCACAGGGTGAAAACGGGGGAATCCTGGCGAGAAAATTATCCGTGCAGGACCCGTTCGTACACTCTCTCGAAGCCCTCTCACCGATATCCGACTCGGGCTATCGAGTATTTCTCGGATCGTTTCACTCGTGATTTATGCTTCCAGGAAAGGGGAACCAAGCCATTTTGTATTCTCGCGAACACGACGGTGCTCAAGAAAAGATAATAATAACGAAGCCTTTTCCGGTGGATTAAGAACGTTTCAGATGAATAGCCTAGCAAATAACGTAACGAATGGACCCTCTTCTCTTGGGCCACTGTAAGTCATTAAAGTTTTGCTAATAGAGCACGAAATTTGCTTTTCCGCTATGCCGGAAAAAAAATATCACTCTTATTCCGCGCCGAGTCAGGCTGCTTTCTGTGAGAATCTACCCTATGATTACAGTGCAAGTTTTTTTTTATAAAAAAATTATTCTTTCTCTGCGCGAGAATTCGCCGTATCGATTCGCGTCACGCTCCGATGAACGGTGTACGGAAATTTGTTTGATTCCTTCATTGGATTTATTTTAATTCAGGAATATGTGCTTGGCAGTGGACAAAAGTTCGTTCCAACGTTCCGTCAGTGTTTGTTAGGCGGAAAGGTACGGGACCGTATCGTTCGCGCGCTCATGCATTATTGAAGCGTTCGCAAATTTGTTTCTTCGGGTGTCTTCCGTCGGCAGAGCGCGCGGTTAGCGTTCCCGGTCCGATGCTCGCTCCGAAAAGGGCCGACGCCCTTTAGCCGAGACCTTTTTTGGGAGTGCGAGAGGAGAGATCCGAGTTAGTCCACCGACCAAAAAGAACTATAGATACAGGTCCGTCTGGCCCTTCCAAACTCTCTTTTTATTCATTCTCGTATTCTCTACGCCGATGCGGCCAACCTCGACGACTGCATTCTCCAAAAGACGCGGGGAGGAGAGAGAGATCGGATCGAGCGAAACTCCACCAAGAACGATCGGACAAAAGCAAGGGAATGATGAGAAATTCGAGAAATCGCGAATACTTCGGTTGCCTATATTCAATACCACGAACCCGAGGATCGAATCCGGAGTGGACATTTTTTGTTTTAAGTTTTTTTTTCTATTGTTGGTTTTTCTCAGGGACTGGAATATTTCGCCCTGCAAGAAAGAACAAATTTGTTTGAAAATTATTGAACAGTTTTGAAAGTAAATTTAGATCATTTTGACAGAAATATGTTTCCAAATACATTATAATAAATATAAATTCTTTTATGAATCGATGAAAAATTGGTTTTATCACCGAATTTGAGCAATACAGAAGTGTAGAAAGAAGTAATTCGATTTTTGTATCGAATTTTGTTGCTGTCTATATTAACTGGGACAAAATGAAAAATTGCTTTGGCTCGATAATTCTGCTGAACTCTTCGATTAATATTTTCGATCGTCGAACCTTGTTTTGCTGCGAGTCGCCGAATGATATTCTCCAGCTGCGAAGGCACAGCTATAATTACCCGCGTCTCTTCGCGATGGTTTATTCCATCGGAGTATCTCCCACTCGCAGAAACGTGACGCGCTACGCGCCCGAGTCGTTTAGACCTAAAGTTCACGACACATCGCTGCTCCGGCGATTATTCGTACGAGGTAGGAAGTCTCTCGAGTGTACGTACATACACAAGAGCGCTGGACTGTACTGGAAGCAAAAGGTGTCGGCTTTGCGCGAGACGAGCTCGAAGAGACTCCGCAGGAATTTTAACTAACGCCTCTAACGAGGTGTCGTGTCTATGGCCACACGTATATGTGCTGCGGCCTGCGGTGCACGCACTGATGAAATGGGGAGAGAATCGGAGATCCGTCGGAGATTTACCCAAGTTCAGGGCCGTCACCGACGCAGCTCAAAGCTCTCATCCGATCGAAGCTCGTCGCCTCGCAAGCAGCTCGGTACGAGAGCGGATAATCCGACTCAAAATACGAACCTTGCACAGCCACAAATAAAAAATAAAAAAAACAAACTGTGTACAAAATTCTGATAAAAAAAATTATATGATTCATCGTAAACTAAATTGACATTCAGGAATCTTTTTTTTTTCATTTGTTTCTATATTTATTTAATTAATATTGTTATTATTTCGTCCGAACTGCTATTTTCAGTTCATATTGCTTTTAGTTACTCATAGTTAATTTTTTTATATTTTTTATAAAAGAGTAAACAATTGTTTTATTATCTCTTTTTTCCTTTATAAAATCACTGTATGAAAACACGTTTGGTGCTTTAACGGCCGCTGGAGAAAAAACTATATTTTGTCAGCGAAATAAATTCTCGACAAAGTTGACGTCGTTTCTGAATACATTTTTGATTTACCGTGTCGAAACGTAAAAAAAAACATTCGATCGAAAATATAATTTATAAAAAATTGCAAACAAGGAAATCCTTCTCGTATGTAACTGCATTATGCACTTCGGTGTGCTCGCAGTTGCATCCTTAATAAAACTCGGTAGCCGCTCGTGCGGTAGACGCACGGACATATGGAACGGAGTGCCGGCAGTCGTCGTACCGCCGTTCGTACGCGGTGAATTCGATGCATCTCGTGTACCGCATCTCTTCAGCATATAGATTCGCGAGAAATATACGAGGGAGTCTGTCGATCTCGCTTCGGAGATTGACCATAGCGGCGAGTCGCGTCTATCGCGGCCGCGGCGCAGCTTCCATATGTTTCACGACATACCGCTATGTCACTGCGACGAGGCGGCATCCGACTTGGCCGATTCGCCGAGAATTCTCTCCGTGGCTATTCGATGCCGTAATATAACGACGGAAAAGCGACAAACTCGCGAGACAGATTGGAAGCCCGGCCTTATAAGAGCGGCACTGAACCTGAAGAGAAGCTTTACCTCCGGAGCGCTCGTCTTCGTTTACCATTGCGCGGGGTTACCCTCAACATCTGTGTATCCGCGACTCGCGAACATAAATTTATGCGCTCGCCGGATCCCCGCGCGCTGCGCGAATACGATAACTCTTGGGAATTGTGCGGATGCCTGGTGGCTGTAGTAACTCTTAACGAGCGGCTGAGCGAACGGGGAAGGAGGAAAGAATACGAGGAGGGAACGGGAGAATAAGAGAAAATGAGGAAAAAAAGATAGAGGCGCGCTCTTGAGAAATGAAGAGAAATTTCATTTATCTATTTACGGTGCGCTGTTATTGTCGGTTGAATCTTTGACGAGTGTCGCCGAATAACCAAGAAATTGAACCTATCAATTTATTTTTTTATCCGTTATTGGATCGAGGGAGAGTAATCGTTCTGCGAATTAAAAATTTTACTTTTTTCTTATTTTTTTTTTGAGGATGAAAAGTATTGGAAAACCGGGCTTTCTGGATTTTAGAAAATTGTCGGTTGCCTGCCCTCGAAAATAATATTTTCGTGACTTTGGATTTGCCGAGATCGTCAATTATCATCTTGCTATGGTACAATTGATCCGAAATTTGTTTATCAGCGTAATCGTGAAATTGAACTATTTTGGAGTTAATGTAAAAAAAAAAGTTGCACCGTGAAACTTTCGGCTTGAGTGAAGATTGGTGCTAACGACTTCGAGCAACTCAATATTTCAATTAAGATAGCCTCCTTACATTCGGCACACATCCGAAAAAATATCCTCGATACTTGGCCAGTTCGTTCGTCAACCAACCGTAATTTTTGCGAGAAACACCGAGTTGTTAAATTCGCAGAAAAAAATAATTATTAAAACATCCGATACTTTTACTATTTTTTTGAACCATACACGGCCTGCAAATATGTTTCATCTCTCGTTTAGTCACGGCAGAAGACAGCCTCGACGTCGAGCAACGCTCGAGCAACGCTCGAGGTCGATGCTCCAGAGCACGGTGTGGTTTCGTGAGCCCTCGAATTGGTCGTTTCCACTGCACAAGAGAGCCGTACTCGAGAAGAGCACTTCTGTCGCTTCCATAGAAACCCCTCGCTCGGCAAACCCTTTTGTGAGCTAAAAATCCGTCTGCTCTCCCCGACTCGAATGCACTTTTAGCGTGCGCGCTCTCCGCTTTCTGCAGTCATATTTGCACTGATTTAGTGCGACTCTCGAGAACCAGTTGTAAAAGGGCCACGAGTAAAAGCCGCGTGTCCAATTGATCCGGGAGAGCCCCTAGAAGAGTGCGCGGCGCGTTTTGTCCAATTGTTGTTTACGCTCGCGTTTACGGATTCTCAGAAAGCCGTAAAGTGTCGCACGAGGCGGCATCCTTTATACAACCGTTATTAATTGTCGTTGTTTTATACTGCGTGTAACAAAAAAAAATGCACGCAAAACTTGCTTCGTAACGATGATATTATTATTTACTTAGGTTGGAATTACGTGAAGAAATATTCTACCTTTTAAACTATAATTATTATTGAAAATAATAAATTGGGGTGAAATTAAGTGAAGTAATATAAAACCTGTTAGGAATAATTTTAGACCGTCACTGGAGATCTCCCTGAAGATATCTGCATTAGGGGAAAGTTCACTCACAGAATGAAATTCTACAAGAATTTTTTTTTTCTTTCTAAAGCGGTGCTTCCGAGGCGATTCTCCAAAGATGTAACTTAAATCCCCGTATATTTTTAGGGTTATCGATAAAGGGCTGCATCTTTAAAAGGGTTCTTCAAAAACGACACCGACTTTGCATAACATCTTTGGAGGGACGATAGCTACGTTTGAGAAGTATTTGCCACTATTTTTTTTTTATCCCTTTGCCCAAATTTGTCGGCTTCGAAAGGGTTTCCCATATGCAGGAGCGCGTACGGCGTTAACGAGTGTACGTGAGAAGCTGCGAATGCGCTCCGGTCTCACGTACTTACAAAATAACGAGAAGCCGTTAAAAGAAAACAAAAAAACCCGTGAATTTTTGACTCGATAAATGCTGGTAAACAAAAGTCCGTTCAATATTCGTAACACGTAAAACAGGAAAGAGAAAAAGGTATTTCGTGGCTGTTCGGAGAGAGGTCTGGGTCACCCATAGCTAAGATCCCGATCTGGGAGTTTCCGGTCACGATCGCGCTCGAGAAAATTGGTGACCGCGCTGCCTACCTGCTGGAAACTAGTTTGGAAAAACTGAATAAACGTGACGCAGCGCGACTTTTCAGAGAAGCAAAGACGCATTTTGTCCTCAACGAAAAATAAAGTAAATGAAACGTGAGCGACACACAGTTCGTCGTCGTTCCGATATTTTTCTTGTCTACGATCGCCGCCGGACAATCGTTGAAGGTAAATCTGAACCAATTTAGTTGATGCTCGCGGTGCGCGTCCTCCGATCACAAATCTTCGTCCAGTTTTCTTATTACCTTCGCTAGAGAGTGGAAACCAGTATGTACGGTTTGCCCCGTGTGACGTACAAGTCGCGGCGAGGGAGATGGAGATAGAGCCGTACAGATACGATGTAGGTTGCTGGAATCCACGTCGGAGAACGAGAAACATCGGATGAATGATAGGACGGATAAGGGGAGCAAGGTAAGAGGAGAGACGCACCAGTGGGAAGAGGCAGGCGAGAGAGACGAGGGAAAGATCGGTAAGGAAAAGGCCACGCTCCCCGCAGCCGCTTCTGCTCCCTCGCTTATGCACTCTTCTGAATAAGAGAGAGTCGCAAGCACGGAGATTACAGATAAAGTCGGTCGGCTCTCCGGCGGGGATATCCTCGGAAGAAGAGCCTGGACTTCTCTCGGCAGGCGTGTACGTTAATGC
Organism: Listrodromus nycthemerus; assembly: GCA_963978505.1. NCBI lineage: Eukaryota > Metazoa > Arthropoda > Insecta > Hymenoptera > Ichneumonidae > Listrodromus > Listrodromus nycthemerus. Next base: position 10,783,480 of record OZ021681.1, on the reverse strand, counting down.
CGATAGAATCTCCGCAGGCAAGTTCTGGCCCTCGAACGCCGCGTGCGCGCGACGTGGACTCCGAAAACTCCCTACTGGTCAGTATCACGGGCAACAATAACTTTCGCGCGAAAGAGTGATAACGAAAAATAATATTCAATGATAATTCGGTTTTCAGGTGATATTTTTTAACGCAGATTCAATTTTTTTTTAGAACGAGAAATCGATCGATCTTCTATTTTATTTTAAGTAGCGAGATCGAGGAATTCCCTTTCATCGTCACCGGTCACACCGCTGATGGCTATCCGATAAATATATCCAGTAGATATATTCTAGTTTCACGATCTTTGAGTTTATTTATTATAATTTTCTGAATTTTCATTCCGCCGATGAAAAATTTTTCTTTTACCCGAAATTTTATACGAGAGCTCTTGAAGGATGCGGAAAAAAAATCGAGGCTAAAAAAATCCCTGAACGGCGCTCTACGAAAATTTCTCTGCGATAACCGACAACATGTTCGAAAAAAAATGCTCAGAAGAGAATAACAGGGAGAAATGAGTGTGGGAGTTTAAAGTATAAATATACAACTGGAGTGCAGTATGCATTGTGCAAGCTTGGCGGAGGACAATGGATGACAGCGGCCCGCAGTGCGGAGTAATACCGATGGTCATCTGCATCTTCGACGCTACATGGCTATCCTTTTCAGAGAGTTTTTACTTTCTCCCCCGACACGTGTGTCCGTGGACTTCGCGAGTGCGGTGCAGTGGATCCGCCGCTCGGAACCGTCTCCGAGCCCCTGCGCAGCCGATTATTGAGAAATCAAGGCGTCGACGAGTCTCGGGATTTTCTTGCGGTCGAAAATATACAATCGTCCCGAGACGGAGTAGAAAGAAAACGTTCGTCGGAATAAAAAAAAGTAATCGCGACGAAGAATTATCTTGTTCCTACTCGAGGGACTGCTGGAACACTTTGTAACTCTTCTTTTATTATTTATTTTTATTTCAGTTACTTTTTTCATGTAGAAATTTGACTTTGCGATTTTATGAAAGTGTATTGCGCGGATCGCCGGCAAGTTGAAAGTCCTCGCTCGCGACCGACACGGCGGAGCTCGACGAAGAAATGAGTCGGGATGAAAAAGAAGGTCTCATAAATAAATAATCGCTGTATATATAAATGTGAGTCGAAGGAAGGAGCGGGAATTCGTTCGATTCCCGAGAGTATCACCAAAATGGCGTTACGCCCGAGGCCCGGAGGAATCCCCGGTTGCCGGGATGGTCGCGCAGGGGGCGAACACCTGGAGACCTTATAACGCCTTCGCGGTCTCCGGTCTCGCTCTCGGAGACGATGCCGCGGATGAGATAGCATTGTCTCGCGCGCTACTCTCGCGAACGCGTGGACGGGACTCTCTGTGGACTAGCTATGGACTCGCGAGTTCCTGGCGGCAACAATGTATCGGCTTTGTACGTGGGGAGTTTCCGCAGGTGCGTTCGTCTGTGCCAGATGAAACAAAGCTGTGGTCTGTAGCGTCGAATTTATATGCGTAATCGATATTTTTCAATCACTTTAATTTTTAAATCTTAAATCTGTGTCCCTGTGTATTCATTATTATTTCTTACACGAATATATACATATAAACGCTCCAATCGGCGAGAAGATTAATTGCCCCCGATCTTAAAATTCGGTTTCGCATATTTAATATTCATACCGCGTTTGGATGAAATCGAAAGCGAATCCGATTTCCTTGAATTGTATTGTGCTGTTTAGTTTGAAGCCTTTTATGGAGGAAACGTCCCTGGAAGGGCAGTCCTCGCAGTTGAATAAGAAAAATAAAATCAAAAGGAAGAAGAAGCTGGAGAACGCGGGAGAATGAGAGTTGGGATGCTCGCGAAACGTTGAGAACAAGCAGCAGCTCGCTGTACCTTGAGAAGGAGCAGAGAAGTGGACCAAAAAATAAAAAAAATACAAATCTCACCGTCGACTCTGTACGGAATGGTTGATCCTTTATACTCTCTCTCCTTCTCTTTCTCTCTCGGTCTTTCTCTCTCAGGACCTCTGCGGGAAGAAAAGATAAGACTTTGTGCCCAAATAAGCAGGCAAGAGACTCGTCGTATTCGTTGCTCCTCGACGAAGCCCGGACAACGGATCTCCTCTGTCTGCTCTCACATTTCGCGAATTCTCCGCTATCATATTTTATATAAATAAAAAAAATTAAATACGAAACCCCAAGCACTCACGGCGAGTGAATGAGCGAGACAGCACGGGATCGTGATTTTTCTTTATCGCTGTTGTTTTTCCATCTTTTTTCATCTTTTATTTCATCCTGTCGTTTATATCGCTTCGCAATGTTATGTCTACGTGCTACGGATCCTCTTTTCCCTTATTTGTACTTCGTCTTTCTTCTCTTCTTCTTCTTCCCCACTCTGCGAGTCGAACGCTCGGCCGTCTTGTTCGCAAAGACTTTAGCCGCGGGTGTTTCGTTAATTGAACAGTAACTCCTCACGCTATTGGCTTGTGTCGAGTAAAAGGGAAACACTTTTTGATTGACTTCGTACAAGTCAAATGTTCTTTGGTTTCCATTGCACATAATTAATTCTGAATTTTGCCTTGAATAAGAAAAAATTCAATCGAACTTAATTTAAGGAATTTATGCTGTTTATGATGTAATGGGGAAGGTAGAGATGTTCATTATCGGTGGCGATCGAGTGTTGGATAAATCGGAAAGATTATCGATAATTTAATATTTCTCAATGAACAATGTTTTATATTTTTATATAATTAATTTTTATCTTCGCTACTCTCTTGCATCATGATCTCAGCTCGTTCGGCGAATCGGGCACTACTCGGTGAGTATCGAAAGTGCGCGGTAAATCGATTATCGATGATAGAGAGCGAGAGGCGACGAGATCGCGCGCTTCGTTCGACGCGCCGCCGATCGATGGCCGCAATTTCGCCCGGCGTATAACATTTATCCGATGCTTTTAATGATCCATTTGTTTCGCTGCGGGGTCCACTTCGATCGAATGCTCCACGACAATTTATTTCGCCAGGCTCGCTATACCCTTTCCGTGCAGCCGATGTTATTACCTCTTTAAGTTTAAATACCGGATGCAATCATCGAACGCGGTAAGAACTCGGTCATTCGAGAATGAATGACCCGGAGAGCAAGCGGTTATTTTTCTTCAACGATTTTTTATTATTTACCTTCCGGCAATACGCATGAAAAAAAATCATTGGTATCTAATGTTGAGCGATAAAGTTCAAGCTTTTAATAAAAGACGAAAAGGAAAAAAAGTGTTGTATACATTTATTTTTGGTATAGAATGAATTATCTTATCAGTGAAAAAAAAATTATTTTTCACCGTTTTTCTCAATTTTAAAGCTACCGACACTATCACGTATGAGAATCGATTCCGCGGTCGCTTTTCTCTATTCTGCGAGATGCTTTAAGGGCCTCTGGAAGGCTCGAGAGTCGCGATTTAGCGATAGACAAATGTTACACCTACGGCTTTTCAGCGACTCGTTCCCGGCTCGCAGCCCGCCAAGTATATTTCTCTCCGTCCATTTTATTTCGCAATTTCTTGGAAATTATCGATCATCGATCTGCGAGGTGAGTCCGTGGCACATTGCAACGGAGATATATCGGCCCTTTGGAGCCTCTTCGGACAAGTTTCGCGCCCCCGGTCGGCCGCGTGCTGAGATCGATAATCGCACGGGCGTTTCTCACTCACTCTCGCGCCAAGTGTCGAACAATTAAGGCACGGCTTGCGCAAGGCCTTCAAACACCTTATCCACGATGAAAAGGATAGGGAGGAAGGATGAAAAAAAAAAAATGGAAAAATAAAGAAGGACAGTCCAGGCGGGAGGAAGAGCAACGAGAGTTACCGGGCGTCTCGCTATCAAGATCGAGCGAGCGCTTGTCATCTCGGAAGAATTTACCGGCGACGGAGAGAGGCGCGCGTTACCTCAACGCGACGCTATCGCGGACGGAAGATCTTCTCGGCGCGAAATTTTCGCACATTCCACCGTTTCCGGGCAGTGCAATGCACTTTTTGCGTGTTATGGAGAGTATATTTTTTTTATTAAATAAAAAATTGTTTTTGTACTCACCAGGCATGCAGACACATCGAAAAGTTCCAGGATCGTCGAGGCAGGAACCGTCGTTCTGGCACGGATGAGACTCACACTCGTTCACGTTCGTCTCGCATCTCGGTCCGGTGAAGCCCTGAGTACAGTTGCAGGCGAAGGAGCCCGGCGTGTTGACGCAGATACCGTCGTGCTCGCATGGTGAACCTGGAATTACATTTTTTTTATTTAGTTTTTTTTTTCATTGAAAATTTAAATCTGCCGTTTACAATTTTTATGAAATTATATACTTCAAAACAAAACTCATTAAATTCATCAAATTTGTGTAGATGATTTGCAGGGACAGCGATCGGTCGAGAGGATTGTATTAAGCCTGAAACTACTGGACTGTAGGACATTTGCTACATTTACGATGCAACTGTTTGTAACGATATTTCGAATTATAATTTGTTTTAGGAAAAAATTAATCCAAATTGAAGAACCTTTTTTCTTCAAATGATATGTTTTGCATATTTTTGAATTAAAGAAATGCGCAAATTGAAAAAAAAAAAAAAATTCAATCGCAAAAAACTCAGAGTTTAGAGCGTCAATATATTTTCGAGAAGAACAGATTATTTTGATTTAAAAAAAACCAGAGTTCAAATTTTCTTTCAATATACGGTAAATCGCTTTCTAAAGGAAGGTGATTGTACAATCCTACATGGCAGACATTAAAACCGTAGGTTGTTTCTGCTAGTTGAGTAAAAAAAACCGTTCGAAATCAAAATAGTTTCATTTTTTGTATTTCGTATTATTTGGCTCAAATACAAAAGGAACAGGTTTCGATAGTCGAATCACCCGGTGCATCGTTAATCCGGTCAAAGAGAATTACTTTCTCGCTCAGTGATCTTATAAATTCAGTCTAGTTGATTTTTCGATTCTCTCACGGAGCGAGCGCGGACGCTCGTCTTGGCGAGCGAGGGGAGAAAGAGCCCGGGGTACGAACTCTCACCGACGTTTTTTCAACCCACCCCGGGACTTCATTGATTCCCGTGAGAGAGAGAAAGAGAGAGAGAGAGAAAGAGAGAGGAAGAGACAGTCAGTAGACGCGAGTGATAATTAAAAGGCGAAGGGACGCGCGCAGCATGATTAATGCGGCGGCAAAGTCCGGGTGGACTTCGCGCTCGCCGAGAACCGCCTCGTCCCATGGATCTCTGAGCAAAGAGAAAGACGGCGGAGCGCATTTCGCGAACCTCCGAAGAACCCGCGCAATAAATGCATAACAAAAGCTCCTTAATTGGCGCATTCGATCCGTGCCTGCGAGGTTTTTTTTTCCTTGCCACACCGCAGGAGAAAAAAATAAACTTAGATTCCAATCGTCGATCGCATCAGCGAGAGACGGGCGCAACAAACCGTTTTAACCAATTTAATGATTTTAATTTACTTCAACTAATTTTTCATGGTATATTCATTAATTAAATAAAAAATGTATCTCAGAAAATATATTGACGGGCGAAAAATAGGTCAATTAGAAAATTTTAACCTTTTAATACTACTATACATTCCTTTAATATGTTGACTATTATTATCGTATTTATTTAGGAAAGTTATGGACGGAGGATAAAAAAGTTGCTCCATCGAAAGCTTTAATTGTAGTAAATATCGAGCGTTCCATTCATCGAGCTTGATCGCTTTTTAATAGAGCAGAACTAGTAGCGATTATAGACGATCTACCCGTACATATATAGCCTACGTAATTGTGAACCGGATTGGAAACAAGTGCGTACAAGTGCACCGTGGAGAGTCGAGAAATCGAGAATTGAGCGCTCGGAGATCTCTGCGTTTAGCTTGTTAAAAAAAAAAAAAACTGAAGCAACGCAACTTTGTGCAGCTGTAATATTTCACAACTGCTGCGTGAATCATTTAATGCCGGTAATAAAATGCTAATAATACCGAAAAAATATACATATTTTTTCGTCAATAATTGGAGTGTTTTTTCAAAATAAAAGACAGTTAATGAAGTGGACGAAGTTTTTTGAAGTGGAAGAAGATTTATTCGTCGAGTTTGATCGATTGATTTTCAATAGAGGAAAACCCGTAACGATTATACGCGATCCGCGCGTACAAATATGGCCTACGTAATTGTAAAGCTGAGTGGAAACGAGTGCGCTCGCGCTTTGCGGAGAGTCGAGAGATCGAGAATTGAGGCGATCGTGGATCTCGGCGTTTCGCGGTTGTACATATGCGTGCACTTTCGTCATACATAGTATAGTGCGTTATATCCTTCGTCAACCGTAAATGGTCATACTCGCGATGGCCTCTTCCCAGTCGCGTTGCGGTTTCGCGCTCGCTCCGACAAAAGCCCGGAGGGACAAACGACGGCGAGATAATTTTTACAGAGTGCAAGCCTCTCGTCAGTGTGAGGGGAGCTGCTCGTGTATCTGGATGAACGACGACGAAATCGGTGGACGAGGACGAAGCGCGCACCTGCCGCTGACGTGAGCGCTCTCGCACACTCGCCAATTATCCAAGATATTTATGAATTTTTCCAGGAGCGGTTCGGTGGTGCGAAGTGTTCATTCGCGGGCACTCGCGTCGACTTTGGCCCTGTCCAGTACGCAAAATCATTCGGTTAAGCCTTTGTAAGTCAAGCCTCTATCCGGAACGAATTTTTTTTATAAGATTTTTTCGAACAATACTCTTGTCAATAACAATAATCGTATTAATAGTCATGATAATAATTATTATTATTCGGAATCACAAAAATTAGCATCATTATTATCATTGATAATACTAACAATTGCAATTATAACTGTTGGACTGCTGGAAGGAGTTTTACAGTTACTCGTAAAAGCTAACGGCGAGTTGAGGTACCAAAATATTTTCGGTGGTCTAGGATTGAAAAATAACAGTTTGGCGGCGAAAAAAAATAGGTGACCAAATCTCAGGTCAATAGGTCTCTTAATAGTGATATTAAAAAAAGTCACTTCTTTTGTTTCATAATGATGGGTATTTAAGAAAAATTGATAGAGCGATATTTCCGAAGATTCAAGTGATACGATGCGAGACAAATTTATTTTCTTCGAATTTCGATCTCGTCGATGTTATCGAAATAATTTACGTCATTATCCGAAAATTGGTATCGTTTTAGCCAATGACTTTTTTTCACGCCGTAATCGTACCTCCCTTGGGAACATATGCGCCAATTCCTATATTTACGGCACAGTTACGAAGTTGGGTTGGCAACAAGGAGATGGCCTCAGGCTCGAGAATCGATCGACGCCGCACCGTCAGATACCGGATCCGTTTTCGATCCCAGCATGTGACATACTTATTCGCGTGCATTAAACGCCCTATATGACCGTCGGTACAGTTACAACTCACTTGGCAACAGGCCGCGATAAGTATCATTAAAGTTCACGCGATTCGTAAATTCGTAAATGCCGAAACAAGCTTTAAACGTTATAAGTATGGGGGGAGACCCGTGTAAAATGGAGAACTGAATAACAACCAATTCAACGCATTTAAACACTTTGGAAAAAATGAGGGTAAAATGGTAACAAGAAAAAATCCGGCATCTCCCTAAATCGACCCAAATTTAGAAAATAGTCGATAACGCGATATTTTTCTCAACTGTTCCATTCGCCCCGATGTCTGCTACCAACCAAACAGTGTGTCACCGCGACTTTCGGTTGACCAAACAATTTCCGTTTCTCTGTGTCCCCTGTACCGTTTTGCCCCTCCCCGCACGAAGTATCGCACCGAATCGGACATGCCGGAGACGAGTTTCAGGTACCGAGGATGCTGAGAAAAGAGGAGCATCTTTTCGCCGCGCAAGTGAGTAAAGCGAGGACGCATACCTCGTACGTGTAATTCGCGAGCATGTTTTTCCGCCATTGTAATTGGCTCGGAGCAAAGGGGTTCAGTCTCGTTCGCGTCGTGCAGATGCGTTCGCGGTCGCAAGAAACGCATTGCGAAGCCGTGTTTACAATGCCGCGGGAGCCTCTCGGTGGTATAGATCGGTGCGCAGCCTTCTATAAAGAATTAAAGAATTGAATCGCGCGAGCAAGACGAAGAGGTGGAGGAGGAGAAGGCGGCGGAAAGAAGGCGCGAGAGTGGAAGCCACCGCGCTAGCAACGCTCCGTAAGCGAGATCGGAGGGATAAAATAAATGTTTGAAGAGGAGTCGACCGAGCCAAATGGAGAATTCCTGCGAAGGATGGATGGCTCGATGGCGATGAGAGTCGCGCGGGCAAATCCGCGATCGTTGAAGGGGAATCGCGAAACGATTAAAGACGATTTTTCCAAGAGCGATCGGTGGCGGGATCGATCGCCGTCGATCGATCGATGAGCCTTCAATCGGGCGGCCTATCGATCGCAAAGGAAGAGGAGAAAGAAGGGGCGGAAGGATGAACAGAGCGTTCCGGAACGCGAAATTACGCTCGCGGGACCGCGACTGCTTCTTCTTACCGGGAGGAAGGCGCACATCGGTTGGGCGGCGGAGGAACAAGGCTGAGCGGGAGAGAAGATGAGAAGAAGCGTCACGAAGGAATGAGAGGGAACTTAATCCACCAGAAAATATGCAATCTAGATAATAACAGAGTCGCGGAGTGCATCAACGGGCGAGAGGTCATTATAGTCGTTATTAAACTTAAAATAACGTTTTAGCGTTTAATTAGATTCGTTCGTGTACCCGATGTACCCGAGATGGATGCTTCAGTCGAAGTGCGAGGTGTACCGCGAGAAGGCAAATCGCGATCGCGGCCGCGGCCGCGAAAGGATCGGCGGCGAAAGGGAAACAGCTCGTGTCTAGGAAAGACACATATATATATTTTTTTCAATAGCTTAAAATGCTTAAATTTAGTAGCATTGTACATTGTAATTACGAGAACTTCATTTGCATATTGTAAAAATCGAAACTTAATTTTCAGGGGTTGTCTGCATTCAAATTAATTTAAAAAAAAATGTAAACAATAAAATCCCAGATTTTACTGTTGCTATTTTGACATCAATTTTATAATTCGATATGGAATACGGAGTTATTTTTTTGATTGAACGTTGTCTCTGCCTGGAATACTTTCAGCTATCGTTTTAAAATTGATTAGTCGACGTACAATTGAATAATAATATTGAAAATATTCGATCATTAATTCTTTTCTCAATTTGCGATCGACCGCCGTTCGGAGAACGGCTCGATGAAAATCCGTGTCTCTCATGTTTTCGGGAACACAGTCCCCTCGGGTCGCAGCGGGGTGTCAAACGACGTGAAACGGAGGGGATAAAGGTCCTCTAGGCCACGACGAAATCCGTGAGCTCCGGGGCCTCAGGTATTCGCCACCCATTCAGGTATAGTGTAAGCAGGAACGAAGGTGAGCGCGCCCAAGAACTGGAGGTGAGGCCCCCAGGGGTATCGGCTTACTTCTCTCCTACTTGTGGATAGCGGTCCTCCTCCACAACCTTTCTCGTTTCTCTTCTTCCTCTCCTTCTTCATCATCGTACTTTGGCTGGGCGACGTTGCCGAATTTCTCCCCGAACAATGGGACTCTTTGTTCAAAGGCTTGCAGGTAGTCGCCGTTCCTCACCACCGATGTAATACTATATCGTTCTTATTTGAGGAAGTGCACCAACCCGTCACCGGACTTTGTTTTCAACCTCCTATCGCGAAATTATATCTTTTTCGGCGGATACATCAACGTGGGCAAAAAAAATCCTTCAGAGGGTCTCCGAAGCTTATGAACAAATAAACAAACAAAATCCATTCGGAGGAATTTTTCGTGCCGATTGCAAAGTGTAACGTCATGCTGTTTTTTCATTCAGACGAATTTCCTGCACGTCGAAACAGTATTGATGATAAAAAATAACGATCAGATTTCCGGTCGAAGAATAAATACGATTAAAGACGCACATTCTGGTGCTTTATTATAATTCTTTTTTTTTCAGTGGAAAAATAAGAATAATGAAGAACGACTCTCGGATGCCAGCAAGTTTCCTTAACAACAAACATCGATCATTACTTTTTCTTCTCCAGCTAATCAGCGAACGACTCGGCAACGATAATTTCCACGAGTCCGTCAAATTTTGTCACGATTTTTATTCCGCGAAGAAAATACAACCAACGCATGAAACATGATCATATTTGCGGTCGAAGAACACATCAAACCGAGAACATATTTTCTGGTACGCTTAACCCGGCAGATTTACCGCAGAGTCTGAATTTTTTTTTTCAAACCCACGAAAGCCCGATAAGTTAACACGCCAAGGATAATGAGAGAGGCGAACAGCGAAAGGACGAAAGGGGGAGTGCAGGAGAGTGTAGGAATCGAGTAGCGAGCTCGTCCTTCCGCGTCGAGGAGCGCCGAGAGTGAGAAGCGGGCAAAGGACGTGCCACAGGGTAATCCGACGCCAGACGTCGGTGGTCCGGTCCGGTTTGCCATGAAAGACGACGACGAACCGAATGAGAGAGAGAGAGAGAGAGCGGCTTCTCAGAATTTTTCATAAATTCATAAACGAAACACAAGGCGAGACACCGGACAGGACGTGATCGAGGAAGAACGTGAGACTCGCCGTCACGTGAGAATCGCGTGAAGCTTTGCGATTCATTTTCCCCTCCGTATTTATACATCTCTCGAACGCTTCGATATTTATCATCGGTCATTCTCGTTGCCCGGAAATTCCACGTGTGGAACTCATCGCGCCCCTCCGATATTCCCGCAGAATCCACCGGGGATTTTATGATCTTATATTGTCTTTATAGCGCCGGAGACGGAGGAATGGTTAGTTTATTGCGAGGTAAGAAAAAGGAAGAGCTTGAGCCACCTCGCGAATAAGGGGAATCGGTCGGTAACGCCATCGCTGGCTCTGGCTTGTTGTCGAGACCCTGCTCTTTATCGTGCGGGTCGTCGTACGCCCGTAGGTAAGGAAATAAAATAATGGAAATAATACGAGCGGCGTACACGACTCGGTACACGTCGCGTATACGTAACGACGCGTAAAGAAAGTGAGAAACGGTGCAGAGGCGGAGGCGAGAAACGGAGGAGGAAGAGGAAGAAGATCACAGCGAAGGTGGGGAAGAGTCAGGGACGCGGGTAAATTGTGCGAACAGTGCCAACAGCGAACGGACATCGAAGGAGCGGAGAGAAAAGCGAGCCCGAGCGTTAATTGTAGCCGCGCGGACGTTAATAACCGATCAGCGAGAGTTTCTTACCTGTGCGGTTGCTCGCAAACATATCTCGTCTGCCTACCTTCGAAGACCCTTTATCGCCGAGCGGGGATCTTCCGCTAAGACTCCGTTGCCTCTCGCGGCGTAACTCGGTGGTTCCGTCTCCCAACGGGATAAATACGAGACCGCGGAGAGGAGGATGAGAGTTGGTCGAACGAGGTACGCGCGATGGAATAATCGTAGATGGCAATTTGCGCTGACCGGTGCCAATGCTGATTGTACGGTACTTATTTTTCGTTGGTTTAGGGATTAACGGTTGTGCGATGGGTCAGATTTATGGGCTGAGATATAGCGAGGATTTATTTTTTCAAATTACTCGAGAAATCGACATTCCCATGAAAATTACATTTGGGAGAATTTTGATTTTTACTAGGCTTCGAATTACTATTAAGGAATGTATGTTGCCCATGATCATTTTGGATATCAATGAATTTTGTATTTGCTGACATTATTTTTTGCTGAACATATCTGTAAAATGAAAAAAAAAAAAAAAATGTTTAGGTCAGCTAAAACAAGAAATTTATACGTGATCGCTTTATCTCCAGGTACGCCACAATTTCTCGCCTATCTCACGAATGATCGCTTCCAATGTTGCACGTACTTTACCCGAAATTTTAATCGGTACCACTCACCATTTCACCTAAGTTCAAAGTCATTATTACAACATTTGATAAGCAACATTACATCCTCATCCCAACTATATTTCCGTCTCGTTCTTTTTTATTCTCCTTCAATTTCTTCGCCGGCCCTTTTTCGTTTCCTCATCGCGGTTTATCACTGTTGGACCAACGGCCGTACCCACGGCGGGGACCGCGAGAAGGGTCAGATCTCTCGAGCCGAGAGATCGTGGAGGAGGAAGTCGCCGGAGCCGTCCCTCCTGTCCGGCGGAGGATGACACGCCTTCGTGGCAAGGACCCCGAAGAATCCCAAAGCGGAAAGATGGGCCTTGCCCCGGGGGTTTCTATATGGTTATATTTCTCGCTCTTTTACACGCTCTTTGCGGGGATACAAAAGAAAAAATACCTCGGAGCGAGAGACCGATGATGGTGGTAGTTTGAGCGTACGTCCGTCCCGTCTTCCGAGTAATGCGATTATAATTACACTCTTCTCCAGATCGCCTCTTTCGTTGCCGGTCCTTCGCTGACACTCGATTCGCTCTCTCTGGTAGCTCTCTCAGGTCCGAGGGAAAGGGTTCGTCGAGGACGAGCCCCGCGCAGGGAGAAGGCGGACGGCAGATCGGAGAAGAATGGACACGAAGAGATTCGGTTCCGAGAGCGCATCTCGCGGGCGGCTCGTGTGCGAGAACGCTGACGTCTCGTTTTTGCAGTCGCATTTATTTTCTCACACCGGCTCGATAGGACAGAATGGGGAAAAATAGGACAATGGGGCAAACCAAGATAATGAGACAAAACGCACGTTCCCAAAAAAAAAATTCAAATAGCGGCGGTATCAATAAGTGGGGCGAAATTTGTGAGAAAATCCGGATGGGACTTCGGGACAAAATGGGATATCGAAGGACTGTTTAAAAATTGTGTTTTGCTTGAGGTGTTCCATTTCTCCCCACTGTCTCATTTACCCCCGCTCCTCCCTGGATTCGAGCAGGAAGCGAGCGATAAAGCTGACCGAAGAGCCCTCGCTGGGAAGACACAAAGCCGAGGAGAAAAGAAAAAGCGAAAGTCAGGAACACAAAAGAAACTTCCGATTATTAATGAACTGCCTTTGGGCCGAGGAAAGGGGAGCATCAATGAGAAATACGCCTCGTCCGTTTCCAGCGGGTATTTTATTATATCAAGAGCGGGAGGGCGAACTTCTCATCGGCCAAAAAAAAAGCAATAGGCTCTTTTTCTTCTTGGTAATTTTTATTCTCCTCGCTCGCTCAGTTCATTCTAATTTCATTTGCAGGACCGGAACGACCGGGCATAAATACTCCGCGCCGATCGGGACATCGTAAATGGTTCGGTAGCGAGATTAATAATTGCCGAGCTGGAATAATTAATAAGCAGTGTCAACCAGCTGAAGAGAACACACGACGAGATACGCGTCCGGTGAGCGTTGACTCTTGTCGCACGGAACATCCTCCGATCACACAAATATATATGTGGGCATGTGTAGGTGCGTTGGGCGAACACATCGGCTGCCGAGTCGTCGCGTATGTAAAAGTTGATGCGACGATCGAGCCTTCGCTTCTGGCACAGAACGAAGAGCCGCGAAAGGCGAATGACAACGATTACGGCCACGCAGTAGTGCCGTATTTTTTTTTCTGATTTTTTTTTTAGTTGTTTGCTCACCGTGGTCAGAAGAAGAGAGAGGAGAGAAGATGGATGGGTGAGGGGGAGGGGTAAAGAGGTGAAGTAGCAGCCTGGTTATTAAGGATCGTCCCTGCGGGAGCTCGCGATCGCGAGTGGTGTCCCGGGGCACGAGATTACTCGACGATGATAATAACGATCCGATGCCACAACGACATTTTCTCTCTCCTCGAGTTATATTAGTTTTATATATTTTTTAAATTCTTTTTTTTTAGTTTTTTTTTTAGGAGCTTCTCTGTCTGGGTTTTTTTTTATTCAATGCTGCTAGGGCGATCTTGATCCGGCGATTTCTCGGCCAGGAATGAGTGTGGTTGTTGTGAACGAGATCGATTATAAAAGGAATGAAATGAAAATTGCGAGGGCGACGACTCTCGCGGGCTCGAGATTAATATCTTTTAGTTAGTATTTTTTTTCACTTAGAAATATCTAATGAAATCGGTTGGCTTAAGTTTTTATTGGGGTGAGAGATTCGATCTTTGGTGAGGGATTTAACGATTCTTGTCCCCAAGGACGAGTGTCCCTTTCGGGAAAGGAATCTCAAGGCATTGTTTCGTTGCAGAGGAAAAATCATTTAACGAGCCGATCGTGATCATGTTTTCTACAGAGCAGAGAGTCGCTTTTACTCTCGAATCGACCCGCATGAAAGCTCGATCTTGGAACGAGGTAGAAATGTTTGCGCCAGAAACCATTTTTTCAATTTACTATATTGTGACTGAAGAAAAAAAATAAGACTTATGATTTTAAAAAAATCGTATTTCGAAATATCAACAAAAATATTTTTACTCTCGTTCTTCTGCCACGGAACTTCAGGTCGATGAAAAAACGATTTAACCACAACGATTGGGGGTCCAGAGTGGACGAAAAGGGACCAACATCCTTTATTCGATATGAGGTTTTTTTTGTAGTTCACGAGAAATTGGCTGAGGTCCGTTTTCCCCTGCTCTTCCCGACTTAGCAACAAAAACCTTTATGCATTTTCTTACCTTGCTCGCATTCGTCGATGTCCTCGGAGCAGTTGAGTCCTTTGTAGCCGCTCGCGCAGGAGCAGGTGAAGGATCCGTTGATCGGGCTAGTGTCGCAAATGGCGCCCTGGTGACAGGGATTCGAGGTGCACGCGTCGTCGAGATGACACAGAAGACCTGTGAGACGAAAAAAAATCAGGTAAAAAATTTTTCAAAATAAATCACAGCATGAAACATGAATCGCGAAGATGGAAAGAATCGTTGCCATCTGTGAAACGAATGATGAGGTAAAAAAAATTGTAAAAAAAAATAAATATGCGTCCGGTTTGGAGTATCTCTAGGACAAGAGTGTATATAGCTACAGCCAAACATGGTCTCGAACGTCTCAAGCCAAAGAAGGCGATATGCCGAGCGACGAGTCTCGTTTTCTGCTCGCCGCGGTTCGCTCCGCAGTGAACTCTCGCGGTACCTTCTTCGCGCGCAAGACTAGTTATCGCGATGTAGGTCTCGGCACCGCTTTTCCACCGTTGAACAACCGGACGGACAAAGTGAGCTCCGACAAATTCACGACGGATTCGATAAATTATGTACGGAATGAAGCTCTACCGTGACCTCGACAAAGAAATATTCTTGCGATTCTTCCATCGACCGATGAAAATCCCGTTAGCGGAACGAGTCGACATTTAATTCTTTGTTAATCGACAGTATTGTCTTGACCTAGATTATTTTTTCGTTGGTTAAAAGTGAAGAAAATGAATTTGAAAACTTCCTAAAAATTAATATATTACTGCATGAGAAAATTCAGTTCGTACATCGACGGTAAAAAAAGCTTTTCGCATGTACTAATATTCAACATCCAAAATTTTAAGCCCGTCCGTTTCCTTTCACAATTTTAAATAAATAAAATTTTTTTAATTATAAAATTGAGGGTAACAAAAAAAACCGTCGATGTTTGTAAACAAAGAAATTGTCAAAGACCAAAAACTATTATATTGAATAATTTAAGTTATGTTCATGGAAAGATCCGAAATAAAAATCTGCAAATACAGATTAGTTAGTATTACATGTTAAATAATCTATCAAAATTTATTTCTCCATGCGAGCGACGGTACGTATTTTTCTCGCATATATTTTTTCAACCATCTGCCAAGAAAGATCGACTCTGCGATAATTCCTCCGGAAAATATTTTATCAACGAAAAATGTCTCGACCGAAAAAATGGAACGCCCGCTTCGATAATTGCATACGAATCGCATCGGGCTGAAGTCGTTGGAAAGATTCGGTTTACAAGCGCGGACACCTGTCTCGGCGTGAATGTGACCTCGGTTCGAATAACGATTGGCCATAATAACGCGCGAACAGAGAAAACTCGTTTCTCGACAATCGCGGGGTCCGGCGACGCTGCCGTCGATCTTCCCGCTCGAAGGGGACGTGTACGAACGAGGATTGTCCGTGTCAGAGAGGATAATATACAAACGCACGTGTACTTGTTAAACGCGCCGCGTATCCACCTGCGAACCTGCGCGGTGCTTTACTGCGCCGAACGGGACAAACGCGCATGCGCGCTAGATCCAAAGTCGACACATTCGCGCGAGACTCTAATCGCGGAGATCGACTGCGATTTATCTCTTCGCGAAGCCCGAGGACTTTCAGGAGACACTCAACACGAGACTTGACGAACAAACGCGTTGCGCTCGCTTCGTAACATCGCATAGCAAAGTAACTGACACGCCAAGCGCTACGCCGCGCTATTCGACGAACGCGAGGAAGGGTTGGCAATAATACATTCCACGCTTGACTGATCGATTCAATTATTTACGATGATTCGTTTAGTCAACGATGATCGAAAAAATGGTATGCTTCGATCGTGATTTTTTTGCATAATTTGAATATTCATTATTGATAGTAGAGCTTCATATAAACAATTCAATAATAAAATATATTCAAAAAATGTACCTTGTATAAAAATTTAGGTGCCTGTGAAATTGTTAGGCCGAGGCTAAAAGATATTTCTTCTGCAAAAAATTTTGATAAACTCTTTGAAAAAAAGCACCGATTAACTAAATTTATTTATTTCACGACAGTTATTTTATCAAGGAATATTATGCCAGCTTCGCGTAATATTACTCAGCCTTGTAACTAATGCGAGACATTCGCAAGGAGTTTCAATTTTAAACTCACCCACTTCATCCCTTATCAAATTTCACGATAGCATTAAAAATTAATTTAAAAAAGTAAATGATCGTCTAAAAAAAAAAACGAAGTTTCGAACTCGTCGACTCACCGGTCTTTCCGTAAGTGCACCGGCAGTAGAAGCTACCGACGCGGTCGATGCATGTTGCACCGTTGAAGCACGCGGCGCCAGCGCAGTCGTCGATGTTGACGCTGCAGTCGGGTCCGGTCCAGCCGTTCACACATATGCAGGAGTAGCTTCCGTGCGAATTTGTGCACGTAGCGCCGTTGTGACAAAGCGACGGTCTCACCGAGCACTCGTCGACGTCGAATTCGCACTGAGCGCCCGTGAAAGCCGGCGGACATAGGCACGAATATTCGTTGATGCGGTCCATGCACGTCGCGCCATTCTGGCAAAGATTGCCGGGACAGTCGTCGATATTTTCCTCGCAGTGGTCACCTAGGAATCCTGCAAAAAATAAAACGAAAAAATTAAACACACGAATCAGAGACGCTCAAATCTTCGTTGAAAATGTGCGTTGCTATTCTACTGAAAATTTTTCTTATTCAATGAATATTCTTCGAATTTTCGGTATAAAAATTTGCGATTTTATTCGCTGTTTTTTTTTCTTACAAAAAAAAATATATATCAATGTTAAAATAACGCAAATGGCGTAAGCGAAATTTTCAATTCCAGTATATTAAATTTACAATTTATTTTTGCAGTGCAGACTCTCAATTTAAATATAAACGAGCGCGAGTCTTATCCTTGCGTAATATTAAGCTACGGAAATGTGCTCCTGGGTTTGCGTCTATAAATACGCACGCTAAATGTGAAAGGAGGCACGGCGTGGTATTTTGTTTTTTTCTTCTTTATAATAATTTTAAAGAAATAAAAAGTTATGTCGAGGAAGTTTCAGACGGGTGGAGCCAGTCGCGGCTGCACCGATGACTTTCAGAATCACCCCTGGATTATTATCGGCGAGAGTCGAGAGACCGTGCGGGTAATATTGAGCGAGAAGTCATTAAGGAGGCAGCGGCAACGCCCGTTTGACCGGTATTCCGCAGGTTCGATGATCCTGGTGGTCGTAAAGAAAGGATATTTAAGATCTAACGCCGAGAGGCGGAAGAAGCCGCTGGCCTTTGCGCAGGAGCCGTTGCGAAGCGACGAGGCGAAAATGAGCGGCGAAGAGACTCGGCGGGGAAAATATATCGACCGTGCAGAATCGATATCGATCTCTCATCGGTGAATCTTCATCCTTGCTTTTTTGCGATCGGTTTTGTTTTTTCACCCCCGTAGCGAGATTCGCCAGATCAAATATTTATAAGCAAAGCGGAGCTAACGGATTAGCGACGGCCTCGCGTGGCCCTGCGCGCGACATTGGTCATCCAGCTTTTCTTCGATGTTCTCCAGGTTCGAGTTGCAAAAACCGCCGTGGCGTAACGGCGACTCGATGAACCACACGGACGATCTATCGGAAGTTCGTCGAACTTTTCACCGGTGACGGAAGTAACTAACTCAGTTTGCGCCGCTAGGACTTTGAACGCTAAAATGGTAAAAGTCAAAAGGGAGCGAAATAAAGTTAGAAGTAATTTCTTTTGGTAAGTGTATTAATCCTTTCGAGCACACGCTTTGACATCCACGGGAAATTGGTGAGCTTGTTACAAAATAATATCGTCGACTATTTAAAGAAAATACCGAAAGCCGACTCAATACAGAAAATCCCTAACGACTTGGTGACTTTATCTGTGAGAAATGAGTCGACTAAAATTTGAAATAAAAAAATCCTCAAATTAATTGACTCTTGTTGGAGTCGCAGAAAAATTCGACCATGTTTCGAGTCGAGTCATGTATTATCAATTTAATTAATAATAACTCATTTAAAATATTGAAAATATCATCGAATACTTTTCGTAAATCAATAACAAAAAATTAATCACTTTTTATTTCACAAAATTACAAATTCTTCGAAATTCGAACATTCCATTTTTTTTTCACGGTATGCCTTGTTGTCGGATGGGCAATGAGAAAATACGAGTGGAAGTCGAGTGAACTCGATATAGTCGAGTTGTTCCGCGGTTGAAAACTAGTTCGAGAATCGACGGTCTCCCGTGTAGACGCGCACAGCGCCGGGTAACACACAGGGTATGTACCAAGGTGGAGAGATAAGGCGCACAGAGGCGTAATTAAGTGGCGATAAAGAAGAGAAGGAGAGGCCGTCGTCGGCTTGAGCTGTGCGGCGATCCGATGTACACCCTCGAAGCATATCGACAAGGGTTTGCAACGGAGCTCTCGGCGGCAGCTGCTTTAATACCTCTCACCGACTCTCTCTTGCTCACTGTTCTGTTCCTCCCCCTCTCGGGCCTCGAGGAAACGCGATAATGTCCGGCTAATAGAAACCGTACGAGTCAGCGGCACGCGAGTGGTAATTCAGGGGACTTGAGCATAAATGTTTACCACGACAACGCGGTGTGTAATAAGAACGAGGAACATTATCTCTCGTGTTTCACGACTCCGCGTTTCATAAACCAACGGATATGTGAATTAATTATAATTACTATTTGTACTCTCAAACTTAACGCGCTTTCGATTGAAACCCCATAAGCTGCGATCGGTATGGAGTGCTTTTTTCTTGATTTTTTTTGGTATCTGCGGAAAAGTTTAATGAACAAAATATCGACTGACCTATAGGGGGTTTGAGCAAAGTATATGAACTTGAAAAATAATTTTTCAATTGGTTTAGGACAAAATTAGGTAAAAATTTATTTTTAATATTGTGGTATATTTTTATTGCTATTAACTAAATTTAATCTATCTCCGCGTGTCGTCCTGAAGGGGAAAAATACTATCGTCCGTTCCGCAGGAAACGAGCCAACCGCAAAATTGTTGCAAGAACCTGATAACGAGCGTGGGTGTCGAATTGATAGGGGAAACAAGAGACAGCAAGAGAAACGTTTATTTCGCATTCGGTACGTCGTTCAGGTCTCCCAATCGCTTTGCGATAGTAATTCACGTGAGAAACAAGAAGCCGTTAAAGCGCGAGAATAGATAACCGTGTGCCGGTTGCAGGACCGAGTATGATACCGATACCTTACTACCGGCGTGGCGAACCGACTTCCGGTTCACCCTCGCGAGCCGCTTGCGCGACCCGCTCGGGCTTCTGTACCGTCCACGATGCGCGAGCTTTTGTTTAATTAATTATTATTTTCGCACAGCAATAGCTCCGATAGTCGATAATGACCGCGGTACATTTTTTTCCCTCGCCGCTCTCGCTCGCCGGAGACGCAACGAGAGAGATTCGCAAATAATTAACGAGAGGAGTTTCACCCGCGCGAACTCAAGAAACACCCAATTCCCGCGCTCGTTAATTGCTTTTTTCACACATGGACGAAATGTGATCGTTCCGCGGGAGCCGCGGCTAACGAGGTAATGCACCGAGAAATGTGAAATTAATAAGAGAAAGTTTTAGTCACCGTAAAAATTAATTTATCGGCAAATTGTTGTATTTCTTATTATTGCACCTTTATAATTATTTTCACGTCTTTTACGACTTTTTCATAACAATATCATTTATAATTCGTTGAAGAATAATAAATTTTTTTACATTGTAGTAAAGCAGATATAATAAAAAATAAAATAAAAAGAATACCGTCGTCGTGTTTCGCGAAAATTCGAATCCAAAGTTTCCGAAACAACAGTCTATGTGCGCGACCGACCGATGTCGACTGCAAAATTACGTTGCAATCTTTATGCAAATTGGCTGTTCGTCTGTGCATGATGTATAAAACATCGAGCAATAATGTACGCATCGAATCGAATGATGTACGGCGTGAGAATACAAACGGCCGATTTGCATGTACAATTTTATAATGGATAATCTCTGTATCGAATTGATTTCTAATCGAATTAAAGCCCCTCCCGAGGGAATGCAGACTGGCGAGGAAATCCGGGTGTGTACGATAGTTCGAAGCGAGAGTTTCATGCAGTACTTGCTTCACTCGTCCACTCGTACCAAAGCGCACAGATAAACACCTTTCTCTTTCCATCAGTTCCTCTGCAAACTCCTCGACTCCTCTTATCGTCTCGGTATCAACTGTTACGCCCGGCGATGCATACCTGTATGGTTGTCGAGCATAGTTATCATCTAATTGCTGCCATAATTTATGCCCGATAGAATTATATCGGCTGTTCGGCACACACGAAGCCAATTGGCAAAAAATTAGCGATTTATCTCGAGCGCAGGTTTTTTTTTTTTACTTAAAAAAAGAAAGTGCATATAGACCAACAGTTGATATTTGTTTGATCCACACCTGGCAATGAAGCTCACAGAGGGCGCTGTAACTATCGCTTGCATCGGTTCTTCGTTAACTATCGACCGACAACAAATCATTAATCAAATCAAACAAATTATCACGAGCAGTGGATCTTTTTTTTTATATTTGTAAAAAAAAACAAGAAGTACATATTGACCAAGACAGAGAATTTTTGTTTATTCACAGTTGGTAACTAAGCTGACAGACTTATCGAATTTTTTCTCATTCGACATCAATATCGAGTGCTTTGGAAATTCAAGGAGATTCGTAGAAGTCTTCTTATAGTGTACTTTTGATTTGTGGTCGCACATATGCACCCCTATCTCTTTCCATTCGTCCTCTGCAAACCCCTCGACTCCCCTTATCGTCTTGGTATCAGCTGTTGCGCCCAATGATGCATGCATCTATGGTCGTCGACCATAGTTAGCATCTAATGGCTGGCATAATTTATGCCCGATAGAGGGCGCCTTAACTATCGCTTATATACCTTGCCTGGTGTCTATGTGTATATTACACGTCGTATATACGGAACGCGCATGCCCGTAGAGCATCTTTACCCCCCCCCCCCCCCCCCTTACTCTCTCTTTCGTCCAGACCAATAAACTCTCCATCGGATTCTCTCGCTCTCTCGGGAAGATTACACCATGACTCGAGGGCTTGCTGGATATCGCTCGTGTGCTAAACTGGCCGACTCGTTCCCTCGACCCACGACGTTATTATGCCGAAGCCTTCGACCTTACTTATAAAATAGTGACATTAATATTAACGCCCTCGGCTTCGCTGCATCTTTCTCTCTTTCTCTACCTCTCGCTCTGTCGGGGGTCGCGAGAAAAAAATCCTTGCCGATCGTATAGCCCGAGATCACATGTGCTTGGATGCGGATATCGCCTGGAGGAATGTTTTATCGATCTAAGGAGTCAGCGCTCCGACGATTTCCGGATGAGTCGATCGGTGAATCATTCATGAAGGTCTTTGTTCTATTTTTTTTTTTTGTTCATGTGGAATTGTATCGACGATGGTCGTCTGTTTGGAATGTATATTTCAAGACTCCGGAGCATCGTAGAAATCTTCCTTTTCGCGCGTGTTCACGCAATTTTTTTTTCATGCGAATATATTCGAAAATTCTCTTGAAATGTGGTGAGATTAAAAAAAATGCGGTAAAAAAAATGGAAAAAATTGTGAACTTGTGCCACTTAATAAAACTCATATCATAACGAAGTTGCGTTTGTGAACCTTGTTGTGAAGTGCAATAATATTCGCAAAATATTTAGATAAAAATCAGAAGATCAATATTTTTTTATGGTAAATATTAAACGGAAGTTATCAAATTTCTTTCACTCAATTTACACGTTCGTCGAGCTTGGCGGAGCGTCTGCAAATTTGGGGCATCGCAGAAAAATGTTGGCCTAATTTCGGAGCGAAGCACCGAGCGAATAAAAAAAAAACTGTGCGAGGAATGACTTCAACGAGTCTCCTTCGGTTTCCAAATCGCTCGAAACTAAAGCCGCATGAGAAAAGATTGAGTGACTCTGTCAGCTTCATAGCCACCTGTGGCTCAAGCAAATATCCGCTCTTGGCGATTATCCATGACTTTTTTTTTTTTTTTTACAGAAAAGAAAAAGATCCACGCTTCGCGATAAATTAATCACTTTTTGCCAATCGGCTTAGTGTGTGCCCAAGGGTCGATATTGCGTGGAGTCACGAAAGAGAAATGAAATAAAAAACAAAAATTGGAAGATTAAAAAAACTTGTTTCGGCCGCATTGGCAGCTTGATTACGCGGCTCGTGCGTCCGCCCGTTGTCGGCCACCGGAACGAATCGATTCGCGTTAATATCGAAGTGCCGCGCGGGTTACCAACAAAAGCCTCTGCGATCGGGTACGAACGAGATCGACTTTGTAACACCGGAGCACACATTTACCGGACGATTCGTCGCGCGCTTTTTGCCAACACATCGTTCGGGTCGCGATGTTTTTATCAGCAATTTATTCCACCGACGTAACGACGAAGGCGGAGGAAAGAATGAATGAATAAGAAATTTCCTTCGAACTCTTCGGTACGCGCAACATTTCAGTGCAAATTGCAATTATTAATTCTATTTTTTTAAATTGAGAACAAAATTTAAAAAAAATGTCTTCGATCTGGTCGATATGAGATGAGTACAGATTTTTTTTACCGCGTTCTACTAAAAAAGAGAAGCAAGGTATGAAAAATTATGGTGGGGGAGGGAAGAGTGCGAGATCCAAAAAATTATCGGAAAAAAAATCACAAATAAGAACTCTCTGATCCGATTGACATTAACTCACTCGAGATGTTTTTTTTACCTTGTCGGAAAAAAAAGAAAAGCGAACAATAAGAAATGGCCTTAAGGCGGGAAGGTAGAGTACGAGGTTGAAGCTTAAAGGAACGAAGAAGGTTCGACGAGGAGGGCTCCGCTAATAATGCGTACGCTGATTTCCATAAGCTACGGTCCTCAGCTTCTCGGAAATCTTCTTTCTCCGAGCTTCGCTTCGTCCACCTTACGGATCCTCCACCCTCGTATCGTCCTCCTTTTATCGGCCGAAGCCCGCTTAACGGCCCTGCCGAGTGAGATTCGCGTTTCGGCGCGGGGACGAACGAGACGCCAAAAAAAAAAATCACTCGAGAGAAGAGAAGCAGAAGAAAAGATAGAAGGATAGATGTGGGGAGAAGCGTAGAGCGCAGGCGCGAGGACGCAGACGATAGTTTATTTATGAGCTAGGGGAAATGAGAGGAGACACAAACGATCGAAAGCCTTTTTTTAGTCTGTGGGTCGGAGAATATTGCGCATAGAGCCGGAGTTCCGAACGAGGGGGCCAGAAAATAAAAAAAATAATCTGAAAACAATGCTCTATAGCCTGTCGCGTCGGGTGGGCAAGAAGAACGATAGAGGAGGAAAGTAGCATCCTTCCCTCCCGCGCCTCACCGCTTCGCTACTTATAAATCAACGACGACGGCAAAACGCCGAGGACCGTAATTGCGATTGTCCGTAGGGACGAGGCTTCTTCTTCGATTCTTTGGGGGGAGTCTTCCGATGGAAGACACGAGACTGTCCGCGATGGTATTTTAACCGCTGGAGAGAAATACCTCGATGGCTTCTGGACTTTGCGAAAGGTGATGTATCGTTCTTTTTCTGTTTTTTTTTTTTTTTTGGGACAGATATTAAACTTTCCGCAGACCCTTTCAACCCTCGAGCCGGACTATGACGCTCAACTAACTGTTCGAATAGCGATAATTTTTTTTTTATTGAAAGATTTTTTTAAGAAAATCTTGTACAGAAAAAAAAAATTCTACTGCTTTTTTTTTTTCTAAATAAAAAAGAAAGTTTCATACAGATATCCATGACCCTTTGTGTCGCCCAATAAAAATGTATTCATGTACTTACATTTTCTACTTGGAATTTTGCGCTTTAATATTTTCCTCTATCATTTTCATTATTTGCTTTCCCTAATAAAGGACAAAGTTGCATGTAGATTGTTGACTTTTTGTACCGCCTAGAAAAATGTTATCTACACACTTACATTTTCCATGTGACGGAGAGAAGTCAAGAAGTTACGAGGGTAAGGATATCGGAAGTTTGCGCAGTGGGAGTTTGGGTGGGGTAATGTTGGGGTGTCCGCTGAATATATACCGCTGTTCTTTTTTCGTCGAGCTTACGCGGACGCCTTTCTCTCGCTCTCTTCGAGCGTTGTGTTCCCCGATTTCGAACCACTGGCGAGTCCGTGTCTGGTCGTACGTACACAGGGACATCGGGACCGCTACACAGAGGAGAAGCACGGACCATTATCGTTCTCTTTCTCCGTTCGGCTCGGTGGTTTCTGTATCGCTCGATCGCAAGCGGGCTCTCCGCGGCAGCAACGGCACGAAACACGCTCGAGCAGTGCCTCTCCTCCCGGTCGTGGTATCCTCGTCCCCGTCCTCGTCGTCGCCGAGGTGTGGCAACGTTGCGAGAGCGGGTGTGCGTCCCGAGGGGCCTCACTCTCTGTACAGTGGGGACTGTGGGAAAATTCTCATGCCGCCGACTACGGAAACCAGTGACTATCAACCGCGAAACGAACCGCGCAACGACAAACAAAAATCGTCACAGTAAAATTCGAAAATTTCATCGACTTGCTTACGATTCGAAGATCGTTGGAGCGTAAAAAAAAAATTATAATTTTTTCTTTGGTACAAGAATAAGTGACTATTATTCGCGGAAAAAAAAACCAAGCGAGACAAAAAAAATCATTGCAGTAAAATTCCAGGTCTCATCGATTTTTCTACGATTTGAAAATCGATAGGATACGAGAAAATATTTCTTGGTACAAAATCAGTGACCAATAATCGAGGAATGAACGAAGCAAGAAATAAATCTTTGCCGTAAAATTCCAAAATCGATTGAAATTTTGTTTACCTTTTGTTAACACGAAAAATAGATATATATATATACATTTCCGATTACAACGAAGAATTCAATGGACATTTTTTTCTTTTCAAACATTTGAACATTGATTGCGAAAAGACGAAAGATTTTGTTTTCCATCGTATGAGCACAAAATTTAATTACCCAAATTTTGGTCTGTCTGTTTTTTTTTAATACGTTAGAAACGGTATGAGAATCGCTGAGGGCGTCGGGCACTGTCGAAGGCCCTGCGATGCCGAGGAGGAAGGTTAACTGCGGACCCGTGCGCCTCCCCACCGAAAACCGAGTAGAGGCACCGGGTGGCCGCGCGGTGAACGCCACGGGGGTGCGCAAGGAAAAATCATTCTACTGCCGCTTCCGAACACTCGGACAGACTTTGTGTGAGCGTCTGTGTGTGTCGGTCATCGATTCTCACTCAGCCGGGGACGCTCGGGGACGCAATGATTGCTCGTTGAACGGTGCCCTTGATGAAGACGCGATGGCGGGGGAGTCGAGCGAGAAAGTGGGTCTAATTCATACATAAACTGACCCTCGGCAAGGTGTCCGGAACAATCTCCGACGAGTCAATCTCTCTCTACCTTCCAGCGAAGATTATTCTTGCCCTATCTTTTCTCATAAAACCCCTTTGTGTCAGTAAAATTACCAAAGTGAATTCCTAATTTTTCGACTCATCAAACGTAACAAGCTTATCAAAATTAACAGTTTAATTTACTGATGATTATTGAAAATTAGAATTTTTTAAATTAGCAGATTGAAACCTCGATTGAAGCGTTTTTCTGCACCAGGATGATGTAAAATTGCACGTTAAGACTTTTAGCGAGTCCTAAAGTCTATGACTCTGAGAAACAATACATGTTTCCTGGGCTTAATCTACAAAAAACTATTTTCGACGAGTGCCAGAACTCGCTGACTATTTTATTTGTAACGACCCATGCGGATTTTTGTAATTAATTTTTTTTTCTTTCGTGTCATTGATGAAATTACACTTAAATTCGGCGTAAACCTTTTGTAATTTCCAATTAAATCCAAAATTGATTAAGTTCTTTCGTAATTTGGATTCGACTACGAACCTAATTTCCAAAAAAAAAGGCTCCCTTCACGACAGTTGCAGTCATAAAAAAAAATTGCACAAGCGTTCCGTCCGTTCGATTCGCAAACCATTAACGCGAGTCTTCCAGCATAAGCGGCGTAAGTAGCCCGATCTCGAGTTCCGCAGCTGTAGCGAACGACAGTGTTATTAGCGAGCGGACGCGGTATCAAAGTTGCTCGGCAAAAGAGTCGAGGAGAAAATCGCGAGGGACACATCGAAGCTCTGCTGTATCCGAGCCGATCTCGAACGGAACGCAGCGACGGAGGTTCCCTCCGCGTTCCCGGCCCGGCGATCGGCTCTCTCCCGCGACCACCGATCTCCCCGCGCTCTCCGATGCCCTTTTATGGAATAATTATTTCAACGCTCAGCAGGACGCGTTTAACTCCTCGTTAGAGACAGCTAAACGGTCCGATTGTTGAGAAATTTCAACGAAATAAAAACACCAGCACAGAAAATACTTCGGAAATAGATTCAAGAAAATAATAAAACAAAATAACGCGGATAACCAGACTGCATTAGAATTCGCGTTGAGGCTGCGCGCGCAACTCGTTGAACATTCCGTCCGGCAAACGAGGCGCGTAATTAAATTAATTCGCAGCTGCGAAATGCCACGAATTCAGAGTAAAATAAAATTAAAAAAATAAAAAATCAAATAAAACCCATTGAAGTCTCGGTGGCGAGAGTCAGAGACGTGCCGCGACCCTCGTCTTTCTCCTGTTGAAGATAGCGTCCCCGCTCGTTTGTCCAAATAATTTGTGAGGCTCTCTCGCTCGTCGATTTCGCGTGTATTCCGCGGTGGGGACTCGCGACGATGAACGGTTAAATCGCGGTATTGGCGGACAGGTGTCGATAGTCCTGAAGCGCGATTTTTCCCCTCAGCGCACTCGTTGTCCGGGAGCTCGAAGCGAAGAACGACGAGCGAACCGGGACTATCGGGTTTGCTGATCGAGCACATGCGTGAACGCCGTTTAAGCCGGAGAGAGCGAAAGACAGACATAAGAAAAGGCACAAAAAAAAATGTTCCTCCGCAGTCTGTCTTTTCTCGAGACAAGTCCAAGGGTCTCGAGAATCGGGAGTGGTCGCGGAACCGGAGATGTAAAAAATAAATAAAAATCTGGAGAGAGGGAGGGAGAGTGATGGAGAATCATAAATAAAAGAAAGGCCGAGGGAACTCCGAGGTAAGCGATAGAGGCACTGCTTGTGTTTAATACACGGTTTATCATCGTTGTGTTGGTTCGTTGGAATAAAACGTTGTCTGTTATCTTACAGGCAGAACGAGCAAGCTCTCTTGTGAGAGCATAAATGCACCCTTGTATTACCGAGAGACCTCTTCAGAGAGCTGGTTCTTAAAAGGCTGGCCCACCTACACGCTCGTCTCGCACACATCGCCGATGTTTCGAGGCTCCGGGGAGCCCGGACGATAAGCGTAATTTGAATGGGTAATGGTTCGAGCTGCGCAAGGGCGAGGCCGGGAAGGGCGGGCGAAGGGAGGTATTAAGGTGGGTCCTACGCGGTTAATGACGAGAAGAACTTTGGGCCCGATCGGTCAGCGAGATGCCCGGGGTTGAAAGGTTCCGCGCTCAATTCCGGAGCTGCTCGGCTTCGGCGAGAGGTTCGTCGATCGGCGTTGGTTACCGGTTCTCGGAGCCGTGAACTCCGGGACAGGCGAACGGGGAGCGAGATCCGAGAGACGGTCGATGAGTCGAAGGCACTCGAAGTGACAATACCGAGGGACCGATCGAAATGGCTTCAGAATGGACATCGTTTAGAAATTTAATGGTTCCTCATCGGGACTCCAAGTCGTTCAAGTTTCTGGTCACTGGATCTACGTTCATCTCAATGACCCTCGACTATCTCGAATCTTCATTTTAATAATGAAGAAAATCTTCAAAAACTTCCTATTAGTTCATAAATGACGAAATATTCGCATATCGCCCTAAAAACAAATCAGTTTCTTCTCGGGGAAATTGGAATTTTAACCGAACCGATCTCCGTCTTCGGCTTGTCTATTCGTTAATCCTGGTCAGTCGATATCGTCTCGATTCTCGGGTACCTTCGTGCCCGAAGGGGGTTTCTTAACGTCGGAGCGCCGTTCTCTCTTCCTATCCGCGAACGGAGCAGAGCTCTCGAACTCAGCACGGAGCCCCGAGGAGGGCGAGCAAGAAGAAAGGCCCGTGTCTCACGAAAGTATGCGGGGATCGCGAGCAGAAAGAGCTCCTGCCCGGGCAACAGGTATAAGACAATCAACAGGTTGTTTCGCATGCCGGCCGTCTGGAAGGCACGCCGCGGCGGCTACAGCCGTTTCAGAGAGATGCCCATGCCGGTATCGCCTTTCCACGCCGTCCTCCTCTTGCGCCTTTGAGCACACACAAACACACCGTCGAACCGTTCTCCTTTACAAACTCTCTGCCTCCCTCATCGGAGCTTCACCGTGCGAGCCGGGGCGAGAGACGAGGCGCGGACGAATCCGCTATGGGAGAATCTGCTGTCTTGCGGGAACGGGAAGGGGAGTAGAGACGAAGCTAAAAGAATAATAAAAGTCCGAGCTGGCAGAAAAACGAACCAGCATTTCCAGCTTATCCCTCTTCGCAGCCCTGGCGGAGACGCGCAGGAAAGAACCAGCATAGTTTCCCTCGCGACGGTGAAGTTGAAGTCACATAGGAATTTTGGTACCCAATGAGTCGGGATAACTGGAGACATTGAGGGAAAAATAGGATAAAACTTAACTCGGGTAAATCGTAAGGAGTGTTCTGGATCATCGATCCCACTACCGAAAAATTCTGGGGTCTTCGTGTCGGTCCATGAGTATCTCAGCAGTTGCCCAACGACGCTCTTAAATTTGTGTCCGGTTGGTTTGCCATGCGGGCGCGCGCGTGACGCCGTTGAGAGACTGGCTGACAATGATGTGTGGGTAAAAACATACACGCTGGGAGCGAGACGGTCGAACAGTAGGGCCGTCATACGGCTACCATTCTTCACGGACAATCAGCGAGGGCCCCGAGAGTGGAGCGAGAGACAGAGATGGACGCTGCGATCGGTGGCCGGCCAAGAGCCCGCGAGGTCCCTATCGAAGAGGAGACGACGATGAAGAAAAAGAGGAACCGCGGCACATTGTACGGTGTTCGGCGCCCCCTTTAAAAGGACGATCGGGACCCTTATTTACGATTTTGGGCGTGCGCGTAGGAGAGGCTTCTCCTTTTCTTTTTATATAATTTTTTTTTGTTTTTGTATTTTTTTTCCCCATTTTTTTTATCACTGTTCGGTGCGCTCTTCTCTTCTTCGCCAATGGAAGAGTAATGGCAAGCCGGCCGCGAGAAATCGAGATTGGTCACGCAGAAGTGGACCGAACGAAAGTTTCCAACTCGTCTGGTACAGAACTCCCTTCCTACGTCCTTAGAATACAATCAACTACGCTGAGACGTATTATGCGGTAATAACAGGATGATAAGGATTAGAGGAAGAAATAAATTAACAGTTTATTAAAAACAATGCGTTCTTCGGCATTGGTAAATAATTCGTCGTAATCGACAAGGCAGCGTCACGATTGTAGAACGACTATCAAGATAGAATTTTGCTTCGACAATCTATAAGTTTCTGAAGTTCAAAGATCAACAACATAGTTTCACGATATGAGGTCACGACAAAACCGTAATGCACGGCCATTTTTTTAAACGTGAACAACACTGATACGTGGATGAATAATTTCGATCCACAGGGATTTCGGGCGAAGAACGATGATTGAAGAGTTTCTAACTTGGAACGGTGCGGCGTCATGATAAGCCCCGTTTTTTTGTCATTGCCCAATAAGATGAGTCATTGCGACTGCGGAAAATAAGTTGAACGAAAAATAATCTCCGCCCCAGAAGTCCAAAAATCAATACGTTCTCGAGAACTTTTATGGTACACATACATTCCTCCGTAGATTCTATAGATGTTTATTCAATACACGAAAACAGATGGCTTTTATTAAATTCCTGGTAGATATTACACAGATAAGAGGATAATAAACAAATGGAAAACAAAAGAACTAAACAGCTATTAAAAACAATTTTATCTGCAGCATTCCGTTCTTCAGTTATTCATTGATTATTATTATTATTATGTTAATATCGTATTCGATAAGACATTAATTAATTGTTGCCAGAAAGGTTAATCTTCGTGGATTTCGGAAGACTCGTAGTTCATAGATCTGTTAATCTTACGGTATTGGACCCAACCGGGGTATCAAATGTCGATCGGATTTCGGTTCCCGAGAAACGTCGAACGTGGTAGAATTTGGGAGATCCATTAGCGATAGAATCGTCACCATTTTCATGGGGTTGTGTCCTATGCTCAAGTATCGGAGGCCATTGACTCTCTTCAGCGACATGCTATCGATGTCCTCGAACGCGTTAGCATCGAGATGAAGTTCAGCGATAAAGTTGTTCGGAGTTATCCAATTTTCGGGAAGGGACAAAATGTTGTTGTATGAAAGATCGAGCACCCGAAGAGACGGGAGATGTCCGAAAGTTTCGTCGGCGATGTTGGTCAAACCGTTGCTGCGCAGGTAAATAACAGAAAGATTCTGCGCATTGCAGAATGACGTATCGTTGAGGGATACAATCTTATTTCCGTTTAATGACAAGTAACTTAGCGCTTTGAGCTCGCAGATCCGAGGTACTCCCGATAGCTTGTTATCATCCAATGTGAGGTTTCTTAAGTTGACGACTCGCTCCACTGCTTCCGAAGGAAAATATTCGATTGCATTTCCGGCTAGGTTAAGAAATTGTAAATTTTGCAACGTTTCCATAAACGTTAGACTAACAAGTGAAATTTCATTATTCGCGAGTGACAAGTATTCTAGGTTGTACAGAGCACTCGGCAACCCGATGTTGTTGTAACCACTGCCGTAGTCAGAGTTGAGCGAGCGTATTCCGTTTCCATTCATGGAGAGGTATTGCAGATTCGGCAGCGAAGTTTCGTGGATGTAGCTGATCTCAGTACCGTCCAAATACAGATGCGTGAGATTATTCTTGGTGGATAGAATGTTCAATAGCTCTCCGCCGAGGCGCTTATTACCGGATAGATACAGATGCGTTAAATTTGGCACAAATAAAGTTCTCAGCCAGTAGAGAACACGTTCCTCGTTATATTCCCCATAATTTTGTAATGATAGTTTTTCCAGTGTGGGGATAGATAACAATATACGCTTGCTATATTCGTTGTACGAGCTACTATGAGGATAGTCGGGGCCCTCGATTGGTCCATCCAGGACCAGGGTTTTTAACGAAGGAATTTTGGTTTGCGCCAATTCCTCGGGTGGAACTGAATTTTCAGCAAAATTCAGATAATGTAAATTCGGAAGACCGTTAAAAGCGTTCGAGGCGATGGAACTTATCTGATTTTTTGCGAGATTTAGACACGTTATCGTCGAGCCAGATACAATGGGTTTGTGAATTCTATGAAGGTTCATTTCGGAGAGATCCAAATATATATTGTCAGGATCTGTATCCTCACAAAGGAGTTCCTTGGACTGTTCATCGTTGCCACGCGAGACACCAAAAGTTACAGCACAAGCGAGACACAGAAGTACCTCGCGAATCATATTCCAATAATTCTCGGCACTTGACGGAAGACACAGTAAAGTATTGTAGCTCGAAGCTTCTTGTCAGAGAGACGGTGGGTTGAAGACTGGCGGGATCGGCTAGAACATCGACATTTTATGAGTTCCTACTATCGGTTCAAAGATAACCAATACGTCTGCACGTTGTTTACAAGGGCGACTCGGTCACGATGCTGCTGTGGTGTATCCTACAATGTCTTTCATATTTGAATCACGATAGTATGCGTCCGAGGAACGTTTATCTAAGATTTGCGCAGCAAACGAACGAATGTGAGGCACGAAGACCGAATCGCGCTGATAATTTCGCCGGTTTCTTCGTGCGAACAAGGGTCAGTATTGAATTTCTAAAGTTGGACATCGCGTTATCTTAGAAAAGGATCCCGTGTGCTTCCGAATCGTGGGAATGTTAAAGTTTGAGAGATCCAAATAAATATTTACAGGATCCGTGTCCTCGCAAGATGGTTTCTTCGAAAGTTCATCGTTGGCGTGCCGGCAGTAAGACTTCCGGCGGCGAGACACAAAAGTAATGCATGAATCATCTAGAACTGAACGTTGGTACTTGACGGAAATAATTTGTAAAGAAAATAACGGATCGAAGTTTCTCGTCAGCAAGAAGGTGCTACGAATGTCGATATCGAATGCAACACCGACACTTTATACGCACCCAAAGTTCACAGATAACCACCACGGCTTCACTGTATTTGCAAGGGTGACCCAACGTCGCGATAGAAAAATTGAGCGCACTTGCGCGAGGATAATGAGCTTAGTAACTCACCCAGAGATACTGCTCTACATTTAAACGACGATAGTCCACGAATAAAATTTATTTATTAAGATTTGCGCAGCAAACGGAGTGATGTGTGACGAGGGCAGCGAATCGCCAGATAAAATCCTCCACTTCGTGCGTTCAAGGGTCGTCATTGACGTTGCAAAACAGAACATTGCCGCTTCATGATAACCTCCGCTTTCAGCATGATAACCTCCGCATCATTGCGACTGTGAAAAAATAGTTGAGCCGATCTCCACCGCAGAAGTTTGCGAAACTAAAATACACGCGAATAACATATCCGCAAATGGAAAGGAACTTCAACAACGAATCGCAGCGTGTACGATCCACTGCGACCCCCGTGAAAAATCGGTTTCTCGGCTGGTTTTAAGCAACCGGAGGAGTCGCCGACATCGATCCCGTGGGAGAGGCTCGATGGTGTTTCCAGGTCGACGGCGCCTGATCGCGGTTGAACAAGTTGCGTCAGCGTCGGAGCGAACCGAGCTCGCGAGAAAACCAGTGCCGGGTTGTTGCGGTTCCGTGGATAACGATACCCACAGTCCTCGGTCTCGCCCATCGAAGAATCGAGAACGCGAACGGGGGAGACCGAGAACCCGAAGAGAACGTCAAAGAAGCGGCGCGATTGGGGTTGGGCTTTATCTCCGTCAAGGACAAGAGGAAGATTGTCGAGACTTTTTAGTCGTGCGGAAAGAAGGAGACCGAGGGACACTCGGGTGCATTGTTGGTCCTAACGAGAACCCATACAGCATCCGATCGCACTGAAAGATCCTCTCTATATTCGCTATTCCACAATCTATCGTCCGATTCTCGGCTTCCAGACAGCGCGGATTCTCAACGCAAAGACTGTTCGCTCTTCACGGCATTCCACGACCATTATAGCCAGTCGTCCAATTACTGAAAGACGCAGACGGGTCGCATTTTAAGACGTTTGCAATCAAGATCGCTCTTGAGATCGAACTTAAAATCCCATATCGCCCGAACTTCAGTGCGTGCTTAAGATATACCTCGACTTCGAATTTAAGGTGGAATCTCAGTTGGAACTTCATTTTGAAGTTGACATCAAACTCGAGCATGAAATTAAGTTCGATGTTAATTTCTAACATCTTTAAATTCGGTCCGAAGAGCTTCGTTAGCCGACTTTTCAGACCCAGCGGACTCGTCCGTTCATCGATGGAGAACCACGGAACACGAAATAAAGAAAGCACAGAGAGACGGAGCTGATAGAGCGCTGAGTAAGGGGGCGTGGGTGCGCCCTTGGTGATTTACATATGCGTATTCTATACCTTATTTACTGCGTCGATCATCCTGCACTTTATCTCGCCGAGTGTGTGTATTCGTCTGTGTATAGGTACATGGGTGAGCGAGCAGATGAAGAATAGGCAACGTAGCACATAATACCGCATTCACGATCGTTCATATATTCATCTATCGCACACTCGCTCTCGTATTATCTTTCTCTTTTTCTCTATCGCAGCCTCGAGGCGACCTACGACCCGGTAAGTGTTGCACGCGCCGCCACCGCCGCCGATGGCATTGACCCTTGACACACGTACTCGTACACTCGGACAATCGACAGTTCGGCAAATTGCACTGAACTCAGACAGACTGGGCTCGAATTTACCAGTTTCTGGTAAAGGTTAGTATCTGATTTTTTTACCTGGAAAAGTACAGTCTGTTGGGAATCGTTATTTTTTAGAAAAATTGGCATTAAGTACCGACATCTTTGACTCGACCGTCGACAATTACTACAATTATAACAAAACCCGAAGAGATTAGGCTGCAACGTTATTTTTTCAAGCTGTATTCTGTCCCGAAAAAAAGATGTCTACAGAACTAATTTTTTAGAATAATTTGCGTGGCCAAGTACCTGCATTCGGATAGTCAAGTCTTGGGCAAATTAAAACCAAGTCGAATGAAACGGTTCTCTTTATTTCCTATCGTCGTATTAAAAAAAATAATTTAGTATTCTTTTTTTATAAAGATGGTCGGTACCAACTTAACTCGGTTCTTCAAATAAATTATTAATTGTCCGAATAAATTGTTAGTTCTTCCGGTACGTAATTCTCCTTTATGCGAATAGAAAAACGAAAAACCTTTCTAAATTAATAATACCAATGATTCCACATCGGAATCTCGAAACGGGTGATTTTTTTTCCACGGACAAATATCCATCGGCTGTCCACGATTCTGCGACGTCGAATAAATTTTGTTCTCCGTGATTCCGACGAGAGTCGTTCGCTCGCGATGCTCGAGTTCGATCGGTCGAGAATTTGCATAAATCCCGACGACTGCGACCCGTTGGTTCGCGGGTTGTGAGATTAGGAAGATTTCCTCGCGGGCTTTTTGCGGCAAAGAAAAATCCGCGAAGGGGTTACGAGTTTCGCCCGTGGGACCAGCGGAGGCTCGGAGTGGCGTGGCACGAGAGAATCCCCCGAGCCTCAGAGTGGCACAGAAAAGTGGAGAGATATCTCATGGGACTCACTCACCAGAGAGACCGGGCGCGAGAGTCGGCTCCGTGAGATCGTGAGAGGGCGTGTGAATGTTCGACACACAGAGAAAAGAGCGAGACTTTATTGATACGAACGAAGCCGTAGCTAGAAAAGGAGCCTTGGCAAAAGCCCTTAACTAAGTGAATCGCGGCGAACATAAATCCGTGTAATTTATGCCTTCCTATCAATAAACTAATACCACTGGCACGTTCTCACCACCGGACACGTAACCATTCGTACTTTTCACTCCGAGTAATTTTACAATAGAGAGGGTGAAAACGGAGAAATCACAAACATTGCAAGATAGGACGGAAAATCATCAGTTTTTTTTTTATCTTTGTGGAAATTAAATTGTATCCGAAAAATTTCCTGGAAATATATTAAATTCGAGCAAATACAATTATATGTTGGTATTCGCTGAATGACGATGTATATTATGTTCTGTGTATCTAAGAAAATTCGATCTTATTGATATATTTTAAAGTATAATTTTTTCCGTGCGAAAAATCCCGATAATAGAGGGTAATTCCCATTGAAGTTTGTCGATTAAGCAGGATCTGAGTGATCAGGAATAATTCCTATCGATACGCGCGAATACGTCACAGGTCCTAACTTGATGTCACCTCGATAAAAAATTATTTGCACGACGCTCCGAAAATATCTTAAGAACCTTGAGAACGTGAAGAAACGGCAACGAAAGGACATCGATGAGCGACGAATTTTCCTCCATGTGCGAAACCAAAATGCATTGGCAAGCCATTTTCTAGTTCAACCGTGAAACCTCCAACATGCCCGGTAAAATCGGGGGATTTCCAACGTTCTTCGGGACCAAAGGAGTTCCTACGACCCGCATACGCCTTGCCCCGCCAACCCGTCGCGGGGGGACGCAGGATTCGCGGACTGAGAGAGACGCGGGAGTAAATCATGGGAAGAATATTCCTTGGAGCGAGAGTATCGCGAAAAGTCGAGGCACCGCGGAACTCCGGGGGTTTGAGAGACTCGAACGCGCCCGAGAGAGGGAGAGAGGAGAAGCCTTGGTCCGCGAAGCGGAAGAGGCGATGCGAGCGGAGAGCTCGCTGGAACGAGAAAAAGCTGGAGATGAAGCCGGAGAAGAAGGTACAAGAAAAAAAAATGGAGAGAAGAGGAACGAAAGAAAGGGCGAAAGATGGATAGTCCTGGTGGGGCGGAGCGAGGGAGAAAGACGGTTGAGCGCGAAGCAAAAGGCGAAGAAGAGGGTTTTGGTTCGACATATCTGCCTGCGGTGGTCACGAGTCTCTTTTCCTTACCTTCTTTTCCACTCGAAGTACGGAGAGCCCCGGCAACCAGTATTACCTATAGTGTAGTGGGTGGGACAAGCCCACCTCTCCCTCTCCTCCTCTCCCTCTCTGTCTTTCGCCTCTTCGTGATCCGAACTCACTTATGTTCTCTTCTACTTTCATCTCTCTCCCTCTCTCGCGAGTTTGTCTTGCGAATCTTATGCCACGCTGTTGTTATTGTTGCTGGGACTGCGTCGGCCATGGTCTCTTGGGCCACGTTCGGCCGAGGGGCGGCATCGATTCTCGACTCTTGCTGCATGGAAACGCAACAACCTTCTCGCCGCTGGCAAAAGACGTTTGGAGCAGCTAGTCGCAAGATATATACATATATATATATATATATATATGTTTGTTTGTAATACGTCCTAGGACCAAGGGTCCGTTTGGAGCAGCTTCCGAGCAGATTAAAATTAAAGCCATACTTCGAGAAAGATAGAAAAAAAGGTAGCAACGTTTGAGCCGTATACTGAAAAAAGATAGGAAGATAGAAGCAGCCTTGGAGCAGCTTACGATCGAAGATATAATTTGATATTTCGATACTTCGATAGGTTTCATCGAAGTGATCTTGCATCGTTTTATGCACGTTGGATGGCGTTTGCTACGACTTTTTGGTTCTCAGCTATCGGCATATCAAGCTAACGATACGTACGAATACTACACAGATCCGTATCATAAAATGAATAATCGTTTCGCGATGGACCAGATTAGAAAAAAAATTTTGCACAAGTCTCATTAATACTACTCGTATTGTTGAGCGTGAATACTCGGTGGTTTTGTTGGTGTCTCGAGTTGTTTTACACGGAGCGAAAGTGACAGTCCTTTTCAGGGCAGACGCCCGGAGGGAACGGCGAGGGACGGTTCGCCAGGGGGGTAAAATGAATGGAA
The DNA here is from genome assembly GCA_963978505.1 of Listrodromus nycthemerus. Classification (NCBI taxonomy): domain Eukaryota; kingdom Metazoa; phylum Arthropoda; class Insecta; order Hymenoptera; family Ichneumonidae; genus Listrodromus; species Listrodromus nycthemerus. The sequence goes on along the minus strand of OZ021681.1, from coordinate 10,745,879 downwards.
TAGAGAGGGAGACGGAGGAGGCCGAGAGGCTGTTGCGAAATCGATTCGTTTTATCGAGTGGAGCTCGAGGAGTTTATTCGGTGTGAACGCGATTGCTTGGCGCCGCGAGATCTCTTAAACGATCTTGCCATTTCTCGGTCGATTATCGATCCGGGCCTCATCGGGCTCTGTGTACTTTAGTCGGAGTGGCTTTGTACACAGTGTGCATGATTGAACTTCGATATTTGACTTTGGATCGAAGCGGCCCGAATAAAAATATATCGGAGATCGATCGCTCGATCAAACCCCCTTTACACTTTGGCTTTTGATCTTTTTTTTTTTACATCTTATTTATTTAGTCTCTTTTTAACGATCGCGACACGAAGAGTCACTCCGAGGGTCGGTGGAAGGTTTCACGGTAAAGAAACTGACTTGCATGAAGTTGGCGAGCAAAAAGACTTTTACTCCGAGGCCGTTCCCTTCCCCTTTTGCACTTCTCCACATCCGCCACTGGATTGGCGGACGTAGAGACGTGCGAAACAAACGATAAAAAAAATTAATAAAATAAAATAACGTAAAATAAGATAAATATAAATATCTTCGCAGGGCATAAAAAAATCTCATCCAAACCGGAGATCATCGTGTCCGTTTCGCCCCGCTCCGATACCGCGCGAACTTCGATTCGACCCTCTCGTCGCATCTCTTTGAAACCCGATTTGCGGATCTTGCTCGCCGTCGTGAAAAAAAGCGTCGCGAATCAGCCGGAAATTGTCTTCGGACACCCCTGCGTCTCATTTTTTTTTCGAACCCATTTCCTTCTTCTCTTTTGCACTGAATCAAGAGACCCGACGTCAAATCCTGATGGACGTGTTTAATAACATACGCAAAGCCCGTTATGAAAATAATATTAAAAAAAAAAATCAAAATATTAATTATAAGCGAATGTCTCTCAAGGCTTCCGGCGAACGTAAAGGGTCGCCCCTGAAAAGCCGACAATGCCTCGACAACCGATATTATTTTCTGAGGAAGATTGCAAAAAAACTTCACCACTCCCCGCAGTGAAAAATAATTTCTCAAAATCGGAATAAAAAATCCCCTACGAATAATTCTCCTAAATAAGTAACGAAAGTCAGTTCATTAATTGAGTAAAAAAAACCTGTCCTCTATTTCTCCTGTCGTTGACAATTTCCTTTTGTAGATTTGCGAAATTGAAACCGGACGATGGGATCGAAAAACGGGCGAATAAAAAATCGCTGACATTCGACAATAAATTGAAAAACGTAGTCTTTTTTTTTTACATTGCTATCGGCAGAATTTATCGGGCTCTTCGAGCAAACTACCGACGCCAATTACATTGACATTGTGCAACGTGAGAGTCGCCGTGGCCGAGACAGCGTAACGAGAAGAGTCGAGGGATTACATGGAGGCGCAACAGCGTCGTTTCCACCCACGAAGCTCCCGCGGGCGAGGAAGGAGAGTAAGAGCGAGTGCCGGGTCGACCGGCGCGTTCGCGCGAGTGACTTACGTGTCCGCGGATGATAAATAAATCTACGCAACGCATTATGCGCCGGGTTTCTCGCTGTCTCGGACCACCGTGATTAATGCGACTGGCACGTACCCTTGCCCGAGTCTCTTTCTCCTCTCTCGCTTCCCTCGCGGCATTTCTCCCGATCTCGCTCCTTCGAATCCTCGTGCTCTCTCGAACGCGAAGTCCCGCCCGTAATCCGCGCTTGCAGCTCCGCAGGGGCGAAAAAATTGACGGAAGATATTTGAAAAAAAAAATTTGATTAAATTTTTCTCGCAGCACGCGTAACGAATCGCGGGGAGGAGAGAGGGGAGCATTAAATCGACACGAGATAAGACCGTGGATAATGTACCGCGAGTGTTAGGGAGTTAAAAGCCGTGATCCTGGTGTGTGGCCCGGGTCGTAAATCCGGATCGAGTAACAGACAAATAAAGATTAACGTTAAGGCGTCTCTTCGCTTTTCGTTCCAGCGCGGCTCTTTCGCCTCTTCATCACTCTCTGGTCGTTTTATGAAAAGGTCCGTGGTGGCTCGCTCTATGCTAATGGAAGGAGACTACCGGTGTGCCGGCCGCTGCCACTCGGAATATTATAATATGTACCGAGAAGGAGAGGCGCGCAATCTCGCCACGATGTTTACTCTGGATAGTTGAGGGTATTTGTGAACGATCCGCCACTTCCTCGGCATCACGCTGGATATATTCATCGCATGGATCACGATGGACCAGTGCGCTCTGAGAGAAGAATCTCCCGGGGGTTCGCTTGACTATTGCGTTGTAATTGATTCATTGAGTCTACGAGGTGAGGAAATGAAATTTAATCTTGTGCAATTAATCCACACAGCGATCAATGCATACAGATTGTTGTATTGCTCGAATTAAATTTATTTTTAGTTTTTTTAAATATATTTTTTATTATTTAAAGATCAATAAATTATAATGAACTATACGTGATTTTCATGTAGAACTATTTTATAAATCTACTATCGAGTTCGATGTTAATTTTAAAAATGAAATTGGAATGGACAACATGGAATAAATTTTAAAAAATGCGATCACTAAATGATAGTTGTTTGTACGTGTTTGATATTTAAGAGCGGGCTGTGGTTACGCGATTACTTCGGTAGACGGCTGAAACTACGATAAATACCGGGTGGGGGGAAGTAGTCGGGAGTATTTTCTCGAGTAATGAGAAGTCGGTATCGCGAGCGATGGACTTCGAGTCTCCGTCGCTGTCCCGCCTTCGTTATTTCATTATTTCTTCCTTCCTCTGCCGTATCTCGAACAAGTATTGGTACACAGTGACTCGGCGCACAGCACGGCCGAGTTAAACCGTTAAAAACCGTCTGGTAATTAAGGAAGATAACGATCGGAGCGTAAATCGTATGAGCGAGGCGAACGCCGCCCGTTTGCGCACGGCAACGTGCGCATGCGCGCGAGTGCTCCGACTTTTTTACTCCCTGCAGCCGCTCAGTTCGAAACTCCACTGCGCTCGGTGTCCTCAGCACAGAGAGATATCTGCATCTCGGAAGTATCCTTGGACCGCGGCCGACTGTGTTGCACAGTCCGCCCGGATAATACTCGCGGGAAATAAATCAGATCGACGCAAAAGTTCCCTCGGCCGAGCGAGGCACACGAGTGTACGGCGCTCCGGCTGTGGGAGAACTCGGGAGGAAAAAGAGCGAACCGACGAGAGGACACGGGAGAATATGCTCGCACGCCTTTCCCCGATACTCAGCAACCGCGAGCTCGTGTTTATCTTCCGCGTACACCCACATGTGTCTGCACGAATGAATTTTACTGCTGCCAGGCCGTTACCGCGCGCGTACTCGAGGCGAAGAGGCTTCATCGCCAAAAACAGTTTATTATCTTTATTATTATATTATTACATTATTATCTTTTAATATTCTGTTCACTCACAAAATTTCTTTAATTTCTCATTTTTTTTTTTTTGAGTGTTAAAAATTGATGCACTGTTGTTGTTATGACAAAACCGATAAATGAAAGCAGTACTAGTTGGTGGACGATATTTTTCAAGATTTCAGTATCCAATATACATACTGTGATGAAATTCGTTTATTACATAACCTTTCGTAAGGTTCGTCATTTTAATTTCTATCTATTATCTTATATTCTCATATTATTATAATTTCATATTTTTTTCGTATACTAATTATTTTTTAATTTTCAATCTTTTCCTTAGCTTATTAAAAACTGATGCACTGTTGTTGCCACGGCTTTCTACTTTGCTGCACTCTCTTAGGGAGCTCAGACATCGTAACACAAATTAATCAAGCCTATCTAACAACCTATCTATCCACGATGTTCCGAGGTCTCTTCGAATGTTGAAACAAAACGAGTCCGTACATTTTTTTCCCAATCCAATGTTTCGTTCCTCGCTCCGAAAAGGGTCATGCGTATCGACCTCGCGCCAGGAAAAAAAAGTCGAAATAATTTTATCGCTTGAAAAAAAAACTAACGCTAGAACCGGTAGATTCGAGCTGAAATGCCCCGTGAGTTTCTCGAGTCTCTCCGCCGAGTTGCTCCCGGCGTACGGTTCTGATACGCGGAAACGTGCGCGGGACATTGTAGCCGAGCATCTCCCGGAGTAAAGTGCAACGCGCGGTGTAACTGTCGGCGAAGTTTTCGATGCAGATCCAGCAGTTCGCGGAGTGTGTAACGCAGCCTGAGAAATGCGAGTCGGCCGCGTGTTGCGGTTGTTGGGATACTCAGAGAAGAGCTCTCACCAATCGATCCGGTGCTGGGCCGGTACAAGCGCCTTACGCGCGTGGGTTAAAGAGAACCGTTACATCGGATCGGCAAGGGAAATTCCGGAGCCCGCCACCCGCGACTGTGCGGCTCGATCCATCAACTCTCCGCTCGCCGCTTCTTCATTCTTTTTTTTTCTCCCATCTCTTACGAAAAGTATATTATCGTTAATAAGATCGCACGCTCTTACGGCTGGTTAATCACTGGAAGACGGCCGTATAATACTTTTTTTTTTTCATGTATTCTTTTTTTTCCCCTCGAACTTCGCACATTAGACGTACAAATACGAAACTAATAAAGATTGAAATCCTCGATAGCGGTAATTGAGCGCTCCATTCAGAATTAACCCAGTCTCTCGTTCGTACTCGAAGCGTCTATAAAGTATGAAAGGCGAATAGGTATTATTTTTATTATTTGAGAAGAAAAAAAAATTCTCACACGTCTCGCTGGAAAAATTCTGACCGGAAAATGCGAGCCTCGGCTCGACTAACGAGAAGTTCCGACGCGACACTTCCCACATGAATTCAGTTGTCTTTGGTGTATCGCAGGAGCTTGAATGAAAAAATTTCTCACGAAAGAATGAAGAAGAAAAAAAAATGTGAAGCAAGAAGGTAGCCCTAAGAAATGCTCCCGAAGGTTTCAGTCCCGCATATTCCTCGTATCTTGGGTTTCGGGGTCAGAATCGTGTTCCAATTAGATGGCACCGGAGCCATCGCGCATCGGCGAGTTTTTCCATCCCTTCCCGCTCGAATCCCTTCTGTATCTTGAACGAAGCCGAAAGGATCCGAGCCGGTTTTGCTTTCCTCCCGACCGCGCGAACTTCTCGCTGCCGGTTCTCTTCTAATAAGGCCCGGGCCGCAGATACGACGGAGATTCACGTTTAATATATCGACGGTACGTAATCCATGTGCGCGAGAGCGCGCCTGGATTTCTCCGGCGGAATTCGCCGCGCAGGTAGGCGACCCAGCCGCGGAAACATCTCTAGGATATCTTTCGCCTAGTAAGCTCCGCCGTGAACACGATGTACGTATTGGTATAACGAGAAGAAACGAGACAAAAAAATAAGGAAATAAATAAATAAAAAGGGGGGGTCGCAAGGGCGGTCTTATCGAACTTGCCGATATTCAGGGGAGATCGTCGGATTCGACGAGCTACCATGCAGAGTTCCAATGTGCGCCGAGACCGAGAGGAACCCGAGCCCCGATTAGCCCGAGGGGTGTTCGGCTTTAATTCGCTAATTAACGATATCGCGGAGTCACCGTCTCGGGGTCAAGGTTTATTGACTCTTTGGTTCTCTCCGCTTGTCAACTTGAATGCTTGCGGAGCGCATAAATTTCGAGGGCTGAGTTACCTGTTCGTCGCTTAGTTGAAACTCGCCAAACGTTCAGTTTGAGGGTGAAAAAAAAAATGGAAGCAAAAATCCCTTAAAATCATTTCTGTGAGTTGATTGTTCGTGGTTAAATTTTAACTTTCAAAGTTCACGTTGAGGAAGAAAAAAATAAAAGAAACCGAAGCAAAGATAGTTAAAATG